>OY728136.1:1270535522-1271821948 GCA_963277665.1 Viscum album
CCATTTCTAATTTGTATTTTATGAAATGGAATCATAATGATATAAAGGTATATAATAATTACAGTGTAATATCATATATAATATCATAACTCCATCCTTTATACATCCCACATATTGTATTAACGAATCAAACCACTTTGAGGGGCGGTAGTCCACACTTCCTTAAATGAAGATATCATGTTTACCCACAATGGAAACCATAAAGGTATTCCCAAAATGAAAAATACAGAATCTTAAGGAAAAAATAAACATATTATATATCATATATAAATATAGTTTCATCTTAATGGCCACCTTTGAAGGTGTTAGAAGAATGTTGAACAATCATCGTTTCGGGAGGCAGAAATTCCCCATCCACGGAAACAGTATGTTCTTTAACCATTAGATGTAGGTGTGTGTAAGTGTAACTCGAATCCATCTTATAAAAACATAATAGTATATGGAAGATACTGGTTTTGTTAAAAAATAAATGAATAAAAAGAGTTTAGTGGGTTGGAGAAGCAAAATAAAACAAAAGAACACAAGTGAAGACATTACCTTAAAATCGGGTAACTTCCTTTGGTTTGAGCTCAAAGGCTTCCATGGGAAGACTTCTGCCAAAAGTCAGGCTTCGAGGAGTAATTGAGGGAAGAGGATAGACAAAATGGGCAGGGGTTGGTCGAGCCAAAGGCTTTGGAAGTGTGGGTAAAGAGGTAGAGATGGGGGCCTTTTATAAGAGGAGAGGAGGGGCACTCTTGGAAAGTAAAGAAATGTTACATTATTTTAAAATGAGTTTCGGATTCAAAAGGTCCCACATTGATATAATTCGAGGGTAAGGTGATAAGGGTTCTAAATACACCCATCCAATAGGTTTTGGACATGTGTAGGTCATAGATTTTATATTATCTTTTCATTTTATTTGAATCCTTTATTAATGATGTAATCGCTGCATCATCATGATGTCATAAATAATTTAATTTATTTAATGTCTACAAATTATAAAACAACTAACATGATGTAGGAAATCCTTTTATATTTCTAATGAATATTTATTTTCAAAAATCTGACTTTTATAACCCCACTGAAAAATTGTTTTAGTAAAACAACTCATGTTTGTTTCATTTTAATTTTAACATTAAATAAAAAGATATTAATTTCATTTTGCTACCA
Source organism: Viscum album (assembly GCA_963277665.1). NCBI lineage: Eukaryota > Viridiplantae > Streptophyta > Magnoliopsida > Santalales > Viscaceae > Viscum > Viscum album. Next base: position 1,270,536,672 of record OY728136.1, read on the forward strand.
AAGTGGCTGCATGGGGTCCCAAGTTGACCCATGGATTTTCTTTGTCTGTCATGACACATCCAATAAGGGTAGGACATGTTTCTAGGTATTTTCATTTTATTATAACATTATTTTTACCTTAAATTACACTAATTATCTCTAATCGCGATTAAAAACGTAAAAGTTACTATTCACCAAAAAATTATTTTAATCTCATTGAACCACATTTTACATCTTAATGACAACCATGTATGTCGTATTTTTGAAAATCAAATCACAGAAGTGGCAAAGTTGCATTTAAACAAAAAATTAGTTTCTTTAACTACCACTTGTTGGTTTCACTATTCATCAAAAATTGAAGTTTTTCAAAAAAAATACCAAAACTTCAACCTAAGCTATATTTGATATTCTGAATTCAAAAATGATGTCTATTTTACAAAATTCAAATCATATATGTTAAATTAATTAATTTAATAATTAATTCCCACTGTCATGACAAATAGCGTGTTTTTATGAAACAATAAGTATCAAAAGATTGATACCAGTTTAAGTCCAATTTCAAAGTGAAATTGATTCCAATGACTACCATTGGATTAAATGGTAAAAATATATTCTAGTTTCACTTCAAAACCAATTCAAAAGATAATCTAATCATATAAATAAATTCTATTAAAAAGAGGTTTTGAATTAAAATACTACATTTTTCACTATTCATTAAAAATTGAACTATATCGAAAAAATACCAAAAATTCACACAAAGTAAATTTTGATGTACCAATAATAAAGAATATGTTTATTTTGACAATCATAGCTTATAATATTGTCAAAAGATAGATTTAAAAATGTTTTTCCATCAAAACGTAGTAAAACAATCTTTTAAAGATATTAGTGTATTCCATGCTTAAGATTGGATTTATTCTCATTTTAAGCCTCTAAAACACTATCTAATTCACTAATAGACATAGATAAAAATTTCTATTATTCATTACATACTTTGGATGTTACATCCTTCTCCCCTTTAGAAAATTTTTTCCCTGTAATTTATTTACTTATCGAATAAATGGGGGTACTTATCCCTCATTGCATTTTCAGATTCCCATGTTGCCTCTTCCATCATGTGGTTTTTCCACAAAACCTTTACCTGATTAATCACCTTTTTTCGTAACACTTGCTCTATGTGGCCAAGAATTTGGACCGGTTGTTCTTCATAAGATAGGTTCTCTTCTAGCTGAACTACCTCTGGACTCAAAACATGAGATGGATCTGGCATGTACTTTCTCAGCATCGAAACATGAAAAACATTGTGTACCTGAGATAAACTCGGAGGTAAAGCCACCAGGTATTCAACTGATCCAACTCTCTCCAGAATTTCATATGGTCCAATGAACCTTGGACTCAGCTTTCCTTTCTTACCAAATTGTATCACACTTTTCCATGGTGAGACTTTGAGAAAAACATGATCACCTTCCTCAAAAAGATAGATCCTTCCTCCTATTGTCCGCATAACTCTTCTGCCTGCTCTAAGATGTTCTCATGTGTTTCTGTATCAGCTGAACTTTTTCTGCCAACTCTTCTACCAATTATGGTCCCATCAGCTTTCTTTCACCCACTTCATCCCAAAAAGCTGGAGTTCGACACAGCTTCCCATATAACGCCTCAAATGGTGCCATCTATATACTGGAATGAAAACTGTTATTATAAGAAAATTCTACCAAAGAAAGATGTTGGTCGCAACATCCCTGATAATCCATAGAGCATGAACGTAGCATATCCTCCAATGTCTAAATTGTTCGTTCTGACTGCCCATCTGATTGAGGATGAAAAGCTATACTAAAATTTAATTCAGTACCCAACGACTTCTGAAGGCCTTTCCAAAAGTTAGAAGTGAACCTAGGATCACGGTCAGATACAATGGAGAGAAGAACTCCATGTAACCTGACTATCTCTTTAAGATACAAACGGGAAAGTTGATCTAGGGAAAAAGTATCTCGTATAGAAAGAAAATGAGCAGATTTAGTCAAGCAATAAACAATAACCCAGATTGCATTATTACCTCGAGGGGTCTTCGGCAATCCCACAACGAATTCCATGGATATATTCTCCCATTTCCACTCTGGCACTGGTAAAGGCTGAAGCATCCCTTTCGGTAACTGCTGTAACATCCCAAGTAAGTAATGAATAATATATATTTTTATCTATGTCTATTAATGATCTAGATAGTGTTTTAGAGGCTTAAAATGAAAATAAATCCAATCTTAAGCATGGAATACACTAATATTTTTAAAAGATTGTTTTACTACCTTTTGATGGAAAACCATTTTTAAATCTATCTTTTGACAATTTTATAAGCTATGTTTGTCAAAATAAACTTATTCTTTATGATCGGGACATCAAAATTTACTTTGTGTGAATTTTTGGTATTTTTCTGACAATGTTCATTTTTTATGAATAGTGGAGAATACGACATTTTACATCAAAACTGCTTCTTAATCTTATTTATTTATATGATTATATTATCTTTTTAATTGGTATTAATGTGTAATCTGAATATATTTTTACCATTTAATCCAATGGTGGTCATTGGAATCAATTTCACTTTGAAATTAGACTTAAACTGGTGTCAATCTTTTGATACTTATTGTTTTATAAAAACACGCTATTAGCTCTGACAGCGGGAATTAATTATTAAATTAATTAATGTGACTTATATGTTTTGAATTTTGTAAAATAGACTTCATTTTTGAATTCGGAATATCAAATATAGCTTAGGTTGAGGTTTTGGTAATTTTCTGAAAAACTTCAATTTTTGATGAATAGTGAAACCACTAAGTGGTACTTATAAAAACGGATTTTCCGTTTAAATGAAATTTTTCCATCATTGTGTTTTGAATTAAAAAAATCCTACATACATGGTTGTCATTAAGAAGTAAAATTTGGTTCAATTAGATTAAAATAATTTTTGGTGAATAGTAACTTATTAAGTTTTTAATCGTGATTTGTTGTAATTAGTGTAGTTTAAGGTAAAAACTAATGCTTTAATAAAATGAGATGAGCTTGAAACATGTCCTACCCTCATTGGTTGTGTCATGGACGACCAAGACAAGCCATGGGTCAACTTGGTGACCCCATGGAGCCACATTGGTTGGGAAATGATATAAATAACTTTTTATTTAATGTTAAAGTAAAAATGACACAAACATGAGTTATGTTACTAAAACAATTTTTACATGGGGTTATAAAGATCAGATTTTTGATTATAAATAGTCATTGGAAATATAAAAATATTTCCTACATCATAGTATTTTGTTTATAATTTTAAGACTTTAAATAAATTAAATTATTTATGACATCATGATGATGCAACGATGACCTCATTATGTAACGATTTAAATAAAATGGAAAGATAATGTAATATCTAAAACCTACACATGTAAAAAGCCTATTGTATGGGTAGATTTCGAACCCTTATCACCTTATCCTAGAATTATATCAATTTGGGACCATTTAAATCCGAAACTCATTTTCAAATAAAGTAATATTTCTTTATATTCCAAGAGTGCCCCTCCTCTCCTCTTATAAAAGGCCCCCACCTCTACCTCATTTCACACACTCCTCAAGCCTTTGGCACGGCCATCCCCTGCCCATTTACTCTTTCCACATACCTCTCCTCATCCTAGAGGATTAATTTTGGGCATAATCTTTTCAAAGGAATCTTTTAGTCTCAAATCAAAAAGAGTTACACTTTTAAAGGCAATTCATTCTCTCATGTTCATTTGTTTTATTTTGCTTCTCCAACCCCCAAAAATCTTTTTATTTACTTATTTTGTAACAACACCAATATCTTAAATATTCTAGGATGTTTTTATAAGATTTATTTGAGCTACCCTCTCACACAACTACATCAAATGGTTAAAGAACATACGGTTTCCGTGGATGGTGAAATTCTGCCTCCCGAAACGATGATTGTTCAATACTCATTTAACACCTTCAAAGGTGGCCATTATGATGTCAATATTTCTATCTATGATATATAATATGTTTATGTTTTACTTAAGCTTCTGTATTTTTCATTTTGTTTATACCTTTATGGTTTCCATTATGGGTAAACGCGATAACTTCATTTAAGGAAGTGCGGACTACCGCCCCCTTAAAGTGAGTTGATTCGTTAAATACCATATGTGGGACGTATAAAGGATGGAACTATGATATTATATATGATATTATACTGGAATTATAATATAACTTTATATCATGATGATTCCTTTCTATAAAATATGAAATATAAATGAAAGTAGCGTTCATGCGTACGTACGGCTTACCGTCTCCAAGAACGGTGCATTTCATTTCTTACATCTAAATGATTATGTAATATTATAAATGCATGCATGTACTGGATATATATGACATATATGATATCTCCATCATGGGTATAATGGATACGTTGACAACTTGTAATTATAAAGGGTTTATTTTTTACTCAAGTACCAATGATCGTTAAAATGACCGTGATTAACTTAAATAATTACATAGTGTTCATGACATGGTAATAAGTAATATAAAATGAATAATGAACTTGAAAAAGGTTCTTAAGCAAGTATAAATTAACTCAAGTTTATTATTCAGGACATTAAAGAATGATCGAGTCAAGTCGGACCCGAGGTATGGGACTTCGTCTCAATCTCCTTTCATTGAGGCATATTCTGTTTTAGACACAACCTTCTTTTATACGGTGTATAAACCCCTTTTACATATACGTTTATTCAAAAGGAATATTTTTTATACGAAGCGTTTACTAAACGACAAAAGGGAATGTTTTTGTCGTACGTATGCGGCGACAACGACTTCTCCGCCGTCGTGACCGTTATTTGAGTTTCAGCTTCCTCTACAAGACATACCTTTTTTTAAAGAAAAATAAATACCATGTTTTACTTTTCTTTTATTTTGGTATTGAAAATGGTTTTTCATAATGTTTTTATATCAATGTGTTGTATTGATATCTTGTGATTGAATGGTGTAAATGTTATGTTTCCTTTATGAATGTTTTATGTGATACGATTATGTTGAGGTTCTTGGGCATTATTATGAGAACGGGTGGTTCCGTGATAAACTAAGGGCGGATGAGCCCGATATAGCTCTCCAATGCACTGGGTAACGCGAAAGAGTGAAACATTAAGGTTTTTCCGAAGAGATTTTGGGAATATACTGTGATGGGTATTCCAAATGTAACCAATAGGGTTACCCCCTACGTAAGAATGTTATGAATGCCTCAAGTAACCTTTATGTCTTATTATTTCTATGATTTATTCATTATTTGATGAGGTATGTTAACGTGCTTATGTTTTATGGGTAAAGTATAATCTCATACTTATGTATATATGTACCCATGGTTCCTTTCCATATTTTTATATCCCTTATTGAGCTTTTTATGCTCATCCCAAGTTTTTTGAAATTTTTTTCACAGGTCAAGGGAATGGTACACGATATGATGATAGAGTCAAGGAAGTGTCAAGAAAGAATCCATGTTTATTTTAAATATGTTTGCATTGATGGGAATGAAGAATACTATCTTTATGTAACCACTTTGTTTATATGTTGAATGTAATGAAAGTTTTATGATCTAATTCTCTAAGACTCTAAACCTGAAAAGATCCTCAATGTGAAATCTTGTAATAACTCAAGATTAAGTAAGTTTTAAGGCTGGGGCCTTATAGTTGGTATTAGAGGTCGGTTTAGATAACTTTAGGAGATATAATTCTATTAAATGATTATCCATTTTTTTTTTGAAATGATATAGCATTTACGGATTACCATGTTGCTTCACCTAAGGTATTTCAGTGTTAAAAATGGTTTTTCATAGAGGAAATCGAGAAGCTTTTCTGGGAAGGAATACTGAGGGAAATGACCTTTCAAATTAGTATCATGAGATGGTCAGAATCAGAATTGAACAGTTTTTTACAGTGATGGCTCAGTTGACTCAGGGGAAAAATGTTGGTTGATTTTATTGATGATATTTTGGTGTTTTCTAAAAGTAAAGAAGAGCATGAAAGACATTTAGGGGTTATCTTGCAAACCTTAAAAGAAAATAAATTGTATGGGAAATTCAGCAAGTGTGAGTTTTGGTTGCAACAAATTTCTTTCCTTGGTCACATTGTTTCTAAAGATGGGATAACTGTTGATCCTGCAAAAAAAAAGTTGTGGAAGACTGGCCAAGACCCACAAATTTAACTGAGATTCGTAGCTTCCTTGGTTTGGCAGGCTATTACTGAAGGTTTGTTAGAAATTTTTCACGGTTATCTAGTCCAATCACTAAGATAACTTGGAAGGGTGTTAAGTTTATCTGGACAAAAGAATGTGATGATTGTTTTCAGGAATTGAAAAGAAGATTGGCGAATGCTCCAGTTTTGGCACTACCTTCCAGGAATGGTGAGTTTGTTATCTACAGTGATACTTCATTGAAAGGACTTGGTTGCATCCTAATGCAGAATGATCAGGTAATTGCTTATGATTCATGACAGTTGAAAACTCATGAGGTAAATTACCCTACACATGATTTGGAATTAGCTGCTGTTGTTTTTTGCATTAAAAATTTGGAGGCATCATTTGTATGGAGTAAAGTGTGAAATATATACTGATCACAAAATTTTAAAGTATATATTCACTCAGAAAGAATTGAACATGAGACAAAGGAGATGGCTATAATTAATCAAGTATTATGATTGTACAATTCATTACCATCCGGGAAAAGCAAATAAAGTGGCTGATGCTTTGAGTCGAAAAAGTAATGCTTCATTAGAAATGTTTCATTTGGAACATGATCCTTTGGTTAAGGATTTGATGAAATTTGGCATAGAAGTTGTTCGTGTAGGAATTTCTTCTGTTTTGTTTTAGGTATCAGTTAGATCATCTCTATCAGATAGAATCAAGAAAGCACAGAAGCAAGACAGTGAGTTGTAGAAAAAGGTAGAGCTGGTTCAGAAAGGTAAGTTTCCTAAATTCAACATTGATAATGATTGTGTTTTGAGATTTGGAAAGAGATTGTGTGTGCCTTGTGATTCACAGTTGAAGAGAGAGTTGTTATGTGAAGCTCATAGTTCTCTGTTTTCAGTTCATCCTGGCACTACTAATATATACAGAGATCTGTGGGAGTATTTCTGGTGGGATGGAATGAAAAGAGATATTGCTGATTTTACTGTGAAGTGTTTGACATGTCAACAGGTTAAAGCAGAGTGGCAGTTACCGAATGGGATGATTCAGCCTTTACCAATGCCAGAGTGGAAATGGGAGAATATATCCATGGACTTTGTTGTGGGATTACCGAAGACATCTCGAGGTAATAATGCAATCTGGTTTATTGTTGATCGCTTGACCAAATATTCTCATTTCCTTGCTATATGAGATACTTTTTCCCTAGATCAACTTTCTCGTTTTTATCTTAAAGAGGTAGTCAGGTTACATGGAGTTCCTCTCTCCATTGTATCTGATCGTGATGCCAGGTTCACTTCTAACTTTTGGAAAGGCCTTCAGAAGTTGTTGGGTACTGAATTAAATTTTAGTACAGCTTTTCATCCTCAATTAGATGGGCAGTCAGAACGAACAATTCAGACCTTGGAGGATATGCTACGTTCTTGCTCTATGGATTATCCGGGAAGTTGGGACAAACATCATTCTTTGGTTGAATTTTCATATAATAACAGTTTTCATTCCAGTATACAGATGGCACCATTTCAGGCATTATATGGGAAGCGGTGTCGAACTACAGTTTTCTGGGATGAAGTGGGTGAAAGGAAGTTGATGGGACCAGAATTGGTAGAAGAGATGGCAGAACAAGTTCAGCTGCTTCAGAAGCACATGAGAACAGCTCAGAGCAGGCAGAAGAGTTATGTGGATAACTGGAGGAAGGATCTATCTTTCGAGGTAGGTGATCATGTTTTTCTCAAGGTTTCTCCTTGGAAAAGTGTGATGAGATTTGGTAAGAAAGGAAAGCTGAGTCCAAGGTTTATTGGACCATATGAAATTCTGGAGAGAGTTGGATCAGTTGCATACCGGGTGGCTTTACCTCCGAGTCTATCTCAGGTACACAATGTTTTTCACGTTTCGATGTTGAGAATCTATATGCCAGATCCATCTCATGTTTTGAGTCCAGAGGTAGTTCAGTTGGAAGAGAACCTATCTTATGAGGAACAACCGGTCCAGATTCTTGACCACAGGGAGGAAGTGTTACGGAATAAGGTGATTAAGCAGGTAAAGGTTTTGTGGAAAAACCACATGATGGAAGAGGTAACATGGGAATCTGAAAATGCAATGAGGGATAAGTACCCCCATTTATTTGATAAGTAAATAAATTGCGGGGACAGAATTTTCTAAAGGGGGGAAGGATGTAACATCCCAAGTAAGTAATGAATAATAGATATTTTTATCTTTGTGTATTAAGGAACTGGATAGTGTTTTAGAGGCTTAAAATGAAAATAAATCCAATCTTAAGCATGGAATACACTAATATTTTTAAAAGATTGTTTTACTACCTTTTGATGGAAAACGATTTTTAAATCTATCTTTTGACAATTTTATAAGCAATTTTTGTCAAAATAAACTTATTCTTTATGATTGGGACATCAAAATTTACTTTTTGTGAATTTTTGGTATTTTTCTGACAATGTTCATTTTTTTATGAATAGTGGAAAATACTGTATTTTACATCAAAACTGCTTCTTAATCTAATTTATTTATATGATTATATTATCTTTTGAATTGGTCTTAATGTGTAATCTGAATATATTTTTACCATTTAATCCAATGGTGGTCATTGGAATCAATTTCACTTTGAAATTAGACTTAAACTGGTGTCAATCTTTTGATACTTATTGTTTTATAAAAACACGCTATTTGCTCTGACAACGGGAATTAATTATTAAATTAATTAATGTGACTTATATGTTTTGAATTTTGTAAAATAGACTTCATATTTTAATTCGGAATATCAAATATAGCTTAGGGTGAATTTTTGGTAATTTTCTGAAAAACTTCAATTTTTGATGAATAGTGAAACCACTAAGTGATACTTATAAAAACTGATTTTCCATTTAAACGAAATTTTGCCATTGTTGTGTTTTGAATTTCAAAAATCCGACATAAATGGTTTTCATTAAGAAGTAAAATGTGGTTCAATGAGATTAAAATAATTTTTTGGTGAATAGTAACTTATTAAGTTTTTTATCGCGATTACTGGTAATTAGTGTAGTTTAAGGTAAAAAATAATGCTTTAATAAAATGAGATGAGCTTGACACATGTCCTACCCTCATTGGTTGTGTCATGGCCGACCAAGACAAGCAATGGGTCAACTTGGGGACCCCATGGAGCCACATTGGTTGGGAAATGACATAAATAACTTTTTATTTAATGTTAAAGTAAAAATGATACAAACATGAGTTATGTTACTAAAACAATTTTCACATGGGGTTATAAAGATCAGATTTTTGATTATAAATAGTCATTAAAAAGATAAAAAGATTTCCTACATCATAGTATTTTTTTTTAATTTTTAGAATTTAAATAAATTAAATTATTTTTGACATCATGATGATGCAGCGATGACCTCATTATTTAACGTTTTGAATAAAATAGAACGATAATGTAATATCTAAAACCTAAACATGTCCAATACCTATTGGATGGATATATTTAGAACCCTTATCACCTTATCCTCGAATTATATCAATGTGGGACCATTTAAATCCGAAACTCATTTTCAAATAAAGTAATATTTCTTTACTTTCCAAGAGTACCCCTCCTCTCCTCTTATAAAAGGCCCCCACCTCTACCTCATTTCACACACTCCTCAAGCCTTTTGCTCGGCCATACCCTGCCCATTTACTCTCTCCAAATCCCTATCCTCATCCTAGAGGATTCCCTTTGGGAATAATCCTTTCAAAGGAAGCCTTTAGGCTCAAATCAAAAGGAGTTACACTTTTAAAGGTAATTCATTCTTTCATGTTCATTTGTTTTATTTTGCTTCTCCAACCCCCTAAACTCTTTTTATTTACTTATTTTGTAACAACACCAGTATCTTAAATATACAAGGATGTTGTTATAAGATTTATTCGAGCTACACTCTCACAAAACTACATCAAATGGATAAAGAACATACGGTTTCCGTGGATGGAGAAATTCTGCCTCCCGAAATGATGATTGTTCAATACTCATTTAACACCTTCAATGGTGGGCATTATGATGTCACTATTTCAATATATGATATATAATATGTTAATGTTTTACTTAAGATTATGTATTTTTCATTTTGGTTATACCTTTATGGTTTCCATTATGGGTAAACGCGATATCTTCATTTAAGGAACTGCGGACTACCGCCCCCTTAAAGTTAGTTGATTCGTTAAACACCATATGTTGGACGTATAAAGCATGGAAATATGATGTTATATATGATATTATACTGGAATTATAATATAACTTTATATAATTATGATTCCGTTCTATAAAATATGAAATAGAAATGAAAGTAGCGTTCATGCGTACGTACGGCTTACCGTCTCCATGAACGGTGAATTTCATTTATTACCTCTAAATGATTATGTAATATTTAAAATGCATGCATGTACTGGATATATATGACATATATGATATCTCCATCATGAATAACATTCTGGGTATAATGGATACATGAACAACTTGTAATTATAAAGGGTTGATTTTTGAATCAAGTACCAATGATCGTTAAAATGACCGTTATTAACTTAAATAATTACATAGTGTTCATGACACGGTAATAAGTGATATAAAATAAATAATGAACTTGAAAAAGGTTCTTAAGAAAGTAGAAATTAACTCAAGTTTATTACTCAGGACATTAAAGAACGATCGAGTCAAGTCGGACCTGAGGTATGGGACTTCGTCTCAATCTCCTTTCATTGAGGCATATTTTGTTTTATACACAACCTTCTTTTGTACGGTGTATAAACCCCTTTGACTTTTACGTTTATTCAAAAGGAATCTTTTTTATACGAAGCGTTTACTAAATGACAAAAGGGAATGTTTTTGTCGTACGTATGTGGCGACAACGACCTCTCCGCCGTCGTGACCGTTATTTGAGTTTCGGCTTCCTCTACAAGACATACCTTTTTTTAAAGAAAAATAAATACCATGTTTTACTTTTATTTTATTTTGGTATTGAAAATGGTTTTTCATAATGTTTTTATATCAATGTGTTGTATTGATATCTTGCGATTGAAAGGTGGAAATGTTATGTTTCCTTTATGAATGTTTTATGTGATACGATTATGTTGAGGTTCTTGGGCATTATTATGAAGACGAGTGGTTCCGTGATAAACTAAGGGCGGGTGAGCCCGATATAGCTCTCCAATGCATTGGGTAACATGAAGGAGTGAAATGTTAAGGTTTCTCCAAAGAGATTTAGGGAATATACTGTGATGGGTATTCCAAATGTAACCAAGAGGGTTACTCCCTACGTAAGAATGTTATGAATGCCTCAAGTTACCTTTATGTCTTATGATTTCTATGATTTATTCATGATTTGATGAGGTATGTTAACTTGCTTATGTTTTATGGGTAAAGTATGATCTCATCCTTATGTATATATGTACCCATGGTTCCTTTCCATATTTATATATCCCTTACTGAGCTTTTTATGCTCATCCCAAGTTTTTTGAAATGTTTTTCACAGGTCAAGGAAAAAGGTACACGATATGATGATAATGTCAAGGAAGTGTCAAGAAAGAATCCATGTTTATTTTAAACATGTTTCTATTTATGGGAATGAAGAATACTATCTTTATGTAACCACTTTGTTTATATGTGGAATGTAATGCAAGTTTTATGATCTGATTCTCTAAAACTCTAAACCCGAAAAGATCCTCAATGTGTAATCCTGTTATAACTCAAGATTAAGTACGTTTTAAGGTTGGGGACTTATAATTGCCGCTCTTCTTTAACCTGTTGACATGTCAAACTCTTCACAGTAAAATCAGAAATATCTCTTTTCATTCCATCCCACCAGTAATACTCTCGCAGATCTCTGTACGTCTTAGTATTGCCAAGATGAACTGAAAATGGAGATCTATGAGCTTCACATAACAACTCTCCCTTGAAATGTGAATCACAAGGCACACACAATCTCTTCCGAAATCTCAAAACGCACTCATTATCAATGTGGAATTCAGGCAACATACCTTTCTGAACCAGCTCTACCTTTTTCTGCAACTCACTGTCTTGCTTCTGTGTTTGCTTGATTCTGTCTGATAGAGAAGATTTCACTGATAGCTAAAACAAAACAGAACAACATCCTGCACCAACAACTTCTATTCCAAATTTCATCAAATCCTTAACCAATGGATCATGTTCCAAATGAATCATTTCCAATGAAGCATTACTTTTTTGACTCAAAGCATCAGCAACTTTATTTGCTTTTCCCGGATGGTAATGAATTGTACAATCATAATCCTTGACTAATTCTAGCCATCTCCTATGTCTCTTGTTCAATTCATTCTGAGTGAATATATACTTTAAACTTTTGTGATTGGTATATATTTCACACTTTACTCCATACAAATGATGCCTCCAAATTTTTAATGTGAAAACAATAGCAGCTAATTCCAAATCAAGTGTAGGATAATTTGCCTCATGAGTTTTCAACTGTCGTGAAGCATAAGCAATTACCTAATCATTCTGCATTAGGACACAACCAAGTCCTTTCAATGAAGCATCACTGTATATATCAAACTCCCCAATCCTGGAAGGTAGTTCCAAAACTAGAGCATTCACCAATCTTCTTTTCAATTCCTGAAAACAATCATCACATTCTCTTGTCCAAATAAAAAAAACACCCTTTCGAGTTAGCTTAGTCATTGGACTAGATAACCATGAAAAATTTCTAACAAACCTTCGGTAATAGCCTGCCAAACCAAGGAAACTACGAATCTCTATTACATTTGTGGGTCTTGGCCATTCTTCAACAACCTTTGTTTTTGCAGGATCAACGGTTATCCCATATTTAGAAAAAAAGTGACCAAGGAAAGAAATTTGTTGCAATAAATACTCACACTTGCTGAATTTCACATACAATTTCTTTTGTTTTAATGTTTACAAAATAAACCTTAAATTTCTTTCATGCTCCTCTTTACTTTTAGAAAACACCAAAATATCATTAATGAAAACCACTACAAACATATCCAAGAACTCATGGAAAATTCTATTCATTAAGTCCATGAATACAGCAGGTGCATTGGTTAGCCCAAAAGGCATTACTACAGATTCATAATGTCCATATCTTGTACGAAACCCAGTCTTCGGAACATCTGCTTCCTTTACATTCAGCTGATGGTACCCCGATCTCAGGCCAATCTTTGAAAAAAACTGAGCTCCCTGGAGCTGATCAAACAAATCATCGATATGAGGCAAAGGATATTTTTTCTTAATAGTGATGTTATTCAAGGATCTATAATAAATGAAAAGTCTCATAGAACCATCTTTCTTTTTAACAAATAAAACAGGGGCACCCCATGGTGATGTGCTAGGTCGAATGAAACCTTTCTCTAATAAATCTTACAATTTCTACTTCAACTCTAAAAGTTCAATTTGATCCATTCGATAAGGGGGTTTTGAAATTGGATTATCATCAGGAACTAAGTCAACAGTAAATTCAACTTCCCGATCAGGTATTATTCTAGGCAACTCATTAGGAAAAACATTAGGATACTCATTTACCACTGGCACATCATTAATCTGAATAGTTCCCTTGTTTTCAAAAATATGTACAAGGTAACATTAATTTCCATCATTTACAAGTTTCTCGGACTCTTGATAAATTATCAACAGTAAGGGTTCATTCTTTTACACAAACTGAAAGTCTTTCTGAAAAGAAACTTCTTTAGCTCTACAGTAAATCTTAGAATGGTAAATAGAGAGCCAATCCATACCCAGGATAACATCAAACTCTACTAGAGGTAGAACAATAAGGTTTTCTAGTAGGTTATTTCCACAGATAAGGATAGGAAGATTATTATAAATTCTTTTTGCCTCAACATTTCCCCCAGGTGTTTTTACCACAAGTTCATGAGTCATTTCTTGAGATGGTATTCCCATTTTAATAGAAAAGGTTTCAGAGATGAAAGAATGTGTGGACCCCGAATCAAACAACACACTGGAATAATCAGAAAAAACAAACAAAGTACATGATACACCTTCATTTGATGGCCCGACATCTGCTGAAGTAGTTGCAAAGGATTTCACCACCCCTTTCTACTTGTAGTCTAACTGCTTCTCATCACTCAAGCTCTTTGTCAAACACTCATTTTCATAGTGACCCATCTCATTGCACTTAAAACATTTCACTAACTGTAAATCAAATTTGGACTTACCATCACCTTGATCATTTTCAGTGCAATCACGAGCCCTGTGTCCCATCTTACCACATCGGTAGCACTTTCTAGAATTCAGAAGACATTCCCCAGCATTCCTTTTACCACATTTATCACAAACAGGAAACTTAGTTTTCTTACCATCATACTTTTTTTGAAAAATTCTTCCCTTTCTCATGCCACCCCGGTCTCTTATTCTGGTGGTTGTTATAGAACACTTGATCATCGGCAAACTCCATTTCCACCTTCTCAGCACATCGAACAAGCTTTTCATAACTTGTAAACTCACGAGAAGCTAATGCCCTTCGATATTTTGGTTTTAATCCTGAGTAAAAACGATTGATTTTACTATCAAGGTCTCGGATAAAATTTGGAGCATACCTTGCCAATCGAGTGAACCTCTCTTCATAGGCAGCCACTGATTCTTCCTCTTGCCTCAATTCGAAGAATTTGTTTTCCATCCTATGTCGAACAGCCTTAGGAAAATACTTCTCAAGAAACATACCTTTGAATTCATCCCAGTCGAGAGCATCAATCTCATCAGCGTCCCTGATATTTTTAACCATCGACCACCACTGATCTGCCTCACCCTCCAAATGGTAAATAGCAAGACTATCCTTTTGATTGTCTAAACACCCCATGACATCGAAAAGTTTCTCCAGTGCTTTAATCCACCCTTCAGCTAGCACATGGTCAGATGATCCTACGAATGATGGGGGATGTTGCCTCATGAAATGTTCCACCACTAACATGTTCTTCTGCGGTTGATCTGGATGATCTCATGCATGTATACCACCACCATTTATCTCTTTAGTCAACTGCGCCATTACTGCAACAATTGTTCAGTTCCAATTCCGACCATCTCAGGATGCTGATTCGGAAAGTTATTTCCTTCTGTATGCCTTCCTAGCACAGCTTCCCTGTTTCCTCTACGGAAAACAATTCTGAACAAACATGTATTAGATGAAGCAACATGGTAATCTTCAAATGATATATCATTTCAAAAAAAAATTTGGATAATCATTTAATAGAATTCTAACTCCTAGAGACATCTAAACCGACCTCTGATACCAACTATAAGGCCCCAGCCTTAAACATTACTTAATCTTGAGATATTTCGAGAATACACCTTGAGAATCTTTTCAGGTTAAGAGTTTTAGAGAATTAGATCATAAAACATGTATTACATTCCACATTTAAACAAAGTGGTTACATAAAAGAAAGTATTCATTTTTCCCATCAATGGAAACATATTTAAAATAAATCATGGATTCTTTCTTGACACATCCTTGACACTATCATCATATCTTGTACCTTTCCCTTGACCTGTGAAAAACATTTCAAAAACGTGGGATGGGCATAAAAAGCTCAGTAAGGGATATTGAAATATGGAAAGGAAAAATGGGTACATATATACATAAGAATGAAATCATACATTACCCATAAAACATAATCACTTTAACATAACTCATAAAATCATTAATAAATCATAGAAATCGTAAGACATAAAGGTAACTTGATGCATTCATAACATTCTTACGTAGGGAGTAACCCTCTTGGTTACGTTTGGGATACCCATCATAGTATATTCCCTAAATCTCTTCTTAGAAACCTTAACGTTTCACTCCTTCGCATTACCCAATGCATTGGAGAGCTATATCGGGCTCACCCGCGATTAGTTTATCACGGAACCACCCATCATCGTAATAATTCCCAAGAACCACAACATAATCGTATCACATAAAACAAGCATAAAGGAAACATAACATTTCCACATTTCAATCACAAGATATCAATGACACAGTGATATAATAAAAACATTATCAAAACCATTTTAAATACCAAAAAATAAAACAAAAGTAAAACATGGTATTTATTTTTCTTTAAAAAGGTATGTCTTGTAGAGGAAGCCGAAACTCAAATAATGGTCACAGTGGCGGAGAAGCCATTGTCGCCGCATACGTAGGACAAAAACATTCCCTTTTGTCGTTTAGTAAACGCTTCGTATAAAAAATATTCCTTTTTAATAAAGGTAAAAGTTAAAGGGGTTTATACACCGTATAAAATAAGGTTGTGTATAAAACAAAATATGCCTCAATGAACGGAGATTGAGACGAAGTCCCATACCTCGGGTCCGACTTGACTCGGTCGTTATTTAATCTCCTGAATAATAAACATGAGTTAATTTCTACTTGTTTGAGAACCTTTTTCAAGTTCATTATTCCTTTTATATCCCTTATTTCCATGTCAGGAACACTATGTAATTATTTAACTTAATAACGGTCGTTTTAACGATCATTGGTACATGAGTCAAAAATAAACCCTTTATAATTACAACTTCTTCATGTATACATTATATCAAGAATGGTATTCATGATGTAGATATCATATATATCATATATATCCAGTACATTCATGCATTTATAATATTACATAACATTTAGAGTTAATAAATGAAATGCACCGTTAATGGAGACGGTAAGCCGTACGTATGCATGAATGCTGCTTCCATTTCTATTTCGTATTTTATGAAATGGAATCATAATGATATAAAGGTATATTATAATTCTAGTGTAATATCATATATAATATCATAACTCCATATTTTATACGTCCCACATATGGTATTAATGAATCAAATCACTTTGAGGGGGCGGTAGTCCGCACTTCCTTAAAAGAAGATATCGCGTTTACCCATAATAGAAACCATAAAGGTATGCCCAAAATGAAAAATACAGAAGCTTAAGGAAAACATTAACATATTATATATCATATATAAATATAGTATCACCTTAATGGCCACCTTTGAAGGTGTTAAAAGAATGTTGAACAATCATCATTTCGGGAGGTAGAAATTCGCCATCCACGGAAGCAGTATGTTTTTTAACCTTTAGATGTAGGTGTTTGTAAATGTAGCTCGAATCCTTCATATAAAAACATCCTAGTATATGGAAGATACTGGTGTTGTGACAAAATAAATGAATAAAAAGAGTTTAGGGGGTTGGAAAAGAAAAATGAAACAAAAGAACACAAGTGAAGACATTACCATAAAATCGGGTAACTCCCTTTGGTTTGAGAACAAAGGCTTCCTTGGGAAGACATATTCCCAAAGTGAGACTTCAAGGAGTAAGAGAGGGAAGTGTAGAGACAAAATGGGTAGGGTTTGGCAGAGCCAAAGGCTTTGGAAGTGTGAGTAAAGAGGTAGAGGTGGGGGCCTTTTATAAGAGGAGAGGAGGGGAACTCTTGGAAAGTAAAGAAATGTTACTTTATTTTAAAATGAGTTTCAGATTCAAAATTCCCCACATTGATACAATTTGAGGGTAAGGTGATAAGTGTTCGAAATCAACCCATCCAATAGGTTTTGGACATGTTTAGATCATAGAATTTACATTATCTTTTCATTTTATTTAAATCCTTTATTAATGAGGTAATCGCTCCATCATTATGATGTCATAAATAATTTAATTTATTTAAGGTCTGAAAATTATTAAAAAAATATGATGATGTAGGAAATCCTTTTAGATTTCTAATGAATATTTATAGTCAAAAATATGACTTCTATAACCCCATTTAAAAATTGTTTTAGTAAAACAACTCATGTTTTTCTCATTTTAATTTTAACATTAAAAAAAAGATATTTATGTCATTTTCCTACCAATGTGGCTCCATGGGATCCTCAAGATTACCCCTGGCTTTTTTTGGTCGTCCATGACACATCTAATAAGTGTAGGACATGTGTCTACGTATTTTCATTTTATTATAACATTATTTTTACCCTAAATTACACTAATTACCACTAATCGTGATTAAAAACTTAAAAGTTACTATTCAAAAAAAAATTATTTTAATCTCATTGGACCACATTTTACTTATTAATGAAAACCATGTATGTCGGATTTTTTGAAAATCAAACCACAGAACTGGGAAAGTTTCATTTAAATGAAAAAGCAGTTTCTTTAACTACCACTTAGTGGTTTCACTATTCATCAAAAATTGATGTTTTTCAGAAAAATACCAAAACATCACGCTAAGCTATATTTGATATTCTGAATTAAAAAATGATGTCTATTTTACAAAATTCAAATCATATAAGTTACGTTAATTAATTTAATAATTAATTCCCACTATCATGACAAATAGTGTTTTTATAAAACAACAAGTATCAAAAGATTGATACCAGTTTAAGTCCAATTTCAAAGTGAAATTGATTCCAATGACCACCATTAGATTAAATGGTAAAAATATATTCTAATTTCACTTCAAAACCAATTCAAAATATAATCTAATCATATAAATAAATTATTTTAAAAAGTGGTTTTGAATTAAAATACAACATTTTTCACTATTCATTAAAAATGAACTTTATCGGAAAAATACCAAAAATTCACACAATGTAAATTTTGATGTCCCAATCATAAAGAATAAGTTTATTTTGACAAAGATATCTTATAAAATTTTCAAAAGATAGATTTAAAAATGGTTTTCCATCAAAAGGTAGTAAAACAATCTTTTAAAAATTTTAGTGTATTCCATGCTTAAGATTGGATTTATTCTCATTTTAAGCCTCTAAAACACTATCTAATTCACTAATAGACATAGATAAAAATATCTATTATTCATTACTTACTTGGGATGTTACATTAAATGTCTGTATATGGGTACCAAATTCCCAAAAACCAGCTACATGAAGTTGGAAAAAAATATTTTCCGCAATAAATCAAAATTTTAATTGTTTTTATAAAATTTTAAACCATATCATTTGGAATAACACCATGGTAATCCAATTTAATCCTTAAGCATGATAATGTTTTTCTCAGTGTTAAATGGTTATAATTTTAATTATAATTTCTTAATTTCATAATAAACTTATGAAGGATGAAATTTTTTATGATTTATCAAACTTATTTTTCATTTGAAATATTCTTACATATTTTAAAGAATATTATAAAAAATTATTCAATATAAAGTATTATTAATATAATTTTGGAGACAATTCATTTAATATTACTTTGAAAACTACCAAACAGAAATATAATTCAATTATAATCTTATCAAAAAATATATAATAAGATATACTTATCTTCAAAATTGATGGATGAAAAATAATTATTTGAAATTTTATTACATTAAATATTGTGGGATTATATTACTTTATTTATCTAATAATTGAATAAATAAAATTTTACCGGAAAATAATAATTTAGGTTAATTCGTTTATCAAAAAAAATTAAAGTAAGTTTACATGATTAAATCAAACAATTTATCATTAAAATAAATTTTTTAACTGAAAATAATTACTTTTTTATCAGTAATTCAAATATTTAATGTTAATAAAATAATGAAAATTAAATTTAGAAATTTTATTTACAAAAAATATTATTATGGTCAAAATCAAGGTAAATTAGAAAAAGTAATATATTTAAAAATTGGATGATAATGAAAAAACAAGCATCCAATAAAATCTGTATAATTTTAGGGTTACTTCTTAGTCTTTATTAAAATATTTCTAAACAAAATATTCCCATTTTACATTTATCATGGTAGAAAAATGTTCTAAAAATAATATTCATACTAAATAAAAATAAAAGGGTAATATTTATCATATTTGGACATCCAGAATCCAAATATTTATTCCATTATTCAATATTCAAGTCATATATGTTTATTACTTTTAAATAAATTTAATCCCACAAAACCCAAAAAAATATCAAATAAATGGGTTTTTAGTGCAAAAATTTTTTATACCATTTTCAATTATAGAAAACATTACAAAGAATATATTTGGACAAATTATATAAAAAATTAACTCATTATATTATAAAACTAATACATATTATAATTTTAAATTATAAATAAATTAAAACAAAAAACAATTAATAAATATTAGTATTTTTTACAATTCATTAAAAAATCAAATTTTTTATAAAATTTCAAAAAAACATACTCATAATGTAATATTGATATGATTATTTGAAAACTGATATCATTTTTCTCAACTTTAATTTTTAAATTTACACAAAATAATTAAAATATTCTATCACAAAAAAATGAAATAAAATTCATTTTAGATGAATGTATACATTTGAAGCTTGTGAAGAGTATACTAAAAAATTAATGCTAATTTAAAAATAATTCAAAAATAATTAATTTTTAGTAGTAAAATTATATATATTTGATAAAGTAGTTATCCATATTCATACCTCTAAATTAATAGTAATGTTATGAGGTTTATCTTTATATTAAAATATTTCTTACTTTACATAGGCTCGGGGTTTCATATCTTGTATGCTATTATATATAGTATTTTGTTTTAGAATTACTAGAAATTATATCTTGTACATAATTAATTTAATTTATAATTTATATAATTTTAATTTTTTATAATCTATACTTGGGATTTTTAGAACATCAATTGAATTAGAAATTAAAAAGAATTTATTATAATTATTTATGATTAATTAAATAATTAATTAGTTCGAGAAAAATTGCCTTAAATGATATCAATGTAATTGAATTCCTTAGATATTAAAAGAGGTTCTTAATAAATGTAGTAACTTAAAATTATCTTCAACTATCTATTTTATTTTTTATATAAATTTATATAAATTAACTCGCTATTACATAATTTATTACGGGATAATTATTATTAATATGAATTATATGTTTTTGAAAATCATATTTCCAATATATATATTATATATGAAATACTTATCTAGTAATTATTAATTTTAACCTCACAACACCATTACCCCTTACAGTCTTGTGTGTATACATTTATAATTGATTTATTTCATTACTAGAGGAGATGATTCAATACATGAGAAAAGTTAAATCCAAATATATATATATACAATCAAATAAATGATGAGGAAACATGGTCTAATCTAAGGGGTTAGAAGGTATTTTTTATATGTTTAATAATATACCATCACCACATAATAAAAAAACTAGAATATGAATCTCCAAAAAATTCACATTATTATATTATTCTATAAGAACATTGTAATTTATTTATTTTTGAGATAAATGGTTTTTTTCTGACGTCACATGATCAGATATTATGAATAAAATAATTATCATGCTTAAATGAATTAATATTAAACATATACTTTTATTATATCAAATATAGTCAATTAAATATATACATTCTAATAAAATGTTATTTAAAAATTCCAATAAGGATTTAATAAGATGCCTTGTAAATCTAAAGTTATTATGTGTAATTAATTTTACCTGTCAGGATTTATTATTAATAATGTTTTTTAACAAATTAAATAATAAATATAAAAATTATATAGATAAATTTTATTCGTACGTAAATATAACAGATGAACAAAAAAATTATTCTTTAACTAACAACCTTTATTTTTCTTATTTACTATGAATTCAATGTCTGAAATGTTAGTGTAGCCATTTTCGATTTTCCGTTAAAATGTCATGGAGACTTATTAATGATAATTTGTTGATGTAACATGATTGATTTTAAGGGTATAAATATTCATCTAGTAAATATATTTTAAGGTCAAATGTTTAGAATATATGATTATTTAATTTTATAAGTGTGGAAAATCCTTAACAGTACAAGGAACTACAAGTTAATAAATTTTATATGAGGAATGCATACCAAAAATAAATTTTATAAATTTCAGTGGGAATTGTTTTGGTAATGGTAACTGAAATATGAATAATTCCTCTTATGTATCATAACTATTTGATATTCTGAATCAAACTCTATGGGATATTTAGATATTATAAATTAGTGGTTGAGATAGGAATTCACTAAATCACAATTTTTTTAAATTTTTAATCAATACAAGGTTCTAATATATTATTTTTATTAGTATTAAGGAATGAAAATAAACAATACACATGATCTTTGGAATCAATCTTTATTAAAGGGAATATTCTATAGAGGTTGAAACAACTATGAATGATATAGTATCCGGGGAAATTTAATATTCAATAAAATGAGGATATATATACTGAAAATAATATTATTAAAGGGCCAATTAAAGATGTTAGTGGGGAGGATAATAATGTTTATCTACAACACATAGTCGATGCACATTATATCAAATGTATCATGATATTATCAAGGTTTGGTAGTCATCAATAGATTTATTAAGATATGAATGAATATTCAACTTAATCACATCTCAATTAAATTAATTAATATAATGTAACAAAACAAAATTTTCCAAATCCAAAATTATGTTCGTTTTAAGAGAATGAGTACCATATTGAAATCAAGTGGTCACAATGGTGGAATGGATTTATAATTTGTTGATTTATGGAGTTGAACTACACATATAGATATGAAAACACAAGAATCTACCATTTATTCCTCTAAAATTATTATTCTATATTACTTATATAATAAATTAAAATAATGAGTTTTTCTTCTAGTTATTTAGAAATTTCTTCCAAAAAAATATAATTTCACGATGGGTGATAAAATTGCAATCCCTTTGGTAATTAAATAATGAATAGAAAAAAATAATTTAAGATATAATAAAAAATATCCTTGAATCTCCCATTTATAACATAAATTAACTATAATGGTGGTCAAGAAAAATATTGTTTTGTGTTAGGAATGGATTTTAAAAGAAGAATTATACCTCACTGTTGAATAAAATGGAAGATGCTGTGAAATTTTTTTTTCATGATTTTTCCTTATATGTCATGTAATTTCATATTATGTATCATTTTTTGTTCTCACTATTGTATCCAAGGATAATATACAGGTAGATTCTTGAATATTATTAACGTTAATGTATATCATAATATTACCATTAAAAAACCCTTATCTATGAAGAATATAAGAAACCCTTATCTAACTATACAAATATAGTATAGTTTTATAAGTAATAAATTGTTAATATATTTATAAAGAACCCAAATAATTCACTTCTATTTCACTTTTTGGAATGTGTGGATTTATTATCAATATTACAAATAAAACATGTTTATTTTATGCAGATTGTATATTTTATGGAATTTAAAATATGAATATTATAAATTTTATTAGTTAATATGATATAAAATATTGAAACCGATATGGAATATTGTACATGTGACCTAGATGAAAACCAGTTTTTCCATAATTAATATGACTATATACACCTATGACTATTAGATGGTTAGATAAATAAAGTTAATTAAATTATTATTTATTTAAAAACTTATATATATATATATATATATCATTTCATTTTAGAAGTGAAAATGAATGAGTATCGATCAAATGAAAAAGGTGATTTTTTCCCAAATATTATAGCTATAGTTCGCATAAATATATGAAAACCATTTATTGTTCGTCATAGTGGTGGATTCTAATACATGAAAACTTTTACTAACATTTTCAATCGATATAGATAAATCTATTTAATGTGGGTTAATATGGATTTCTTATATAAACTAATGAAATATATGAATGATGTACGTAATCTCTTTGGTATATAACACCCCATTATTTTAATATATATTTCCAATTATTTTTTTGGAATATCAGTACATGTATCACACGTAACATTTCCCTAAAATGAATTAAAAAAAATATTTATTTATTAATTATAGTGAATGATAAAAATTGAGAATTCATGTTTACAAAATATGATTCATCGTTAATAAAATTAAAATAGTAATAAAATCATTGTGAAAAAAGACAAAGTATAATATATATTTATCCTTGTGATTTTACATAATGATTATCACCATGAATAAAATTATATAAATATTTTGAAATGATATAAATATGATAAAAAATTTAGAAGATGTAAATAAAGAGTATGAATAAAATATATCAAATAATATAAGGTTATATATATATGACAATAATATGACCATTATATGGTCGATTGACATATGGCCATTTGATAAATGGTTTTGGACAAACGATTATGAATATATGGTTGATGGAAAACCCTATATCCTATAAACAAAATTTATTTTTACGTATTACCAAACATAAAATAATATTAATTTTAAAATTTAAATAATTATATATTTGAATAAAAATAATATTTTCATAAAATTTACTTATAGTATTATATATATATATATATATTTCATATATATTACTAATACCAAAAAATAGTTTTATGTGTTTGTGAAATTAATTATATTTTTCAATATCTTATGAATTTTCACAATTCTAAGGGTTATAAGATAAAAATATTGATATGCCTACATTAATGGAAATGTTGAAAAGGGGTTATTTAAAAAAATTTCCTTATTTACGAATTTTCATTAGTTAACTAATGAATCATTTTAATGGAATTTATTGTTCTTATATACAATAAAACATATTACCCATAAACTTATGAATATAATTTAATTGGAATAAGAATAATTATATTTTTCTTCATAAAAGCATGTAGGATTAAAAATATGTTTTTTGAATTATATGTATATATATATATATAATATTATCAATAATTTTTATAAAATTTAGAAATAGAGTATAATAAAATTTATTTCATATTTAACATTATAATTCCCAAATTTTTTAATATTTTATTTTTTATTTTCAGTCAAAAAAATAATTTACCGGGGTAAAAGATGGAAAACATGGTATAGTTAAAGTGTTAAATTATCTGGTAATGACCTAAAATATCATGAAGTAATATCTCAAAATATATAGATGGGGGATTGATAAACAAAATTATCTTATATCCATAATCATTTAAATTTAAATAAAATTCTTATTCTAATTAAATTTATTTTTATATTAAGTTATATTTTTTTAAATAAATACATCTCTTAATCAAAAAAACCAACCTTCCTCTACGCCTTCAATGAAAAAGATAATATAATATAGGCTCTATATTTTAGGTCATAAATGCTTCAAAAATTTACATCTGAAAACATTAAAATACTATATTTATAATTGGAAGTCCCAAATCCCTAAAAAATACCTCTAAACACATATTCAAACATTTAAAGATGCTATGATGTATCTAACTAAGAAATATTGTGATTAATGTAAATTTATTTCCAATGGGAATTTTCATTTTTGAGTATTTATAAATAAATTCAATTTTATGGAATTTGAAGGATCCTTCCATAATAAACCAAAAATATTTTATTCTACTTTGGTTATTTCCTCAGTATTTATGACTTTTTCCATTTTACTATTTGTTGGCTGAAAATACCGAAAACATATTTCATGTCAGAGGGACTGATCATAT
Source organism: Viscum album (assembly GCA_963277665.1). NCBI lineage: Eukaryota > Viridiplantae > Streptophyta > Magnoliopsida > Santalales > Viscaceae > Viscum > Viscum album. Next base: position 1,270,562,228 of record OY728136.1, read on the forward strand.
CTATTTGATTTGATTAGTTTACCCACTATTTTAATGATTATTGTTTTATTATTGATTTCATTTAATAATGATAATATAATAAAAAATTATTTTTTTGGCTTTAATTAAATTCATCTAGATGAGATATTTATTTATGTTTTCAATACGATCCAGTTTAAATTTATTATTATTTCCATAAAATGTTGTGAAAAGATTATTCTTTTTTACAAAAAATACATGAAAAGATATTCTACATTTTTTATCAAAATTTATAATGAACTCTATCATGGTTTTCATGGTTTTATAAATCTAATTACTATACATGTTTTTTAATACTATATATACTTTTAAAAATATTATTTCTATATGTATAGGAATATTATTCTTATTTTCCTAAAGTTACATTTTGTTTTCATAGGATTTATTTTCCATTTATGAGAACTACCACTAATTGGTATTATGTTTCATTGATCGTATACCCAAAATCATACCATCAACATTATTTTCCAGATAGCTCATCCTCATGTTTTAAAGATACCTTTATCAAATGATAAATTATTTGATTGGTAAATTATGATATGATGTATTGAGGAATATTTTTAATTTCATTTAGCACACACATATATAGTATTTCAATATTTTATGGGTGGATCACATCGAGCCCAATATGAGATTTGGTAATTTTCTTATCTAATGTGATGATTAGCAAGATATTGTGAACTTAATCCCAGAAGGGACTGGATTCATTAAGTGACATGTTTGTTTATTAAACCCCTTTATTTCATTAGGAACCAGGTTATACATCCTATGTTCACATGAAAGGGATTGGGGAGTGAAATAAATAATTAATATAATCATCCCACCATGAGATAATTCTCATTATAGTGATCATAAATATAAGAAAAAGTTTTTAATTTTTATTTATGTTCCATATTCTATTAATATATTGAGTTTTATTTCCTTATGAATATTGTCTTAGGTGTCGAAAAAAATTTCTAACTTTATATGTAATTCCAAAATCCTTATTCTGTGAATTATAATTTTGATTAATATTTACTAGGAATGTATCATTTATGTTTTTTATATATCTTGTTATTATGTTATAAATCAAATGTTCTCATATTTGTATCACATGTAATTATCAATGGTTTTTTCTCATATTTACACTTTCTTGACATCAATATTATCAATTAATATGGTTCTATTCCCTAGGCTATAAGGTGTAATATTATTTATGAAATTTCTATAATAGTTCTATGTGGTAAAATTATTTGTGGGAGAGGTTGAAAAAAATTATGAAGAATATTCATTATCTCTCCATTTTTCTGATACAATTATCTTAGGTTCTTGGATGTGATATTATGCATGAAACAAGGAATATTTATGTAAAATAATTTCAAATGTATGTATTCTATTATCAAAAGGCTTCAATTATAATCAATTTGAGGTGTAGTTATCGTTAAGAATTATGTTAGAGGATAAAATCCAAAACATCCTATAATAAACCACAAAGGATGTAATGAAAGACTCATATATCTTTGTGTAAAATTATGGATTCATAATTTACGACATCATAAGACTTATATTCTTAATCATGTGATTTCATGCATTGGTTTTTCTTTCATGATACTCATACATATATTTTATACTTTATTCACTTCATGATTCAAGGAATAATTTTATTAATATAGAAAGTGTTAAATGATGAAATGACCTTCAAAATTCAATCAAAAATAAGATGTGAAATTTAATAAAAAAATTGAGGATAATATTACTAAATATTCTCACACTATGAATAAAAAAAGTAATCATAATGAAATTACGATCACATATTGGTAGGTATAAATCGGTATCGATTCATTTTTATGAGAATATCTACCCTCTTGTAGTAGGTATTTTGATCCACTTATTGACATTGTGAGGATTCATCAAATAGAAATGTAAGTTTATTACAATCTGTTACAGACACTGTAAAATAGTTGTTCTATTTTTTTCTTGGAAGGTGAGGTAGACTAATAGATGGATCAAATTAAGAATATTTTAGATGAAGAATTAACTAAATATATGTAATTAGATGTGATTAAAATATTAATATGAAATTGATATTTTCTATGAACTATTCACACTAAAATATGAATAGAATTCATATATCTAAATAATATTATCATGAATCCAGTACTACCTTTCAATAAAAATCAGAATAATTGATTTTTTTCTATTGGTTTACATAAAAACCGATAGAGAAAACGTATTATATAAATTAGTGAATTAAATACAATAAATTAAAATTAATTTTCATTATGGGATTCTGGTTGAAATGAAAATATTTATAGATGTTCTCCCAGGGATGAAAGGAAGATTTAAAAAAAACCATTATTTTTTTCAATTGGGGAAAATAATTTTAAAATATTAGTTTCAATAAATCATTAATGACAACACCAATGAAGGAATGACAATTAATAATCCTTCTTGTTAATAATATGAGATGATGTATATTTGGAACTAAAATATTTGTACGTGTAAATTCTTTGAGTATGGATGTGTAATACATTGTACACATTAATTTTGATGAGATATTAATAGGATAACCAATGAAACGGTTTAATAGAAAATATATCTTAATGTGCCACCCACCATATAAGGAAACAATGGTATGAAATATATACATTATACAACTGATAGTATTAATCTAATGGAATAGGGAGGCAATCAATTTAATAAATCTCTAATGGAAATGTTAAAATGGAAATCCTACAAAATATCAACTACTGAAGTATGTTAGGAAAATGAAAATTAAAAGCTAATGTCATCATCCACTCATGAACTATGAATGCCCAATTTTATTCACATTTTACCAACAATTTTATTTCAACATAATATGATAATGTAATCACATCCCCACCTAAATACCTTTACATTAATCTATTGGTGAAAACCATTAATGGAAAAAATGAATACTCACCATGTCTATGAAAAATCTCTAATAAAATTTTGAAGGAATAGAATCCCCAGTTATTTTTACTTTACCTCATTAATAGAATATGATTCATTCTTTTTAAATTACTTATATATACATATATAAAAGCTATATTTTTTGTGGAGGGAGACTATTCAATAATTCAATAATTCAAATAAACCAACGATTATCATAGTATAAAATAAGAACCATGAACATCATAAGGAAAATTATTCCATAATATTGATCTTAATTACTTTACAAGGGGGTATTCAGCTCGAATGGTTGGGAATAGACACACCATTAAAGATATACCAATTTCATAGGAATATATTAATGTTTTTCTTAATGATTTTATTATACTTCCTTTAAATCAAAATGAAATTTTTATGTACAATTCTTTCATTATGGTATACTCACGTGATGTATTAATTAAAAATTTCTCTAATTGAGTTAGAGGAACTAAAAACCAAACATCAAAAAAATATCGAAAAGGTTTTTATATTCACTTTTGATTCACTATGGGATACACCAAGTCACTATATTAAGATAAATTTTGGATTAATGCATCCCTACATTGATCATCATGAACTCGAGAAATCACGACATTGAAAATTTATCCTCAAACCCAAATTTTTGTTTTGTTTGATATACTATGAGAGGATTAATAAATATAAATAATTTTTCCTCTATTTTGATATCATCATTAATTACTGAAATTGGATGAATTTCTTATACAACCTTCCATGTTATGTATGTAGACTATGAGTTATTCTCGATTCCATTCAGAAATAAAAATATTCTCAATATCATTATCCATAAAATGAATAGAGACATTATATTTTACAATGACATATTTAAAGTTCAATTTATACATTTTACTTTGAGATATTCTCAAAACATGGAAGAATATGAAAATCATTAGATTATTTTTTATAATACCATGAAAAATGAGAAACTTTATGAGATACTTTTTAAGATTAAATTATTTATACATAATGTTTTTTTCAAGAGTTAAATAATCCCAATATATTGTGTATATATATAAACATTTAAATAATTATGGTTCTTTAAAAATTATGCATCCTAACCACTGAAATAGAGATTAATTGTTTTCTTGGATGGGAGTGGAAGAAAACTAAACATTGTGAGAAATTTCTCGTGGATATCAATTTTTATTCAAGTTGTCTTGAAAGGGGGATGATTACCTTTGAATATATGAATATTAAATAAATTTTTTATATCTAAATATAGATTTTTTAATGATATAACCCACTAAAGTCTTCCTGGCCAGTTTTATGTTGGTTGTGACACCCCAATCCAACCTTTAATTCGATAGGGTTAGGTGAAAAGCACTAATATTGTATAACCTATCATATGAGTCATTAAACAATTGTACCAATATGCATGAACTCAAAAATCTATACGAAAAAGTAAATAGGAATAATAAAATATTGTTTCATCTATATTTAAGTCAAGAATAAAATATCTTCTTGGGAATACATCAGAGTTCAATAATATTAACCAAAGAATAAAGGGGAAAATACCAAGCTAAAAAATGAATTCTCAACCTAACAAAAACAACAAAATAGTGGAAATACTAAGATATCCTAGATCCAATTCTCTATGTATAACCATTGAATATAGTCGATGAACCAATGTATTGTTATGACCCAGTAAATACTTTTCGGATCTTCTATTCATATACACAATACCTGACATCTGTTGAAAATTTACATGCAAGTGTTAGTATAGAAATACCCCCTAAGATTCCCCATAGTCCAAAGTAGGGGAAACATAAGGATACCATAGTTGGAAGAAGAACTAAATACATTAATATTATCATAAAGAAACCCATGTGAGAGGGAAATCAGATCTCTATCTCCATATCATAACTAATGATGATGAGTATCCCAACATATCTAAATCCACATCTCTAATACCCAGTATCATGTACATCATTGAAATAATTTCTGTAGATGACCCACACCATTCAAAAACTCCTTGGGTGTGAAAAAACTATCTTTATTAGGGGACACACACCCTATATCATAGTTAGTTCTACTCGGTGGATATAGGACATATTCCATAGTTTTTTAGGAGGGTTCCAATAAATTATTAGATGACCTTCACCCTAGTGAATTCGGAGGGTTCCACTCAATAGATGGAGTCCCCTTTACCTAGTTAATATGGGGGTTCCACTCAACCTTGATAAATAGTTTTACAGACCTTCTACCTGGGGAATATAGGGTGTTTTAAAAATGATCATCTCTTTGATGATACCACAAAATTAATTCAATCACTCATGAATCACCAAATGAAGCATCATGATCAAAGAACATCATATCATGACTCACATGACACAATAAAGGCTTCCATTACATTATATGGACGGAACCAACCACTCATGATATTCTTATCAAGGGCCCAAATCTGAGTTCCAATGAAGGAGATATATATGGGGTAAGATATTTGTAGAAGCTCATAGTGTGTATGTGGGGTCACAGGGCATGTCACATCACCTTATTACATGTTAATGGTATCCCTTTTTCCTTTTATGTTAATCTATATAACACTTAATAGTTTGTTCAAATAGGCACATGATGTGTATTTTTACTCAACGTCATGGGTTTTTACTCCTAGAACATGGATCAGATGGCCCAATATATGTACACGGTATGTTCTTCAGTTTGCAAGATGTTTACAACCACATAGTTTCTTGGATGTGTATAAATATGAAACATATTATCCACCAAGGTAGCATAAAATGGTGTGTGGGTCTAACCACATTGTTTGTGATTTTTAAATCAAACAAACCCTAACATCCTAAGGGATCCCAAACTAAATGTCATGTGTTTCTCTAGGATACATGATGTGTAGGGGGAATTTTTGAAAAACTAGGTTTTTTCACATTTATTACAAATTCACTTTCCATTTCAACATCCACACATGTTTTACCACCTAAAATCCATTATGGTCAGTGCCACACATCCGATTGTTGGTTCTTAGCCTCCAATGGCTTAAAATCATAAATCTAATCTTCTGTTATAGATTTTTACATCTCAAATTTCTACTCAAGATTCCAAATCCTTTATTATATCACCCAAATCCAAAAATACAATTCAACATATCCCCAAACCACTAATCCTTATGTTATTTTTACAACCTCTTTGAATCTAAGGGATTGATTTCACTCTAACCCACCAAAAATTGTGAACAGAAACCCCATGGGCCAATGGTGAATAGTGCAAAGAATAGTTGTGAGAAATTCACATAACGAATTTAATCCATTATTTGCTAATTTTTTCTCTCCCCATGATCGGATTAATAGTAAAAGGGGATATGTTAATGGAATATCAATAATATACAAGTTTGAAAAAATATGTTATGGTCGACCTTATGTAATGAACAGGTAAATTAATGTCAATAAAATTGATAATGAAAATTCATTCTTGAAAAATAATAAAATGGTAGAAAATGTTGAGTCAATAAGGTTTTCCTTATGAATTTTTCATTTCTTCTTTCAAGGGGGAGATTGTTGAGTCATCAAGATTTCCTTTTGACTTCATGATTCCTTATTGTTTTGAAAATCACAAACACGTTGTCTCAAGGAAAATATGGTTTTACCTTGTCTTGCTTCTATAAGAAAAATTCCTGATCCCCAAGGAAATAATCCTTACCATGTTTTCATTGCTCATATCAAAGTATTTCTAAATATAAAATTTGGATTAAGACCAAAGCCTCAGAATCATATAATACATAGATATAAATTGTTTTGTTTAAGACTCTGAATTCTGGTTATAAACTCTCATGAAGTTCAACACTGAATTTTGGTTACAAACTCTCATGAAGATCAACTCTGAATTCTTGTTAAGAACTATCATGAAGTTCAACTCTGAATTCTGGTTACGAACTCTCATGAAGTTCAACTCTGAATTCTGGATACGAACATTATGAAGTTCAAGTCTGAATTATGGATACGAACATTTATGAAGTTTGATTACGAATTCTGATTACGAATTCCGGTTTCAAAATTCTCTAATTTCTGACTATGAATTATGATTATGAATTCTAGTTACGATTAACTCTATGTTCTGACTCCAATTTATCTGAATTCAGACTCCGAACTCCTATTAGTTCTAACTCCAAATTCACATGAACCCTAACTATGAACTTTGTATGTTAATTTTCCGAATTCTTATGAATCGAGAATCCAAATTTCCTTGAAATTCAGACTCTATAATTCTATAGAATTCAGGTTCTGAATTCCTAGAAAACAGAATCTGAATATCCTTGTATTATAGACTCCGAAGTCAATTTTGGATAGACTCTGAACTCTCATTTACTTACATTCCGAATACTGGATTTTATTTATACTAACACTTGTTTAGTAATAAAAAGATGTCGTGATTTTAGTTATCAACTAACTGGTGTTTGAGTGACATGTGTACAGGTCCCTCTGAAATTCATGGAAGAATATGATTGTTGGAGGAGGGAGCTGACTGTTGGAGATGTGCCTATAAATAGGAGCTCATTTGATTGTGCTCGGGACTTTTGGAATTTTGAAGCTCAGAATCTTCATAAGGGATTTCTAGAGAGATAAACTCTTATAAACTCTCATGATTCATGAAGAAAGTTTTGAACTACTTGTTCAAACTTTACTTCGTCCAGATTTTCTTAGAGCAGAGGTTCGATTTCATTAAAATCCGAGACTTCGGGTTGTGAATTCAGAGGTGTCGATTTCCTTACAAATCGAGGGCTTACGGGGATAACAAGAAAGATACCTATCTTCGGATTGGGGGCTTACCTGTGTTTAGTTATGATATACTTTATTGAATGTATAAATCAAGGGACCTCTTATCCAGGGTTGTTAGATACCCTCCTCTTTGGGTTAAAATAGTTTCTACTTGTTACTTTTAGTGTTACTACTTTGTTTTCCGCTATGAATTTGTATTGTTGAAGAAAGTATAACTTTATTATACATATTTATACTTGTACTCTGATTCTGTTAGATTCTATACGCTTTAAGGTAGAATCTTAGTTGGTGTAAACTTTTGTTAAGTTTCATTTCTGGAATCACTTTTCTGGATTCAAGTAGGATAATAGAACATAGAGGTGTTGTGAACTTTGGTTACACAAAATTTCCTTAAAGATTTTTAAAATATACAATTCATCACCCTCTTGTATTTGAGTATCACATGATTATATATTTGATCCTACATTTCGTATTGTAGAGTATATCATACTCAGACATACCATCTCACAACGGTTATCAGATAATTGGTTCAGTCTAAATTAATCTCGCGATTAAATTCAGAAGAGAATTCTCGGAATTGACTTTTCCGGATTCAAAATTTTTTGAAATCTATTTTTCGGACTCATAGAGTTCTTACTTATTTTTTGGAGATTCAATATCTAGTTCCTTGCTTAGTATATTTTCCCTTTTTTACAAACTCATTCTACTGACATGTTTGTGTGCCAAAGATTTTCTTAAGGATGGCAGGTTTAAATTTTGGTTCTATTGATAATCTAAATCCTATCATACCTCCTGCTTTTGATGTAAATGATTATGAGTACTGGAGAGATAGGATGAAGAAGTTCATTATAAATACTAGAGTTGATAACTATCTAATGATGACTGTAGATTATAAGATTCTAGACCAGGAATTGAGAACCTTTACGAATCAGGTGAAATCAGAATATCAATCAAACATCAGAGTCATAAATACTTTGTTATGTCCCATGACTAGGAACTTCTATAGTCAAATATCATTGTGTGAAGCTGCAAAAAATATCTAGAAGAAACTTGAAGTTACACATTTTAGTACATTTAATGTCATATAGACCAGAAGAGCAATGTTGAGAGTAGAATACCATGGCTTTAACATTCCTTATGGAGAAACTATAAGCAAAGTACAACAAAGGATTATTTATATCGTGAATAGCTTACAATATAAGGGAAAAAAAGGTTTAGATGATGAGTCTCTTGTAGACAAGATCATAGATATCATGACAAATGAATCGGAGTCCAAGAGGACTGCAATTGATGAGAACAAGAAAGTCACTTATATTTCCTTAGATGAGTTTCTTGGAACTCATCTTCAGCATGAAACCAGAATGAAGAGAGATGTAGAAAATGTAAAGAAGAAGAATGGGAATGGAGGTGTTGCTTTTAAACCACTTCTATACATATGAAATTCAGGACCCCAGAAAGAGAAACTAGATCAAAGACAAAGAAAGTCATTATTCAGTCAGAATATTTTGACATAGAAAATTATGAGAACGAATTAGCTAATCTTGCTCAGATAATGAACAAGATTGTAGCTCAAAAGAATCATCATAATAAGTTTAAGAAGAAAGACTGCAGATATAAGAAAAATGGTGAAGTTTCGTGTTATTAATGTAGAAAAACATTTCATATCAGACATGATTGTCCCTTGTTGAAAAATAGGAAAAATAAGGAAACGAATTCAGAAAGGAACAAGAAGAAATTCTATTGATCAAAACACAAGAAAAGTCTTAACGCTAATGATACTTGGAGTGCTAGCTGTGGAGACTCTTCAGAAACTGAATCTTCTGAATATGATTTATCAACATAGAAGAATATGGGATTCATTGAAAATACTTTATTCCCAAATACATGTCTTATGGCCAAGGAATGTTTTTCCGAGTCTTTAACAAATTTATCTCTTGATAAGAATTACTATTCAGAAAATAGTACATCTAATGAAGATACCTCATCCTCATAAAAGGAAGAATCAACTTTATATGAAGAAGTTTCTAGATTTTCCAGGTTAGTTGAAGCATGAAATTGTAAAATTTCTAAGAAATTAGACCAGGAAAACACTAGGGAAGAATTCATACAAAAAAGATCTTAGATAATTTTAGAGATCTTAGAGATAAATATGTGCTTTTAGAAAAACTTTCTAAAGACCTTGAGAAATAAAATTCTGTTAAGGAAGAACTTTATAAAGATCTTATGAATTCTATTTTAGAGATAGAAGTTTTTGTCAAAAAATCTAACTCTAATGAAATGATTCTTAAGGATAGGAATTTAGCCGTCCAAATAAAATCAGAAATCTTTTCTCTAAATAAGAATTTTGAAAACATTACCTCTAGGAAATTTTTTTTTGACAAGATGTATTCTCAAATTAAACCTCATATAAATGCTACTGAAATAGGTTATACTCACCAAAAACCATTTTTCAAAAAAAAAACTATTTTGTTCCTTCTAGAGCCCCTGTTTGTATTAAATGTCAAAGTGGTGGGAATAGGAAGAAAAATTGTTCCATGAATAAAGTTTAATATCTTGGGTTTCATAAAGATTATTTTTTCTAAACAAATGTGGATACCCAATATTTTTTTTCTAACAATTCCGGATCCAAGAATGTTTGGATTCCGAAAGTCAAACACTTTTTTTTCAGGAAAATAGAGAAGGTACCAACAACAGTACGTGGTCCATGGATAGTAGATGTTCCAAGCATAAGACATGTAACAAAAACTATTTTGAAAAGATTATCAAGATGAAAGGAGGAAAAGTAACTTTCAGAGATAATTCATAGGGGGAAATTATTGTTATAGGTAACATCGTTCTTCTGGAAAAAAATTGATTTCAAATGTTTTATTTGTTAAAGGATTTAAGAATAACCTCATTAGAATAAGTCAGTTATATGATGAAGGTTACCTTGTGAATTTTAGTAATGATAAGTTCTTAGTACACAATTCAAAGGAATAATTTATTCTTTATGCCAATAGGCAAGAGAAGTTTTACACACTAAATGTACAAGACCTTAGGATCCAAGTTCTACCTTGCCTAAGTGCAATGGATGATCATTCTTGGTTGTGGAATTGAATGTTAGAACACTTTAATCATAATAACTTATGCAAACATTCAAATAAAGGATTACTTAAGGATATACCGGAGCATAGATTTTATTATTCTTATGTTTGTTACCTTTTTTAATATGGATATCAACAGAAATCAAGTTTAAAATCAGTCGGTGAAGTCTTAACTGGTGATACATTACAGTTAGTGCATATGGATCTTTTTGGTCCCACACAAACTGAAAGCATTGGGATAAAGTAATATGTATTTGTTTGGGTTGATGATTACACTAGATTTAAATGGGTCTATTTTCTAGAAAATAAGTCTGAAGATTTTTCTTATTTCAAAATTTTTAGAGCCCATGTGAAAAATGAGAAAAAACTTCCATTGAAAACTATTCATAGTGATCATGGTGTAGAATTTCAAAATTATGATTTTGAAACTTTTTCTAGTAGAAAATTAATTACTCATAACTTCTCAACACCCAGAATCCCTCATCAAAATGGTGTTGTTGAAAGAAGAAGTAGAATTATTCAAGAGATAACTAGAACCATGTTGATTGATTATTCTGTAGCCAAACATTTTTGGGTTGAAGATGTAAGTGCTGCTTGTTATACTATAAAGCGAGTTTTGTTTAGACCTTTTCTTAATAAAACTCTTTATGAGTTATGGAATGGTAGAAAACCTAGACTTTCCTACTTTAAGGTTTTTGGTTGCAATGTGTTCATTCTGAATAAAAAAGATAATCTTTATAAATTCACACTAAATTCTGATAAAGGAAATTTCTTAGGCTACTCCACAACTTCTAAGGCACAAAGAGTTTTCAACAAAAAAGATTGTACTATTGGTGAAATAGTACATTTTAAATTTGATGAAACTGCTCCTTTTGTTTTTAAACAACACCTTCCTACATCCTCGGATGTGTTTTCAAGAACTGATTATCAAATTTTGATAGAAGATCCTTTTGATAAAGAAAATTTCTATTAAAATACATTTGAAACATTTACCCCAGAATATTTACTACCCTATGTGGATGAACAGGTTTCACAAAACCCAAATCAATTGTTTCTAAAGACTCATCCTAGTGATGGTATCATTGGTGATGTCAATCCACCTTTATGGACTATAAGTTCCTTAAGAAATGAAGTTGGACATCTAGCATTCCTTTCCCAATTAGAACCAAAAAAGAACTGATGATGATTTAGGTGAGGAGGATTGGATAAAATCCATGCAACATGAACTAAATGAATTCAAAAGGAATAAAGTCTGGAGCATGGTTGAAAAACCTAAGGAAACTTCTGTTATTGGAGTAAAATGGGTCTTCAGAAATAAGTGTGATGAAAATGGAATCATTGTTAGAAATAAAGCTACATTAGTTTCTAGAGGATATAATCAATAAGAAGGAATGGACTATGAAGAAACCTATTCTCCAGTAGCTATACTTGAATCTATTTGTATTTTACTCTCATTTTCACCATTTTTCAATTTCAAAATTTTTCAAATGGATGTGAAATGTGCTTTTCTTAATGGTTACATTCAAGAGGATGTTTTTTTGAACCACCTCCTGGAATTGAAGATACGAAACATCCTAATCATGTTTATAGACTTAACAAAGCTGTGTATGGCCTTAAACAAGCCCCTTGAGCCTGGTATGATAGACTTATAGTGTTTTTTCTTGAAAATAACTATGTCAAGGGAAATGCAGATCCAACCATTTTTATAAATAAAGATAAGAAAAATATTTTGATTGCTAAAATTTATGTTGATGACATTATATTTGGTTAAACTTAGCAATCTTTAACCAATTCGTTTGCAGATCAAATGAAATCTCAGTATTAAATGAGTATGATGGATGAGTTAACATTTTTCCTTGGTTTTCAAATTTACCAAAAACTAGAAGGAATCTATATATCCCAACATAATTATTTTAAAGATATTCTTAAAAAGTATGGATATGAAAACACTAAAATTATAAGTACTCCCATTGGTACCTCAAACACACTTGATCTTAATGAGGCTGGGAAACCAGTAGTTCAAACAACTTTTAGATGTATGATAGGAATTTTACTTTAATTGACAGCTAGTCATCTAATCATAATGTTTTCAGTATGCTTATGTGAAATATATAAATCCAATCTTAAGGAATCTCACTTAAATCTAGTGAAAAAAATTCCTACTTAAAGGGAACCATGGATTTAGTACTATTTTACTCTTCTGAAAATGATTTTTTTTTGAAAATTTATTCAGATGCTGACTTTGGTGGATTTAGAATGGATAAAAAGAGTGCATCTGGATCTTTTCATTTACTAAGAGATTCATTAGTTTCTTGTTCAGGCAAGAAGCAACACTCAGTATCACTTTCCACTTCTAAAGCTTAATATATAGCAGCTAGAAGTTGTTGTGCTCAAGTGTTGTGGATGAAACACACACTCACAGACCGTGTTATGAGTTATACCAAAAAACAATTTTTTGTGATAATACAAGTGCCATTTTCCTTAGTAAAAACCCTACACATCACTCTCGTGCAAAGCACATAGATATTAGGAATCACTTTCTTAGGGATCACACACAAAAAGGAGATATCATTCTTCAATTTATTGGAATGCAAGATCAACTTGATGACATTTTCACAAAATCATTACCTTCCTATTGATTTGGATACATTAAACAGAAGTTATGATTGATAACCATAAGGTAATACTCCTTGATTAACTTCCTTATGAACTAATCTCCATACATTAATAAACTTCTTCTCATATGGGGAGTACATTTTCTATGAATTTTTTTAAAAAAATTCGTAATGATGTTTTCAAAAAAATTTGTAATGAAGTTTTCAGAAAATATCATAATGATGTTTTCAAAAAAAAATTGATGACGTTTTTCAAGGTTTTCATATTACAGTTTTTCAAGGAATTCGTAATGAAAATCTTCGAACTTGAATTTTTCGTAATGAAACTCTTTGGACCTGAAGATTTCATAATGGAAATATTCAGACCGGATGTTTTCGTAAGGAAAATCTTTGGACCGGAATATTTCGTAATGGAAATCATCAAACTAGAGGTTTCCATAATGGAAATATTCAGACTTGAGGTTTTAGTAATGAAAATCTTCGGACCTGAGGTTTTCATAAAGGAAGTTTTTGGTTTTGAAATTTTCATAGTAATGTTTTTTTATTCAAGATATTTTTGGAATCCAATGTTATTCATGAAGAATATTCCTTAATACAAATAATTCTCCTAAAAATCCGAAAGCTATGATTCTTTCTTAAGTTTTCATAATCACTATTATTTTCTGGTATTTTCTTTTCTATTGAAATTTTCTTAGATTCAAGTTTCCTTAAATCAATATGTTATTCTTTTAAAACCTCAAAAGATCGGATTCAATGAAATTTTTTCATTTCACCTATCATATCAACTGTTAGATCAGATCAGATGGTTTCCCAATAGGTAGATTGGATTTATAAGATGAAAGGTCACTTCCATCTCCTATATAAAGGACTGTCAAAGGGTTGTCCTGCATTGATTTTCATGCTCTCGCATGCTGAAGTTTTTCCATCCTTTCAAAATACCGTTCCGAATACATCAGATGTGCTCGAGTCCAAATGCCTACAGAAGATCCTTCTCAAGATATGTCTACTATAAAACCGATTTCGGAGTGGCAAATATAAAGGGAGATGTTAGTTCATATGAACTTATTAAATAAATAAGACTCTATTATTTCCATGAACATCAAGCTAAATGGATGGGAAATTGTAGCTATTTCAAAGACAGGAGCTCAGGTTGTTGTCTATCTGAATCTTCTCATAGAATTTTATGAATCAGTTTTCTTCTTTAAGGAAGAAGGTAGAGACAAAATCTCCTTCAAGAGTTATGGAATGTCATATAAACCCTCTTAAACCAAGGCTGCGAGCATGTTTGGGCTATAATATGAAGAAGAAACCAAATGTTTCTCTCACAAGATGCCATATGTTCGGGGAAGTTTCTTCAAGAAGTAAGATATGGACTTCCATGGTCTTACTGATGTAAATAAAGTAATGATTTCCCATCTATCTACCAAAAATCAGATTCTACAATTATGGGTTTAGGGCCTTATCGTAAGGAGGAAGGGTGACAAGGACACCATTAAGAAAAGATATATGTAAATCATGGATTTTTTGGAAAATATAAGGAAGGTCAACCAAATTTGACACATCCTCATTACGATTGAGAATATCAAAAATGGGAATTTGTGAGCTCAGATTATTTTGTATCCTGCCTTTCTTTCCAAGCTGATAGTTCGATGCCAAGAATCTTTCAAGATCCCCTACAGTTCCAAGCCAAGGAATTTCAAAGTAATGTTGATCAGTTATGACAAATTCAAAAGAATCAAGGTTGGATTCACCATGGAGACCGGAGAATTTTATAATCTACCTAAGGAAGAGGCAGAAGTTGTTCCATAAAATATTGAAAAAGCTGAACCACCAAAGAAGGCTGGCAAGAAAAGAAAGTTAAATGAAGCATAAGTTGAATTCAAAACCCATAACTATAAGGGATTGCAATCCACACCTCCTAAACCCATGAAGAAAAAATCCTACCTAGATGAAGTTGTATAAAATGGAGGTATGATAAGAGGAATAGAAAATAAGGGGATCCATAGTTTGGTTTGGATCTTGTTGAGGCTAAGGCCTTGAAAGAATCAACTACTAAAGATAATGATAATAAATCAATGGAAATGAAGCTGAAGAAGAAAATGACATAGGCCGAAATATGTCAATACCTTCTAAGGGATATTGAAGTTGCATTCAAACAAATCCATGTACCGAGAACTATCCTTGTAGAACAATTGTCTGAGACTCTGGGAAAGAAATTCATGTCCCTAGAAAAAGTTAAAGAGAATAAATTTGATAAGGAAGCTATAGAAGATGTTCTTGATGCTCAAAGCTCTGAAGAGATAGTTGGTCTTATAAAGTATGTAGAAGACTTTCATGAAAATGAAAGTGCTTCTGAAAAGTTTTCACTCTGGACTTCTCAATTCGGATCCTCAAAACTTTCTACTCCTGGAGCTGATGAGAAAGGTGAGAAGAGGATGTGAATAATTTTTCAGAGGAACAGAGTCATAATCATGACTTCATTCTTCCAGAAGATGTTCAGTCTGGTACTAAAAAAGAGAAAATTGATGAATATAATTTTGTACAATTATCAAGAAGTGGGCATGAATCACCAGCTGAAGAAGCCATTCTAAGAATCAATAATGGTAAACACATGGTTGTTGGTACCCTAACCAAATATATTTTGAAGAATAAAGAAGCTAGTGGAACTTCTAAGAGGAAGCTCGTAGAGTTATAGGAAGAACCATCTCCATGTAAAATGTCTGATTCAAAGTCATCTGCCTTAGGACATGAATTTGTTGTTCAATATCTGAATATGTTGGTGGATACCATTCCAATTTTTCCAGCAATTGATTCTAGAAGCCAAATGAATCAGCAAAGCATGAATCAGAAAAAAAAACTCGGTATCCATAGTAATTGATAGATGTGTTAATATTGGGGGTGATCACAAAAATTTCCTGATCAATTATGAATCCCACATAAAATCGTGCAAGAATATCAATAGATGGTATAAGAAAATCGTTGATGATTTGGAAGAACATGATCAGTTTAAAGAAGATGTCAAGGAAGCCTTTGGTACTGATGATACCTAAATCAAGAATCTTATAAACAAATTTCATGAAAAGCTAAATCATGAACAAAATTATCAGATTCATGATGTCAAATATATGAATGTAAAGTTGAATTATTTTGTCCAAAGTTGGAATATAGAGAAGGATCTCTGGAGCGAGATGCAAGATAAGATTTTGAAACAAGATGAATTACTTAATGTTCAAGAAGAGGACCTAAAAGCTCAGGAATATAGGAGCAAAGAATTAGAAAAGAAATCAGAGGAGGATAACAAAGAGATGAAAAAGATAAAGACCATTGTGAAGATGCCAATGCCCAAGGAAAAAGAAGCAAAATAAATCCCACTCTGATCATTTGTTTTATTTTTTCCTTTTACTAATTCATTCAATCGTAACGAAATTGTGGATGCTTGTATTGTTTGGATGTCTATACTAATATTTCAGGTACTATATTGTTTTTCCATTCCCTCAAACTCTATTAAAATCAAAAAGGGGGAGACGGAAAAATACTTCTAAAGGGGCGAAGGGAAAATATTTCTATGTATAGATCAAATATCCCTAAGTAAGGGGGATTTTATCCAAGGGGTTTTCTCATTATGAAGATTTCCACATTCAAATGAAAATTATCATTTCGGAAATCTAGAATATGATAATTTGTGTTCCAAATCCTAAGGGGGAGTTAGTAGTATTCACCATTTTTCATATGTAAAGGGAGATAAGTTTTATTTTCAAAGTCTAGAAACTTTTTGCTAATACCTTCTATTATTTTTCATAAGGATGTTTTTTATTTCCAAAACGAGGGAGATTGTTGAGTCCATAAGTTTTTCCTTATGTCTTTTCAATTCCTTCTTTCAATGGGGAGATTGTTTAGTCATTATGATTTCCTTTTGACTTCACGATTCATTCTTGTTTTAAAAATCACAAACACCTTATCTCAAGGAAAATCTTGTTTTACCTTGTTTTACTTCTATAAGGAAAAATTCCCTTCCCCAAGAAAATATTCCTTACCATGTTTTCATTTCTCATATCAAAATATTTCTAAATATAAAATTCAAATTGGGACCAAAACATCAGAATCATATAATACTTAGATATAAACCATTATGTTTAAGACACTGAATTCTAGTTATGAACTCTCATGAAGTTCATCTCCAAATTCCTATTATGAACTCTCGTGAAGATCAACTCTGAATTCTAGTTACGAACTCTCATGAAGTTCAACACCAAATTCTGGTTACTAACTCTCATGAAGCTCAACTCTGAATTTTGGATACGAAATTTATGATGTTCATGTCCGAATTCTAGATACGAACATTCATGATGTTCGACTATGAATTATGATTACAAATTCCAGTTACGAACTTCTCTATGTTCTGACTCTGAATTCTAATTAAAAATTCTAGTTATGAACTTCTCTAAGTTCTGACTCCGAGCTCTCTGAATTTAGACTCCTAACTCCTATGAGTTCTGACTCTGAATTCACATGGACCCTTACTCTGGACATTGTATGTTCAGGTTCCAAATTCATATGAATCCAGAATCCGAATTTCCTTGAAATTCAGACTCCATAATTCTACAGAATTTAGGTTCTGAATTCCTAGACAACATAATCCAAATATCATTGTATTGTAGACTCTTAATTCAATTTTGGTTAGACTCCAAACTCTCATTTACTTACATTCTGAAAATTAGATTTTAGTTATACCTACACTTGTTTATTAATAAAACGGTGTCAGGATTTCAGTTATCAACTGACTGTTTTTTGAGTGACGTGTGTACAAGTCCCTCCGAAATTCAAGGAAGAATATGACCGTTGTATGAGTGAGTCGACCTTTGGAGTTATTCCTATTAATAGGAGCTCATTTGAACATGCTTTGGAATTTTGGAATTTTAATGATCAGGACTTTCAAAAGCGATTTCTAGAGAGAGAGGCTCTTATAAATTCTCAAGCTTCATGCAAGAAGTTTTGAACTATTTGTTCAAACTTTTCTTTGTGTCGATTTTCTCAGTGTAGAGGTTCGATTTTCTTAAAATTAGAGACTTCAGGTTGTAAAGTTAGAGGATCCTATTTCCATACACATCGAGGTCTTGCGTGGATATCACGACAGATACCGATATTCAGATTGAGGGCTTACTTGGGATTGGGTAAAATAGACTTTCTTGAAAGTATAAATCAAGGGACCTGTTATCCAGAGTTATTGGATACCCTCCTCTTTGGGATAAAAGAGTTTCTACTTGGTACATTTAGTGTTACTACTTTCTTTTCCGTTGTACATTTGTATTTTTGAGGAAAGTATAGCTTTCTTATACTTCCTTATACTTGTACTTTGTTTTAGTTGGATTCTATACGCTTTAAGGTAGAATCTTAGTTGGTGTAAACATTTGTAAAATTTCATTTCCAGTATCACTTTTCTGGAATCAAGAAAGATAATAGAACTTAGAGGTGTTGTGAATTTTGTTTACGCAAAATTTTCTTTAAGGATTTTGAAAGTATTCAATTCACCGCCTCTTGTATTTGAGTATCTCATGTTTACATATTCGATCCTACATTTGGTATTGTAGTGTATATCATATTCAGACATAACATCTCATTGAAAATAGCACATAATGTGCCCTATATTATGGATAAATACATTATTGGTGAATAATTCTTTCTCTAGTGATAAAGAATATGATCTATCAATTTTTTACCAATAACTCACGATACTGTGATTGTTGCTCAATGGTCCATTATCCTTGTGGTCAATTAAACTCTCCTCATATTTCTTTATAATATCCCTGGTTTATGGGGCTAACCCTAGTGATTTTTTATAATATTTGATTTAAATAGATAGTAATGGTTTATAAAATTACAGTGAATCATATGAAATTTTATTTTATTTTAATAAAAATGTTTCCATTGGCTTCCTTCCATATAGAATATGACGCCGATGAACATTATGTCATTCAAGTTGTAAATCCCACATTTTGGAATAAAAAATGGTCTCAAATTTTCTTAATGAAATCCCAAACAATGTGATAAGTACTTGTTATAATAATAGTAATTCCGATGATATAATATATATGATATTTATAATATATCTATATACAACATCGTAGGTCCCCCAAATCTCATGCAAACTCACTGTCTAACATTAAAAATATTCCAAAAAGTATTCTAATGTTTTACTAAGGAAAATTCAATAAATATTACCCCCCCCAAGGATTATCACCACAAAAAATCTATATAAAATGTGGTTGTACAGAACCCACATCTAGCTCTCATTCTCTAAGGAGATCTCATATATTATTTCATGTTCCCAAAGAACAACAACCATGGTATTAGTCCGTCCAAACATAATATATTCCAAAACAAATCCATGATTAACACTAAGTAATCCATGAATGAGGCTCCAACCATGATTTAAAACTCTATGTATATAATAACGTGTGGAGGGTAAGGTTCATATATCCTCATTTGTGAATCATGGAAGATATCATGCACTCAATCTAATAGTGGGGTCTAGTCAAAGATGTATGAAAACATGAAAATAATCTATACGATCTATAATGAACCAATTAACCTTGATGATATCTTGATTCCCCATATTAATATCATTAATCCTCATTATGGTGATATTTCTGATAAAACATTATCTTTTTAATAAAACTCCAAATTCCTATGACATCGATATGAATATGATTTCTTATGTCTATGGGATATCCCCATATTATTAGTGGTGAATGGAACATTATTTCTTGTTTCCTACACTACCAATTAAAAAAATAGGGATGTATCACCAATCTTATCCCCACAAAAGCGTGACCTACAATGTCATTGTACATATCCTTGAAAGGTTTCATGTACATAATAGATTGATGGTTGTTAGTAAAATAAAACATCATATTTAGAATGTAATACTCCTATTTATAACTATATATCAAACCAAAATCTCATAGTATATCCCCCGTTACATGGAATGAGGGAAATAATTTGATATACCATCTTCTAGTCCCCATTTATGTCATTAAATGTGGTCAATGCACCCAAGTACCACTATGATCCATTAATTTCACCATTGATCTGCCAAATATCTTTATATGAAATGACATGTGTAGGAAAATCACATGAAGGAGTTATTATATACATACCTGATAGGACACCATCAAAATAAATAATGGATTAATATATGAATGTAGTAGTAGTAGGATGAACCTTGTACACATAAATTCTCAAAAAGATACCTAAAAAAGAGAAATAGGGGGTCTTCATCTCCATACCTATATTTGAATGATGAGTCTACTTGCAACATCAAAGGTACTTATCTAACTACCAATATCACACAAACCATAAAAGAATCATTTTGGACAATTTTTCCTCATCATTGATACACAAATGAGGAGGAATCATCTCTATTAGATGTCAAATTTCCCTTTGTTGAAGGGGGATCCACTCATTGGATATAGGGAATGTGTCATTGTTCTTCTGATGGATCCAAGAATTATATATAGTACTCATTCCATGATTAATCATGTAGGATTAACTCTATAGATCAAGTAATTTATTCTCATATCATTAGTATAGTTTCACTCGTCATGAGAAAATAGTATGGGGGACACACACCTTGGTGCGTCATGAAATATTCCAACCCCAAAATCTATCTGATGATCCTACAATATCATTTCCACTTCTCAAGTGATTGTTGAAAAATATTTACACTTTATGTGCATCACAGCCTATCTCTTATTCCAAAAAGGATATCATCTTATTTTATGGAAAACAACTCAGGATATGATACTCATGGGACCAAAACTGAGGCCAAAATTATAATATATATAACGTGTATTTTCCTAGGATAAGTACAGGCATGTATAAGGGGTCACATGACATATTACCCCAACTTTCATCCAAGAAATTTTCTCTTAATTACTCATCTTGGAAATACATGTAATATAACATGACATGTCCATTCGGAAACACGGAGTGTATATCTACCTTGGGTCTTGGGGTGTACACCTGGAATACAGCTCAGATAGCCATGTACATATATATGATGTATCAATAAGGGTACCCAGTGTGTCCATAAACATAGGGTACTGGGCATGTATAGATGCCACAAGACATAGCCACTATTGTAGGGTCACATGACATGTGGGACCAACCACAATTTAGGTGATCCTTAACTCCATTTCAACCATAGCCACTATTGGAACATGGGATACATGATGTCTGTTTCTTTGGGATATGTAGTGTATTGTATACCATTTTTATGAAGCAATTATTCTACACTTGGATCCTAGATATTCCTTTTAGTCAACCTTATATGAACATTTAAATGCCTTAAATATACTGTTGATGGAAACACATGAATCTATTATTTCCTAGCTTTTATGGATGGAAATCAAGAAATATGTTCTCCCAAGAGAAGTCATCATGCCTCCCATCTCATCATCAGATCCCAAATTCATGGATTTATCAGATGAATCCTAAAATACACTTTAATTCATCCAAAAATTGTTGATTCATACATCCATGAGGAAATCTCCACGAAATAAGGTGTTTGATCAAGCTCAAAATCACCTCAAAAATGTTGAATAACAACCATATGGGCCAACGATGAAAAAAATGAATAAATTATTGAAAAATTGAACATAAATGAAGTGATTTCACCATTGGATGATGAGAACATACCCAATGATAATATAAACGTGAAAATTGTTGATGATCAATGATAATGATAATAAACTGATTATAGTAACACAATTTATGATAAGATTCATGTTAAAAACTTGTTAACATGGGTCAATAAATCATATTATAAAAATAAATGGTTAAATTTAATTTTTGAGTGGAAACCACCAAATAAATATTCATATCTCATGAATGTACCATTGAATGATGAAGAAAAAATTATCCAATGATGAAGAAGACTATCTTGTTGCATTAATCATATACATCATGATCATGCAGTCATTTGTAATTTCTTTATGCTCAAGGTTTCTAGTAGAGCTCTTATATCTCTCTATATTCTCCAAGGGTTATGTGGATAAACCTGTGTATTTTAAATAAAAAAATTTATAGATAGAGTGTTTTTTAAATTAAAAGTAAAATGAATAATTTTTTAATTTATTTTGCATAATGAACCACCAATGTATACCTTCAAAGAAACTTCAAACACATAATAAATTTATATAGAGCCTATATTTAACCCTGCATTATGAAATCAACCATGGTCTAACACTTTCCATCTGAGGTCCCAAACAATGTGATACCCCTTTTTTCGAAAAATATATGTGGACATGATATAATATATTTAACATTTTATATATATAATCATAGAGCCTATTTGAGTACCAAGATAACATGATTTCTTAGTGTCTGACTCTAAAAATAATAAATAAAATATTTTAATGTCGTACAAGACCAAAATAGAGTCACTTCAAAAATGGATACTGAACCAACACTCTCATTAACCTAAATTTGATTGGGATTTTGATATATAATAATGAATCAATGAATGAATATTGATGTTTCATCTATAAAAAATACATGCTTTTATCTTACTCCTCATGTCATTTATTAGTTCATGAGAAATATTAAATAAAATAGAAAATGGATCAATAAATTGTAATATTTTCATTAATTATATAGTAACATTATATATATAAATATATATTTAAATTTGTGATATATATATATATATTGATCATGAGACAATAAAATATATATTCATATAGAGGGAGTTGAAGTTGTGTTAAAGGATATGGTTTGAGTTCTGCAAGGATTATGACTACAAAAATACAATACCACCATAAAGTGGTAAATAATATGGATGGTTATCATTGAAAGAAGGATCAGGAAAATTTTTCTTTGATTATGTTTGAAATACAACTGGTATTCATTCATTTACATTGGAAGGATTTTTAGTTCATAATAGAAGGAGATAAATCTTATATTTCCCAAATGTCATCAAAAAAATTCATCCAATTAGTGATTGAGTTGAATTAGAAGGTGGAAATTGATTAAAAAAATATTTTATGGCATATTATGGGTTTCACATTTAATATTTGAAGAACAAGTAGATTTTTGAAACTTATTTTTGTCCCCTCAATACCATAATTTACTGATCTATTGGAAAAAATTAAATCAAATCATTCTCTATCCAAAATTGAATTATGTTGAAGTATAAATAATGAAATGAGTTTTTCTAGTGGAAAATCAAATCAAGGATAATCCATAGTATAAATAAACATTTTATTTTATAGTATGTGAATGATAAATATAATATGAAAAAGAGAAATATAGAATAATTACCAAAACAGATAAATATATGTAGCAACATTATCAGGGATTTTAGATTAAGTATTCCTATGACATCTAATAACATAATGAAATTTTCTATTATTTACATTAAAAATTGGTAATTTATATTGTCGTAATATATTTTTATATATATAATACAATAAATCACTATTCATCAATAAATAATTATTTGATTAGGAATAAAAATGAATTATTTATGGAGTAAACATTTTTTAATAAAATAGTTTTCTCATCATACATTAATTAAATTATAAGAAAATATTATTACTTGAAAAAATAAATACAATAAAATAGATTTCATATTCTAAATTAGTGGGTATAAATTTTACATTTTTTAAAATACATTTTTAGATATAATAATGAGCTACCGAGGAAAAATTGGTCTATCATGATAAATTATAAAATAATATAAAATTGTATTATTAGATGGTGAAGACCTATAATATCCCTGAAAATTATCTTTCAATATGTTGATGTTAGATTTATTATAGAAACCCATATCTATATTTCATTATCTGAGAAATTAGGGTCTGAATTCCATGACAATGAAATTCTATTATATATTAAGTAAAAATTATTTTCCAAAAATTTGATCTTATTGAAATATAAATAAAACCATCATATTTATACTAAAGAAACACCTAAAATTATAATTCCAACTTAGAATCTACCATAATTACATCCCTAATAATATCCTATAATATTTGTGATCGTTTAGTCATAATATGTAGTTCCAAATTTCCTAGTATCTCCCTGTGGTGATCTTCAATAATTTAACTGAGTTAAGATATGTCTGATCATGAAAACGTCCATGGTATGAGTTTTATTTTCGAAATTAATAGTAAAGTCAACGATGATTATTATTTAATCTTACACTTAAAATTTTTAATGTTATTTCTATCTGAATCCCCATATATATTCAACTCCAAAAAAAATATTATTGAAGAGCTCATTTCTAAATATAACATCACATTTTAATGGTTCAAAATTACACTAAATGGTTTCTTAAATTTGGGACACAAAAAAATATCCATTTTTTATTGGTAATTTTATTCCCCTAGGTCCATATTTTTAATACTATTTATATATTCCATATTCACTACATTAATAATTTCATCAGATATGTTCTATTGTATTTATATTTTTATAGAACTTGGATGTTAACTTATTAATGTTTTCCACATGATTAATTTTATGTTTACATTAATATTGTATCAATGTTTTAATTTTTTTTATTTTCCAATTAAATTACTTTTATAAGAATTTTATATATTTAATTCCATGATTAATACATTATATATTTTAATGTCTTAAAAAATTAATTCCCAACTCTCATGATTAATAAAATATTATAATTTATATTGATATTATCAAAATGATATTAATATTTATTCTTATGTTTCAAATTCTACATTTTAATGCTCTTAAAATGTATATTTGATCAATGAAAACAAAAAATAATTTATCTTATTTTGGAATTGATATAAAATAAAAAATTTCAATTCATATTATTTAATGTAAATGGTGGAAGATCATGTTTTGGATAAATAATTATTTGTCAGATTCCAGTTTTTGAGTCAAGTATCAATCCATTAAATTCTGAACTAATTCCCTTTTATGGAAATAAAGTGGATGCCTAATGAGTTTTTGAAGGTCTCATGGTTTTTTTAGTCTTGTTTGGATACTCAATAAATGTTTTAGGGGTGAAATATTTTTTTTATGGAAAGTGTAATCCATGCAGGGTAGGCCGCATGATTAGTTTTAGTTGTGTGGCATAGGATAGTGAGTAGAATTAGGGCACACAATTATATCTAACATTATGATTTGGCGCACATGACCATGAAAAAACTACAGGTCAATTTGCAGAGTATTTTCAAATGGTTTGTGCATTGTTTCATTAAACATGGAGCCTAAACATGTGGGTTCTCCATTCTTTATACAGATTATGCACTATTGGTGCATAGTTTGAAAAAAATGTGGTCAAACCTTATGATGGAATTTTTCTGGGGATTTTACCATTTTTGCATTAAATTAAGTTTTAAATCAAATCTTTCCTTTGGTTTTTCATTCTTGTATATAGCCCCTCTAATTTACTCCATTTGAGCTCTTTTAAGGCCTTATAGAGGATGTGATATTAAGAGTCCATCCCACGCCCGGTTCGATCGGCATTTATCTCGTTGTATCCATGCCGGCAAGATCTCGAATCATTTGTAATCATTTTTTGTACTTATTTATATCGTGGATTTTGTTTATATTCAGGATCATATACCCCATTTTCATGGAATCGAAATGTTCCTCATATCTTCTCCTATCTATGCCAATCTAGAGGCCGGTACTAGATGAGGATAGTCATATGAGTATGAGTTATGAGTTCTACAACTCATTCCTCCAAATTTTTCATTTTTTAAATTGGTGTGTGGGTGCACTAGTTTCATCAGGTATCATACATTTAAATTTTATTCATTTATTTTAGTTTTTATAAATGAGTTCTAAGATCGATTCCATATATTTCGTTAATATTTTTTGGTTATATCTACATTGTTGACCACCTCATGTATGGTGATTCTAAATTTATTCCCTTAATAGCCATTTATTTATTTAATGGGTTGTTATGACTTTTTAACTCCACCTTTAGTTGGGTGTGGCTATAACATGCTAATGGTAATCCCCTTGATTTAATTAAATTATGAAATAATTAATGGCTAGTACCATGTTTACATTTCACTTCACTCGCAAAAGGTTTGTAATTCAACTTGATTAATCAATGTTTAATGGTAAATTGGAAAGTCTGTTATAAATTTATGACTTGTCCTAGTTTTTATTAATGATTTTAATGTGGTTTCTTGTCCATATCCCAACCTTATAATGTTATGAATGGTAAATGAGAGAACTAAGTAATTAAATATCAAATGACTTAAATGGTTGCATGTAACTTGGTAGGGACACACTATTGAAAGGGAAGTATTGAACCAAGCCAACATAATAAATGGTATGATTAATTACATGCCCATAATTATTAACTGAATATATTTCTATGTTTCTAATTACATAAGGGACTTGAAATAATTATAAGAATGGTTAGACTTGAGTAATTTGTTGGATTCCTGGTGCAAGGCCTTGAGTAATCATGGAAGTTATTCTGATGTAAAGATGTTAGTTTCATTAGTTGAGACCCAATTGGGATCTTGATCCTCTTTTATCAGTGGATTCCTAATATAAAACCATGCGATCCCTCATTTACTATTACAGGATGCCTTAGATTCATTCCGTGGATCCAACAAGGCTTCTACAAACATGAGGCAAATTTTTTTACTCTTTGGGCCTAACCATTTCTTATCTTATTTTACCTTGGATGTTTTCCATTGACTTGGTTAGATTACACTATTTTGGAATTCCTTGGCTCATGCTGCTTGGATTTTACTCGTACCCCTTATCCAATCTATAGCTGCTATTGAGTTGGTTACCCATGTGGTCTACATTTCCATGGTTATCACCATAGAATAACTTAATTATAAATGACATCATGGATTCATTTTTCACCTTGGATACATTATTATTATAATGTAATTTCATGATTTACCTCATGTGAATTACTTATATAAACTAAAAAATAATTAATTAATTAATTGGATATATGTTCAAACACAACTATGTGATGAAGTGGGTACTTGTGTATTTACATTACGATACTTATTTACTATTTTATATGCATTCTTTTACAAAGTTTCAGTTTATATTACATATACTGGATGTTAAATATGTCATTGGTGGTGGCCTACAAAGATATATCTCACACCCTATATGGTGGCCATTGGCCCCAAAAAAGATAACATGTATATATCAATTGACAAAGAGGTGTTTATCTCTTTAGACACTTGATTTCTTTCATTATTATTATCGAGCTTGTAATATATGATCGATCTAGATCGTGGGATTTTCGTGATATTTTTGGATTCCATTTGGCACTTTTTTATAGAAGGTATTTTCTATTGTTTTGTATCCATGATTTCCATCTTTATAGAAGCATGACATATCATCATCATCTTTTGTATATCATTATAAAGTGTTTAGTTTTTTATTACACCAATCTGTTTCTAATATCCCATTTTCTTATTTATACTACTTTAACTACATATCATCATTTTTTATTTCAATCAATTTTTCAAAAATCTATTAATGTGGATATAGTCTCCCAATAGACAAACCGTAGGCCCTTACTTCTAGGGTAACATCCTAGGTAAATAAAGAAAATTACATTTTTATATTTATTAATGTTTATGAATAATATATTACTTTTATTTTAAATAGGAAACTTTTTTTGATAGCATACTCAACACGCAACAAGTTTTTTTTTAAATCGTACGTTGTACACAACTTTGAGATATACTAAAGTAATAATATAATTATATCTGATGATAGTTAACACCATTCCATTGTATTAGAGGAAATGAACATAACAAAATACTTTATGATTGCACATTTTTTTAAATTTAATTACATTTATCTAATAAATTTTAAAGACTTATAATAAAAATTAATATGAATTTAAACATGAAATATTCTAATATTTTTTAAAAGGTCGATTTACCACCTTTTGATGGAGAACCCTTCTGAAATAATGTTTCTATCATAATTATATCTTACATTAGAAAAAATAATCTTCCTATCAAGAAAAAGTTCATAAAAATGTACTTTGGGTAAAATTTAGGTATTTTTCTTATAAAGATCATTTTTTGGTGAAAAGTGAAAAATGAAACATTTTAATTCAAAACAACCTTTTAATCTAATTTTTTAGGTGATTATTCTATCCAATTAATTGGTTTTAAAGTGTAATTAGATTATATTTTTTCATATAATCCAATTTTTCTCATTGATAGTAATTTCACATGGAAATTTTACATAAACACATGCCAATCATTTGTTAGTTTTTACTGTTTAAAAACACGCATTTTGGTTCTGACAATAGGAATTTATTTTTTAATTTTTTTATAGATATTATATGTTTTGAATTTGAAAAATTGGATTCAATATTTGGAATTTGGAGGAAAAAATTGTGTAAATAACTAAATTCTATTTTTAGGCTTTATAATTAATGACTTCAGTAAATATTTTATTTGCCTTGGTTAATGGGTAAATCCGGCCAATAAGGGTAAAAATAATATTATAATAATATAAAATTACTCTAACACGTGTCCTAACACTATTATATGATATATTACTAACCATATGAATCTTTGGGTCAATTTTGGGACAACCTGGAGCCACATATAGGTAAGAATTACATTTTATAAAAATTAATTTAATGTTAAGGAAAATGTCACACAATCATATATCATTTAGTAAAAAATCTATATATGGGGTTATATAAGTGATATATTAGACTATAAATATTAATTCAAAATAAAAACTTATTTCTTATATCAAGAAATTTTATTTATTATTTTTAGACATCAAATATATAAAATTATATATGACACAATGGTGATGTAGTGACTACCTTATTAATGAATGATTTAAATAAATCTGATTAAAAATTATAAAAAAAATTATATTGAAACATTTTAGGTTGTCCATGAATTATATGTATGCTTCTAATTTAGGCACTATATGTATTCTTATAAATTGTTGTATTTGAATTATTGTAGGTTTCCCAAAAAAATCATGTTGTTATTGATTTTTTAAAAGTCTTGATATGAATAGTTTATAAATTGACATAAATGAGTTTTTAAAATAAATACGATTTTACTAAATGATAAAATAATCCTTAAAATATATGATTCTACCAACTAATATGTACGATGTTACAAATGTCATTAATGATCCATTTTTGTCTCTCTTTTCTATTTAATGTAAATATATTAACCTTATAGTATGAATATACAAGAAGACATGGTAAAAGTTAAATTAGTTAACTAATGGTTAAAGCTAAAAGATAACATCACATTTATGCCCTAAACTTCTCTAAAACCCAATGTAAGAGATAATTTCAACCAATAATCACCTTAACATCAAATTTCATGAGTAGGGGACATTTTTAAATCCTTATTCAGATTATAATAAAATAATACTTTCAAAATAATCATAAAGTGACCTGCCACCCTCTTATAAAAGGACATCATGTAGAACTCATTAGACACACCTCACAAGACCCATGGATCATCCAGAATCAGATCCAGGATGCTCCTAACATCCCCATACACTTCCCAGAATCTTTCCTATAGTAAAAAAGGCAATTAATGAAAGCCTTTTTTCTCAAATCAAAAGGAGTTACCAGATTTGATGTAATGTCTTCTCTTAAGTTCCTTTACAATAGTTTTCCTTCTCAACTAAAAAATTATCTTGTTGTTTATTTTATATAACAACCCATTATACTCACTATAATAGGGTTCTTTATGTGAAGGATTCTAACTACACTTACACACACCTCCATCTAATGGATTTAGAATATACTATTTCATTGGACGGTGAACTACTACCTCATAAAATGATGGTTGTTCAATTATCTCTTACAGAAAATCATGGTTTCCATTATTATGGAACTTTAATTATATATGATATTTATGATATTTATTCTATATATATGCTTCTATAATTCTCATTTTTATTATACCTTTATTCTTTTCATGTGGTTTAAATATGATAATTTCATTTGAGGGATTGCGGACTACCACCCCCTCAATGTTTTATGACTCATTCAATATATACATGGGGATGGAATTAATGAACTTATATAAAATATATAAATTATATATTATACTAGAATTTTAATGTACTAATGTATAATTTATTATTTATTCTTTTAAAAATGAAAAAAATGAAATAAAAGTAGTGTTTATGCGTAAGTATGGCTTACCGTCTCCCTGAATGGTGCATTTCATTTCTTATATAAAAATGATATGGACTATTATAAATAAATATATACGGGATATATATATATATATATATATGAAATCAAAATAATTAATATCATTCTATAGGTAATTTACTTTTGACCACATGTACAATTTGTAATTATAACATGTTCATTTTTTACTCAAGTTCTGAACATCGAAAAAAAGTCCAATATGAACTCAAATAGTTAAATAATTTTATTAGTAATGTAATAAGTTATATAAAAGTAATAATAAACCATAAAATTGATCTTAAGAAATTATAAATTAACTTATGTTTATTATTTAGGAACAACAATGAATATACGAGACAAGTCAGACTCGATGTTAGGGAACTATTCACCCTACTATTTTAGTCAAAGAATTACTTAGGTTATGTCTTTTAATTTAATTTTTTTTTGTGTTTTTATGTGTTTTCTCTATCTTTATTACTTTAAATTTTATGCCCAGTTTATGAGAGACACCACTCCCTTATGATCAACTCATGTTCTTATTTTAAATTGACGTCGTTAGGCCGCCTAATTTTAATAAGGGATACCGTCTCAATCTCCTTTCATTGAGGAATATTTTGATAATATACCCCTCCATCTATTAAATGATGTATATTAAATTAATTTGAAATTTAATTTCATTCAAAGGGAACATTTTCTATGAATAATTTTACTAAAAGAAAAAAATGTTTTTAATGTATGTTGTGATGATGACCTCTCTACCATTGTAATCGTTATTTGGATTCCTCTATAAGCCTTTATGATTTAAAAAGAAAAAAAAAGAAACCCATTCTTCCATTTCTTTTTGTTTTGGTGTTGAAAATGGTTTTTAAATTGGATTTTTTTATTTTAGTATCTTATAATTTTTTCTTGTGATTTCAAATGAAATTTTATTAGTGAAATGTTAATATTTGTATTATTTTATGTGTTATAATTATATAATGGTACTTCGAAATTTGACAGGTGGTTACATAATAAACCCAATGATAGGTGGATCCATGATAAACCAAGGATGGGTGGTTATGTTATAACCTCCAATGTATTTGGTATAGAAGTCGGAAGTATGGCTATTCCATTTAGTGAAATGTGTGGAAGGCAACCGTATGGTTATTCCATTTTAGTATGTTTATCTCCCAAGTTACCTTTATAAGTAATAGGATTCTTTCTATGGGCTTTATGGTAAAATTTTGGTTAAAAAAAGGGTAAGAAATGATATTATATTTAATGAAGTGTTTTTCCTACTTCCTTAATGTGAAATGTATTTCATTATTATTATGATTGTGTGGTTGACATATTGTTCTGAAAACTAATAGCATTCATTCTTTGTGAATCCTTTACCATTGTTTTTATTCTCATCCAATGTTTTTGAAATGTTTTACACAGGACATAAGGTGGAATTGGGTTGAGGATTGGATCATATATTAGTCATACTGTTTAAAATAAGGAACTAAACATGTTTATTTTCTTTTAATAGTTTCTATTTTATGAAACAAATGAATATTGAGTAGAAGTGTCCATATATAATATTCAAGATGTTTTGTATATGTTATAACCAAATTTTTTTAAAGCTATAAAACTAAAAATATTATCCATTTGAATTATTAACATAATTTGTGATTATGTAATTTTTAAGGGGTGGGACGTATTGATGGTATTGGAGTTAGGTTTAGATAACTTTAGAGGTTATGGTGTTATTTAAGCATAGGTTACATAACCACAATGGTTTTCATATTAGAAAGAGTCATTGTTATTTTAGAAAAAATTAATAAGTTTAAGATAACAAGAATAATTAAATATTAGTACTTACCCTAATCATAAGATATAATATGATGACTTTACTGATATACTCACACTGAACATTTTTGTTTTAGTAAATGGCTAGATCTAGCCGGAAGGAAAGTAATAATGGATTTGAGGAAAACTGTGATAGTTTCTGGAATAAGAAACTGAATAAAATGGGAGTTTAATGAAAAAATCATGTGGTTATTCTCAACCAACTATCTAGAGTCATGATTTTTCACCTGAAACATATATATTTTTATAAGCCATCGTATATGCGAGAAACAAATCCCAATAGGATTTTAGGTAATAACCATAATGGTAAGCCTATTAAAAAACCAATGTGTCAAGGATGTGGAAAGAAACATGTAAGAAAATGCTTCCGAGGGACCAAAAAATTATATAGAAGTGGTAATAATGGTCATAAAGAAAGAACCTACCTTTGAAAAAGGAAGGACCCAGTTGACTCTAGTAAAGGGAAAGAATTTCTTTATAAGGGGTCAATTGAATATTTAAAATGTCGTGTACATTAGAATTATACATATAAACTTCCTAAGAATCTTTTTTGAGAACGAGATCAGAAGTACCGTAAAAATATATATTTTCCAAAACCTAATGTCATCCCAATTGAGGATGAGGAAACTGACAATGAACAATGAATGGTATAGATTATTTCTTAGCTGATGTATTGAAATTATTAAATCTTAGGATGTGATTCATGATTTTATTTGTAGGAAATAAGTATTATTTAATATGTTTGAAAATAATGTTTAATGGATTCATAATAACATTTAATGACTAAGAAATCTATATATAAGGGATTCCAGAGTTATAGTAGAATTTTGAATGATTAATTTTTAATAATTATTAAGTATCTTTTGATGATGGGATTACATTGGAAGATATTTTATAGTATGTGTAACCCCAAAATTTGATATGTAAAAAATTTATTAAAGAAAGAATTATCTTTCATTATATGGACATAATTTATAACCTTAGGGGATCATATGATCTTTTGTTTTTGAGGAGATAAATGGTTATTAAATTTTGGGATGCATAATTAACGGTAATAAATAACATTTGAAGATAAAATAGGTTATGGTTATTGTTGATAAAATTGTCTTATTTTTTAGGATGTTTTAAGTATGATATGGTTTTAAAAAAAGGTGAACCCGCAAGATGGGTGACAACCCATTATGACCAGAATGACCATGGGAATCAAACCCACAACCAATGTGTGACTGTGATTTATCTCCTGCCACTAGCCTACATGAATTCCCTAGTTATAATAACTTATTAGTTTTGTTTAAATGATTTTATTGATCCGGAATATTTTGATTTTAGATCTTATATATTATCATGTTTATATCCTTAGTATTGGAAAATTATTTGGTGATTAAGTGATAATGTTTATTTTAGAAGATGTTTTCACTTTTTGTAACATTATATGCCAATGGAAAATAGAATAATTTGGGATTTGAAAATAGAAGATATGGTGGAATTTGATTTTGGATGAATCTATGTTTTTATTATGGACATATATAGATTTGGTATATTTATGGAAATTATTAACCTATCATAGAAAATATGTGATTAGGTTAATTACTTTTTTGAATGATAATTTATGATTAGTTGATGTTATTTGGAGATAAATGTTAAGATTCAATAATGAAGACTATTTGATTAAATTATTCAATGTGTTTGGTTTCAATATTAATTAGGATTATATGGACTGATTTTAGGACCAATTTTTATTGAATGATATTTGTTGAACATTGGGTGTTTTTTGTTCAATTTTGGAGATTAACAGTAGTATTTTTTTTATAAAATATTATCCTTTTGGGGATTATTTTATCATATACAAACCATTTTGGTTTTGGGTATTATCTAAAGACACGGGAAATATATGGATTATCTTTTTGGGATCATGGTATTATATAGAAGTAAATTTGAGCACTTTAGGTGTGTCTATGTCATCTTGAATACTCATTATTTGGTGAAAAGATGTGTTTGAGGTAGAAATTTAGTAAAGGATGAATCTCTACTTAAAAGGTAAGTATATTTCCTTATACTCTTCATCAATCTCGCAAATAAATTTTCTGAAATTATGAAAGGGAACATAAAACAAAAAAAAATATCAGTTTAAATTTCCTAATGGGGAATCAAATATCATTTAACCAATCACATGTTGGTGGTTTTCTATTAGTTAGCTTTCTCGGGATCTTGTTTTCTATCACTCTCCATCAGAACATGACACTTAGTTTCACCTTCATATATGTGTTTTCCTGCATGGAATCCTAGTATGAGTTATCTAGGGTGACCATTGTACATCTCTTTCTTTATTTTAAAGTTATTGTTTTATTGACTATTTTTCCAATGTGAGACTTTTAATTAAGTTTCTGAGTCCAATTTTAAAATTTTTAGGACACAATTTCCAAAATAGGGAAGGATGTCACATCCCAGGTAAATAAAGAATATGAAATTTTCATATTTAATAATATTTTGGAATAATATATTAATTTTATTTTAAAGTGTACTTTTTTATGGTAGCAAACTCAACACGAAACAACTGGTTTATTATAAATCTTATGGGGCACACAACATTGAGTTATAGCAAAAAAATAATATATTTATTTTAAATGATAGTTATTAAATATCCATTGTATTATAAGAAATTAACATTACTATCTATATTATGATTACACATGTTTCTAAAATGTCTTTACATTTATCCATTAAAACTTAGAGGCTTAAAATAATAACGAAACTCACAATAAGCATGAAATACAATACTATTCATTAAAAAATCTATTTACCACCTTTTGATGGAGAAAATTTTTACAATATAGGTTTTTTCACTTTTATATATTTCTTTTTGTAATTAAAAATATTTTCTAGAATCTGGACATAAAAATTTACATTCGGTAAAATTTTGTATTTTTCTAATAATGTTCTATTTTTATGAATAGTTAAAATACATCATTTTAATTCCAAACATCATTTTAATCTAATTTATTTGTGTTATTATATTTTCTTATTAATAGGTTTCAAAATTTAATAAGATTATATTTCTATAATTTAATC
Organism: Viscum album; assembly: GCA_963277665.1. NCBI lineage: Eukaryota > Viridiplantae > Streptophyta > Magnoliopsida > Santalales > Viscaceae > Viscum > Viscum album. The sequence goes on from OY728136.1 coordinate 1,270,597,689, forward strand.
TAATTTTGTTCATTGAATGTAATTTCATTTTGAAATTGGACAAAGACACATGTCAGTCTTATGCAAGTTGTTTCTTCTTAAAAACCCACATTTTGGTTTTGACAACAAGAATTAATTTTAAATTAATTTCTGAAACTTATGTGTTTTTTAATTTGAAAAAATAGATTTAATATTTGGAATTAGGAGGTCCAAATTTTGTAAATAGTTAACTTTTATTTGTTGACATTATTAATGGTAACTTCAGTAAATATTTTATTTACCATGTTTAAAGGGTAAATATGGTAATTAATGGTAAAAAAATATTATAATTATATTAAATTACCTCATAATGTGTCTTAAACCTATTGTATGATACATGTGTAACCATGGGAATCCTTGGGTAGATTTTTTGACCCCATAGAGAAACTTGTACGTGAAAATGACATTTTATAAAAATTAATTTTAAGTTAATGTAAATGTAACATAAAAATATATCTTTTAGTAAAACATTTTTTATGTAGGGTTATATAAATATTATTTTCGAATATAAATATTCATTGGAAATATAAATATATTTCTTAGATCATGTTATTTTATTTATAATTCTTAAACATCAAATATATACAATTATTTCTGACATAATAGTGATGTAGTTTTTACCTTATTAGTGAATGATTTAAATAAATGAAATTATAAATATTAAACTAAATTTATTTTTATATTTCTAAATATTAAATCTACTGTAATAATTATTTGGATTTATCTGAAATCGATATTGTTTTTAAAAATAAAAAAGAAACTCATTATTCTGTTATTGGGTGTTTTCATATTGAAAAAGGTTTTGGAAATAGGTTGATTATTTCAATAATCTTGAAATAATTTCTGGTGCGTTTCCAATGAAGTGTTATTAGTGGAATGTAGATATTTGTAATATTTTATGTGTTATGATTATATAATAGTACTCAGACATTTGACGGTTTGTTACATGATAAACAAAATGCTGGTTGGTTCCATGATAAACAAAGAATGGGTGGTTTCCTTATAACCTCTGATTCATTGTGTTTATAAGTCATCCATATGGCTATTCCATATAGTGATATGTGTGGAAGTCAACTAGATTTTTATTAAATTTTAGTATGTTTATGTCCAAAGTTACCTTTATATGTTATATGTTATTTTCTATGGGCTTTATGGTAATTTGTTCATTATATAAAGGGTAAAAAATAAAATTATATTTAGTGGTGTGTTTTTGTTACTTTTTTTAAGGTTAATAGTATTACATTATGATTAAGTATTCATGGTTTACATGTTGTTTTGAAAACTAAAATCATTCCTTCCTGGTGTATCCCTTACTGAGTTTTTTATGCTCATCCCATGTTTTTGAAATTTTTTCATAGGACATAATGTGGAATAAGTTAAATGATGGCATCGAGGAATGGTCATCTTATTTAAAACATGGATCTTGACATGATTATTTTATTTTAAGAGTTTTTATTTTATGAAGAAACAGATACTTAGTTGAAGTGTCTCCAGGAAATTTTCAAGATGTTTTCAAAAATTTATGACTTAATTCGCTAAATATCTAAACCTGAAAATATCTTCAATGATATTTATTAACTTAATTCATTATTATGTAATTTCTAAGTTTGGGGCCTTATAGTTGGTATCAGAGGTTGGATTAGATAACATTATAGGTTAGGGTGTTACTTAAGAATATGTGACATAACCATAATGGTTATCATATTAGATAGAGTCATAGTTATATTAGATAAATTTAATGGGATTAAGATAACATTATTATGTATATATTAGTATTTACCCTCATCAAAATATATTATATGATGATTTTAGGGATATAATCACACTGAAATTTTTTGTTTTATTAAATGGTTGGATCTAGAAAGCTCAAAAGTAACAATCGATTTGAAGAAAATTGTGACAGTTTTCTAAATAAGAAAATGAATGAAATAGGATCCATAATGAAAACTCTTGTGGTTATTCTCAACCTACTATTAGGAGTCATTACTAACCTCTTGAACCTTAGTGATTTTTATAAGGCATCGTGTATGTGAGAAACGAATCCCAATGGAAGTTCAAGTAATAACCATAAAGGTAAGTTAATTAAAAAACCTATGTGTCAAGGATGTCGAAAGAAACCCCTAGGAAAATTCTTCAAATGGATGGGAATATTCTACAGATATGGTAATAAATTTCTTAAATCAAGAATATTCAATGGAAAAAGGAAGCATCTAGTTTACTCCAAGAAAGGGAAAGATGTTATTTTTGAGGGATCAGTTGAATGTTAAAAATGTTTTGTGAATAGTAATTATACAAATAGATGTCCTATGAAGAAGTTTTGGGAAGGGTATCAGAGGTAACATAAAATTATATGTTTTCCAATACCTAATTCCATTCCAATTGAGGATTAGGAAACTGACAATTACCAATGATGGGTATGTATTATTTCATAGCTTGGGTTTTGACATTATTGAATATTAGGATATGATTCATGATTTTTCTTGTAGTAATGAATTATTACAAAATGTGTATGAAAAAGAGTTTTTAATGGGTCATTAAGAACGTTGAAGGTGTAAGAAGTATACATATAAGGTATTCAAAAGTTATGGTAGATTTTATGATGATGAAATGCTTACAAGTATTATGGAACTTCTGATGATGGGATTACATTGGAAGTAATTTTCAATTATGTTTAACCCTTAATTTTGATATGTAAAAAATGTAATTCAAGAAATAACTATCTTTTCTTATGCAGACATAATTGATAACCATATGGATTAATATGATGTTTTTTGAGGTGATAATTGGTTATTACATTTTTTAATTCCAAATGAAAGGTATTAGATAACCTTTGAGGATAAAATAGGTAATGGTTTTTTTGAAGAAATTATCTTATTATTGAGAATATTACATGAATTATATGGTCTTATAAAAAGGTAACACTATAAGATGTGTGAAACCCTGTTGCGACCGGAATGGCCTTGGGAATCGAACCTGAAACCAAAGTGTGATTGGGATCTATCACCTACCACATGCCTACAAGAAGTACCTGGTTAGTATGACTTATTATTTTTCATTAAATTATTTTATGGATAAAGAATATGTGAATTTGGTATCTATTTTATTATCCTATAGATATCCTTAGTATAGTAAAATTATTTTGTGATTAAGTGATAAATGTTTTTTTGAAGACATTTTCTCTTTTGGTAACACTATATTCCTAAGGATAATAGAATAATTTGGGATTTCAATTGTGTAGAAATATTCGAATTTTATTTTGGAAGAATCTATGTATTTATTGTGGACATATACATATTTTTAAAAAAATGGAAATTATTAACCTATCATATAGAATATGTGATTAGGTTAATTACTTTTCAGTATAAGACTCCAAGAGTTGCTGATGTTATATGGACATAAATGTTTTGATTTTCTATGGAAGATAGTGTGATTTAATTCTTCTGAGTTTTGGGTTTCAATAATAGTTTATATTATATTTAAGAATTTTAAGGGAAATTTTTTATTGAATGGTCATTGATGGACATTGGGCGTTGCTTATTTGATTTTGCGGACTAAGATTAATATTTATTTTTAGAAAAGATTATTTTATTTGGGGATTATCTGTTCTGGTACTATCCATTTTGGTTTTGGAAAATGTCTAAAGATAGGGGAAGTATATAGTTCATCTTTTTGGGATCATGTTATCCTCTAGAAGATGATTTTAGTGCTTCTAGTGTGACTAAGTCATCTTGAATACTAATAATTTGGAGAAAAGATGAGTTTGTGGTAAAAATTTAGTAAAGGATTACACTCTACATGAAAAGTATGTCTATTTTCCGATGATCATAGTCAATCTCATAAATAAATTATTCAACTTTATGAAAGGTAAATTCAAACAAAAAAAAGTTTTCAATTTACTTTTCCTACCGGGGAATCAACGATTGTTTAACCTATCACATGGTTTGTGGTTTTCTATTAATTAACTTTCTCCTGATCATGTTTTCTATCACTCTCAATCAGAACATGACACTTATTTTCTCCCCTATATTCATGTTTTCCTACTTGGAATCCTATTATGAATTATATTGGGTGACCTTTTTACTTTTCTTTATTTCTTTTAAATTGATATTTTTATAGACTCTTTTTCCGATTAGAGACTTTTAAAGAAGTTTTCCAGCCAAAATTTAAAATTGTGTTGATGAAATTTTCAAAAGGGGTAAGGATAAAACATCTTAGGTAAATAAGAAATATTACATTTACTTATGAATTAAAATTTATGAATAAGATATTTATTTTTTTTCAATGATAGAATTTTTCTGATACCATACTCCACATGCAACATCAGGTTTCTTTGAAAACATATGTTTCACATAATGTTGATTTATACCAAAAATATAATATAATTATATCTAATAACAGTTGACGCCTAGCCATTGTATTGGCAGAAATGAACATAAGTAACTAAATTCTGATTACAGATATTTTTCTAATGTCTTTACATTTTTCCAATAAATTTTAGAGGCATAATATAAGAATGAATCTAATTATAAGCCTAAAATACTCTAATATTTTTTTAAAGGTTGATTTACCTCTTTTAATTGAGAAACCTTTTAAAATATATTTTTTTCCTTTTTATATGTTCATTTCTATAATATATACATATTCTCTAGACGTAGAACATCAAAATTTACTTTGGGTAAAATTTCGGTATTTTTCTGATAAAGAACATTTTTAATGAATTGTGAACAATACAGTATTTTAGTTCGATGTTGACTTTTAATACAATTTTTTTATATGATTATACTATTCATATAATAGGTTTTAAATATTAATTAGATTAAATTTTTATCATTTATTCCAATTTTGATCATTAATAGTAAATTCACTTTGAAATTGGACATAAACACATGTTAATATTTTGGTATTGTTTACTTCTTAAAAAGACGCTCTTTTGGTTTTGACAACGCGAATTAATTTGAAATTAATTCTTACAGCATATGTTTTTTGAATTTGGAAAAATGGATTCCTTATTTGGAATCAAGAGGTCAAATTTTTTTAAATATGTAGCTTTTAGTTTTAGACATTCTGAATAGTAACATCAGAAAATATTTTATTTACCATGGTTAAAGGATAAAATCTGGTAAATATGGGTAAATAATAATATTCTAATAGTATAAAATTACTATAACACATTTAATAACCCTATTTTATGATAAATTTCCAACCATGGTCATCATTGGGTTGATTTTCGGACCTTATGGGTCCACTTGTAAGAGAAAATTACATTTTATAAAAATTAATATAAAGTTAGGGAAAATGTAACATAAACATATATATTTTAGTAAAAAAATTTATATGGGGTTATGTTAATGATATTTTAAACTATAAATAGTAATTAAAAATATAAAAATATTTACTACATCATTGTATATTACTTATAGTTTTTAGACATAAAATGAATATAATAATTTATGAATCAATGGTGATGTATTGATTACTTTATTAATGAATGATTTAAATAAATTCAACTATAAATATTAAAATAAATTTATTTTTAAACTTTATATTCCATACAAGAATTTTATGGATGTGTATAACTTGTTATATTTGAATTATGGAATGTTTTTAAAAGAATAATGTTTTTATAGAATATTCAAAAGTATTGATATAAATAGTTAATGAATTAAGGTAAATGAGTTTTTAAAATAAATACTATTTTCTAAATTATTTAAATATTATAATAATATGATATGAGCCCTAATGATATATATTATATTAAAAATTTAATTAATGATCCATTTTTTTGTATATTTTAATTTTATAGTAAATATATTAACCATAAATTTGTAATGTACAAGTGGCATGGAGAAAGTTAAATAAGTTATCTAAAGGTTAAAGCTAAAAGACAAGGTTAATTTTATAAATTAAACTTCCATAAAACCTATTTAATGAAATTATTTCTAAATATCATCACCTTATATTTGAATTACATCAGTTTTGGTCCTTTTCAAATCACAAATCAGTTTTTAATAAAATAATACTATCAAACTTTCCTAAAGTGCCCATCCTCCCTCTTATAAATGGAAATAAACTCTAACCCATTAAAAACACCTATAAATCCCATTGGATCATCAAAATTATTCTCCAAGAAGCTCCCAACATCCCCCTATTCCTCATATAATTTTTCCTCTAGTAATATGGTAATTCAATAACTCCTTTGGTCTAAAATTAAAATGAGTTAGCCGATTTGAGGTGACGTCTTCTATCATGTTCCTTTCCTTTATTTTTCCTTCTCCACTTTCTATTATATTCATATTCTTTGTTTTTATAACAATGACTCTATCATAAAAATACTATGTTGTTGTTGTGAGAATGAATCTAACTACACTTACACACACCTCCATCTAATTGATTTAGAACATACTGTTTATGTGGACGGTGAACTACAGCCTCACGAAATGATGATTGTCCAATTATATCCTACTGCCACTCATGGTGTAAATTATGATGTAACTACAATTATATATGATATTAATGATATCTTTTTATATCTATTCTTCAAAAATTATAATTTATAACATACCTTTATGCTTTTTAGGTTGTATAAATACGATAATTTCTTTTGAGAATGTGGAGGCTACCACCCCCTTAAAGTGATATAACTCGTTCAGGTTATTCATGAAATATATAAAGGATGGAATTGATAAAAATATATAACATATATAACATAGATATTAAAATTTAATTATAATATAACTACGTATCATTATGTCTTTATTCCATTAAAAATAAAAAAAAGAAATGAAAGTAGTGTTCATGCGTATGTGGGCCATACCATCTCCATGAATGGTTCATTTCATTTCATATATCCAAATGATATTTAATATTGTAAATACATAAATACTAGATATATATTATATATATTATATATAAATAATTAATATCATTCTATATATAATGTAATTTTGGTCGCATGGACAATTTGTAATTATAACATGTTTATTTTTTACTCAAGTTCTAAACATCGAAAAAATGTCTGATATGAAGTCAAATAATAAACTAATTGTTGTACTAAGGTAATAAGTGGTATAAAAGGAATCATAAACATTAAAATATTTCTTAATCAAGTATAAATTAAATTAACTTTATTATTCTGGAAGAACAAGGAACATACAAAACAAGTCAGACTCGAGGTAAGGGAACCTTTCACCCTCCTTTTTAGTCAATGAATTCCTTATGTTATGTCTTTTAATTTCTATTTTATTATGTTTTGATTTATTATTATATATCCTTATTGAATTAAAAAAATTTCATGTGATTATATACACTATACTCTCAGATAAAATCATTTTCTAAATTTTAATGTGACGTAGTTAGGATACCAAATTTTAGTAAGGGACTTCATCTCAATCTATTTTCATTGAGTCGTATTTTGAAAATATACACATTCCTAATTAATCAGTGTATAATAAACCCCTTTTAATTTTAATCTCATTCAAATTTAATATATTCTTACGAAGTGTTTTACTAAACGAAAAAGGAGTGTTTTAACGTATGTAGAGACAATGACCTATCTTTCACCGAAATCATTATTAGGCTTCCTCTATAAGACTAAATGATTTTAAAATGAAAATGAAATCCCTTATTCTATTTTGGTTGTTTTGGTATTGAAATGGGTTTCTGAAATGTATTTAGTATTTCATCATCTTGAAATGATTTCTTTTTATTTCAAATGAAATGTTATTAGTGACATTTTTATATTTTAAATATTTTATGTGTTATGATTATATAATGGTGCTCAGAAATTTGATGGCTGGTTATGTGATAAACCAAATTATGGGTGGTTCCATGATAAACCAAGGATGGGTGGTTACGTTATAAACTCCAATTCATTGGGTATGGAAGTCATCTGTATGGCTATTCCTTTTAGTGATATGTGTGGAAGACGACCATATGGTTATTCCATTTTAGTATGTTTATGTCCCAAGTTACCATTATATATTATGCGTTTCTTTATATAGGATTTATTCTAATATTTTGGTTATAAAAAGGCTAATCAATGATCTTATATTTAGTGAAGTTTTTTTACTATTTTTTTAAGGTGAAAATTATTACATTATGATTAAATATAGATTGTTAACATGTTGTTTTGAAGAATAATAACTTTCCTTCTAGTGTATCCCTTATAATGATTTTTATGCTCATATCATATTTTTGAAATGTTTTTCACAGGTCATAAGGTGGAATATGGTCAATGATGGGATCAAGGAAAATTAATTTTTTTTAAACATGGAACTAATCATGTTTATTTACATTTAACAATTTTTATTTTATGAAAAAATGTATACTGAGTAGAAGTGTCTACATGAAGTATTCAAGATGTTTTGTATTAGTTTTGACCTAATTCTCTAGAGCTGTAAACCTAAAAATATATTCAATGAGGATTATTCAGATAATTAATGTTTATTAATGTTTAATGTTAGGGCCTTATAGTTGGCATCAGAGGTCGGTTTAGATAACTTTAGAGTGTAGGGTGTTATTTAATCATATGTTACAGAACCATAATGGTTATAAAATTATTAAGAGTAATAGATAGTTTAGAATAATTTAATGAGATTAAGGTAACATTAATAATTATATCTTAGTATTTACCCTCCAAAAAATATATTATATAATGATTTTTATGATATACTCACAGTAAACATTTTGTTTTTGATTAATTGGATGGATCTTCCAGGCACCAAAGTAAAAATGGATTTATAGAAAACTGTGACGGTTTTCTAAATAAGCAACTGAATGAAATGGGAACTATAATAAAAACTCATATGGTTATTCTTGAACCAACTATTAGGAGTCATGATTGACCGCCTGAACCTTAGTGATTTTTATAAGACATTGTATAAGAGAGAAAATAATCACAATGGGACTTTAGGTAATAACAATAAAGGTAAGTATATTAAAAAACCAATATGTCAAGGATGCTGAAAGAAACACCTAGGAAAATGATTTAAAGGGAAGGGAATATGTTATCAATGTGGTAATAAAGGTCATAATGTAAGATCCTTCCATGTATAAAAGAAGCTTCTAGTTGACTCAGGAAAGGGACATAAGTTTATTCCGAGGGATAAGCTGAATTTTTTCAATGCGGTGTGCAGGGTCATTATAAAAATAGATGTCCTATGAATAATTTTCTAGAATGGGAGCATCATTACCCTAAAAATATATTTTTACCAATACCTAATGTCATTCCAATTAAGGATGAGGAATCTAAAAATGACCAATGAGAGGTATGGATTATTTCTGTGCTACTGTTTTGACATTGTTGAATCTTATGATATGATTCATGATTTTGTTTTTAGAAAAGAATTATTATGGAATATGTCGGAAAAAATGGTTAATGGCTCATGAAGAATGTTGAATGAGTAATAAGTCCACATATAAGGGCTTCAAGAGTTATGGTATATTTTATGATGATGAAATGATTTAAATAATAAAGGCTATTTTGATGATGGGATTACATTGGATGATTTTTTTAGAATGTGTAACCCTAAATTTTGATATTTACTAATTTTATTCAACAGAGAATTATCTTTTCTTGTGTGGACATAATTGATAACCTTATGGGTTCATATGATCTTTTTTATGTGATAAATGGTTATTACATTTTGGTTTGAAAATTTAAAGGTATTAGATATCCTTTTTTGATAAAATAGGTTATTGTTATTTGTGATGATATTATCGGATTTTTTAGAATGTTATAAGAATGATACAGTTTTAGAAAAATGACCACCCACGGGATGGGTGACAACTCGTTGCTACCGGAAAGTCCATGGGAATCGAACCCACAACTAATGTGGGACTGGAATATATTTCCTATAATTGAATTATGGGAAATCCCTGGTTAGTATGACTTATTCTTTTTAGTTAAATGATTTTATTGGTCAGGAATATTTTTATTTGGGATGTTATGATTTATCAGATAGATATCCTTAGTATAGTAAATGATTTTGGGATTAAATGATAATGTTTATTTTAGGAAACATTTTCTATTTTGTTAACTCTATATATATAAGGAAAGTAGAATACATTGGGATTTCAATTGAGGTTAAAAGGTGAAATTTTATTTTGGAAGAATCTATATTTATATTATGAACATATACCGATTTGAGTTATTTTTGGAAATGACTAACCTATCATAGAGAATATGTGAATAGGTTAATTACTTTCCTATATGATACTTTAAGAGTAGCCAATGTTATTTGGAGATAAATGTTAAGATTCACTATGGAATACTATGTGATTAAATTCTTTTGATTTTTAGGTTTCAATCTTAGTTTTGATTATATTGAAGGATTTTATAGACAATTGATTATTTAATGGTGTCTATATAATGTTGGGTATGGTTTGTTAAATTTTAGAGATAAAGAGTATTATTTATTTTTATAAAAGATTATACTTTTGGGGGGATATCTGATCTTGTACTTACAGATTTTTTTTGGGTTAATATATAATGACATGGGAGATATATGGTTCATCTCTTATAGATCATGTCATTCTATAGATGATTTTATAGCACTTTAGGTTTGAATATGTATTCATGAATACATATCATTTAGTGAAATGATTAGTTTGTGGTAGAAATTTAGTAAAGGATGAAACGCTACATGAAAAGTAAATATATTTCCTTATGTTGTCAGTCAATCACATAACTAAATTCTCTAACATTATAATAGGGAAGTTAAAATCATAAAATATGTATCTTGTTTACTTTTCCTACTGTGGAATCAAATATCATTTAACTTATCACATTTTTATGGTTTTCTGGTAGTTAACTTTCTCTTAATCATGTTTTTTTCACTCTCAATAAGAACATGACACTTAGTTTCACCTCCATATCCATTTTTTTCTACATGAAATACTGGTATAGACTATCTCGTGTGACCTTTGTACTAATCCTTCATTCTTTTACAGTGATTGTTTTATTTACTCTTTTTTCCAACATGGGAATTTTAATAATGATTCCGAGCAAACTATTAAAATTGGGAGGATGCAATTCCATAAAGGGGGGAAGGATGTAACATCCAAGGTAAATAATGAATATGAAATTTTCATATTTATTAATATTTTTGAATAAGATATCAAATTTATTTTAAATAAGACACTTTTTCTTATAGCACACAATCTTGGGTTATACAAAAAATATATAATTATTTTAAATGATAGTTGACGTCTAGACATTGTATTGGAAGAAATGAACATAACTAACTATGTAATGGCCTAGACCTCTCTGGTCCATTCCTTTGCAAAAATCCAATCTATGTGGTGATTCGGGAGGTCAAAGTGACTTATCCCCAACACTTTTCCAATTTTTCAGTTCAGTTAATAGTTCTAACGGTAGATAATTGTGAACAGTGTCATCGGTAACCTTCTGTGAATAGTGTCATCGGTGACCCATGGTGAATAGTTTCATTGGTAACCTTCTATGAACAATTCCATTTGTGAACAGTTTTATCGGTGAGGTCTAATGGTAACCTACCTTTCCATTGCCAAATTTTTTATTCTATGAATAGTTCTATCGGTAACCTCTAACGGTAACCTATCATTCTTTTTACAATTTCTAATTCTATGAACAGTTCCATTGGGGAATAGTTCTATCAGTAACCTATAACGATAACCTCTCTTTCCTTTTCCAAATTTCAAATTCTATGAATAGTTCCATCGATGTGAATTTCTATCAGTAACATCTAACGGTAACCTCTCTTTACTTTTCCAAATTTCCAATTCAATGAACAATTCAATTGGTGAACAATTCTATCGGTAACCACTAACGGTTACCTCTCTTTCATTATCCAATTTTCCAATTCTTTTAATATTTCCATTGGTGAATAGTTCTCTCTGTAACCTCTATTTTCCTTTTCCAAACATTGAGTTCATGAACAGTATTTCCAGAACAGTGAGGTCTATCGGTAACCTCTATTTCCTGTTGCCAAATTTTGAGTTTGTGAATAGTGTTTCTAGAACGGTGAGGTCTATCGCTAACCTTTATTTCCTTTGACAAATTTTGAGTTCATGAATAGTGTTTCTATAATGGTGAGATCTATTGGTATTCCTTATTGATAACCTCTATTTCCTTTGCAAAATTTTGAGTTCGTGAACACTATTTAGAGCTTCCTACAATTTTTACCCTTTAACGTTTCCTTTGACGTAAAATGCATTTAAATCATTATTTTATGGTCTCTAAGGCCGATTAAAGGGCCATAGCTCTTATATTAATTTATCCTAAGGCTAAATATTATGTTACTTGGTCAAACCATTTTTTTAATGCGATCCTCTATTAATGGAAAACATAGTGTATCTTAAACCACCACTCCGTTAATTCTTCTAAAGGGATGGGATATCTTCCTCCCTAGTTCTACCTCCTTGTTCTCATCTATGAGATTCTAGAACCTTTAATTCTATTCTGTATGGGTTGTGAAATTAAAATTTTTCTCCTAGTATTGGTTACACTTTGTTTTGATGCAACCAATAAGTATCGATCAATCATCAGTATAAGGTATGATTTATCTTCATTATTTTGGGTTCGTCCCCTCCTATGTCACCTTTCCCTGTTATGGTATGTGATCTCTATAATTCTAATAGAGTTTTCTTGGGTTTCCGTTGGTTTGGTCGTACTATAACATCCTTGGGTGGATAGTGTTGTCACGGGAGTAGGAAATCGTGATTCTTTGTATAGATCATTCTTGTATAAAGAACGACAAGAACCGTTTGAGGTAGGGGATTCATTGCATCTCTTTTATTTTATGTGCAACTATATAGTTAGCAAGATTTATCCCACTGGATCACAATGGAATTCACATAATAAATATTTTAATTGGATAAATAAATTTATATCGATCGTTTTTTATTGCCTCTTTTTTTGCTAGATAGTGTGATATCTATACTTGTTTCGTATATTTTTCCGTTCTTGATAGAAATTGGTAAATAACTTAACCATGAATTAATTGATAATGGTTTCGATAAATATAAAGAGGCATTTAAATAAATATGGTTCTTCTAAATGTAATTTGATGTTAATAAAAATGGTGCAGTAATCATGTTTAATTATTTGTGATAGCTTACTACTTAGGTTTCCCAATGTTGGAACCTATGATTAATAAATCGGTTAATCCAAGATGGATTAATGAAATTGTGGTTTGATAAAAGATAATCCCTTTTAGGTTTATGAGTTACCCTCTTGGTTGTTTAAGGGAAAAGAGCCCATTTGATATAATGTTTTTTTCTACTGCATGTACTATGGTGTGATCCTGGATGGCTGTTGTGATATGTGGGGGTAGGAGGGCCTATTTATTGTGGCATCAGTTGATGCCTAGAGTGGTGAGATGCATCTGTTTATGGATTTGGGTGTTAGGTAGGACATAAGGGGTGATGGAACGGATTGGATGTGAATGTTTGGATGCTTGATGTTTTTTATTGGTCGTTTATATACTTTACTTATCCCCACTGATCAAGGTAGCTGGTCTTACATAAACTTCTACTGAAAGGGGTGAAGATGTGCGGGGTATGCCACATTCTTTCTGTGTTTATCTTTTCAATGGAGAATGGGTCTATGCTCTTTCTATAGGCGGTAAATACTTGACGTGTAGTTCTTCCACTCTCCATGTTGATCCAGCATGTGTTTTTTAGTATAGAATATTTTTTTAGAATTTCTAGGAATACGGAAAATTAATGCTGTAAATAAATAATTGAATAAATAATGTTATCCCATGGTGATTGGAGCTTGCTGGGGTGCAATGATGAGGTTGTGATTTGAAGGAACAATGTACTTTGGCTGTGATGCTAATGAAATTTAATGTGGAATTGATAATGGTTAATTAATGTTTAAATAATTAATTAACGTAATGTGAAACTGATATAAAGAGAATGAAATAATGTATTAAATCTCTTTAAATGGTTTTGTTCTTATAGGATACCTAGTTTTAGAAGTTGCAACCCTGAGTCCGAGAGACGTTAGATGCAGTTGAGTCTAAGACTAGGTTAATCCTATAGTGCAGTTGTGAGCTATAGTATATTCTGTACTTTTTGTGTTTCTATATTCTACTCCACAATGTTAGTATGGGAAACTGACACCCCAGGGATTCAGAGACCTGGGGGTGTTTTCTCCAACATTCTGGTGGGAGTGTGAAATGATGACTACCCCTTAGCCCCCGCTCTCTTCTCTTGGTAGTTACTTGTTCTGGTAGGCACAGTGATTATTTTTTCCCATATATGTGTCTAGAGGGTGGTAATGGCTTGTGGTTATTCACACACATATATTCTAGATATAGTTTCATATGGACTACTGTTGGTGTAACATGTATAGGCTATGATGGATTGAAGATCCTTTCTCGGTGCAGGGGCTGTAATGGCTTAAGGTATAATTCCCAACATATGATACATGTTATACGGGCTATGGTGGCTCCCATAAACTACTTGGTTAATTTTCTTATGTAGACGTGGTGGTTTTGTTGCATGAGGTGCATGTTGTGGTGCATCACCAAGGTGTATGAGGGAAAGCCTTTTTGGAGTGAGATGCTCAGGACGTGTGACATTAGGGAAAAGCCAAAAACCAGTAGGGAAGTAGTAGTTGGGTACCCTTAATATTCTTTATTATATGATATATTCTTTTACGTGTAACTTGGTGAGAGTAGACATGGTTATTTGGGGAACTTTGTATACCTGTTTAGGGGATGAGTCTGTTTCACTTGTGGTTCATTGTGATTTAGCATGATTTATTTACTTTTTCATGAGAGGCTTCATGGAGGATCCTGCTGAGTACACTATTATACTCACCCTATGTATATATAAACTGTTTTTCAGGTCATAAGGAATAGGTTGAACATCAAGATGGTTTCTTTTATCTTGGGGTTTCCAGAGTTGTTTGGGCTTGTGGTTGCTGATCTTTTTACTTTCGTTTGGGTACTTCTAGTTTTCCCCTTCCAGTTCAAGTAGTTTTTCATGACATTACATATGTGCACTAGGGTTTTCTTTTATATTTCAGTTCTAATTTGGAATTGGTTGGGGTCTATATTATCTCTCTCTTCTGCATGTGTTCTCTTAGACAATAATGCCTCCTATTTGTGTGTTTACTACACTCTTGTTGCTATTCGCCAACCCGGGACTTACTAGAGGTGGGACTAGAGGGTTATTATATCCCTTCTCAAATTTCTGGCCTAGGAGGGGTACACTTTGTAGGGAGGGGTCGTGAAAAAGTGGTATGAGATGTCAGGTTGAGGGATAGGATGGAGTTTGGAGTTAGGAATAGGTGAGGTTTCATGGGATGGTGGGGAAATGGTGTCAATCATGTTTTTCATGTGATGTAAACACTGGAGACAGGTTGAGACATAGGCATTTAGGGACCCCTGTGATCTAATATATGAACCTTTACGTTTACAATGGCTACTAAATGAGGTGATATTAGTTGTATGGTAGAGACTAATGAAAATATCAGGCATCATTATTCTTTGTGTCTGTGTTTGAATGGGTTGACCTTGGGATAGGTTAATCTGAAATAAATTAAGGATAAAAATTAATTAATTAATGTTGAGACTTCCATATTATAGGTTTTGAAACACTTAAAGTGTCTTCCTCCATGTGTCATCATCATTAACCCTTACCCTGTGTTTCGGCGCCAGAGTCTACAGAAGTACGAGTGCTCCATTTTAGATGCTGTCATGGAAGACTTGTTAGAGGAGGTCGAGATTGTGTTCAGTTTGATCCATTCTCGGAAGGAGCACAGGATTTCCTTGGTTTTGATGATGCTGCGTGGAGAAGTGAGGCAGTTTTAGTTAATATTCCTTGGGGATCGCGAGGAGTCAGCGATCTCATGGGAGGAGTTCCAAGACAAGTTTAGAGTCGATTTTCTTTCTTCGATCATGAATTTGTCCAGTTTCCAGGAGCTTCTTACCCTTCGACAAGGGAGCTCCAGTGTGCGAGTGTTTGGAATCTATTTCAGAAACCTTTTATGATATGCTTCGGACCTATTGCCAGATGATGAGGCCAGGGAGAGGCATTTCGAGGAGGTTATGCATCCAGAGATCCAGCGCTAGGTCACTCAATCTATGCTGAAGACATATCTTGAGGCATTGGAAAGGGAAGAGGTCATTGAGAGGACATTTTATAGAACCAGATAAACCCGAGAGGGGAGTCGTCATGATTCTTCACAAAGCAGATATGTGGTCCCAGGTTCCCGGTTTTTAGGGAAAAAGTGTTTCCATTCGGCCAGGGGTAGGTCCCATCCCTCATCATCTCATTTCTCTGGGGGAAACACCTCTCAGTCCTATGACATGGGATCATGCACTTTTTCCTTTGTATTGGTCGATGTCATCAGCAACGAGAGTACCATGCCTTTCAGAGCAGTCATTGTGCACTAGGTTATCTACTCCTGGGTTCCTCTGTTGAAGCAGTTCCAACCGAGGCAGCAATAGCAAGTTGCACAAACTATAGATCAGCAGAGGGTAGATGGGGCAGGTAGATGATATCCCCTTGATGCTCTTTGTCCTCATATAGATTAGTGTGTCTGTGGTGGTGGTTGTCAATAGGGTCAGATAGGCCTTGGAGTTGGTCGTGGTCAGCTTCCTCCTTTAGCGTTGCCAGCACCAGGCAATCCAGACGTCATTCTAAGTACACATTAGTTGTTTTCTACCTTGTTGTATGCCTTATTTGTTAAAGGAGAGACACACTCCTTCATATCAAATACCATTTTACATGCTTTGGGACATGAGGTAGAGAGGATTCTATTGCCTTTGGCGTCGACTACGCCAGTTGGAGGTCGATCTTACTTGTTCGATGTATGTAGAGTCTGTGAGCTAGTATTGGGGTTGCACCGCTCTTGGGGAGATTTCCTATGTTTACGAATACAAACATATAATGTCATCCTCGGCATGGATTGGTTGTATTTGGTGCAGGCTATCATGGATTTCTTCAAGAAACAAGACATTTTCCTCGATGCAGATAGAGATTCGATGGTGTTTGTTGGTGAGAGAGAACCTCGGATGGGTCAGAGGTGTGTTACATCATTATCAACCATGATGTCTGAGCTGATGCTGAGTACATTAGAGGTGTAATAGTTGGAATTTCTACGGTCGTAGAAGAGTATCCTGATGTTTTTCTAGAAGAGGTTGTAGCATTACCCCCTTAACATGAGATCGAGTTTAGGATCGAGCTATAACAAGGAACATATCCTATTTATATTTATCCATCTAGGATGGACCCTTGGGAGTTACGAGAGATACTTATACAGCTTGATGGTCTATTACAGTGTGGTTTTGTTCAGCTGAGTGTGTCACCGTGGGGTGCACCAGTTTTGTATATAAAGAAGGCCGAAGGCAGTTTGCGATTGTGTGTTGATTATCATTGATTAAACAAAGTGACAGTAAAGAATCTATATCCTCTTAAACGTATTGATGATTTATTCAATCAAATGAAGGGTGAAATCTAGTTCTCAAAGATTGACATACGGTCAGGATAACATCAGATGTGTGTGAAGGATGATGATATCCCGAAGACTTCATTTTGTGATCATCATGAGAATTATGAGTTCGTTGTAATGCCATTTGGCATGAAAAATGCTCCAGCTGTGTTCATGGGATTGATCAATGATGTGTTCCGTGAGTTCTTGGACAAGTTCATGGTCGTTTTCATCGATGACATACTTGTGTACCTCATGTCTGAGGAAGAGAACGAAGAATGTCTATGCGCTGTTTTGGGAGTTCTTCGTCAACATCATCTATTTGGGAAGTTGTCGAAGTGTGATTTTTGGGCTCCAGAAGTCCATTTCATTGGACATGTAGTGTTCGATCAGGGTGTGGCTATGGATCCATCAAAGATAGAAGTAGTTGTGTCTTGGGTATCCCCCAAGACAGTGTCTGAGGTGCGGAGTTTCCTAGGTATCATAGGCTACTATAGGAGGTTCGTAGATTATTTATCTCATGTTGCGACTCCTCTGATAGTATTGACTAGGAATTATCAGGCATTCATATGGATTGATCAGTGTCAGGCAGCTTTCGAGTATCAAAAAAATAAGTTAGTAAGTGCTCCAGTTCTTTGTCTCCCAGTAGAGGGAGTTCAGTTTGATGTTTTCTGCGATGCTTCAAATATGGGGTTAGTCTATGTTCTAATGCAGTAAAGATCAGTTAATTCTTAAGTTTCTCAGTAGTTATATCCTCATGAATGTAACTATTCCACTCACGATCCTATGTAGGAAGATTTGGTGTGTTCTCTGATGTTGTGGAGACATTACCTCATTGGCGAGCGCTTTGTTGTTTTCACTAATCATAAGAGTTTGAGGAATGTTTTCTCCTAGCGTGACTTGAACATATGACATTTACTGTGGATGGAGTAATTACAAGAATATGACTTAGAGATATCATATACACCTGGAAAGGTGAATGTTGTAGCTGATGCGCTGAGCCGAAAGTCATGTAGTGATGTTGTGTGTGAATCTGGTGATTCCGGGAGAGTAATTGATGATCTTTCAGCATTACATCGTGATATGGTAGTAGTTGGGGGTAGATCTTCTCTTTTTTAGATTATGGTATAGTCATCTCTAGTATAGAATGTGGAAGAGTCCATGTTGGGGGATCTAGAGGTGGAGGTCTGTAGAGAACGAGTTGTGTGTGGAGAGGCCCCTGATGGGTGGTCTGAGGATGAACAACACCAAGTGTTATATCATGGAAGGATAATTTTTCCTTTCAAAATGTGAGAGAAGTGTCTATGAGAGTTCCCTAGTTCACCTTTAGTGGTGCTTCCTGGCGTGATAAAGATGTACCGAGCTTTAAGGATCTATTTTTGGTTGCCTAGGCTGATGTGTGTGGTTGTAGAGTTTATGTCTCGATGTTTGGTCTTCCGAAATGTGAAGGCCGAAAACCGTATTCCAAGTGGTCTGCTCCAACTATTAGATATTCCTCAGTGGAAGTGGGAGGACATCTTAAAAGACTTTGTCTCTGGTTTACCTCAATCTTAGGAAGGACATGATGCTATTTGTGTGTTAGTGGATCGTTTAACTAAATAAACCCACTTTATAGAAATCAAGGTGTCGAGATCAGTGGAAGATATGTCGATGCAGTATCTAGAGGAGGTGGCGAGACTTCATAGAGTCCCAATGAAGGTAATTTATGAATAAGATCCTCGCTTTGCCTCTAGGGTGTGGAGAGTTCCCCAACATGATTCTGGTTCTCAGCTATTCCTTATCATTTCTTTTCATCCCCATATGGATGTTCAAACATATCAGACCTTATACACACTTGAAGACATGTTATAATCTTGTGTCCTAGATTTTGGATGTTCATGGACGAGGAACATACCCTTGGTGGAGTTCGGTTACAAATATAGTTTTCACTCCACCATCACAATGACACCTTTTTAAGACTTGTATGACTGACCTTGTCGTTCTCCATTTTGCTGGACTGGGGTCGAAGTGTCAGTAATTCTCGTACCAGAACTTGTGAATAATAAAACAGAGATGTTTCAGGTGATTTGTGATAGGATTATGATAGCACCAGATCATCAAAAATAATATTTTTATTAAAGATGGAGACTCTTAGAGTTTATTTTTGGGGATCATGTGTTTCTAAAGTTGATTCCTCATCATGGGTAGCAATGGTTTGGTCATAGGAGAATGCTTTCTCGCTAATTCGTTGGTTCTTTTGAGGTGTTAGCTCATGTTGGAGATATGTCATATCAAGTAGCACTTCCCTCACAGATGATTCTGATACATAATTTTTTCTATGTGTCACAGCTCTATTGTTATCCTTATTGTGACTCTCACGTTATCAATTGGGGATAGATCAATGTGTATGATGATGAAACCATTGAGGAGCGACCTGTAGAGATCCAAGACCGCAAAGAGAAGGTGTTGCATGGGCGTTCTATACCTTTGGTTCATGTCTTTTGTTGACACGGTGTCATGGATGAGAGTACCTTGGAATGTGATTCATAGATATGTGCTCAGTACCAAGAGTTTTTTGATGTTTAACTCTTTTCATGTGACAATATCCCATTTTTTGGTTATAAACATTTCATGTTTATAGTATGGATTTCGTTTATTGCTTACTATGGATTCCTCCCTTTTGAGAGGTATCTTGACAGGTGGTTGTTCAGACCCCATTTCATTTTCCCTTTAGGTGGGTATTGAATTCTCGAGTACAATAATGTTTTGAGAGGTATCTGATGTAATGGTTCATTCCTCCCTAGTCCATTACTTTGCAAAAATTAGGTGTATGAGGTGATTCAGGAGGTCAAGGTGACTTATCCCCAAACATTTTCCTATTTTCCTGTTTCGGTAATAGTTCTAATGGTAGACAATTGTGAAACATTTCATCGGTAACCTTCTGTGAATAGTGCCATCTATGACACATGATGAACAGTGTCATCAGTAACCTTCTATGAATAGTTCCATCAGTGAATGGTTCTATCAGTGAGGTCTAACAGTGACCTCTCTTTCATTTTCCAAATTTCCAATTATATGAACAGTTCCATTAGTGAACAGTTCTATCAGTAACCTCTAAGAGTAACCTCTCATTCATATGCCAAATTTTAAATTCATTGAACAGTTCCATTGGTGAACAGTTCTATCAGTAACCTCTAATGGTAACCTCTCTTTCATTTTCAAAATTTCTAATTCTATGTACAGTTCCATCAGTTAATATTTGTATCGCTAACCTCTAATGGAAACCTCTCTTTCCATTGCCTAATTTCCATTTCTATGAATAGTTCCATCGGTGAACAGTTCTATCGGTAACCTCTAATGGTAACCTTTCTTTCCATTGCCAAATTTCCAATTCTATGAATAGTTCTATCGATAACCTCAATTTTCCTTTTCCAAATTTTGAGTTCATGAATACTAATTCTTGAATGGTGAGGTCTATCGGTAACCTCTATCGGTAACCACTATTAGTAACCTCTATTTTTTCCATATTTTGATTTTCTGAACTTTGCTTCCAAAAATGGTGAGCTCTATCAATAACCACTATTAGTAACCTCTAACGATAACCTCTATTTCCTTCTCCAAATTTTGAGTTGGTGAATACTATTTCTAAAATGGTGAGGTCTATTGGTATCCTCTATTTCCTTTTCCCGATTTCGAGTTCGGGAACAGTGTTTCCAGCTTCCTATAGTTTCACCCCTTTAACATTTCCTTTGACATAAAATGCATTTAAAGAATTATTTTATGGACTCTAAGGCCGATTAAAATGCCATAACTCCTGTATTAATTTATCCTAAGGCTTAGGATGTTTTTACTTTGTCAAACCATGTGGTTTAATGCGATCCTCTTTTAATGGAAAACCAAGCGTATCTTAAACCACCGCTCTGTCAAATATTTTAAAGGGATGGTATATCTTCCACTCTAGTTCTCCCTCCTTGATCTCAGCTATGAGACACTAGAACATTTCATTATATTTCATAGGGGTGGTGTAATCAATCTTTCCTCTTAGGATTGGTTTCTCACTATTTTTGATGCAACCAAGTAGTATCGATCAATCTTCAGTATAAGGTATGATCTATCACCATTATTTTGGCTTGATTTCATTCTTATTCTCCTAGCCCTATTAAGGTATGTGATCTCTATAATTCTAATGGAGTTTTCTTGGGTTTCTTTTTTTGTGGTCGTACCATATCATCCTCGGGTGGATAGAGTTGTCACGAGAGGAGGCGGTCGTGATTCTTTCTATGGATCATTCTTGTATAAAGAACGACAAGAAAAATTTGAGGCAGGGGATTCATTGATTCTCATTAATTTTTTATGCAAATGTATAGTTATCATGTTTAATCCCACTGAAAAACAATGGAATTGACATAATAAATATTTGAACCAGATAAATAAATTGATATCGATTGTATTTTATTGCCTCTTTTTTTGCTAGATAGTGTGATATCTATGCTTGCTTCTTATAGATATTCGTTCTTGATGGGAATTGGTAAAAAGAATGTAAACCATAATTAATTGATTATAGTTTGGCTAAAGATAAAGAGGCATGTAAATGAGTCAGGTTCTTCTTGTCATAATTTTATGTTGATCCAAATGGTGCAGTAAGCATGTTTAATTATTTGAGATAGCTTACTGCTTAGATTTCCCAAAGATGGAACCTTATATTAATAAATTGGTTAATCCAAGATGGATTAAATAACTGGTGTTTTGATAAAATATAATCCATTGTATGGTTCTGAGTTACCCTCTTGATTGTTTAAGGTCCAAGAGCCCATTTGATAAGATGTTTGTCTTTCCTGGTTCTTGTGTTGTGGTGTGAGCATGGATGGCTGTTGTGATTTGGGGGGGGGGTATGGAGGCCTATTAACTATGGTATCATATGTTTCCTAGAGTGGAAAGATGTATCTATTTTTGAGTGTGGGGGTCAGGTAGATCACAAGAGATGATGGAATGGGTTGGATTTGAATGTTTGGATACTTACTGATTCTTATTGGTTGTTTATATGCTTTACTTATCCCCACTGCCCAAGGCATATCGTCTTAAATACCCTTCTCCTGAAAGGGGTGAATACGCATCAAGTATTCCATGTGATTTTTGTGTTTATATTATCAATAGAGAATGGGTCTATTCTCTGGTTATAGGCAGCAAAGACTCGACGGGTAGTTCATCTACTCATCGTGTTGAGCCTCCTTGGGTTTAGTATCATAGAATGTTTTTGTAGAATGCATGGTAATATGGGAAATTAATGCTATAAATAAATAATTGAATAAATTATGTTCACTCATGGGGTTTGGAGCTTGCTGGGGCGCAATGCTAATGTTGTGATTTGAAGGAACAATGTACTTTGGGTGTGATGCTAATGAAATTTAATGTGGAATTGTTATTGGATAATTAATGTTTAAAGAATTAAATAATGTAAAGTGAAAATGATAAAAATGGAATTTATAAATGTATTAAAGATCTTTAAATTTTTTTGTTCTTATAGGATACCTAGTCTTTGAAGTGGGAGCCTGGAGTCTGAGAGACGTTAGCTACAGTTTAGTCTAAGACTAGGTTATTCCCATAGTGTGGTTGTGAGGTAGAGTATATTCTGTAGTTTTTTTGTTTCTATACACTAATCCACCCTGTTAGTAAGGGAAACTAACACCCCATGTATTCTGAGCCCTAGGGGATATTTTCCCCAACATTCTGGTGGGAGGACGAATTGCTGACTACCCCCTTTGGCCTTACTCTCTTCTCTTGGAAGATACTTGTGCTGGTAGGTTCAACAGTTAGTTTTTCCGATATATGTGTTTATAGGGCTATAATGGCTTGTGGTTATTCACAGGCATATATTCTTAATATAGTTTCCTATGGACTACTATAGGTGTAACATGTATAGCTTGTGATGGCTTGAGGATCCTTACTCTGTGTATGGGCTGTAATGGCTTGTGGTATAAAACCCGACATATGGTACATGTTTTGTAGGTTGTGGTGGCTCCCATAAACTACCTCGTTACTTTTATTATATGGTGGTGGTGGTTTTTTTGCACGAGGTTCATGTTTTGGTTCTTCACCCAGGTGTCTGCGGGCAAGCCTCTGTGGAGAGATATGATTAGGATGTGCAACGTTGGTGAAAAGCGTCAAACTAGTGGGGAAGTATTAGATGAGTACCCTTGATATTCATTATTATATTATATATTCTTGTATGCGTTACTTAGTGAGAGTAGAAATTGTGAGGATAGTAAGTTAGTATACCTCCTTAGTTGATGATTTATTTTTATATGTTGTTCCATGTGCTTTAGCATACTTTCTTTAAATTCGCATGAGAGGCTTCGAGGAGGATCCTATTGAGTATACTGTTATACTCACCCTATGTATATATAAATTTTTTTTCAGGTCACTTTGAGTAGGTTGGACATCAATCTCGTTTCTACTAGCATGGGGTTGCAGGCGTTGTTCAGGCTTGTGGTTGCAATTGTATTTTACTTTCTTTTGGGTACTTTCAGTTTTCCTATTCCAATTATAGTAGTTTCTCATGACATTACATATTTTCACTTTGGTTTTATTTAATATTTCACTACGGAGTCAGAGTTTGTTGGTGTATATCTTATCTATCTCTTCTGTATGTGTTCTCATATTCGGTATTGCCTCCCATTGTTTTGTTTCCTAGACCCTCGGTGCTAGTCTCCTACCCGGGGCCTACTGGAGGAGGGACTCGGGGGTCATTATCTCCCTTATCACATTTCCATCCTAGGAGGGGTACACATTGTGTGGATGGGGTTGTGAAAATAAAAATTATGATTACACATGTTTGTTAAATTTATTTAAATTTATTCAATAGATTTTAGGGGCTTAAAATAAGAATGATTCTGATTTTAAGTGTGAAAAATACTCTAATATTCATTAGAAGGTCTATTTACCACCTTTTGATGGAGAACCATTTTTAAATATGGATTTTATAACTTTTATATGTTCCATTTGAAAAAATTAACTTCTTCTCTGGAATTGTGACATCAAAATTTACTTTGGGTTAAATTGAGGTATTTTTCTAATAACGTTAATTTTTTGATGAATAATGGAATATATTGCATTTTAATTCAAAACTGTCTTTTAATCAAATTTATTTATATGATTAGGATGTTATTTTAGTTGGTTTTAAAGTGTAATTATATTATATTTTTATCATTTAATCCAATTTTGGTCATTGAAATAAATTTTACTTTGAAGTTGGACATAAACACAAGTCAACCTTTTGGTAGTTTTTATTTCATAAAAACACGTTTCTTGGTTTTGACAACGGGAATTAATTTTAAATTAATTTTTGAAACATATATATTTTGAATTTAGAAAAATGGATTCCATATTTTGAATCAGGAGGTCCAAATTTTATAAATAGGTAACTTTTATTTTTATACATTATGAATAGTAACTTCAGTAAATATTTTATTTATCATGGTTGAAGTGTAAATCTAGAAAATAAGGGTAAAAAATAATATTATAATAATATTAAACTACCATAAAATTTTTTTAACCATATTGGATGATACAGGTCCGACCATGGTCATCCTTTGGTCAATTTGGGGTCCCCATAGAGGCACTCGTAAGTGAGAATGACATTTTATAAAAATTAATTTAATGTTAAAGAAAATGTAACAAAAACATATATCTATTAGTAAAACAATTTTTATATGAGATTATATAAGTGATCATTTCAGCTATAAATAATCATTATAAATATAAAATAATTTCCTACATCATGATATTTTATTTATAATTTTTAGACATCGAATAAAAAATATTATTTATGACACAATGGTGATGTATTGATTACCCTATTAATGAAGGATTTTAATTAATGAGATTATAAAAATTAAAATAAATTATTTTGAAAAATTTTATTCCATAAACAAATTTAATGGATGAATTTTACTTTTTATATTTTATTTAATGTAGTTGTTTTGAAATAATCAAGTTGTTAAAGATTTTTTAAAAGTCGTGATTTGTATAGTTTATAAATTGACATAAATGTGTTTTTAACATAAATACTATTTTATTAAATGATAAAATAATCATAATAAACTAATATTAGGAAAAAAGGATATATATGATGTTAAAAATTTCATTAATGATCCATTTTTTGGTCTATTTTTATTTTATTGTAAATATATTAACCATATAGTATGAATATACTAGAGGACATGGTAAAAGTTAAATTAGTTAACTAAAGGTTAAAGCTAAAAGCTAAGGTTAATTTTATGACTTAATATTTTCTAAAACCCATGGTATGAGAGTATTTAAAAAAATAAACATCTTATATTTGAATTAAATGTGGTGGGGACCTTTTGAAATTCAAATTTAGTTTATAATAAAATAATACATTCAATCTTTCCTAAAGTTCCCATCCACCATTTTATAAAAGGACACTACCTATAACCCATTACACACACATATAAATCCCCTTGGATCCTCCAAACTCTACCACATGATTCTTTTAATGTAACCCTCTTCCTCCTAGAATCATTTACCAAAGATTAAGGAAATTTAAGAAAACCTTTTGTCTCATATCAATAGGAGTGACCCGATTTTAGGTAATGTCATCTCTCAAATTCCTTTCCATTATATTTCCTTATCCACTCCCTATGCTCTTCATAATATTTTCTATATAAAAACACTAGTATACTAAATATACTATGTTTTTTACCTGATAAGTATTCAAACTAGACATACACACACATCAAACTAATGGATTTAGAACATACTGTTTCTGTTGACGACGAACTACTTCCTCGCGAAATGATGAATGTTTTATTGTCTCCTACCACCTTTAATGGTTTCTATTATGATATACCTATAATTATATATGATATTTATTATATTTATTTTATATATATTATTCCATTAATCTCAATTATAACATACCTTTATGCTTTTCATGTTGTATAGATATGATAATTTCATTTCATGAAGAGCGGACTACCGCCCCCTCAAAGTGATATAAATCATTCACACCATACATGGAACATATAAATGATGAAATTAATGAACATATGTAACATATATAACATATATATTATTCTATAATTATAATATAACTATGTATCATTTATTTTTCATTCATTTAAATATGAAAAAAAAAGAAATGAAAGTAACATTCATGCGTACATATGGCTTACCGTCTCCATGAACAGACATTTCGTTTCTCAAATTAAAATGATATGGAATATTGTAAATCCATATATATAGGATATATATGATATATATTAAATATCATTCATTAATATCATTCTTTAGATAATTTACTTTTGACAACATGGACTATTTGTAATTATAACAGGTTCATTTTCGACTCAAGTTCGGAACATCGACAAAAGTCTGATATGAAATCAAATAATTTAAAAAATGTTGTAGTAAGGTAATAACTAATATAAAAGAAATAATAAACTTTAAAAAATTTATGAATCAAGTATAAGTTAACAAAATATTATTATACATGAAGAATAAAAAAATACGAGACAAGTCGGACTCGTGGTTAGAGAACCTTTCAGTCTCGTCTTTTAGTCATAGAATTACTTATGTTATGTCATTAAATTTAAATTTTCTTATTTTTGGATATGTTATTGTATATTATTATTGTTTTAAATGTTATTTACAAGTGATGAGAGACCTTTTCCTCTCCGATCTACACATTTTATGAACTTTAATGTGACATTGTTATGCTACTGAATTTTCGTAAGGGACTTCTTCTCAATCTCCATTCATTGATAAATATTTTGATTGTATAAACCTCATTATTTTACACAGTTTATAATAAACCCCTTTTAATATCACTTTCATTCCATGGGAATCTTTTTCTACTGATCATTTTACTAAATGAAAAAAATAATGTTTTTAACGTATGTGGTGACAATGGCCTCTCTACTGCCGTAATCCTTATTTGGATTCCTCTATAAGCATTAATATTTTTTAAAGGAAAAAAAATCCAAATATTACATTTTTGGGTATTTTGGTATTGAAAAATTATTTTTAAAATGGATTTTGTATTTCAATAACTTGAAATAATTTCTTGTTATTTCAAATGAAATTTTATTAGTGAAATGTTTATATTTTAAATATTTTATGTGTTATGATTTTCTAATGGTACTTAGACATTTGATGAGTGGTTATGTGATAAAACAAATTATGGGTGGTTCTGTGATAATACAAGGATGGGTAGATATGTTATATCATCCATTTAATTTGGTATGGAATTAGGTCGTATGACTATTCCATTTAATGATATTTGTGGAGGTCAACTCTATCGTTATTCCATTTTAGTATGCTTATGTCTCAAGTTACCTTTATATGTTATACATTGTTTTCTATGGGATTTATGGTAATATTTTGGTTACAAAAAATGGTAAATAGTGTGCTTATATTTAGTGATGTGTTTTTTCTACTCCATTAAGGTGAAAAGTATTACTTTATGATTATGTATTCATGGTTTAAATTTTGTTTTCAAAACTAACTGCTTTCCATATTTTTGTATCCCTTGGTGATTTTTTGGGATCATCACAAGTTTTAGAAATAATTTTTATAATAATCAAGGTGGAATAGGGTCTAAGATGGGATAAACAAAAATTCCTGCAATTTAACACATGGAACTAAACATGTTTGTTTTCTTTTAAGAGTTATTATTTCATTAAAAAATGGATACTGAGTAGGAGTATCTACATGTAATTTTCAAGATGTTTTCTAAAAGTTATGACCTAATTATATAAATCTATAAACCTAAAAATATCTTCAACGTAAATTCTTAACTTAATTCATGATTATGTAATGTTTAAGGATGAGGCCTTATAGCTAGTAGGAAGCCTTTGGCATCCTGGAAGATGTGTTTGAGGCCTTCTAGCCAACCAATATTATGGAACAACTATGTGGTATCTAGGTACATATGGTCACAAAGTTTTATAATTGATGTTCATTTATTGATTTACTATTTGGAGACCATATATAAGAGATTATGAATGCTTTTAACTTGGTCATAAGCTGTGTTTAGGTGTCGTGAACCCATGTTCGGGGTAAATGTCGTGTATCCTGAATTACAATTGTGTTCTTTTTTCCATGTTACTGTTGATATCATATCACTATTGGGTGATGCACATGTTATGTGGTTTTGTGGTTTATTGTTATGATTGAGGATCTTATTCCTTCTATGGCCTTATCATATAAGGGAAAGGGGTAATGTTTCATTAATCAATCAAAAAACATAGAATTCACATGCCATACATATTACATGTCATGCATATTCGATTCCATATTGGTGTATTTCACTATTTTCATTATATCATATTCCTAGGATTACTGAGTGATCGATATTGTATATATATTTGTGTTCTATAATTGGATATGATTGAGTGCTTTCTCTTTTCAATTAATGTGGTGTTATGGGACCTCATGGGTTATAATGGGTAATTTACTAAGTCGATCCATTTAAATGTAATGAAATGAATTCCAATTTAATGATAAATTGTATGGACCCAAATTCACAAGGAATGAAGATACATTTTATATGAACCATGATATGTGATAATAAGAAAATGAAAACATAAAAGTGAATCATGAATGATTAAAATGAAATTGTTTCTACTAAATGATGAGGTAATGTATAGATGACACTTCATCTACGGGAGCCCCTACAACTTATACATTAGCACTTAAAAATAACCTAAATTCTATGTGGGTATTTGGAATAGTACTCCATGGGTATTGTGCTACTTATTATGTTCACATTCTACTAGAGATGATATTTATCTTCTTCTAGCTTGGTCTGAGGGATGTGCTTGGCATTTTTAGACCAATGTCACAAAGAAATCCTCATGCCAGGTGTCTCGATGGAGGTGAAAACCAGGATCTAGGAATAGTGGAACCTAATCTACTAGAATTACAACTAGATGTACCACTTTAAGAAACACATGTTGTACCATATCTAGGAACTATATATTATCTTTTTGATATTTTTAAATGGTTGATGTTTCCCATGAAAGTTGTTCCATATCCTGCACATACAATAGATGATTTGACTCATGATTTCTAGAAGTAGTATACTCCAACTATCATAGGGGATAGAATTACACAGGTTGAAGAGTCTTGGATAGAGTCCACCATGACTATTTTCAAGCATCTAGAGACCCATCTTGAGTGGAAGGGAAACCATGTTGTGTACTTGCAACATGATTCATCTACAAGCTGGTGGGATGTGATAACCCAAGCGTGTCTCCATTAGGGCATGGTATGGGATGATTAGGAGACTTTAGTATATGACCAGTTTATTCTTCAAATGATAATAGATGACATATCCAAAGCATTTATGCATCTTGAGAAGGTTTCTATGTCCGTTATAGAGTATTCACCATGTTTCAATGAGTTCCTTCACATCACACAACCTTTATTCAGTGGAATGATTTTGCGTTCTTTAAGCATCGAAAATGGGATTTAGTATTCCATTCATAAAAATGTGAATGTCATTATCCTACCTACCTTCCCTAAAATAGACAATAAGTGTCTTATCACTGATTGAAACTTTAGGGATGGTGACAGTACTTTGTAAAAAGGACCAATGCCAAGGTAGGCTAGTAGTTCCTCTAGAATAAAAAATGGATCCCTTGAAGTTTCTTGATAGGGGTGTGGAAATGATAGTAACCATGCTAGTATTTATATGGTGTTTCAGTAATATAAATGATAGTGGTACCTGAAGCCTCTGTGTGATAGAGACTCTCTGAAGTGTTTTTCTTGAGGTCGTATAAGGAACCTACAATTATTCTATCATATAATTCCTTCAGATTATATTGGAAGAGGTTCCCTCCCAGCTCCACCTTTAGTAGAATGTTCTTATATGCGACATTATGTAGGGATATATTGAAGAACATCCTTGATGGTTCAAGGAAGTGTTTATGGCCCTGCTATCTAGACTCATGATCACCAATGGTACCAACATAGCTGTTTTGATCGTGGTAGTACAACTGTTGTATAAGGTCATGGATCAAGTCAGTTACATGTGATATTGTTGATACTTGAGTATTAGGTTGTAGGACCATATACAATATAAGTTATTATTCTACTATCCTCAAATATAGTGTAATATTTATTTGACATTGGTTATTCACACTCTTTCATCTCTTAATATATCTTGGAAAGTCGAAGGCTAGAAATATAGTATTACTATGGTTAAATGACCTAAGATACACCATTAAGAGTATCTTCAAAATTTATATGTAAATTTAGGGACTATCCCCTTGAGGTAGGTATTTACCCTTGTGAGATATCTTTATTATTGAGATGATGTGCATCGATGTCATTCTTTGTAAGGAATAGTTGGTTCTATATCATGCCTTTGTAGACTAATATCATCTAAGGGAATCATTTACTTCACATGAGGGAAGAATTTATATACAAAATGGTGGGTGGGATGTTCAGGATATTATAAATGGACTAGAGAATCATGGGATAGGTATAGTTACCACCCATATTTCCAATAGATTCATAGAGGATCAAGGTTTACAACTTGCTGAATTCCATCCAGTAGTAAATCATTTCAAAGATATTTTCCCCCAATGATTTTTTGGATTACTTCATGATATATAGGTAGATTTTACAATCAATGTTATTACATGGGAATCTATAGTGTCCATTCCTCCATATAGGATGGAACCTACAGTGCTCCATGAGCTCAAGCAGTAGTTAGAGGACTTGGAAAAAATGATGTATATATCCTAGAACTTCCTCTTGAGGTTCTCTTGTGATTTTTTTTAACAAGACAGATGGGAGCCTTCATAATTTCATGTATTAAAGACCATTGAAAAATATTGTGGTGAAGAACCATTATCCATGACCTAAAATAGATGATCTATTTCACTAGCTATGAGGAGCTAGGGTGCTTTCAATGATTGGTTTGATATTTGGATATCTTCATGCGTGAGTCCAGCCATCAGACATACCTCGAACAACCTCTCAATGTAGGTATGGTATATATGAGTACCTATCTATTCTTTTTGGTCTTACGAATGGACCAACTATCTTTATGGCTCTGATGAATAGGGTGTTCTACCCCTATCATGATTCTATTTTCAGAGTATTTATGGATGACATATTGGTGTAATCTCACACTCAAAGTGAATATGATAAGAACCTTAGGATAATTATGATTACAATAACATAGAATCATCTATATTCTTAGCATGATAAGTTCCACCTATGGATCGACATAGTTTATTTCTTGGGGAAAGAATTATCTCAAAATTAAGAGTATTTATTGACCCATAGAAAGTTAGTGTTCTTGTTTCCAGAGAGTATCTTAATGACATGATTTATATATGGAGTCTCTTGGGGAAAAATGGATATTACATACATGGAATAAAATACATATTTTTCATTTATTAAGATCTTACTAGTTGTAAAATGAATTTTTTCATGTTCCCATTGTCAGATGAGTGTGTGAAAGCCTTATAATAGCTGAAAGGGAGTCTTCTCTCGACACCTATTCTAATTCTGTTGTATCATGGAAGAGGTTATATCATGTTCTTTGATAAATATTGCATCCGAATGGGATATTTTATGATGAAATATTATAGATTCATTAGATAGAGATATCAAGTATTGAGGCCTCGAGAGAGAAATTTTCTGACACACAACCTTGAGCTTGCAAGAGTTGTTTATGCCTTACTTTTCTAGAGAAATTATCTGTTGGGGGGAACATTGTGGTTTATATAGACCATAGAAGGATCAGATATGTATTTTCACATTGTGACATCAATCAGAGACATAAAATATGGTTCATATATATTAAGTCTTTATATTTTGATATTTCCTATATGCCTAGAAGTGGAAATGTAGAAAAATATGTGCTGAGTCAGAAACCATCTTCCATGTGTTACAGGTAGCCGGTGATGAATGAAAATTGATGGTCCTTTTTTCACCAAAACATATAGTTTCATGAATGTAAAGAAAAGTTTTAACTCTCATCCTTGAAAATTACATTTTCCCTCCATGACAAGGTAAAGAGAAAGAAATTTTTATGTCCTAAGGGGTCGGTTCTCCATGAGAGTATTTCTGGAGATGACCTGCCTACGGATTGTTTTATGGAGAAAGATGAAATCCTACTTATACATGGATTTTTATGGATTCAAACATATATGAGAGAGGAATCTTGTAAGATTCTCATGCTTCATAGTGTAAAGTTCATACAAGAATAAAAAACATATCGTGTCATGCGACACCAGTATTGGTGGACTGTGATGAAATGCCAGATAGTATGATTTATTACTAGGTGTTCCAACAGTCAGTAGGAGAATGTATAGTACTAGATATCAGCATGATTATTATAGTTACTTCCTGTCCTGAAATGTAAATGAAATTTTTTTTCTATAGGATCTATATTCGTCTTATATAGTTCTCCTAGTGGTAGTGACGTTGTATGGGTTTTCACTGACCAACTGACATAAGTGGCCCACTTTATTAGTATTATGCAGACATTCTCCATTGATTATTTGGGAATAATATATGTCTAAGAGATCATATGTCTACATGGGGCCCCACTTTCAATAGATTCAAATAGGGATTCTTGTTTTATGTCACAGTTTAGGTAGGAGTAATTGGATGTTATTGGTACACTAGCAATTTTAAGCACATCATTGCATCCACACAGCAATGGAATGTCATGTCAGATGATACATGTGCCATAGTACATACTTTTTTCATGTTTCCTTGTTTTTTATGGTTCTTGGGTGAAAAATATCCTTCTCATAAATTTCTCCTATAATAATATCTTCTTAGATATTATTGAAATGTATATTTTGAGGCCTTTTATTGTAGTACATGTTTCTCACCCATGTTCTAGCTGGAGGCATGAGAGGAATTATTACAATGTCCTCATCTCATAGAGGACACTTTGGCCCATGTTCATCTTATCAGGAAGCATACTTCTGCTACTCAGTATAGATAAAAAATTTATGTTGATCATCATGGACGACCTCTAGAGTTCGAGGTTAGGGATTATGTTTTCCTTTGGGTATCACCCATGCTTGGGAACAAATTGATACAATGGTAAGTTAAATTTTTTTGTTATTTTTTAGGCCAATTTGAGATTCTAGAGAGATTTAGGCTACTATCCTACCAGTTTATACTACCTTATATGTATTGTTTCTTGAAATAGCTCTTCCATTTAGATAGATTCATCGGTATATTACTGACATATCTCATACTTTTTTCAAAAGGAATATGAGAAAGATGCATATGATTCATTTGAGGATTATCCTCTCAGCATCATTGATCTGATCAAGGATGCTATTCAAGGTTTTTTTTAAGCTCTGGTATGAGTACTATGGATGCATGGACGTGTACAATGTGAGAATAGAGAGTGGGAGGCCAATGTATATGCCGAGTGACCAATTTTCTTCTCAGATAGTTTTTTTCACCCCTGGAAGGTAAACTTAGGGTTTAGTTCCTTTAAGGGGGATGACTGTAAGAACCCGATTTTTGAATCATATATGAATCCATTAAATATTTGTATAATTGTTTTATATAAATCTAAAATGGATGTATAATAATCTTCTTAAGGTATTAGGGGTGTCAGGGGATTGTTTAGTGCCCAGATTACTGTTTTATGGGTGAAAAAGGCATGTCGCATGGTTTGGGTAAACCAAAAAGGTTTGGAAGTAAGGTTGGATTTAACCATTTGGTGATGGATAGAAAATAAAGAGAGGGTTCACAGATTTCCTTTATTGTGCTATTTGGCGTGCACAACTATGAGAAAAAATAAGAAAAAATTGTTGAGGTTTTTCACATTTTTGATACATGACTTCCTTCACTGTGCATCTTATTCTTATAGGTTCCCCCTTCTTTTAGCAGATCATTAACTGTTGGCACATGGTTTGGAAAACTATGTGGCCATACCATGTGAAGGATATTTTTGGGTGATTTTATTTTGTTTCCCTTAAATTATGTTTTAAATAAAACCCTTCATTTTATTTTTTATTTCCAAAGACATCCCCCCCCCAATTATCATTCTTTTAATAACTTTGAATTCATAATCTATGATTTGAGATCAACCATCCATAGGAAGTCCAATTTCATCATCGTTCATCTTATTGGATATCTATTGATAAGTTCTCTATTTCTTATTAGTCGTTTTTCATTCTTCTTTACAAAAATGACACTATTTAGATGTTTCCTCATATTCCTCATTTTGAGGGAATTATCCATTATTAAAATCTTCTCTAATAAATTACTTAGTTGAGGTTAATAATAGACGAGGATATGCATTCATGTACAAGGTAGGTGGTCTATAACTCATTCTTCATGATATGTCATTTTTTTAAACTGATGTGTTGGTACTCTGAGTTAATCATCCTTCATATATCTAATTTATATTCCATGCCGTTATTCATTATAATTATACACTAAAACCCATTCAATATATGTTACACATTATAGGTTGTTATGTATACAATGTTGACCAGCTCAATTTGGGTAATTATATATTTTTGCCTCTATTATCCAGTTATTTCCTTAGGGGGTTGTTATGATTTCATAAATCCTCCATTCAAGTGTGTGGCTTGACATCTCTTTTGTTAATTCCCTTGAATTAAATGAATTGTGAATTGACAAATGGATAGTACAATGTTTACATTCCACTTGAACAACATAAGGTAAGTGCTTCAACTTAATTAATCAATGATAAATGGTAAATTAGAAAGTATATTGTATATATATGACTTGTCCAAGTATATATTAAAGGAATTGAATATGGTTTCTCATCATTAACCTAGAATTTTCATGTTATGAAGGGTATAGATAAGAACAAAGTAAATAAATATGAAATGAATTAAATGGTTTCATTCTCCTTTCCTTTGTCACAATAATTAAATGAAAGGGTTTAACCAAGTTAATATAATACAAGGTATGATTAACTACATGGCCTTAAAAATTAACAGAATAAATTATAAGGTTACTAATTACATATAGTCCATGACATCATTATAGGAATGGTTATACTTGATTTGGATTTTAAATTCCTAATGGAATTCCTTGAGCACCCGTAGAAATCATTTCGATTCAAGGATGTCAGTTTCCATTGATGAGATCTACATTGGATCCCAATCCTTGTTTATTTTTGGATGCCTAGTATGACACCTCATGATCCCTCGTTTACTATTATAGAATTCATTGGATATCATCCATTGAACTGTCCTGACTTCTACCAATATGAGGAACCTTGGTTACATCTTAGGGCCCAACCATTACTTAACTCATTTTACCTTGTATATTTCCCTTGGACTTGGTCAAATTACACTATTGTGGAATTCATTGGATTATGCTCCTTGGATTATACTCAACCCCTTAGCAATGCTATAGTTAATATTAAGTTTTCAACCCTTGATGTCTAGGTTTCCTTGGTTATCACCTTCAAACCTCATCATTATAAATAACAGTATAGATTCCTCAGTCACCTTGGATACATTATTATTGTCATGTTTGTGATGTATTTGACTGATGTTATATAATTACATAAACTAAAACTTAATTAATCAATTACCTACTTATATGTTCAAACACCATCCAAGGGATAAAGAAGATACTTTAATTTTTAATTTAACACACTACATTACATTTATACATGATTTATTTCACACTATTTTAGTATACAGTACACGGAATGGATGTTATAGATGATACTGGTGGTGGAATAATTAGAGTTATCTCAAACCACATCTTAGATGACATTGGATCCCAGAAATAATACATGTGTAAAGATGTTGACAAAGTGAAATGTATCACATCAGACACTTGAGTTCGTGATTTCCTAATATAGTGATAGTAGCAGATGACTGAGCTGGATATCAGGATGTTACAAATATTTTTAGATTCCTTTTTTACAATTTTATAGAATTTATTTTCAGCATCTTTTATCCACATTTTCTAGCTTATAGATTAATGACATATCATCATCATCTTTTCTATATCATTATAATATGTTATCTTTTATTAATCCTATATGTATTTGTTTTTCCATTTGTTTATGTATACTTATTCCAGTATTAAAAATCATTAATTATTATATATCTATTGTTCTACACATTGGTAATGAGGTCATATTCTCCCAAAAGTCACACCTTAGGATTTCACTACTAATCAGAAGCCTCGGACATATGTGGATATGAACTTGATTTCGTGAGGAAAATGGGGCTTGGGGCACTTCTAAGTAGAATCTGAGTACCGGGAATCACATTATGAAACCTAATTATTTATCATGATATGTTTCATATATGATAGAATACTGAATGTTTTGATGTTTTTTTTGAACAAAAATTTCTTGTATATCATCATGTGATGGGTGGATTATTTATATCCCTATACTGAATTGGGTATTCAAATATCTCATGAGATGATTGGGATTGAGGATTGAACCAAAAACCATGATGGATTATATCCACTATTTAACATGTTGGTTCTTTATTCCCCCAAAATTCTTTGGTTAAATCTTTATATCTCATGAGATGGTATATCTGGGATTAGGGAGTAATCTTAACATATTTCGGGACTATTTCAACTATGTGATAATTCTATTTTCAGTGGGACTCAATTTAACAAATGATTTTTTGTACATAAATATATTTTTCATTCATATTCTATTCTAAATTTTTTATAACTCATAACTATATATTCCTATTTCCACACTCATAAGACTCATTTTTTTATTTTAGTCCAAAATAATTGTACCTTTCATCCTAAATTATTATCTATTTCTTATAGAGTATGCATCTATTATATTATTTTTATACAACATTATCATCTTATGATAACCACATGCTCATCTTATGCTAACTTATGATCTTTATTGGGTATATTTGTGGAAATATATTATGCATTATATGTATAGAAGGACTCTATTTGTGAGAAGAATTTATGGGTTATTCTAATGAATGATTATGAAAAATTTTAATCTGGTATCATGTCACTAGTCACACAACACATTTTAGTAATGATATGTGATTTGATAAGAAATATAAAGAATATTCATATAAAATAATGGGATATATATTTAGTATATTTCTATGTCACCTCATGGTTAAAAATTTAAAAAAATGTCACTTAGATAGAGGTGATGAATATCATAAAAATAAGTACAATGATTATCCTATAGATTTTGGGATACTATATCAACTCACTCCACCTAATAGTCCATTTTTGGAATTTTATTTTTTTCTAAAGGAACAAATAGTATTAGACATGATGAGATCAATGTTGAGTTATGTAATGTTTTGATTATCCAATAGGGGATATTAACTATAATTAGAGGAATCCATACTATACTGAGTGCTAAGAAAATAATTAAGAACAATACTATATATATTATAGTATGGTATGAAATATGTATTATATGATATACATGTATGGGGATGTGAGGAATTTTGTTAGGATAATTATATAAAAACCAAACATCTCTACTCAAAAAATTAATCATTATAATATATCATTAAAATATAAGTTTGTATTATCAATATTATTCCTTAAGAGAAAATTAATCACGTAAATACTTGGAATTATTCATTAAATTGTGTATATTACAAAAATTATATTTAGACTATGATATAGTTTTTTAAAGTTGAATATTATTATACACATGAGTTTCATAAAATCATTAATAAGTCATAGTGACTGTATTTATTTTTCATACACAAGTATGGTGTTCAAGATATTTTGAGTCTGGTGAAATATTAAAAAATGATTTTATTTTTGTTATGAAATGAATGAAATTATTTTTAAAAAAATATCCAAAAAATAAATTATAATCATTAAATATAATAAATGATTCAATTTGGAATGTGTATATAAATTCTAAAATTAATTTTAGGTTCTATAATAACGTTATGGTTTTGGTATATCCACATATTTTTATATAAAATAATGGGATTAAATGAGAATTGGGGATGAAAAAAGGGTTTATTAATAAATTTATTGCATATATGGAAATATATTTTGATTACGGACTCCTTAAATTATGGGGAAAACACTATGATGTAATAAATTCACAATAAAATATGTTAATATAAATTAAAATTCTTATTATCCTAGTAGTTGTAGATTATTCTTAAATTTGATATACTGATGTAAAATGACAAACATAATTGAAAATAATATTGATGGTTTCTACATGGAATTACCATAATGGTGTAAATAACACAATAGTGTGAAATTTGTTATGTATGTTTCAATGATATATTTATGTGGGGATAAAAAAATCATGAACATTGAATACTATTATTTATGATACTTTGTAATAATTTTCATGATTAAGAATAAATGAAATAAGATATTCTACAAGGGGTTTATGTGGATATTTATTTCTTCCCTACTCATATATTTTGATGATATATTATTGTTTGGGAACTAGATAACACTTTAATTTTAATTAGTACAATATTGACTAAATGTTTCTCCATATAATTCATTAGAGGAGTATATTTTATTCAATAGAAAAATATCAATCACGATAGATAATAGATGCTAGTTATATTATGGTAGTGTACATATATTTACATGTTATTTAAAATATACAATATTGATACGACTAATATAATGTTTTTAGGTCTCTCAGTTTATATATACTCATAA
Source organism: Viscum album (assembly GCA_963277665.1). NCBI lineage: Eukaryota > Viridiplantae > Streptophyta > Magnoliopsida > Santalales > Viscaceae > Viscum > Viscum album. Next base: position 1,270,636,780 of record OY728136.1, read on the forward strand.
AAATACAATACCAAATAAAGGAAATGATATAAATAATGTGTATAATCCTTTATACATCAATGATGCGATATATCATGTTTACCATGATAATTATTTGGTTTTATATTGGTTTTTTCCTAACCATTTCCATTATATATTACTAAATCCTTATAGATCTATTGTGGTCTTTTATAAGGGCTATCCTATTTTCCTTTGTCATATAGCATATGTATGAATTCATTATATAAAACATATATAAATAGTTATATGGGGGTATACAATCTCTAATTTAAAAATAGATAAATATGTTATAAATTTAAAATTAGGATATCTATTTTGTCTCATTGGATGTGTCATGATATTGAATTATTTTGAATAAAAATGGGTCATTTATTTTTTAAATAAATTATAGTATATTATTATTTTTCAATAGCTAAATAAGAACCATTTATATTATATTTTTTTAATAATATCATTGTTTTTCCATGTAGTACTAATTTGATTAATTTTATTTGTGAATAATATACGGTAATTTTCCTAGCTATATATCCATAGTTAAAACAACATACAAAAAAATTAAATCTTATGTATCATATCTAAAGATATTTTAATCAGAGATTTGCAGTCAGTGTATTTTGAGTAAACATAGAGGAAAATGAGGTCGACCCATTTAATAAATCCATATCATTTTAGAACAATGGTTGTCATGATTGAGATAGAGGGTTAAAATTTATAATTAATTGGGTCAATTGAAAGTGTGTTTCTAATGTAGCTTGGGACCTAAAACCAAATAAATTTTTTTAATACCAAAATAGGAATATAACCATTATAAATAAATATTTACTTTTATTATATTTCACATTAATCAGAAATTTTAATTATATTATTTTTCATATAAATGGGTCATAATAGTTTTCTTATTTAATGAAAACCATGATTTCTTTACAAAATTTTTAAATAATTAATTATTATGGTAAAATTGAATAATAATATGTGACACATATGACATATAGCTATCTTTTTTGGGGATTACTATCATTTAGATATATTTTAATGATTTTTGTACATGAGGATTCTAATGAATAGAGGTTACAAGAATACAGTTCCAATTAACATTACACGTGTATTATGTTCCAATATAAATTAGTATCTCTAAATATTGGCATCAATTAATATACATATTATCACTATTAATATATATAATATATGATTCTCTTTGATGAATGGATTAAAATTTGGATAATATATGCATGAATTGATATTTTATACACTAGGTGTGTCATTAGTAAAATTTTAATACATGACTGGTCATGAAAGATATTTTTTGCTACAATATATTGGATGGGGATTTATCTAGTCGTTCATTCAATGAAAATTATATGAAAAAAATATATATCAAGGGTACTTTATAGAAAACATTAGTTCATAATGTCAATTAATCATAATTATGGTATACATGGTCATGAAATAATTATACCCTTTACGTGATGATATGAATATTAAAAGGGAATCTACGACAACTCATGTTTTTATTACAAATTAATTCAAGATTTATAACATAATAATACATATAATAAAAACTTGATGATAAATAGGCCTGGTATATTTGGTTAATTAGATATATATCACAACATCATGATACACCTATACAAAAAATCATTTTTGAATACTTCCTAAACATGTTTATAAAATTCCATAGATTTTAAAACTACACAATATATCCTAGGGACATATATAAGAAAAGGTTGAGCTATAAAGTCCCTTATAGGAATAAACACTATATAAAATGAAGAATTTTTTAAATTATATAAAATAATAATTTATAGGGAACATAAAATGGTGTGAGATTCATAATCATGAAAAATTAGGCATGGTATAGCATGGTAACATAAATGTAATATGGGAACTGGTGTAGCAACATTAAACACGAATTCATAAACATGGGTCAAGGATATCTTCCAAGATATAAAAACATATTGAACTTGAGATAAATCAGAGTAATACATAAATATAATCTCATAATTCAGAAACAATACCCAATCCATTGGAGTGTTATTTGGGATCACCCATCACAATAATATCATGTACATGTATTAGTGTTACCTAAATATAATACAACATAAGAACAAATTTCATCACATTTAATCCAATTTTTAGGTATTTTGGGATATATACATGGAGATCCATAATAAATGATTTAAATGTACAAGTTTGTTAATACCCATTATTTGAAATAGGTATGGGTATACACATGAAAATATTTCAGTATGGGAAAATCAATGTGTCATTTTAATAGCATAATAGGAGCACATAATAATTCAAAACATTGTTCAATCAGATAGAAATGGTAGTCAAATCACATAGAAATTAAAAGATGATTATAAGTGTAATTTGAGTATAAATTTTTTTGGGAATATGGGAATTAATAGGCATATGATAGGTAGAGTGATAGAATAAAAACCTGTCATAGAAATACCCGCCGATTAAATTCAATAGCATAATAGGGGTAGAAATTGAATCATGGGAGGGGTTTATGATATTTTAAGAGGTATATCAACAATTTTTAATCATACTTGTAGTAACATGTATAAGAAAAATCATATTGCATCAATTTAAAGAGTAAGGAAAAGTGCATTACATAAATGAGGTTCTCGATTGAAGTGGGGAAAGAGAGGCCCCCTTACAAAATTTCGTCATAGTAATGGATTATGTTATTACTATAATGGGAGGTGATAAAGGGTCTCTAATTTTCCGGAAAAAATTTTTAAAATAGGGGGATATTTATATGTTCATGATGAAATTAATATTTGAGATTGAAATACCAGATTACAGTGAATGTTCTCTAATTGATAATAAGAGTGAGAAATACCTTACCTTGGGAGGGTGATTCCAAAATCTTATGAAGAACTTTTTGACATATTGGGTGTATCTGGGGAAAAATATAGAGAGGGGAGTGAAGAATAATGACGTTATGTAATGTTTTTAGTGGAAAAATGTGATATTGGATGGTCTTATAATGGAAAATTTAAGGGAATTCTTTGTTATTTCACAAACAATGCATTTGGGCTCCATACAATAAAATATTCAAATAAACCATACCATGGTTTTTATCCTTGTTTCTAAAAAGGGGAGTGTTTTTATTTATATTATAAGTACCTGGGAATAAATATATAAAATATTATCATTGGTGATCTAGAATTGAGTCATGTTTATAAATAATTTATTTTAAAACCTTATAATATAATATTTTTTTGGAGGATTCATAATGGTTTTCTAAAATTAATAAAATTTCCTCAAAATAAAAATATATTTAAGTGTAAACATATATTGTCCATATATTCAATTTATATCATTTATTACATCATTAATTTTATTATTATGATGTCATAATACTTTGTACAAAAGGTTGGGGCCAAAGCCTCATTTTATTATTAAAGCAAAGAAAATACCTCTTTTAACTAGGTAGAGGGAGACCCATTACATAGCCCGAAGGCCCAGTGGGCTTATATACCATTACATATCTCATAGGCCCAAATTTATAGCCCAATTATGATTCTATTAAGAGTAACCCACCTGCTATAATACCCACACATAACCTTCACTACTACAGTGCCCTGCCGCCGATATAGTACCTGTCAATCTATAGTGCTGATGATGCTACAGTGCCGCTACAGTACTGATACAATAACTTGCACCCAATGGGTTTTGAACCCCCATTTTTCATGTTGGATTACGGGGTGCTTACCACTATTCCAAAACCCCAACTACATTATGATGTCATAATACACCACATATATTTATACTGTATATGATTTTTACATAAAAATGGGAGTGTCTCACAAAATTAAGAAAAAATACACAATTTTTAAATTTCATAGTTATTATTCCAAAAAAACTTTTCTCAAAATAAATTTATTAATATGAGAATTTTCAATATTTAGATATGAATTGAAATTTATTTTGAAATTTTTTGTATTTTAGAATAATATTTTTCAAAAAATTATAAAAATAACATTTGACTTCATAAAATATTATTATCATTTCATTAAATAAAATTGTTTAATCATCATATTTTATTAAAATATAATTTATTGAAAAAATAAATTAATTCATAAAATTTAATGTCATTATTGAAATTTATATTACACTAACATTAAATTTTCCTTTTATCGTATCAAAATCCAAATCATTGATAAAGTAATAATAAAAAATAAATCACAATTATTATATTGAAAATAAAATATAAATCTCTATATAATTAGATTCATGTTGAATATACATTTATTAAACCAAAAAAATAATAAGGTTAAAGTTTGTGATGGATATATTTTCATGGGGAGGTTCAGCATACAAGGTTTGGGTTGTGGTCTCAATAATATTGAACATTTATCGTAAACGGTTTTTCTCATTCTATATTTTTTAATTCCAAAAATGGGATTGGTAAAGGAGAAATCCTAGAGATTATACTATCCAGAGAATCTATGATAAATGGGATTCATAGGGTATGATCCCATTAGTTGGTGCCACCACTTCCATTGAGTGTTTCAATTGGATTTATCAAAACCATATATCTATTATAATCATATGTTTACAGTTTAATAGATATCTTGTCAATATTTTTAATTCAAACTGGAAATTTAAATACAATAATATATAATATTTCAACTAATTTCACATGTTTTATATCACTATAAGAGTCAATTTAATTCAATTATAAATGGAATTTAATTTCTAAAATTTCATGTCACTACAATATTCACCCCTTCAAAACATTTCACCTACAAATAATCATTTTAAAAATCATAATATTTGAGGGTATTTCTATTTTATCACCTCCTATGGTTCCCACAACACTTTTTCAAACATTTACTTTCAATATAGAATTTCTTAATGTGCATTGACTTATTTTCTATAATTTTTTATCTACTATCTATGATCTTCACCAGCTACTCCTCATATGAGAGATAATTCTTCAATTGTACCACCTAATGATTGATTATAAGTAAGCGTTATATTATGTACTTCCTCAATAGAGATATAAGGAAAACATAATTTAATTAAGATAGGTTTTCTTGGAGTTCTAGTAGATATGTCATCGCTCCAATGAGATCAACAGTCTCAAAAGAACTGATTTATCTTTGACTAACCATTCCCTTTTTACTAATTCTAATGAATTTATTCTCTATAGATATGTAGAGGAATACCATATCTCCAACCTCATAATCCATGTCTCATTAATTACTATAATCATAACTTCTCTCTATACTTTTACTATCTCTAATGGGATGGTAAATGGTCCTGACCTATTCCACAATTTCCTCGACCATTTTCAGACCTAGTAGATTATGTTCTCCATCTTCATCCATAAATTTAGGTGTTCTGAAGCTCTTTGGATAAATTTCTTAATAGGGATCCATTTTAATGAATTATTATAAATTATTATTATTTGAGAAATCCAATAAAGGAATATGATGATCTCTTCCTCATTTTAAGTCCATCAAGTAAGCTCTGAAAATAACCTCGAATGTCTAGATGGTACACTCATATTGAAAATTTGTTTTTGATTGATAATAAAAGATAATGTTAAACATAGTATTTAATGAAATATGGAGACTCTTTCCAAATATAATATAAAAACATGGATCTTGAAAAAGTAAAATTTATAGTTCTCTCCCATATAGCCCCATCGCCTCTTTAAAGTATATCATTAGAAGTTGATTAAGTGAGAATTCCTAAAGTATTAAAATTAAGCAAGCTATCTTTGTATGATGATCCAATAAAACCCATATATAATTATATTCTCTTGATGTCATTATAAGACTAGTGAAAATTTCCATGGTTATTTTCTCTCATTTCCATGTAGGTATTGGTAATCGTTGCATTATTCCATTGAAACATTTCCTTATAACCTTCACTTGATAACATATAAGACAAATTAATGTATATTCCATGATATAATTCATAATATTTTCCCAAAATTAGTTCTATCATAAATCTCAATACATCATTATTATCCCTAAATAGATATATAAGGTCATGTTATGTGAATCATCCCACAACTCCTTTAACTCCTGATTTGATGGGGGAAATAGTTGTGACCCAAATCATACAACTCATTCATAATTAATTTCGAACTCTAATTATTCCCCTTTCCTTATAGGTTTCACCTTCTTGTGAATTTCCACATCATATCCTTAAGAATCATTTAACTTATTCTAATGGAATATTTGAGAAATCCTTTGTGAAGGTATTTAGGATGTTCCCAAATTTATAATTCCCATGTCCATACACTTTATGTATACGAAGATCTGATCCTTCTCAATTATCATCAATGAAGAAATTTCTATATCCTTTCTACATAGAGTTTCATCAACTTTTTTCATCACTAAGATTTTAAAGGATTGGGAAGTCATAGTCCTTCAACATCTCTAACCATTTTAACTGGAATATATTCATCTCTTCCTATATGAATATATACTTGAGGAAACTATGATCTATATATATCACTCATATATTCAAATATAAAATGATTCAATATTTTCATCTAGGAGATTACTATATCTGACTCCAGATCATGTTTTAGCGAGCTTTATTCATGAACATTCAATTTCCATGAGGTATAGGATATCACATTTCCATTCTTTGTTAGTACACAACATAATCCCTTATTCAAATAGTTAATATATACCAAAAATAAATTACCCATATGTGGTAAGAATAATAACATGTGTAATTATATGCCTTAATTTAAACACATTTATGGTATCTTCATAGTCATTATTCCAATAAAAAATGAATCCCTTTTGATTTGTCTTGGTTAGTGTATTTTCCAATCATGAATCATTTATCAAAATTCGACAAGAGTACCCATAAATCTATATAAAATACATATTTTCATCACGAATGTTAACCTCAACCATCCTTTAATAGATTATTTCTTTTAAGTATCTAAAAATATCCCATTGCGTGTGATAATATTCCCTAGTAAACAAGCATCCTTCAATCAAAACTCACATTTTACTTACATTTCATAAATCCACTTCCTTCGTATGGTCTTTAGAATTGTTCTAAGATTCTCCTCATGCTCCTCCATTGTTTTGGAGTATATTAGATGATCATCTAGGAATACTACCAAAAAAAATTCTAGATGATATATAATTAATATTTTCATATTTCTGAAGAATATTTCTAGGGAATTAAATACTCTAAATTGAATTAATATGAACTCATAGTGCCCAAAACAAAGGAGGCTCATGACCAGAGAAGTATGGACCCCAAAATTTATATGAAAAAACTAAAGGCACAAAAAAATGATAGTTGTGGAGTCATGAAACCCACACTCAAATAAAACTAAATGTAAAAGGGATCAACATCACCACTATATCCAAAATCAGAAGTCGTACCACTGTCCACTGACTCCCATTCACATTGTGATTTTTGGTGATGTTTGAAGATTGTATAATACCTCTCCTAAAGCCTTTATTGTTCCAATGTGATCTAATATTTGGAGTTGTTTGGATGCTCTCACATGTGAGAAGTATCATTCTTTTTACATTCATTTACAGAGGACAAGGTAGAAACAGTCTTTGGTATTTTTGAATTATCCTTCATTGATTTACTCCTAAAGGGAATAGAGATGAACCCTTTAACTTCCTTCTCTATCCCATGTATAGAGACATCCATGGACTAGGATTTCTCTCCACTGAAGACCTTAGACTTTCTGTTATTAATCATGTTATCATCATCACTAGCATACCCCTATTTACCATGGATTTTTGTAGCCCTAAAAATCTTATGTATTTCCACTAGGAATTTAGTTATATTTTCCTTTGGATTGAACTACCATATCCACCCATCGGAATAATATGAATGTCTTGAACTTCCTTCTCCATAGAACAAGAAATCCAATGTAGTTATTTATGTTCCACCTCCTCCACAATGATATCATATAAATCAAGCCTAATTTACTCTTTAAAGAAACTCCCCATAAACAACATTTATGCCACGAAGTGCGAATTATCCCCTTCATGCACCATTAGAACAAACTCCATGACCTGCACCTGCAACTCCTCCTAATCAACATCATCAACCTTGTCAATTTTCCTATGAGCCAGCAGCATATATTCTTTCTTACAATACAAAATTCTTCTCTCATTTCCTAATCTAGCATCCTGATCCCCCACATTCCTAGTATCATATAAAATCATCTCATCCCCAAAAAAATTATAAACTCCCCATTCTCTTCATTCATAACAACATTCAGTTCACTCACTAGGTCATACATCAAAGTATGTCCCACTATTTTAGCCTAATATTATTCAAGGGTGATATCCTCCAAGACTTTAGACCAAGTTGTGCAGAGGGATTCCAAAAATTTCATGCATCACTTGTCTACTAGGAATTTTCCCCATCTTATCAGAGCGGCCTCCTCCCTCCCCCAAAGCCCCCAGATAATCCTTGAAGGTAGGTAACATTATTATTTTTGACTTACCTTATTTCATATCCACTGGATGAATAGATAGGTCAACACTTGAGGAATATATCATTAAATAATCATCACCGCAATCAGCCTTCATATCCTTAACACATTGCATAGTAACCACCACCTCGTTATCACCCCCAATCCCAGGTTAGATTTCATCCTTACAGACATTGAATCCACCTTCATCTCATGGGAAATTTTTTAGTATCCTTTAATGTAAAACCATCATCTTCTTCAACAACAACATGTTCTTTAATAATAGACATGTATCCTTCACTGGAAGCTCCACAAAAACGCCCCAAACCCCCATTTTACATTCTTCCATGCCTAAAAACCTGAATAGAATGATCTAATTTCATACAAGAAGATCCAAATTCCTCCAATAATTAAAAAACGTCTACTTTAATATAATGAAACTCCTCACCACTAACATCCCACACAAACTCAGTCATTAGTTTCGACACATATACTTCACACATAATATTAGAGCAACAAGATGGAAAACTACCCGAGTCCTCCTATCCGAACAAATGTATCTTCCCAAAAGATTCTAAGAATACAAATGATAAATGATTTTTGAAATGGAAGATGTAGTTATTATAATCGTATGCAAGTATCAATCATTGATTAGTCATTGTTCATAAGAAGATCAAATATTCACCGAGAGTGGAAGAATCAGACACTGTTGTAGCTTTCAGAAGGTTGGAACCATGTGTGTATTAGATCTTCCTCTATCAAGAAACATATCATGATTTACCGACTATCTAACAACCCCACCATAAAATGGTCTTGAAGACCCCAAGCCCCGAGGATAATCTTATTGAAAGAGTCCATTAGAGGTCATTGGTTCATTAATCAAGCAACCAGTGTCAAGCCCGGAAGTGAATTTGCTTGATTGAACTCCAGAATAAAGATATAAAGTTGTGGGTGACCCTCATAAAAACCGGGAACCATAGGGAAAATCGTGATTCATGGAAATAGGGGTAGGAAATTGGTAATAGAGGAAGGGGTGATGGATCTATGAGCTCTATCAAGAATTTTTGAGTGTCCATTCCCCTAAGAGAGGGGAGTGAATGACATGGTGACCATCACCATCAAGGAATCCAAGGAATAGCTCTCACTGAGAGCTCCATCCCCCTCAATAAATGAAGTCCTATTTTCCATTCCTTATAAGGAATGTACTCTTGTAGATATCCACCTTTTCACCCATACATGATAACTCCCCAACCAAATATCCATCTTATTGAATTACTAGGAATCACGTAGTTAAATGAAGAAGGCATAAATATCATATAGATGACACCTCCTCTTTATCATTACATTATTTTACTCACTATAATCAATGAAAAGGTGCATCAACCCATAATTATTCTTGATGAAGAGGAATGATGCACCAAAATGTTAATCACTTGAGAATATAGACCATTTATCTTGATTATCTTGAAGATTATTATTCATATCTTCATGGTCCATAACATTGATTCTATATGGATTATTGGATGTTAGATAATCCATAAGTGTAAGATTGATTAAAAATTCCACATCTTGTATAAGAGTAAGACCGGACAATTATTGAGTAAACACATCATCATTTTCACTCAAAGTGGGCATATATTCAAGGATGATCATTTCTATAAACTCAATCATTTGAGCTAGATATGATTTCTCATAGGGAAATAATATCCATTCTTGAGAATTTAGGGGTTAATTATATTCATCATCGTCCATTAACTTGAAAAGAATTAGAGGATCATTCGTGATATAGAGAATGACTTCCTTATCATGGAAATTTATATTGGCTCTATATAAATAAATACATTCTATATAGAAAATCACATCAAATTCTACTAATTATTGTATAAAAATGATCTCTAGAAATTTAATCCCAAAAATATTGATAGCGGAGTATTTATATAAATGGGAAAAAATAATTTCACGATTTTTTATGTTCACTGATAGTTTTTATTTCAATATTTGTGGTGGTTTTTAAATAGATCTACTAAACATGAGGTATATGAAGGAATGAAAACAAACTATAGAAGAAAACCCATCCTTTCACATTTTTACTATGGTTCTAAATATTTTATTCGTCCAAAATGGACATATGGAAAAAAAATCAACTAAACACATAGTAAGAAAACAATAATAAAAAATATGATAATTTATTTATGACATTCATTTCCTTAACATAAGAATTTATTGGCTTCAAACTATGTTACATAGGATATATTTCCAAACATATACTCTTAAGGAAAATTTTCCCCCTTACTAAAGCTTCATAATGACTTGTGTATTTATCAAATATTATCCTTGAGGATTGTCAAACCAGGTGTGTAGCAAGATCAATTTTCATGCATCAATTCCCACTCAAGTCTATCTAAATATTATTTTTCCAGGGTTGTCACCCCTAGGAATATCTATTTAAGAGACACATTTATATGTAGTATACATAAAGCGATGTATTTTCAAGGAAATTAATTACTCTATACTCTAACAAAACGTAGGGATGTTTTCTTGTACTTAGTGTTTCCACTATGGATTTTACTAGAGGTTTATAATCATAATACCAAAAATTACTAAACATTCATTTTGTACCAAATATGAAAAATCCGGCATTTATTACACTTTAATTGATGAATTATTACATAATAATACACTTAATACAACCCAAAATATCATTAATTCAAGTTTATTTTGGTAATTATGTATATAACAGAAAAATGTGATACATTGATAAAGAATAACATAATTGGATAATTCCTTAACATCCTTGTAAAATTTTATAGATTTTAAAACTCCACGAGATAATGTGGGGACATTAATAAGAAATGGGTGAGCTATAAATCCAAAAAGTGTATAAATAAATAATTACATGAATAAATTAATAATGTTAGAAAATTTTCATTTCAATGTAACATAAAATTAGGTTAGAATCATAAACATGAAAAATAAGAATTATATAGCACGGTAACATAAAGGAAGCATGAGAAATGTTGCAAAAATATTAAACATGACATCATCAACACAGGTAAATTATATCTTCCAATAAGTAACAATAATGTTTTTTGAATAAAACCTCTCATAAAACATAGTAGTAATATCATGAGATGAAAACATCGACCAATTCATTAGAGTTATATTTTCGACACACATCATGATCATTTATTTTCCACACAAAAGTGTTCCAAATAGATCATGTAAAAAAATAACATATATTATAAAATTTTATCCCAAAGTTATTTATTAAGGATTAAATACATGGACTTCCATAATGAAAAATACATAGGTACAACATGGTTAATATACCTGATTGTAAATGGGTATAAGTATATTCCCCAAAAATATTTACCATAGAAAAATCACAGTGACATTTTGACAGTGTAACGACAATACATAAAGATTAATAACATGGTTCAATGAGGGAGAAAGGGATATATCATCAATTGGAAAAAAAATTATGGGGTTCATTTAAGGATATAATCATGAATTGAAATTTGGTAATTAATATTCATAATAAAATGAGGTTTCATGAATAAAAACATGGAATGGAAAATATCACAGGGTAGGTTTGGCATCATAAATAGGGTGCATAATGAATTGTGGGGGGATTTATGATATTAAAAGGGGTATTTCATCAATTTGTAATAATTTTGGAAGTAATATGGAAATATAAAATATTACTAGATCAATATTAATTATAAGAAAACATGGATTATAAAAATAAGTTTCTTGAATATATATGAGAAAGAGATGATCTCTAACTAAATTTCAACATGGTAATGGATTGGGTAAATAGAGTAATTAGATGGGGAAAAGTATATATATATTTTTAGGACCTAAAATAGATAGTGAGGGGATATTTATATGGTCATGAAAACATGAGTATTTTACATTTACATGTTTTATTACAAATAAGGATCTAGAATGGAAAATAATATATTTAAATCCATTACCTTGAAATAGTGATTCCAAAATCATGGGAGGAGCTCCTTGATAGATTAGAGGAACCTTGCGAGGACCATAGGGAGGTGAGGTAATAGTAAGTATATGATTAAATTGTTATTCATGAAGATTAATTTGATATTCGTTTATATATATGAAAAATAAATGGGAGTTCTCTATTATTTCACAAACATATGTTCTCAACTCTATGCAATAAAATAATAAAAACAAAAAATTATAAAATAGTGTTTTCAATATTTTCTTTAAATATAAAATGGTTTTATTTATTTTATATGTCCAATTTACTAGATCAAGAATATATTATTAATTGTGATGTGGAAGGTAGTCAAGTTTATAAAGAATTTATTTTGAAACCTCAAAATATATTATATGATTTGGAAGATTTATAAATTATTTATAAAATTAATCAAATAACCTCAAAATAAAATTATATAAAATGTTAACATATATTTGATCTTTGATACACTTTATTGAATTTATTACAACACTTTTAGTTCATTATGATGTAATAATACCCAATATATTTTTATACTGTAATTAAATTTTAACTAAAAATTTTACTATCTAATAAAAATAGGAAAAATTAACCATTAGATAATTTAAAAAATATGATTCCAACAAAATATTTTTTACAAATAAATAACTAAATATTTTAATTTTTACTTTTAAAATAATAATCATCATTTATTTGTAAATATTGGGTTTTTTTGACAATAATAGTTTTCAAACCATTATAAAAACTACACATGTCTTCCAAATAACAATATGATAATTTTTATTTAAAAAATATATAATAATAATAATTTATTAAAATCTAATTTAATTATAAGAGAAATTAATTTCTCAAAAGTAATGACTTAATTTAAATTTTATATTTCATAAAAATAAGATTTGTTTTTTATCCGATAAAAATAAAAATCAATTATAAAGTCAAACCCACAGTAAGTAAATGTGACCATTATTCATTAGAAAATAAAAAATCTGAATTCATTTTTTTAGGGTCATGATATATATTCCTTTAACAAACTTAAAAATTAATTATGGATAAGTCTATGATACTATGATTTTCAGGGGGTTTCAGCATAAATGGTTTGGGTGGTGATCTCGATGAGATTGAACTTCTCTCATAAATGTTTTCTATTATTATTTAGTTATTGGTTATTGGATTATGATTGGTCAAAATAAAATCCCAGTGATTCTATCTCCCTATAAAGCTCAAAAAAATGGGCTTCATAGAGAATGATCATGCAGGTCAAGGATGTAACATATATTTTCTGTGTTAATTAGATTTATCAAATCCCTATATTTATACTAATCAACTGATCACTAAAAAACTTATATATTTTAAATATATATGACTATTGAAGGTATTTTGAATCCAATATGATATTATGTTACAAATGAATATTTATATTTTCTATATCTATAATAAAGAATTTAATTATATCATAATAGTAATTTTATTTGTAAAAGTTTATGTCATTACAGAATGTATTACATAGTATTATTCATGGAAAAATTATCCACGTTTCAATGCTTGCATATTTGAGTATAGTATTCTTGACAAGATTCCGTATTATGGTAATGATATTTTAATAAGTTCTTAATAATTCAATTTGGATTTTTTTCTGAGATTAGTATAGTATGTTTATCTAAAATCATATAAATTTTTTAAAAAAATTATAGAAGAATTAATTTATTTCATAGTTTTAATGAAAATATTTTTCAATTTAGTGTTTATTATATAAATTAATTTTAAATATATTCATGTATATAATAAAATAAATTACATCTTTTTAATTATATATCATAAAATAAATTAATTCAATATTCATTTATACATGAAAAGACTGAATAAGGTATATTATATATTTATATATGTTATTTTAATGAATAAATTAAACATTTATTCCCATTTTTTGAGAATAAGTATTTATATTATTTTATCCAATGTGTAAAACATTCTAGTTATTGTGTGATAATTTGTTTTGTACACTATTAGTTTAGTTCTAATTACCCAATGGAAATGCCTTATTTTTTGTAATATCATTTAAATATATGTAAAAAGATTTAATTAATAAATCATATTATATGTATAACGTATAATAGATAACAATAAAATTGTTATTATTATTATTATTATATAAGTTATGTGTAGGGTTAGAATTATGGATAATGGGAATTGGGAACTTATCTATTTTTTCTAAAGTAAACAACTGTTTTACATTCTGTGAACTATGTGTTTCAGACCATCAAAAAACATTTATGATTCCCTCAAGACATTGATATAATGATTTTTTCCTCTTTCTCACAAGAAAATATTTGGTGAAAAATATATTACTACTATATTCAAAATAAAATGACATGAATCACTTGTTCCGTATGTACTAGTATAGAATATATCATAATATTTTGAGATATTCATGGAGAATGTGTTGATATAACTAGATTATATATAGTTTACTCTATAATGCATATACAATAAAATTATATCATTAAAAATTGATCAAGTATAAAACAATATATGATGTTATTTTTTAATTTAAACATATTAAAAATTAAATTCTCCTATTACTATAAATGAGATTCCAAGTTGAGCTTTTCTTTTTGTTTTTATTTAACAATTAATTCGGAAATAAAATTGGGCCTTCACCCAATTCATCCAATATGCCACAAGTAAATCATTTCAAAAACTAATATCTATTATAATATGGAATTATGTTGATTCTTTTTCCTTCCCCAAGACCACAACACTATTTTGTATGGGGAAACCGTTGGTTGATATAAAATTATCTTTTATTATTTTATATTTTGATCTATAGATTATTATACTAGGATATAAAAAACATTTATAGATAGTTTATGATTTTTCCTATACCTTGGTGTATTTTCATTTGATGAAACCATGTATGATAAACATGAATTGAATGTGATTGTTATATTTCATCATAATGGGATTTGGTATACTTTATTTGGACCCTGAGTGGTTTCCCATGTGATGTATCATGATCTAGAAGCATGAAAAGCCAATGATGTTTATTTAATGTTTTTAAATGATCAAATTTGTAAATAAGTTTCACTGTTTCCTTTATGAAACAAAACATAATATAATATAATTAGGATCCCATTGAATCTATTTTAAAGTAGATACACAAAATTAATATTTTTCAAATTTATTTTTTACCCTTATGAAACTTATATTTTTTATTACAGAATATGAGGATATTAAATTCGTTTTTATTTTGAGTGTTCATCTCATGTTTTAATGTTAGTTTATTTATATTTTTTAATTTTTTCATTTGCATTTTTATATATGTTTTCCATTCAATGACTATCCCAGAATAGTTTTAATTATTTGTTTATTACTACAAAAAAAATAATGTAATTTTTTATATTATATTATTTAACATATTCAAAATTATATAGCATGAAAGATATTATAAATATATGACCATTTTCCATTTAATATTTATATATCCAATGAAACTACTAATAACTCAATGATATTGATGATCTCTATTTCTTATGTGTAACATTCCAATTAAAATTTTAGATTTTTATGACATGGTATGAAATTCCCATTATTTAGTGATATGGTATAAGAAATATTTACTAGATAAATTATGTTTTTATTGGAAATGTAATATTTTCCTCTTATTTTTAATCGATTTTGGTTGGATGACAGGGCATGTTATATTTTAATAGAAGGGACAAAAATACCAATATGTTTATTTCTACTTAAGATATGGGAATTAATTCCCAATATTGTACTAATTTTTGGGGATTTTAATGTTATTACCTCTACTAATAATTCATATGGATAGGGTCACTATAACAACATAATATTTTTTTAATGGGACAATCTGAATGATTTTATGTTGATGCTTTGGGTTAAAATTCCAAACTTTCTAATTTTTTACATCATTTTCCCCCATTAATGTGATTTATTGTCAAAATGTATTTCATGGGTATTTCATTTAATATTATGATATACTGATATAATTTTTCTCTTTTACATTATACATGATTTTTAATTCTTATCTCAATGTGTGACTATGAGAACATTATACCATTCATCAAATATTACATGTGATATTTTTAAATTACCTCGGTATACATTGAATTATTTATTGTCATTAACAAATGTCATGTATAACACCTATATAAATGATATTAGTCATTATTTCTAATATTTAATAGTTACTTATAGTTATATCATTCCATCAATGAAAAAATATACTCGATATAATTTCATACATTGTTGGGTAGGAAATTATGAGTTGTACTTTCCCCCATCACATACACCCAGGTAACTGAGGATATTTTAGGGTCGATAACCCATATAGGTGAAAAAGGTTTTTTATTCGAGAAGCATGAAGAATAATTTCATGGTCAGTGTAGGGAGATATGGAAGAGAAGGGGCTCTAAACCAGTTTTCTATTTATATCCAATCTTCTTTCTTATAATACAATTATCTATAAAATTGATGCATGAGGGATATTATTTACTCCAATATGACTCATGATATAGTACAATGGATCATTATTATTTATCATGTTGGTTGAAATGTCCCTATAATATTTTAATATTTGAATTAATGGTTATTATTAATGTTTACTCTATGATTTAGAGTTATCATTGCCAAATATTATTTTCATCCAATGATATCTATTGATACTATGTATTGTCTATTTCCTTCTATATTATGTGGAGGTGGACATGTGGTATTTTAGTATCTAGTTTACAGATACTGGATGTGAACAAGTAGAAGATATCAAAAAAAGTATCATAGATTTATATATTATTATTTAACTTCAATATCATTATTGATAGATATAGGATGTACTCAATAAATAAAATATAATATATACCAAGGAGTATCTTACCCATAAATGGGGGAATTATTATTAACTATGATGTATTTTTTATCATTTTTTCTATATTGTTATTTAAATTATTTTCATAGTATGATTTTTATATTGGGTTAATAGATCATGTCAAGATTCATAAATAGATGTGTGAATAAATTCATAATTGTTGACACATATTATTTAGTTTAAAATCATGTGTTTTCTTTTATTTATAAAACATTATTATGGAATAGGGGTACATTATTTAAATTGAAAACTATAATGTATATATTAAATAATATATAAACTAGTAGTTTTATTCTTCATAATTGAGTGGGTATTTTCAAATATCGTAATACTCATTAGAAAATGATAATTTAAATTTAAAAATTAAATTATCTTGTAACTCTTATATTTATTATTTATTCATAATTATAGTTACATTGTTTTATTTGATCCTTAAATATAGGGTTCTTATATGAAACAATAAATAATAGTTCTAAATATTACATAGCATACCTATGATATCCAAAACGATTTTATAAATTCCCTACGTCATTCATGGAGAATCGTACTAGAAATAATAATCATGATCTATAGTAAAACCTGTAGATAAACAAAAAATATTCCTTATAATTTTTTTTCTAAGAACCTTATTATGCATATAAATCACATTGATTTATTGATGATGGAGTTTTATATTTATGTTATATATTTGGTGGATTTAAGAGCATGGTTTATGGTTTCATTGATGTATGATATATCTATGATGTTTTAGTTTCATCAATAACCACTAATATCATGAGGGGATAAACCTTAGGGTAGTGTATTTTTTGTATTAATATATTCATTCCATCTTCGAAAACATTTTGGCCCCTCATAGAGGTTAATGGATCATTAAGTATACTCACATTGAAATCCGAAAATCAAATATTTGGATGTCTGAGTAAATTCATATTTGAAAATATGGTTCTCTAAGAATTAATTTCATACATGATTAATAGATCATTTCAACCCTAAGAAATTTATATTCTATATGGTTTGGGAGTTTATAAATTCAGATTAGGAGAGTCTATAGGTGATATACATTTTAGATTGTTTTAGTTATCTACTTTTATTTTTCGATATTATTTCTGTTGAGGAGACAACAACAATATTATATTTTATTATATGATGTGAAAATAAATTCTTTACCAAGTGAACATAGTATATATCATTATTGCAAACTGTGCACTAGTACCCAATTATTTGGCGGATCATTATATAGTATGTTCTATAAAGCTATTATTTTCCTTATACTAGGTTTGGGATCATGTCATAATGAAATGGGTATCATCAATTTAGTTATTCTATCTTGAGTGGGGAAATGTATGGTGACCTATGACATGGAATTTTTTCCTAATATAGTGGAATTATATATTATGTTAGGTATTTGAATGTTTTTTTTGGAAAAAAATGCCTTTGTTCATATAACCACATGTGTTGTGTCTTTCATGTGGTGATATTATATTTATTTTGGTTTCTTTATCATATTTCTAGAAATTCACGTGGTAGTTTTAAATGAAAGGAATATGGACATATATAATGATATATTTCATTAACAGAATGAATTAATGATATTTCTGATAATATTTCATAGTTTGTAAGAGTATGTTGTTCTCAATATCACAGTAATTAAAAAATTGAATATACCAACAGTTTGGAGGGTCATTGGTTGATTGGGAATTGGGATAGAACAATCCCAATGGTTTGGAAAAAACTATTGGGATATAAATAAGCCAATTGTTTGAAAACCATTGATATAGATATATCCTAATGGTTTTCAAACCACTGTGATAGGTCTATCCCAATGGTTGTCCCAAAACTATTCGGATATTTTATCAAAAATAAAATTCACAACCGATGTTTTAACCCATGACTTGCACATTATATTTCAATGTCCTTACCACTATCCTAAAATTATCCTTTTAAATATATTTTGATATATTTATATAAGTAGTTTAAATATTGATTTATTTGATGATATTTGAAAACGTAATTCATAATAAAGAGAACTTATCCCACAAATTTTGAGAACCATTAGGATAGGTACCCTTGTAAAAATTATCTACACCAATGGTTTTGTAAAACCATTTGGATAGCCTTACAATATCCCAAAGGTTTTCTATAAGTGTGTGGATAGGTTTCCTAAAAAAATATGTGTCTTAACATTTTTTTTAAAATGTTGGGATATGTGTTGTCAATATGGTATATCGTAGCCTTACCATATCCAAAACAATTTACACAACCATTAGGATATGTGTTTTCAAAAATGTTCTATCCCAATGGCTTTCAAAGAACCATTGGTATAGCTTTACATTATCCCAACGGTTCTCACATAACTTTTGGGAATGTAATTTTTTTTGGATGCATCCTTACAATTTTACGAAACCATTAGCATATCCATATATTTCATGGAATATCCCAATAGTTTTGATGAACTGTTGGTTTACGGGATCCTATCCATATTATTTTTACAAACCATTTCTATAGGGTTGTTTTTACAAGAATGATTTCTAATAGTGTCAGTAAAAAAATGGTTTTAACGCACTATATGATACCTTGGAATTTTCATGTTGAGGGAGAGGGTCAAATTTATGTTATCTTCATTCCATTAATCCAACTAGTGATGAACATATCATTGGAACATTTAATATTTTCAGTGTAAATAGAGTAGTGTGTATACATGTTTCAACTATATTTGATATAGATGTATTATGTCAATAATATATTCTATTTCAGATATTGTTATGAGACTCATGGAATGATAAATTTATAGGGACATGTCCACAAACATGCCCATATCAATGTTATTATACTTTATCATATAATTTTTATGGTGTTAAATTCGGAATAAGAAAAATTACTTCTTATACATTGCATTAATTAATAGTTATAATTCAAGAATAATATCATTGGGATAGTTTGGTTAACTTTCTATTGAGTAGAATTTAAATATTTTCACTAACTAATATCTATCATTTTATCTATTGATATATTTTTTTTCATTTCATAGAGTGATATTTTCTGAAAATCTATTATGGAACTTACCAAATAAGGGATGGGATTCTTTTAACCCAGTTTAATAATGATTTTTGGGGAGAATAGGACATAAAATACAACTATTTCCTCCAATTAATGAAAATTATCATGAAATATTACTTTATAAGACATAAGGGATTCCACAAGAGTGATAAATTTTCTATAAAATTTATTTTATTTGGGATATGTAGCATATATCAATTAATTCATATAGGTTGGATCGATCAAAGCATAAAAATATAATATTTCATACATTGTACCATGATGAATGGGGAATTATTCAATCAGTAATATACCAATGGGTGCACATATTTTTTTTCTTATTGAAGGTGATGGATCATTTCATTTGTATATGGAATTTAAGATACAGAACCATGTAATTTTAAATAACCAATTTAACCTTCCACATAACAATGATCTATTCAATCAGAAGATATGATCCATATGGTTTTCCATGATTTAAATTATTTTAGTATAAGATAAGTTACATGTTTTCCCATTTAATATTAATAAATCAACATTCTATAGTCAATATGAATAATATGATTAGATCATGATTACGTTTGTCTTGATTAATGTTCCAGAAGTGTATATGGTTTCATCAAAATTATTGTATCAGATTAATCAAGATTTACAACTCACCATCTAGATCAATGTAAAAATTATATCATAACAATATAGAGAGATTCAATAAAATCATCTGATTATATTTTAGCACATAGGAATAACAATTTAAATATGGGTGGCCATTGATGTTTTTTTGGATAAGTAATTATTAGTTTTAAGGTGTATGATATATGTGGTTGGAATATTAGAAGACCTTGGGAATTCAAGGTTATAGTTTGTTGTAAAATTCCATATATATTTTCAATTTTTAGAATCATGGATTTGAAATGATATTATAGATAAACAATTAATGAATTATCTTTATTTGAAGAACCATTTAGTATATCATAAAAGAAATTAGTTTGGTTTAATTTTTTTAAAATAATATAAGATAATGTTTTATGAACTTATTGAAAGATTTAAATCAATGTTAAACCTAAATGCACCTAATTTGGGTAAGGATTATATACTATACTATGATGTGTTAATTCTTAGTCGATGTATTCTTACAAATGGAGTATATGAGTTTAGTTTTCTATGGGTCTAAGTAGTTTAGGTAACACTAGTGGAGCCATAGAACTCATGATATGTGTCTAAATATAGAAATTAAAGTACTAAGTTGATAGATTCAATAATTTATTATAGAATGGTTTATATTGTCTAGTGATAACAATATTCATAGGTATATCTTCAAAAAATATGAATTTAATCATCAATATTGAAGGACAGTTGAGTATTATCCGTAAATTTTGGCTAAGATTTCATTTACCCTTTGGGATTGGAGATTCATAGATAATGAACTATGTATTTAGATTAAACTATAGTAGGTGTATGTTAAATGTTGTTTGTTTTAACAGATGATCATATTTATTGAAAAAAATATCATTTTTCTATTGTATTATAATTTTTATAAAATTATATCCTTAAAATTTACCTCATCATGCTTTGATAGTATGAATGTATTCTTTCTGTATGAATCAAACAATGGATTTATGTGGGATAGTATAATTTTTTAACATCAACAACAACATTGAATGATATATAATTATGTAACCTTATATATATATGGCTCATTTTTTGTTCATCTAATAATGTGTTAGTAGCTTATATAAGATTCACGTGACAAATGATAGGTTTTTCAACTAGGTAATCACATGTATTAAAATTATATCAATTGGAATCATTGTTTTTCAATGCTGATGAAATAATTTATATGGTTTTCCAACAATATTTAACTACATAGTGGGTGAAATCCAAACATCAATAACATGCATGTATTCCCTAAATTCTACTAATTCATTAATTTATATTTAATTTTATGGTGGTAGATTAAATTAAAATACATCAGTGGTGTCCTATATGAAGTAATTTAATATGGGTTATTGTTGGGTTGTTAAAAATGTTCATACATTTATTACATATCTAAATGACTCATTATATTGATAATATTTTTAGTTTTATGTGGTAGATAATATGTACTTTCCATATTGTACGAATAATTATCAATATGAATATGAATTCTTGATGTATATTTCAATTTTAGATGTGATTGTAGTAGGCTTTTGATAATCATGTGTATTTGATCAAAAAAATATCCAAAAATAGATAATTATTTTGTCTTTTAAATTTATATTATGCAGGATTTTCCTAGAGTGAGATTATTAGTTTTTATAAGTTCATCAGATATTAATCAATCCATAAATAGATTCAAAGGTAAAAACTAGTTAACGTGAATTGATTCAGGTCATATCTTCTAATAACCTGCATGTCAGTCTATACTGATAAAAATTATGATAGATTGATCTAGGAGTTGTTTTATTGACAGATATAGAAATATTTAAATGTTTTGAAACTATATGTGGTTGATTTGAAATTTTTTAAAGCCAATAATTATAGATAGATATCATATTCTAACATTTATTTCAATCATCTTTAGTTTGAGGAAGAAGACTAGGTTATCATGTGAAATTAACCATGAGATAGGGAAAATCATATTCTTAGTTAGGGGAAATTATTACTGAGTTTTGAGGTGTCATTTGAGCTTGTCAAATATATTAGTTCAATCAATTAATAATTATTGATGCCTTAGATACATTGTTTTAGAAATTATTAATTCCATGTATTGCATCTGAGGGGAAACCATCTAGAACATTTTAATGTTTTTAGAGTTGATTTCAATGAATTTAATGTTGATGTGTAATTCATGAAATGAAAAATATGTATATTATACTATATGGAATATATCTATAATGGGAATATTGTTACTTTTCATTCTGTAAACTAGTAGAAATGATGTTTATAAGAGGTGACATAGGAGTGGGATACAAATATACAAGCACTTTGGATATAGTTTTTTTTATGAGTATTTAATTGTGATATATATTATAGATGGAATTCAATATTTTGGTGACTTTTTAACACCCATGTTATCTAAATTATTTATTATGTATTATATTTTTTCATAAGACATGTAATTTAATTATTTTAAGCCGTTGGATTAGTTTTTGGAGGTCGATGTTCATTTTATCAATGTTAATCCTCATACATTAATACCATGTTTTTTATTCACATATTAGTCTACGTAGTGTAATCATTACTGTCCAATAATTCACATTTTCCCATGTTCCTTTGATGATAGATATTTTTATATTTTTTGATAATTGTATCAATGATTAAAATTTATCTTGTAATTTAACATAAAAATGAGTTAATTAATATTAATACCCTATTTAAAATTGCGCCCATAAAAATTAATGTTAATTAAATAATTTAGTCATTAATGACATATATTACCAGTGTTAATTTCATATTAATCATTAATGCTTGAAATAGTGAATATAGTGTAGCATTGTTCATAATTTTTTTTTGAAAAAAACCACAAATGGAACATGTCATGCTAATAATTTAGTATCATTGTTGAGTCATATAATAGTAAAATCATGTCATAAAAAGTATTATTTTTTATTATTACACCATTATAGAGGATAATTTTATCTATAAATAGTGAACATGATGTTGTTATTGAAAAATAAACTTAGTAACAAGGTACTTCGTTGAATTCCCACCTTCTTGATAAAAGTTCCGTTATAATGAATGATTTATGATTCGATCATGGACTATATTTTACCAAAATTTAATTTTTTTAAAAATATGAAAAAATTTAATATATTAAAAATAATTACGATAGAAAAGAGTGGTATGGGAGGTGTAGAGAACGGGTCTAATAATATGTCATTTTTATGCCATTTTCACAAATACTCATTCAATTATGTGTATGGACTGTCTTTTTAATTGTAAATCAGATCCAAATTTAGAAATAATGTATATGGGTCATAAATGTATTCATGCACACAATTCTTTTGTAATTACCTAGATCCCAGTAACCTGGAAATGATATCATACTTTAATACATTTTTATAAGATACTAATAAATTACATACTGATGGACTGAATAATTTATTTGTCTTTGTAAACTATAGACATGCATGATTTTATAATAAAATTTAAATAACAAATTAAAAAATAACGTTTCTCAAGAATCTCATTATTACAACTAGAATATTTTTTCATATCATTTATAGAACACTTCATGGATTCCAGGGAACGGAGAAAGATATGGGTGATCTAAAATGCCCAAAAAGGGTTTAGTACAACTAAATAAATTGGGAATCAATAAGAATATCCATGGAATTTTTTATAACTAAAAACACATTGTATTTAAATAATAAATTTAAAATCATAATAAGATACGGAATATTCATTTTTTAATTGTAAATAACTGAATACACATTCCATTTAAATATTTTGAATTTCATAATAAATATATAATGTTAAATAACTGAAACAAATTCATTTAACCAATAACCTGATTATCAAAACTAGACATATAATTATCTATAAAGAAAGGTAAATAACTTTACAAAAATTACATTTAAAAAATGTTGGTACCATACTCAATGTGGAAATGTAAATAGTTAGAAAAAATACATTTATTCAATAACATTAATATCTAATTAGATAAAGAATAATTATTATGGAAATGAAAATAAATGATAACACAAAACATTTAACAAATAAAATTATAATGAAATTAATCTAGATGTAATATAATTGTTAAAATTTCATGGATTATTAAAATTAAATTCTTGATGATTGAACTGATTAATTATTAGATGTCTTGATCTCATGAATTATGAAACCTCATCTATCATGGACATTCGCAAGATAGTATAAAACTGATATCTATGTGTAAAATTGAAACCCATTTAACTGAGGGTAGCCAATTGATTCATCTCATGATACTATCTGACTTTTGAGAGGCTATAAATAATTGGGCCCCAGCCATATCTGTATGTCCAAATCATTCATTATATATTTATTAAGATATTCAGTTCATGAACAATATGTCTTATCAAACAATATTCATATCATTCTCGGAATAAATATTTATATGTATTTCCATCTTCAATCAAATAAAATTCAATATAAAACAACATATATATAAATTAAATATGTTTTATGAAATAATAATACCCATGACAAATAATATTGGTATTTATGGGAAATTTAATGTCCAATGATAACATGAATGTTGATATTTGAAGGGAAACTCAATAACTAAAATTTTTATCAATAATGGTAGTGTGAATCCTATAATTGGTGAATATGATAATAAAGCTTCCATATAATTAATAATAATTGTATCAATGAAGGATATCCCAAAAATAGTACAATTAAAATAAATGGTTTTTATTGTTTAGTAAAAAAAGTACCACAAAAACATCTCTAAAAATAGTTGTATGTAAAATAACCTTTTAAATTTTTGAATATATTTATAACTAGAAGTTAAAAAATGAAATAATTTTCATTGAAAATAGCCTATGAAACAAATAATTTGAGAGTTAAAACATTTAGTGTTCATAGTGGTGGGAAATACTATATACATCATACATTTTAAAACAAAGATTACTTTATCATTTTAAGATAAATATAGATAAGAATGTTTAAAAAATGACATGACGATTCAATTAAAAATAATTATTAAATATTAAATGATGAGAAAAAATTTATTTGAAAACCCATTTTGATAGTGTTAAAAATATTTTTGTAACATTTTTTTGAAAACATGGGTTTGGAAGGAATTGGAATTCCATCCAAAGAGAGAGATAATGTAGTATTTTTTTAAAAAAATAATTTCATATTAATTTGATGTAAAAACAAGTAGGTAAATGGTAATATTAATTAAAAACAACATGAATGACCAATTGATAATAATATTAAAGTATTTTATTAAACAATTATGAAATAATTTATTTCCATTTAAATTCAAGTATAAAAATCCTAATTAAATTGAGATTGTGAAATACACCCCTAAAATTTTAATAACATTATAGTGAGGGTATCTAAATGAATCCATTATGTGTATAAAATGTACACCTACACAAAAAAATGGTATTAAAACATTAATATATTAAAACTTCATTACACAAATAATCTAATAACATCAATGATAATAAAGACCTAAAATAACTTAATGAAGAGAAATTGAGTTATAAAATTCATTACCACATGGAGAATTTTTTGTAACAAACAAAATGGTTTATATAATCCTAATTATTATAAGAAATACCATGAATATTAATGTGATCATTATATTACATATTATAAGTTAATTATATAGGCTATATAAGTTCAATTAGTTTCATCACATTACAAAATGCCGAAATAATGTGAAATTGAGATGAAGTCCCTTACCTCACAATTAATTGTTTCTAAAAAGTAGTTTAATTATAGTATAATAGATTTTATGATATTATTAATTTATAATATAAATATATTTATATTTATAATATGATATATGATTCTCTCAAAACATCTCATAACTGATCCATTATTGATATTTCATTAGTTTCAATGTTTCAATTGTTAATTTTCTTATTTTTACATTCATGTTTTGTGATAAATGTACTGGTTCATCGGTATATGATATATATCAATAATTTATAGATTTATTTATATTTTCCAAATACAGTTTTTCCATACATTTATAGAAGAATTATTGAAAATTGAACGTAGGGAATGTATTAAATCTCTTCATTGAGAGAGTAGGTTGTACCTAGACATCAGTGACATTATCATTCCATAAACAGGTGAAAGGGAAAATAAGTGGGTGGTATATTAATCTCCTAGAATCATTATAACCTCATTGATATGACATTTTTTATTGTATTTTTACTTATTAACATCTATTTAATGTGTAAGTGAGAAACTAATCATGTCACTTCATGAGGTAGTAGTCTCCCATACACATGTGTGACGATGTCATATTTGAAATGGAAGGGAAAGTAAGAAGATATACACGATATTATAATTTATGAAGTATAATAAAAACCAAATTATCTTATACCATTTTCAATCCATCATTATATACATCCTTGAAAGATGGTGATGGAAAACGAATAACTTCAATTCACGGGGCTATAGTTTTTCATTCACACAATTGAGAGTTTCATTTTTTCATTTTATGGAATATGATAGGGATAAATGTAAATTCTATTAAAATATTAACATTTATTTATATTTTAGATACATGAGTCGTAATATTTTTATTATTAACAAAAATATTATTGATTTTGAAGAATAAATAATACAAAAACTCTCATTTAATAACATTTTATTTCTTCATCCAATTTATTTTGGCTTTCCACATAATAATTTATCTGATTTTATTATGATAAAAAATGTGATATAATATTTTTTTAGGGGAGTTATTATTTTATTTGTGTAGGAATTTCCTAAACCCATTGGGTTTGGATTTCTAGAGATGGAAGGGGAGGGGACACACATTGAATTTTTTTGAAAGGATTCTATTAAATGGACATCTTTATCATGAAAAGAACACTAAAAAATTGTTCATTATCAACACTTATAGTCGATAATGAAAATATATTTCTATCAAATGGGTTTTTAACAAGTTGGTATGTCATTTTAACCCTAATATTTTTAGAGTTACCCCCATGTAAAATAGTCTTCTACCTTCACTATAGTAATTAATATTTACTTCTTTCACAATTCATAATGGTAAAAAAATTACTTTTTAGAAAATATAAATTATTGTGATTAAAAATATGTAATAAATTGTAAAATTATTTATTTAAATAAATAGAATAATCCAACATAAAATTATTCCTATATATGTGAAAAAATAGTGGTTTCAAAGAAAAAATGTTTATTAGTATAAAATATTTTAATATAAAAATTTAGGAAAAATTGATTCCAATGAATAAGAAAAGATAAATAATAATGTAATTGAACTAGTTTTACATTAAATTTATTTTATAAATGTAAATTAACCTTGATAATTAAGTAAATGATATGGAATTTTTCAATAAATTTTTTTCATTTTTCACTATTCATCAACATATGAAAATTTCTGAAAAATAATAAATATTAAACACAGGATAATTTTATTATACTGATTTCAAAAAATAATTTTAATTTTAAAATTAAATTATATAAAATTTGTAAAATTTATTTTTAAATACATGTACCTAGAACTACTAAAACATTTTTTAGAAAAAATAAACTTTTTTAGAAAACATTTAATTTTCACAAAAAAAATGATTATTACTATTTTTCAAGTAAATGTATAACTAGATTTATCATAATTTACATAGTACTCTTCATTCCATCGAATTTTACAGCTAAGTTGTAGTTTTATACATTATTAAGTTTCAATTAGACATAGAGATTCATGTTATAGAAGCTATTGAAGACATAAAAAACAAAAAAAATCATGGGATTTTTAAGATTGGTATTATGTACCTTATATTATATTTTATTCAATGTTGTTATTTTAGAATATTGGGGTGTTAAATTTTCCCCACCTTTAATAAATTATGTCCCCACAATTAGATCTTGTAAAAAAATCAATTGTTTGATGTTAGTAAAGTCCATTATTGAGAATCCCCATTGTAAACAATGTTAATGAAAGATCATCTTAATAATAAAGAATGGGACGTGATATAGCAGCCCTAATTTTTCATTCATAACTATTACATAATTTTGAGATAAAAAACATAATAGTTCTACAAATCCTTGATCAAAAGGATTAGTGTCTTGGAAAAATTAGTCTCAATCATAACTTTTAAATAATAAAACATAAACATTATTTAATTCCTTTTTCCCAATATTATTAGTGGCCCTTGTGTTCTCTATTGTACAACTAATCACCTAAGGATATACATTAATGAATGTGGTGAGGTAAAATTCAATTAATAGGATGAATAAAGGATATAAATCAATATAACATGGGTGATAATAATAATCATAAAAAATTCATATGAATAATATCATTATCAAAAACATGAGGAAAACATGTGATTAAGTCTTGGAATGTGGAAATGCATAAATTTGAAACATCATGTCTAAATGGTCAAATACCTGACATATTTGTAAACAAAGATAGCATAATGTTCATTCATGAAATATGTGGATAATAAAAATATTATCACGATGAACAGTTATAGAATCAAGTCCATGGATAATACGCATCATCTCATAAGATACATCACATTTCCTAATGAATTTGAGGGCTACATAATTATGGTCCCACCCATCACACATAACATTTCTATATTCTTTCCACATTGAACGTATAAAAACATAATAATTACATAAATCATAAAAAGATGTGGGTTTCATGAGGATTTCATAAATCATATATATATGTATAATGTTTTTGTTTCCCAAGTGAAAAAGGGAAAATTTTATTTTTAATAATGATAATATTTCTTGAAATAAGAATAAAAAACTCTAGATTAGTCGAATATGTGTTTGGTAAAGAGAGTTCTTTTGGAAAAAGAATACATTTTGCATAAAATCAGATTAGAATCATGTATATAATCAGAATTAAAAGTTAAGAAAAATTAAATTATGTTAATTATTAAAAAAGGAATATATATGAAGAAATTTATTTGAATTAGGGAAAACCCAAAGAAAGGGAGTTGGGATTCAAAATCCCCTTAACATAATTCTCACCTTATTTTGTCTCTTTTATGACTCCTGAATAATAAAAATGTATTTTTTAAAAAAATTACCCAAAAGTGATTTATAGTTATTTATAAAACTATTTATCTATTTTAATAATTTGATTATATTTCTAAATTTTTATTGATGAAATTGAAGCATTTTGATACCATGTTTTCTTAATTATTTCACATTTCTCGTTGATTTCTCAATTTTCATTCAAATTAATTCATAGAAATTGATAATTAACTTCATAATGTTATAATACCCATGATTAATTATTTATATAATATATATAATTAATATTATCAATCCATGGGGGTTTCTATAAGTATTTTCCTAGTAATGCCTCTATTGGTGGTTAAACAGCCTTTGAAGTGACATTATCGGGAGAGTGGGAAAAGGATGTATGGAATTTATATTTTCCATATATATGATTATAAAAGTAGGTTATCAATATAAATATGATTCTAACATACAGAATAATTAATTCTGTGGTATTTGTTTAAGGATCTGTCAAAATGAAAAAAGAAGAAGAAGAAAATGGTGAAATGTTAATAGATACTCACTCTCTCCTCGTTGAAGCTTCTCTTGTATGACACTATAACTCACATGAAGACTATAGTTATATTTCTTAATAATTTCCCTTAGTAGCCTAAGGGGACTTATAGATATTTTTTTTAAGATATTGGTCTTGTTAATGGGTGGGTGAGTTCTTTACCAGTAGAAGGGAGAGGGTATATTTATAATTGGTTATATGGGTATTTTTTAGAATAAAATAGGAATAAAATATTATATCAAAGGCAAAACACATAAGAGTGATTTTATTGGATTATTAATCTTCTATAAATATTATATAAGGGATTTAATACATTAAAACCCCTATATAATTCTAATTCATTTTTTTAGTCTAAAGGAAACCTCAAATATGAGAGAACAAAATTATAGTAGGTTACATTAGGTTTTTATGATTTGGAAAGTACATATTAGATTTCCGAATTATGTTTATCATATTTAAATGAATAATTTATGAAATAAAATATATCATATCTGAAAATAATTTCATAGGGGGGATTATTTAATTATAAAATTTTAATTATGTAATTTATGATATAACTTTTTTTAGAAAAAATTTATTTTTTCTATTCACCTGAATATTGAAGTATTTTAGAAAATTACCCAAAAAATAACACATTCGAATTTTTGATGTACATATATATGACTGATATTAATTTTATTAAAATTTATTTCTAAAATACATATTTTAAATTTTTAATTTAAAAATAATTATTTTAACAAATACTTTAAAATGAAATTTATTAAAAATGTGATTATATTTTCATTGTGTTTTTTAATAATAAAATTTATTTTTGGAAATTAATTTTTTTATATATGTAAATTAATCATGATAAATATTATTTATATCATAATTTAATTTTTTGGTAAAATTATAATTACAATGGCTAGGTTTTTATTCCAGTGGTCACATTACTACTCCAAGAGCCACATTACCTCTTATATATAACACATCATTCATTCACTTGATATCACCTAAATAAATCTCAATGTTTATACTTCCATTTTCAATATGGATGATTAGTTTACTATCATTTTCATTCTTTTACATATGGGTTGGTGATTCTAGTATATTGGGGTGGTCTATATTTCCCTATTTTATATATTCTATTTTATATTTTTTTCACATTGTAATGATTATAATTTTAATCGGTTTTATTGTTGATTAATTTAATAGTATCTCCTGATGAAATAAGTTATTTTTGGATTCTTTATGTGTATGATACTATATATTATGTTATAACATACATTTATTTCATGAAAAAAATAGCAAATATAAACTCTGTATTGTTACATTCTTCCCCCCTTTAGAAATTGTTTCCCCAAAATTTAAAATCATATTCTCAGTTAACAATATATGAGGATAATTCTATCACATTTCCTCCTCTAGTTCTATAAGGACACGGCCTTAAAAATTACTTATTATTGAATTAAATGTATAATTCACATTGAGGATCTTTTCAGGTTTAGAGTTATAGATAATTAGGACATAACTATTATATCTCAAATATTACCAAGTAGACACTTCTACTCAGCTTCCATTTTTTTCACAAAATAAAAACTCTTTAACAAAAGAGTCATGTCTAGTTCCTTGTTTTAGACAGCATGACATTTCCTTGATCCCATCCTTGACCCTATTCAACATTATGTCCTGTGAAAAACATTTCAAAAATAAAACTTGGGATGAGAGTAAAAAGCTCAATAAGGGTTATAACAATACGGAAAGAAAACATTAATCCATATATACATAATATTGAATGAAATCATACATTACTCATAAAACATAAGCACATTAACATACCTCATGAAATCATTATATTTATGAATAACACCTAGAAATTATAAGACATAAAGGTAACTTGAGGCATTCATAACATTCTTATGTAGGGAGTAACCCTGTTGGTTACGTTTGGAATACCCATCACAGTATATTCCCTAAATCTCTTCGGAGAAACCTTAACATTTAACCCCTTTCGCGTTACCCAATGCATTGGAGAGGTATATCAGGCTCACCCGCCCATAGTTTATCACGGAACCACCCATATTCATAAACAATTCCCAAAAACCATAACATAATAATAGAACATAACTTAAGCATAAAAGAAAGATAACATTCCCAAATTGTAATAACAATATAACATTTTAAGATATTGAAATAATGAATCCATTCTAAAAACCATTTAAATCATTTAATAAAGATATTTTTAAATAAAAGTGTCACATACCACATTGAAGCTTTTAATATTTTAAACCATTAATATCCATATAAATAAATCCCTAAAAGCATTTTGAAAACATGGATTTTAGTGAGAAATATTTATAAGATTAAATCATTAAAACATTTAAAACGATTTTTTAGTTAAGGGTTTTTAACATAATGAGAGACACTTGAATACAATAATTAAGGAATAACATTTAATCAAAACATTAAAATATCATGAGAATAAAGGGATTCATGATATAATATTCCAAATGACAGTATATACACCATATAAGAGTGAACATGTGCTTAACAACACTGAAGTCTCAATGGAAATGTAAATTGAGATGAAATCCATTATAAAGATAGCATCCTTAAATTAAGGATAAATCAATCTCATAATTATGTGTGACAAATATAAATACACCCTATTTAAGTGGATATTAATTTAAAAATAATCAAAGTTCATTCACACAAATTCAAAGGATGACATATTCAATAACTACATGTTGAACCCAAAGAAATCGAAATTGGGTAAAGAAATTCCCATGACAGCCTAACGGCGTCACATCAAATTTTATAAAAAGAGTTGATGAGAGAGATAAAGGGTATATAATCACTTGGACATAAAATTTATTTAAATAAGGATATATAATAACATATCCACACATAATAAGATGAAAATTAAAAGACATAACAAAAGAAGTCTTTTAAAAAGAGGAGGGTGAAAGGTTCCCTTACGGAGTTGGGTAACTTTCGAAAAGTACACCCCATGGAAAAGGGTAATACAATGAAGATTTAAAAAACCATAAATGAAATTATATTACACAAAGAGTATAATAATTGGTAGTACAAACACCACTCAATGGAAATAGTGGAAAACGTAGCATAAATGTCACGGTAATAAAAGTGAGAGGAAAAATCCCTTACGAAAACTCGGCAGCCTAACAGCGCCACTTAAATCTTCCAAAAATGGATTTATGAGATCAAATAGGGTATCTCATAATATGAAAATAAAATGTAAAGTATGAGGAATATAAAAGAACATCCCCAAACATAAGAAATGTGAGCTTAAAAGAAATTACATAAAAGAGAGTACTTAAAAAGAAAGAGAGAGGTGGGATCCCTTACCTCGTGTCCGACATGACCCAATCGTTCTTTAATCTCCTGAATAATAAAATTTGGTCAATTTATAATTTCTTAAGGAACTACTTTAAAGATTATTATTCAGTTAATATCACATATTATAATGTTATAATAATTGGTTAATAATGTGAGTTCATATCAGACGTTTTTGTCGATGTTCGGTACATGAGTAAAAATCGAACTTGTTGGAAAAGAATTTTCCATGTAATTATAGGTACATCATATCCAGAACAGTATTTATGTTTTAAATATCATATATATCTAGTATACATTCATTTTATACTATTCCATATAATTTTGAGATAAAAAATTAAAATCACCGTTCATGGAGACGGTAGGCCGTACATACGCATGAACGCTACTTTCATTTTTTTGTCATATTAATGGAATTAATAAAAAAATGAGAGATATATATATTATAATTCTAGAAATATATCCTTAATTTATATGTAATATATTACATATATATCCATTATATATATGTACTTATAATAGTACATAACATTTGAAGATAAGAAATGAAATGTACCGTTCATGGAGACAATAAGTCGTACGTACGCATGAACGCTACATTAATTTATTTGGAACATTAATGGAATTAAAATAGATTAGATATATATATATATATTATAATTCCAGTATAATATATATTTTATAAAGATCACATATGTTCATCAATTTCATTCTTTATACATTCCATGTATTTCATGAACGATTCACATCACTTGAGGGGGCGGTAGTCCACACTTCCTCAAATGAAATTATCATATTTGAAAAACATGCAAAGCATCAAGGTATGTATTAAATGTAAAATATAGAACCATAGATATGAAATAAATATAATATATATCATAAATAAATATAGTTCCATCATAATGGCTACCATGAGAGGTGGTATGAGAAGATGGAACAATCATCATTTCGTGAGGCAGTAATTCGTCATCCACGGAAACAATATGTTCTTTAACCATTTATATGGAGGTTTGTGTTAGTATAGCTCGAATACACCTCATAAAGACCTCATAGTATATTTATGATACTGGTGTTGTAACAAAAGAAATAAATAAAAAGAGTTTAGGGGTTTGGAGAAGAAAAATAAAACAAAAGAACACAAGGGAAGACGTTACCTTTAAATCGGGTAACTCTCTTTGATTTGAGCTCAAAGGCTTCCTTAGAAAGGATTCTGCCCAAAGTGAGGCTTCAATGATGAATATAGTGGTGTGTATATATGAAATGGTCATGGTTTGGCCGAGCCAAAGGCTTGAGAGGTGTGTGTAAGGTGGTAGGGGTGGGGGCCTTTTATAAGAGGAGTGGAGGGGAACTCATGGAAAGTTATAAAATATTACTTTATTATAATATGTTTTTCAGATTTAAAAGGTGCCAAAAGGATATATTTTGAGTCTAAGGTGATAAGGTTTCTAAATCCAACCATCCAATAGGTTTGTGACAAGTGTAGGTCTTAGATTTTCCATTCTCTTTCCATTTTATTTAAATCGTTAAATAATGAGGTAATCGCTGCATCATCATGGTGTCATAAATAATTTAATTTATTTAGTGTCTAAGAATTATAAAATATCATGAGGAATGAAATATTTTTATATTTCTAATGAATATTTTTAGTCAAAAATATGACTTGTATAACCCCATGTAAAATATTTTTTAGTAAAACAACACATGTTTGTGACATTTTAATTTTAACTTTAAATAAAAAGGTATTAATGTCATTTTCCAACCAAAGTGGCTCTATGGGGTCCCCAAGTTGACGCATGGATTTTCTGGGACATCCATGACTCATCCAATAAGGTTAGTACATGTGTCTAGGTCATTTCATATTATTAAAACATTATTTTTACCTTAAATCACACTAATTACCTCTAATCGCGATTAAAACTTAAAAGTTACTATTCACCACAAAAATTATTTTAATCCCATTGAACCACATTTTACTTCTTAATGACAACAATGTATATTGGATTTTTGAAAATCAAATCACAGAAGTGGAAAATTTTCATGTAAATGAAAAATTAGTTTCTTTAAATACCACTTAGTGGTTTCACTATTCATCAAAAATTGATGTTTTTCAGAAAAATACCAAAAATTCACCATAAGTTATATTTGATATTCCAAATTCAAAAATTATGTCCATTTTTAAAATTTCAAAACATATATGTTTCATTAATTAATTTAATAATCAATTTCCGCTGTCAAAACAAATAGCGTGTTTTTTTGAAACAATAAGTATCAAAAGATTGACACTAGTTTAAGTCCAATTTCAAGATGAAATTAATTCCAACGTCCACTATTGGATTAAACTATAAAAATATATTATAAATTCACTTTAAAACCAATTCAATATATAATCTAATAATATAAATAAATTAAATTAAAAAGAGGTTTTGAATTAAAATACAACATTTTTCACTATTTATTAAAAATGAACTTTATTGGAAAAATACCAAAAATTTACACAAAGTAAATTTTGATGTCCCGATTCTAAAGAAGAATTTTATTTTGTCAAATATAACACATAAAATTGTCAAAAAATTTATTTAAAAGAGGTTCGTCATCACAAGGCGGTTAATCGACCTTTTAAAGAATATTAGAATGTTTACGCTTAAAATTGGATTCATTCGTATTTTTAATCCTCTAAAATTTATTGTAAAAATTGTAAATATTTCAAATATATATATAATCATTTTGTAGTTAGTTCTATTCATTCCCTCCATTACAACAGCTAGGCATTAACTACAATTTAAAATAATATTATTTTATAATTAGGGTGCAATGTAAGATTCCAAAGAAACTCGTTGTTGTGTATTGGGTACGCATCGAGCATAGCGTCCCCTTTAAACTAATATTAATATTTTATTCACAAATATGGATAAATATGAAAATTTCATATTATTTATTTACCTGGGGTGTTACATCCTTCCCCCCTTTTGGGAATTGCATCCTCGCAATTTTAAAATTGGGCTTGGAAACTTCATTGAAAATCCCACATCGGAACAAGAGTAAAAATGTCACATTAAAATAAAGTAAGAGAAGTAAAAAGGTTACCTGAGTTAACCCATACTAGTATTACAATTATGAAAATATGGATATGGAGGAAAAAACAAAGGGTCATGTTCTGATGGAGAGTGATAGTAAACATCTCTAGGAGAATGTTAAAAACAAGAAAATCACAAACACGTGATGGGTTAAACGGTATTTTATTCCCCAGTAGGAAAAATTAACAGACAAAATTTTTGTTTTAAGTCAGTTTTCATTAAGGAAGTTATTTATAAGCTTAACTAAAACATAAGTAATCATACTTAAATGTCATGTTGACTTTTAACTTTTACTATATTTCTTACACGAACTCATATTTTCTCCAAAAGACTAGTATTTAGGATGACTTGTTCACATTAAGAGAGCTATAATAAACTTATAGAGAATCACCTAATCCAAAAAAGAGAACTATATACTTCCCATGTATTTAGACCTTAACCAAAACTAAAACCCAAAGTTCAACAAAGACCATTCAATAAAAAACTATCCATAAAATTCTACAAAGTAAACCAAACTATGATTGAAACCCAATTCTCTGAAAGATTTAATCACATAGTCTTCCAAGGTACAAATTAACTTTTATCTCCAATTAACATCAGTTGCATTTAAATTCTCATATTGAAAAGTAATTAACCTAATCACATATCCTCGATGATAGGTCAATCATTTCCATAGATAACCGGAAATAAACATACTCTTGATTCCTAAAATCATATTACTAAAAAGAATTAGTCAAACTAACTAGGGACTTCACGTAGTCCAGTGGTAGATGATAAATACCAGTCGCACTTTGGTTGTGGGTTCGATTCCCACAGCTTTGTCCGACGCGACGGGCTGTCACACGGTCTGTGTGTTGTCCTTTTTCCAAAACTATATAATTCTTAAAACATTCCCCAAAATGAGAAAAAATCTTCCAAAATAATCATAACATATTTTAACGTCAAGTTTATCTCATGCCTTTCATTTTCCATCATATTATATAATAAACCATAATTACCTCAAAAGTAAGGATCATATAAACCCTAATGGTTACCTTTATAATTATTACCTGAACTTCCACATCGATTGGTCATCTCATACATGATGCATTACAGAACATACCAAGGTACAAGTGGTTGATCGTGACTCCTTAATAGTTGGTTTAGAACAACCATGAGTTTCCTCATTGAATCCCCCATTTCATCAAGTC
The DNA here is from genome assembly GCA_963277665.1 of Viscum album. NCBI lineage: Eukaryota > Viridiplantae > Streptophyta > Magnoliopsida > Santalales > Viscaceae > Viscum > Viscum album. The sequence continues at coordinate 1,270,674,927 of OY728136.1, forward strand.
TCTTAATCATAGAACCACCATAGTTTCCTTCAAACCCATTGTCACTTTGGTTCCTGCTAGATCCATCAATTTACTAAAAACAGAAAAGTCAGTGTGAGTTTATCAACAAAACCATCATGTACTAATGAGGAAGATAAACACTAAGATATACTTACTCATTCACTTTATCAAAAACTAAGACTCTTTTTGAAATCCTAACCATTATGGTAATGTCACTTATGCCTAGAGAATACCCTAACCTCTAAAGCTGTCTAAACCGACCTCTGATACCAACTATAAGGACTCGGCCTTAAACACTACTTATTATTTAATTAAATGAATAATTCACATTGAGGATATTTTCAGGTTTAGAGTTTTAGAGAATTAGGACATAACTATTACATCTCAAAGATTACAAAGTAGACACATTTACTCACCTTCCATTTTTTCACAGAATAAAAACTCTTTAACAAAAGAGTCATGTCTAGTTATTTGTTTTAGACATCTTGACATTTCCTTGATCCCATCCTTGACCCTATTCAACTTTATTTCATGTGAAAAACATTTAAAAAATTAAACTTTGGATGAGAATAAAAATCTCAGTAAGGGTTATAACAATAGGGAAATAAAACATTAGTCCATGTATACATAAGAATCAATGAAATCATACATTACTCATAACACATAAGCACATTAACATACCTGATGAAATCATTAGATTTATGAAGAACTCATAGAAATCATAAGACATAAAGGTAACTTGAGTCATTCATAACAATCTTATATAGGGATTAACCCTCTAGGTTATGTTTGGAATACCCATCATATTATATTGCCTAAATCTCTTCGGAAAAACCTTAACGTTTAACCCCTTCGCATTACCCAATGAATTGGAGAGCTATATCGGGATCACCCGCCCTTAGTTTATCACGGAACCACCCGTATTCATAAATAATGCCCAAGAACCATAAAATAATCATAGAACATAACTTAAGCACAAAAGAATGATAACATTCCCACATTGTAATAATAATATAACATTTTAAGATATTGAAATAATGAATCCATTCTAAAAACCATTTTCAAAACCATTTAAAACTTTTAATAAAGAGATTTTTAAATCAAAGTGTCCCATAACACATTGAAGATTTTAATATTTTAAACCATTAATATCCATATAAATAAATACCTAAAATCATTTTGAAAACATGGATATTAATGAGAAATATTTATAAGATTAAATCATTAAAACATTTAAAACGATATTTTAGTTAAAGGGTTTTTAACATAATGAGAGAAACTTGAATACATTAATTGAGGAAAAACATTTAATCAAAACATTATAATATCATGAGATAATATTCCAAATGACAGTATATACACCATATAAGAGTGAACTGGTGCATAACAACAATGAAGTCTCAATAGAAATGTAAATTGAGATGAAATCCATTATAAAAATGGTATCCTTAAATTAAGGATAAATCAATCTCATAATTATGTGTGAATAATATAAATACACCCAATATAAGTGGATATTAATTGTAAAATAATCAAAGGTCATTCACACATATTCAAAGGATGACATATTCAATAACTACATGTTGAACCCAAAGAAATCGAAATTGGGTAAAGAAATTCCCTTGACAGCCCAACGGCGTCACATCAAATTTTAGAAAAAGTGTTGATGAGAGAGATAAATGGTATCTCATCACTTGGACATAAAATTTACGGAAATAAGGATATATAAGAACATATCCCCACATAATAAGATTAAAATTAAAAGACATAACAAAAGAAGTCTTTTAAAAAGAGGAGGGTGAAAGGTCCCCTTACCGAGTTAGGTAACTTTCAAAACATACACCCCATGAAAAAGGGTCATACAATGAAGATGTAAATACCCATAAATGAAATTATATTACACAAAGAGTAAAATAATGGGCAGTACATACACCACTCAAAAGAAATAGTGGAAAACGTAGCAGAAATGTCACGGGACTAAAAGTGAGGTGAAAAAACCCTTACAAAAACTCGGCAGCCTAACATTGCCACTTAAAACTTCCAAAAATTGATTTATGAGATCAAATAGGGTCTCTAATAATATGAAAATAAAAAGTACAATATGAGGAATATAAAATAGCATCCCCAAATATAATAAAGATGAGCTCAAAAGAAATGACATAAAATAGAGTACTTAAAAAGAAAGGGAGAGGTAGGATCCCTTACCTCGTGTCTAACATGACTCGATCGTTCTTTAATCTCCTGAATAATAAAATTTGGTCAATTTATAATTTCATAAGTACCTTTTTTAAAGAATATTATTCAGTTAATATCACATATTATAATGTTATAATAATTGGTTAATAAAATGAGTTCATATCAGACGTTTTTGTCGATTTTCGGCACATTAGAAAAAATCAAACTTGTTGGAAAAGATTTTTCCATGTAATTATAGGTACATCATATCCAAAGTAGTATTGATGTTTTAAATATCATATATATCCAGTATATATTCATTTTATACTATTCCATAGCATTTGGAGATAAAAAATTAAAAGCATCGTTCATGGAGATGGTAGGTCGTACGTACGCATGAACGCTACTTTCATTTTTTTGTCATATTAATGGAATTAATAACAAAATAATAGATATATATATTATAATTCCAGAATGATATCCTTCATTTATATTTAATATATTACATATATATCCATTATATATATGTAATTATAATAGTACATAACATTTGGAGATAAGAAATGAAATGTACCGTTCATGGAGATGGTAAGTCTTACGTACGCATGAACGCTACTTTCATTTCTTTGGCACATTAATGGAATTAAAATAGATGAGATATATATATATATATATATATATTATAATTCAATTATAATAAATATTCTATATAGACCACATAAGTTCATCAATTTCATTCTTTATACATTCCATGCATTGCATGAACGATTCACATCACTTTAGGGTGCGGTAGTCCACACTTCCTCAAATGAAATTATCGTATTTTCACAACATGAAAAACATAAAGGTATGTATAAAATATAAAATACATAAGAATAGAGAGGAATTAAATATAATATATATCATAAATAAATATAGTGCCATCATAATGGCCACCATGAGAGGTGGTACGAGGAGATGGAACAATCATCGTTTCGTGAGGCAGTAATTCGCCATCCACGGAAACAGTATGTTCTTTAACCATTTAGACGGAGGTGTGTGCTAGTGTAGCTAGAATACTCCACATAAAAACATAATAGTATATTTAAGATACTGGTGTTGTTACAAAAGACATAAATAAAAAGAGTTTAGGGGTTTGGAGAAGAAAAATAAAACAAAATAACACAAGGGAAGTCCTTACCTTTAAATCGGGTAACTCTCTTTGATTTGAGCTCAAAGGCTTCCATGGAAAGGATTCTGCCAAAATTGAGGCTTCAATGATGAATAGAGGGGTGTTGAGAGATTAAATGGGCAGGGGTTGGCCGAGTCAAAGGCTTGAGGGGTGTGTGTAAGGTGGTAGGGGTGGGGGCCTTTTATAAGAGTAGAGGAGGGGCACTCTTCGAAAGTTATAAAATATTACTTTATTATAAAATGTTTTTCGGATTTAAAAGGTCCCAAAAGTATATGTTTCTAGGATAAGGTGATAAGGTTTCAAAATCCACCCATCCAATAGGTTTGTGACATGTTTAGGTCTTAGATTTTACATTATCTTTCCATTTTATTTAAATCGTTAAATAATGATGTAATCGCTGCATCATCATGGTGTCATAAATAATTTAATTTATTTAGTGTCTAAAAATTATAAAATATCATGATGTAGCTAATATTTTTAGATTTCTAATGAATATTTATAATAAAAAATATGACTTTTATAACCACATATAAATTTTTTTTTAGTAAAACAACACAAGTTTGTGACATTTTAATTTTAACTTTAAATAAAAAGGTATTAATGTCATTTTCCAACCAAAGTGGCTCCATGGGGTCCCCAAGTTGACCCATGGATTTTCTTGGTCGGCCATGACTCATCCAATATTGGAAGGACATGTGTATAGGTCATTTCATATTATTAAAACATTATTTTTACCTTAAATTACACTAATTACCTCTAATCGCGATTAAAACTTAAAAGTTACTATTCACCAAAAAATTATTTTCATCCCATTGAACCACATTTTACTTCTTAATGACAAAAATGTCTGTCAGATTTTTGAAAATAAAATCAATGAAGTGGAAATGTTTCATTTAAATGAAAAATCAGTTTCTTTAACTACCACTTAGTTGTTTCACTATTCATCAAAAATTGAAGTTTTTCAGAAAAATACCAAAAATTAACCGTAAGCTATATTTGATATTCCGAATTCAAAAATGATTTCTATTTTACAAAATTCAAAGAATATAAGTTTAATTAATTAATTTAATAATCAATTCCCGCTGTCAAAACAAATAGCGTGTTTTTATAAAACAATAAGTATCAAAAGATTGACACTAGTTTAAGTCCAATTTCAAGATTAAATTAATTCCAATGGCCACTATTTTATTAAATGGTAAAAATATATTCTAAATTAACTATAAAACCAATTCAAAAAATAATATAATAATAAAAATAAATTATATTATAAAGTGGTTTTGAATTAAAATACAACAGTTTTCACTATTTATTAAAAAATGAACTTTATCGTAAAAATACCAAAAATTTGCACAAAGTAAATTTTGATGTCCTGATTCTAAAGAAGAATTTTATTTTGTCAAATATAACACATAAAATTTTCAAAAAGTGGATTGAAAAGAGGTTCATCATCAAAAGGCGGTTAATCGTCCTTTCAAAGAATATTAGAATGTTTACGCTTAAAATTGGATTCATTCGTATTTTTAATCCTCTAAAATTTATTATAAAAAGTAAAAATATTTGAAAAAATATATAATCATTTTGTAGTTAGTTCTGTTCATTCCCGCCATTAAAATGGTTAGGCATTAACTACAATTTAAAATAATATTATTTTGTAATTATAGTGCAATGTAAGATTCCCAAGAAACTCGTTGTTGTGTATTGGGTACGCCATCGAGCAGAGCGTCCCCTTTAAACTAATATTAATATTTTATTCACAAATATGGATAAATATGAAAATGTCATATTCTTTATTTACCTGGGGTGTTACAAGTTCCCACATCACTAATTCATGATTATGGTTCCTTCATAAAACTTTGACAATATTAGATGTCTTATTATATATAAAAGTGTCTCTATAGTCCATGATCTTCAACGGCTTCTCCTTGTATAAGAGGCCATTCTCTAGTTTTACCACCGTAGGATTCAATACATGTGAGGGATCAGATATGTACATCATATGTGGTGATACATAAAACATGTCATGAACTTGATCCATACATTATGGATGTTCTAAAAGATAGGTGACTTCTCTTATGTGGTCAAGTGTCTTAAAGGGGCTGATGTATCCTGGGCTAAGATTCTCGGTAATTCCAATCTACATTACTCTCTTCCATGGTGATATTCCATGGGAAAATTTGCCTCCAACATGAAACTCAGAATTCATTTCCCAGTTGTCTGCATATCCCTTTTGAAGACTCGAAGATAATATTATATATTGTTTGATGGTTTGAACATTCTCAATTTACTCTTTTACAAGATCGGGTCCAAGTATAATTTGATTTCAGACTTCATCCAAAAAAATTTAGAGTACTACATCTCTTACCAAATAGAGCTTTATATGCATCCATTTGAATACTTGGGCATAAATGTTTTTTATATGATAACCCAACAAATGGAATATGATTATCCTATCATACTTTCAATTCAATTTATTAGACAATTATAATTTCCTTAAGAATTTGGATATTACTCTCATATTGGAAAATAGTGTGTGGGTCATAGTCTATGAAAAAATTTAATTTAGTACCAAAATAATGTGGAAGAGTACTCCATAATTTAAAGGTTAACCTTGGATCATGATCATAGATGATCTAAAGTGGAATCCCATTTAGTCTCTCCACATCCATTACATATATCATGTAATGTTTTCAAGATACAATTCTTCTTAAATAGCAATAAAGTGGGGATTCTTGGTGAGCTGATCTACCATAACCCATATCACGTTGTTCGCTTTAGTTTTCTTCAAGAGACTAGTGAAAACATCTATTGTGGCATTCTCCCAGTTACACATGGGTACAAAAAATGGTTGCCTCATCCCTTTTGAAATCAATCATTCAGTATTAACATGATGACATACCAAATACCTTGAGATAAAATATAAAATCATTTTCTACATGTTGTCCCTCCTTCAAAGATCTTGGAAAATATTGGTACTTCCAAGATGGATAAAAAGGTGATGTATGTTGATTATCCAATATCTCCATATTTATCTCTGGTTATTAAGGAACACACATATCATCGATCCATTCCAAATAAAACTATCATCATCGATGTGTTCGAAGTATACTTTTTCATAGGGTATCAATACCCACACCGTTGGTGGATTTTCCAAAGGATATTCATGGGCTCCCTTGAATTTTTAGAGATGCATGAGATGGTTTAGAATATGATATATATTTTATTTATCTAATTATTCATTTGTGAAATATATAATGAGATATCTTCCATGTCTATTATGGAATTGAATTACAAAAATTGATGTTTTTCTAAAATGTTTGAGTATTAGATGGAAACCCAGCCCACACCCCCAAATTTTATTAAAAATAAAGTTGTAAAGAGAATGAATGAGTTGTAATGTTCATTCACCATAAATTTATTTAAATATTACAAAAGATAAGGTTGCAAATTAGTTAAACTATAGACTAAAAATAATATGTAATAGAAATATTCATTACATCATGCTATCGAACAAATTAGTCACAATGCTTTGTTCCAAGTCATACCATAGGTGAACAAAAATGTAATAAACCAATATATATATATATATAGATATAGAGTGCTTGATATTTGGTGGTAGGTAATCATATAATATAACATCATAAAAAATCAAAAACATATATATTTCATCCACAAAGATCATTCAAAAGAACTGAATCATAAAAGGTTAGCTCAATAAGAAATAAGGAATATGAAACATGTACTTTTGTAGAGTTATAGAATAGATACAATTCTTCCCAAAACAATCCATGTATACTGATTTCATTCAATATTAGTCAATTGTGTTTCTTTAGTGAGTCATGAAGTTTATTATCCTTCTAATAAATAGAAACAGGATTCCAAAATACCATTTTGAGAGAAATTTCCATAAGTCATTCCACCAAACCATCAAAACCTGGATATAAAAAGGAACCATAACACAATAGTTTAGTTAATAGGTAGTGTACCCTGTAAGATATGAAGTAATTCCAAGAACCATATACAAATAATTCATTTTCAATTTTTAGTTAATAGGTATTGTACATTGCATGACTTCATATTCATTCTCTACTTTAGTAGTGATGTAAAATTCATTCTCTTGATCCTTTGGATATGGTGGTTTGTAACTCTTATTTTCACCAAAGGACCAGTGGTTTAGTGTACTAGCTTGCATCGTTTCCTTTGTCTCTATAGTTGAAGCATTTAATCATCAGTGGTTCATTAAAAGGTTCCTCCATTTCCTATATCATTTTGGTTGGTTTCATTTTGAATCTTAAATATTCTTGAGTTTGGTGGCCTTCTCTCCCACTATTGAAGCATTCTCAATCCCTTTGGGACAATTCCAATGATTCTTCTTCCCATATTTTTGACATGTGGGTAGTTGGATCCTCTTACCTCCTTTGAGATTTATAAAAATATCTTGAAACTTCCTTCCTATATTTCTATCTTCATTCCCATGGAAACATTCTCCAAACACCAATTATATATTGAGATCACATCAAAAAACGTCATTGTAACTCCCAAAGTCTTGGATATCTATATCCTTTTAAAGGTGCGGTTTTAAACCTCTAAATAATCTATCTATTTATCTCTCATTGTTACTAACCAAACCCATAGAATATCTAGGAATTTTTGTGATGTTTTCCTTGTATGTTTTGACATATTAATCTTCCTTTCACTACATCTATAAGAATTATATTTCCATATTTATTTCAAGATTTCAAATGAATTACATAGTTTGAAATATTTTATTAATATCTCCAATACCCATACCATTCATTCCATCCATTGTCTTGGAATTCTTTATTAATGAAACCAATTTATAATCTTCTCCATCTATGTGATAAACATCTAGAGTCACCTTTTCCTTCTAAAAACAAAAGATCGTAGAAAAGATCATATCCACTAAGTTATCCTACTATTTCATGATAATCTGATAGGTTGTTCCACTAAATTTCTATTGTCACAACCAAATAATTGACTCAATGGATTATTAATCCTTCTTGGGAAAAGGTAGATGTTCCAAATGGTTTATGTTTTTATTTATATCCTGAGATAAATGATTTATAATTTCCATGATGTTTTGAACACCACCTCCCATGGTATTGGGGATTTTATTTGGAGAATCATTTTATTGTCTCTCATATGGGTTATTGGAATTATATCTCCTGGTTCCCATAATTTCTTAAAATATAAAATTTTTAAACAAAAATAATGTAACTATATCAGGAATTATTTTTTATTTTTTGTAATTATTACTAAAGGCATATCTTATGGGATCCCTATGTTTTCCCATTTCAAAATGTACTTGTATAATATATTTTACCTATATGTAGACTTATGCTTATGAATTCCACTATTTTTATAATTCTAATTCCCAAATTAACTAAACTATTCTCTGATACCAGCTATAGTAAACTAATGTTTTCTTATATAACGATTACATCATTTCGAGAGAAACAATATAATATCATTAAAAATAAAGGATCTGAAGGTTTAGTGTAATAGGAAAATTAGGTTGATATATAACTATTTTGTAATAAAATATAGACATTATTAAATTCCTTATTCCCTATCTTCTTATTGGACCAACATATTCCCCTTATTAAAAGTAATCACCTAAAGAGATACATCAATGAAAGTGATGAGATGAAATCCTAATAAGATGATGGAAAGAGACAGAAATCAATATTACATGGGTGAGAATAATAATCACAATTAATTCATAATCATAGTGTCATCATCATCAATAAGAGTTAAACATGTGATAAAATCATAGAATGTGGAATTATAGATAAATTAAACATCACATTATTATGAACAATTCAAGAATCATGTTCAGACATAAAATATGTTAATAATAATTACATAAAAATTTTAAATAAGGATAATATCATGTTAAAGACTAATACACATCACCTCATGATATAAATAATATTACCCAATGCATTAAAGGGATATATAATTCTAGGACCACCCATAAAATCAAAAAAATTACATAATCATGCATGCCCACTAAACATTTAACAAACTCATCATGAAATAACCCACGAAATGGAATGGGTGTTAGAATGATTTAATAAATCATACATTACTTAATAAACATAGTTTTTTTTCATATGATAAAGGGAAACCTGTTTCTTATAATAATCCAAATTCTTGAGTGAATAAGTAACAACTCAAGTGCAGTCGAATATGTGTTTAGGAAAGCAGAGTCCTTCAATGAAAACATTTTATTTTTAATAAAATAGGATTGGGAACATATATATCCCTGATAAAAACATAATAAAAGTATGATTATAATTAAATTACTCTAAAATTATATACATATTCATATTTATATAAATGGGTGAAAAAAATGTAGTGGGGTTACAAAATCCCCTTGCATTAATTGTCTCTTTAATAAGTAACCTTTATGCCTCCTGAATAACTGATAACTATTTATTAAAAAATGTATCCAATATTAAATAATATTCAATTATAAAAAAAATTATAAATTATTATTATTTTATTTTATTTATTTATTTCCTTTGATGAAATTGAAGCATTTTGATATCATTTTTTCTTATAATTTTCTTGTTTCACATTAATTTCTCTATATTTGTTCAAAGATATTTTTAAAAAAATATAATTAACTCAAGAATATTATAACACATGTAATTAGTCATTAAAATATTATAAATAATTAATAATATTCATCCTTATAGTATTTCATAATAATTTTCTTGAAAATATCTCTTTAGTTCGATAACTTCCCTTTGACGAGAAATTGTTGGGAGTGATGGAAAGTGAAGTATGAAATTTTTATTTGTCAAAAATATGATAATTATTATAGGATAAAATCATTTATATAATGCTAAACTAATTAATAATTAATTTTATACTATATTTGTTTTTATGTAATTGAGAAAATAATAATGTTAAGAAGAAAATATGGAAAAGTTAATAGAGGCTTACTCTCTCCTCGATGCAGTTCCTCTTGTACGACACTATAACTCCCATGGTGAATGGATTCAGATTACACCACAATTTCATTAAGTATTATAACAGGATTTATAGGGAGTATTTGGTAATATATTATTCTAATAAATGGGAGTGACGACTTGTTTTACAATACAAGCGAGATGGAATATTTATAATTCAGGAGAGTGGTATTTTTAAAATAAAATATTGAATAAAATATTATATCACTGGATAAACATGTAATAGTAAATTTTTGATATTATAAATCATATATAAATATAATATAATGGAATTAGGAATTTATATAACCTTTATAATTCAAATTAATTAGTTCAATCAAGATGAATGGTTGAAAATGAAAAATAATATTTTAATTTCAATCTATAGATTATTAGGCATTGGAACGAACTTTTTTGGTTTGTTATTTATTTTTATCACATTTTAATACCTCATTTATGAAATAAAATATATCATGGACATTCTTCATGTCAAATATATGATTATTTCATTATAACATCATGATTTATGTAGTTTAATATACACCAGTTATTCTAAAAAGGTCTTTTACTATTCACCATAAAATTAAGGTATCTCGGAAAATTACAAAAAATAACCCTTGGAAAATATTTCTGTGATTATTTATAAAATTATATTAATTTTATCAAAATATGTTTCAAAAATAGTTATATTTTTGTTTTTTAATTAAAAAATAAGGATTTTACAAAATACTTTAAAATACAGTATTGTAAAAATTTGCTTATATGTTCCTTGAGATTTTTTAGTCATGATATTTATTTTTTGGAATTACATAATTTATATTTACATAAATTAAAAATAATATATATTTTTTATATCAGAATTTATTATTTTGTGAAAAGATTATTATTCCAACAGTTACATTACAATTTCAACGGTCTCATCATCTCTTATATATAAAACTACATTCATTCACTAAATATTTATCTAAATTTATATCAAGGTTATATATTTTTATTTATGATAAGTTTAATTAGTTTACTAAAAAATCAATCCTATCTATAGATGGAGATAATTCTATAACCTTTGGGTGACCCATAATTTCTCATTTTAGATTTTCTATTTTATATTTTTTATCAACTTATGAGGATTGGAATTTTAATTGGTATCAATTTTGTTTAATTAATAAGTATTTCATAATAAAATAAAGTAATATAGGATTCTTTATGTGTGTAATAATATATTTTGTTTTATAAATATAGTTTATTCAATATAAAAATATCATTTGTAAACTCTAGGTCGTTAAAAGTGCAAAGTTCATATGTAATGACAAATGACTAGGTCCCTACGTAAGATAATATTATTTAAATATGAAGTTATGGAAATGGAATAATTCTCTTAAAAATTATAGAGATTGATATATTTCATTAATCATAATAAATTTAATAATAAATGTAAATTAAGTGCCTCAAAATCAAAAAAAAAATAGTTGATTTAAAATATGAGTTGATTTATTATATATTAAGGTAATTATTATAATTTTTTTCAGGATACATTTCCACAGGATGAATAATTATTTTTCAATATATTAATATATAGAAATATGCTTAATTTATTCATTTGAATTTCATAATAAGAATTTAATCCTTTGGATATTCTTTGATCATTTACTAATTCATCACATACTCAATGAAATCAAAATCCAAAATTGAATTACATCATCATGGAGAACTAAAATTAAATTTAAAAAACAATTTGATACATATGATAGAGATAAGTTATTCTCACTATCTCTAATTATATTGAAAATCCAATATTTTAAGCACAAGCTATCCAATATAATACATTAATCTCCAAACCTCAACAGTAACAGCTCTGGTTCTTCATTGATATTTTTATGTCAAATTGAATATCTAAGCACTATGAAATATTAACTAAGACATCATGTCTAATATTGATAGGTTTTAAAACCATTCCATTATTTAGTTTTTGGTTCAAGCCATACATCCTTTCGAGATGCAAAGTGGTTTCACCCATCATACTGCTTATTTTTTTTTCAAAAAACAATAATATTATTATTCATATAATTTTCCCAAATTGTGATGACCCATAATTAATACAAATCCAAAGGTAATAAAATTATTATGGGTAATCAATACCTTTAATATTATGTCCAAAAAATTTAAATGTATCATTACTTAATTAACCCATTCATATAAAATACCAGTTGGTTATTTTCTAATTATGTTTTTCTCAATATATTTTCAATCATGTGAAATTCCTAGCTAACGAATTTTTGAATCTGATGTCTGTGAATTTAATATTTTTTCAAACATTTAACTAATATACAAATGATTTCATCTAAAACTCATATTTTATTGAATTTATCTATTATTCTAAAACATAACACATTCCTTATATGTTTCATGATTCCAATAAAAAATCATAATGTGGAGTTAAAAATAATTTATTTCTTAAATCCAAATACATAAATATTTCAATAATTTTGTTTCAACATATCTATTACTTTTTCATGGATCTATCCATTAAAAGATGAAATTTTGTAAGGACACATCCTTAAACATTACATAATATTTCTTTTAGTCAATAATATGCTTTCTTTAACCACAATAATATTTTTAGGTTTAGAGTTTTATAGAATTATTACATATCTATTACATATCATTTAAAAAATAACAAGGTAGACAAGTCTACACGCCATCCATTTAATTCAAAATTTATAAAATTTTAAAATAAAACATGAATTATTTTCCTTGATAAAAATATTCATAACATTCCTCTTGAATTACTCCATTCCCTTACCCATCATTATGACCTTTGGAAAACGTTTCAAAATCGTGGTATAAGGAAAACACTCAGTTAGTGATAGAAAATAAGAAATTAAACCATTAGTTCAATAATATTTAAACACATGAAAAAAGTCTCACAAAATCATACTTTTCACCCATAAAACATTATCTCTTTAACATACCTCATTAAATCATAAGTTTGCTAAAAAACTCAAAGAAATCATGAATCATAAAGGTAACTTCCAGAATCCATAACATACATGCATTTTATCATTCATAGGTACATAGGGAGTATCCTATATGGTTATGTTTGTAATACCCATCACAGTATATTTCATAAATATCTTATGTGAAACAAAACCACTTAACTCTATCTCATTACACAATGTATTGGAGAGATATCATGGGATCTCTAACCCTTGGTTTATCACAGAACCACCCATATACATAATAAATTCCCATAAATTATAATATAATCATACCACATAAAACAATCATAAAGGAAAAAATAACATTCAAAGCTATTGAAATAATCAATACATTTATGAACACATTTAAATCATTTAAAAATAATATTTTTTAATCAATGTGTCTCATACCATTTTCACACATTTTTAAAGGATTTAAAATTTTAAAACCTTAATGTCTATATAAATAAATCCATAAGAACAATTTCTAAATCATTGACATAAAAGATATGGATTTAGAATATTAAATCATTAAATCGTTTAAAACGATGTTTTTGTTAAAGATTCTCTTACAAATATAATTTTATAAATAAAATAGATATATTTTTTGTATTCACTATAATTCCAAATAATGAAATTAAAAATTCAATATATTATATCAAAAAATTATTTCCCACATAACCACAGCATTCCATAATCAGGTAGTAGATGTTTAACCCAAAGAATTAAAATTGTGCAAAGAAATTCAATTACAACTTATAATATGTCAAATTGTATAACCCATAAAATTAATAATAATCTATTGAAAAATTTAATAACATAAATATAAATATATTAATGATATTTCATATAAAATTTCCTTATATATACACCACCCAAAAGTATTTTGTTGTGAATAATTCATATATCTCACTAAGTTAAAAAGTTAGATGAGTAAATCCTTACAAAGTTTGTATCAATGACGTAGTAATTTTTCAATGTGCTGATTATGTGTAAAAATATTATATACCAAAAAAATTTTAAATACAACATAAACCAATAGAAATATTTTACACACATAATCCTAGCATAATAAAATCAATGAAGTATATGTATAACCCAATGAATGGAAATTGAGTTTGAAAAATCCCTTAACTCGAGTCCCACTCATATCTTATGTTCCATAATCTTCCTGAATAATAAAAATAGGATAATTTAAATTTTATTGTGAAAAATTGACAATTTTATTATTATTTTCATATAAATTGTTACCAAGTTATAAAAATAGCATAATTATTTGTGTTCATATCATACGTTTTGTCGATATTCAGTACTTGAGTCAAAAAAGAGCATGAATTTGTGTCAATAGTCTATGTGGTCAAAAGTAAATCATTTATATAATATAATAAATCATATAAATATCATATATATTCATTATATAAGTATTTATAATAATATTTTGTGACAAACCGAAAACATAATTTATGGATACGGTAGGTCGTACGTACGCATGAACTCTATTTTCGTTTTTCCTATCATATTGAGGGAAAAAAAATTAAAAAAATGTATTTAAATATGTATACATATATAATATATTTATAGTGGAATTGATATTTTATTTATATCATATATTTTGACAAAAATATCATTAATACGTTCCATGTTATTTCTGAAATAATCACATCATTTTGAGGAGTCAGTAGTCCACACATCTCCAAATGAAGTTATCATATAACAACAATATGGAAATCATGATGGTATGATTAATATAATAGTTCCAAAATATGAAATAGGCTATAATATTAATATTTAAATATTAATAAACATTAAAAATTGTTTTAAGACCTTCCATGATGGTGTTAATGGAAAAATAACAAAAGCGTTATTCAAAGAGGCGCTTAACTGAGATAACATAGATAATAACATTGTTTCTTTGAATGAGAGGAGGTGAAAAATAGAATGGATATGAGATATTCAATTATAAAAATCCAACTATAGTATATAAATTATATTTTAGTAATAATTCATTTATGTATAATTTATGTTTTATGAAAGTAGAAAGGAAAATAAATTAATAGAGGTACTTTGAGAAAATTTTATCTTGAATATCACCTCCTTGAAAGACCCTTTAGAACATTGGAATTGGTCATTTGGTGAGACCAAAAGCTCTTGGATGTAGGGATAGTGACAAGGAGAGGTTTGGGTAGATACTGGACGAAATAAATGGATTTTTGGGTCAAAATAGGCAGTTAGAGAGGTGGTATTTAAACTTGTGAAGAGGTGGTATTTAAACATGAGGATAGGTTGGTTCGGGTTATTAGTTTATTTATTATCTTATATTAAAGGACTACCATATAGGTGTTGTATCATCTCAGGTAAATAAAGAATAATATATGTTAATATTTATTAGTATTTTTTATTTAAATATTAATTTTATTTAAAAAGGGATTCTATGTTTGATATATTACCTGCTACATAACAACGGGGTTCCTTGAAATCTTACATTGCACAAAACATTGGGTCATAATGAAAAATATTAATATAATATTATTTTAAATGGTTGTTAACACCTAGATATTGTATTATGAGGAAATTTATAGAACTAACTACAATATAAATACACATGATTTTAAATGTTTTTACATTTATCAAATAAATTTTAGAGGCAAAAAAAAAAGAATGAATCTGATTTTAAGCATAACTACTATAATATTAATTAAAAGGGTGATTTACTTCCTTTTGATGGTGAACCCTCTTTAAATTTATTTTTGGTCACACTTATATTTTCTATTTGATAAGGTAAAATTCTTCATTAAAATCGGGACATCAAAATTTACTTTGGGTATATTTTTGGTATTTTTCTGATAAAATTCATTTTAATGAATAGTTAAAAATACTATATTTTAATTCAAAAACGCATTTTTATATAATTTATTTATGTGGTTATATAATCTTTTTAATTGGTTACAAATTGTAATTATATTATGTTTCTACCATTTAATATAATTTTGGTAATTGGTAGTGATTTCACTTTGAAATTGAACATATACAAGTGTCAATATTTTGATAGTTATTATTTCTTAAAAACATGTTTTCTGTTTTGACAGCGGGAATTAATTTTAAATTAATTTCTTCCACTTATGTGTTTTGAATTTTGAAAAATGGATTCAATATTTGTAATTAGGAGGTCCAAATTGTTTAAATATTAACATTTATGTTTAGAAATTATGAATATTTACTTTAGTAAATAATTTATTTACCATGGTTGAAGGGTAAATCTGGTAAATAAGGGTAATCAAAATAATATTATAGTAATATTAAATTACCCTAAGATGTTTTCTAATTCTATTATTTGATACAATTTCGACCATGGGAATCCTTGGGTCGATTTTTGGACCTAATGGGTCCACTTGGGAGTGACAATGACACGTTATATTAATTAATTTAAAGTAAAGACATAAATGACATAAACACATATCTTTTAGTAAATAAATTCTTCATGGGATTATATAAATTATCTTATCAACTATAAATATTCATTTGAAATATAAAAATATTTCCTACATCATGTTATTTTTTTATTATTTTTTGACATCAAATAAATAAAATTATTTATGACATAGTAATGATGCAGTGTTTACCTCATTAAGGAATGATTTAAATAAATAAGATTATAATGATTAAAAAAATATCTAAATCCTTTCCAATTATTATTGGATGATTTTATTTCAAATATGATTCACTGTATCTTCTACCTTAATATTTATTGGTCCTTTAGAAACCAAAAAACATGATATAATAAAATATTATTTTCAAGCTTTCTTAAAGAGCCCCTCCCCCCCTTTATAAAAAGACCTCACTTGTAACCCATTACTCACACTTCTCAAGCCCCATGGCTCATAAATATTCTTCCTAATTAATCTAACTATATCCCTATCATCCTCTTACATTCCTTCCCCTCTGAAGAAGGAAATTTAATTAAGCCTTTCGGTTCAAACCAAAGATAGATGCTTGATTTAAAGGTAACGTCTTCTCTGAAGTTCTTTTTTTTTATTTTACTTATCCAACCGCATAAACTATTTCTTTCATTTATTTTATAGAAACACAAGTTTACTCAATATAATAGGTTGTTTATTTGAGAATTATTCAAACTAAACTTACACAAACATCCATCTAATGTATAAATAACATATGGTTTTTCTAGACGGCAAACTAACGTCTCACGAAATGAGGATTATTCAATTATATCCTACCACCTCTTATGGTTGTCATTAATATGGAACTGTATTTATATATTTTATATGTTATATTTATATTGTTTATATGCTTCTATATTTTTGATTTATTGAATACCTTTATGGTTTCCATAGTGGGTAAATACGATAATTTCACTTGAGGAAATGTTGTTTATCTCCCCCTTAATGTGACATGACTCATTCAGGCCATATATGGAATGTTTAAATGATGGAGTTAATTAAATTATATATGATATTATACTGGAATTATAATATACCTAATTATCATTATTGTCCTGTTCTATTAAATATGAAATAGAAATGAAAGTAGTGTTCATGCGTACATATGGATTACAGTCTCCATTAACGGTGCATTTCATTTCTTACATCCAAATTTTGCGTACTATTATAAATGAATATATAAACTAGATATATATGATATATATGATATCTAAATCATGAATATAATCTGGAGATAATGGAATTTCCACCACGTGGACAATTTATAAATATAACAAGTTTATTTTTAAATCATGTTTCGAACATCGACCAAATGTCTGATATGAACTCAAATAATTAACTAATTATTATAGAAATGTAATAATTGATATAAAAGTAATAATAAACACGAAAAATTTTCTTAAGAAGTATAAGTTAACATTATTTTATTATTTAGGACATTTAAGAATGATCGAGTCAAGTCAGACAAAAGGTAAACACCATTGAATTTTCATTTCATTCCATAAAAATCCTTTTTCTATGAGGTGTTTTACTAAAGGACAAAAAATAATTTTTTTTAACATAAGAGGTGACAATGACCTTTTCCTCCACCGAGAGTATTATTTGATTTTTGGCTTTTTGAACAAACCAAAATGTTTTAAAAATGAAAATAAATACAATATACTCTTTTACGTATTTTGGTATTGAAAATGGTTTTGATAATGGATTTGTTATGTCCATATATTTAAATTATATATTGTGATTTAAATATAGAAATGTTATCCATCCTTTATATTTTATTTTTGTGTTATGAATATGTTATATTTCATGGTAATTTTTACTTATACGTGTGGTTCCGTGATAAACCTAGGGTGGGTGAGCCCGAGATAGCTCTCTAATGCATTGGGTAATGTGATAGAGATAAACGTTAATGTTTCTCCGAAGAGATTTAGGGAATATACTATAATGGATTTTCCAAATGTAACTCCCTATATAGATGTGAAATTTTCAATGTAATTATGCTATGGATTCCACAAGTTACCTTTATGATTTATAATTTCTATGTGTTATTCATAAATCTTATGACTTCATGAGGTTTGAGCTTAGGATTGATAAGTAATTGTGGAAACAATTTATCTTTCTTTATCTTGTAACCCTTACAGAGCTTTTTATGCTCAACCAATGTTTTTGAAATTTTTTTCACAGGACATACATATAAATAGGGTTAAGTGTGGGATTAATGAAAATTCATGCTGTCTAAAACATGGAACTAGACATGACTATTTTTTTAAAGTGTTTTTATTTTATATAAAAAAAGGTAACTGGGTAAAAGTATCTAATTTGTATCTTTTGAGATGTAATGTAATTGTTTGGGCCTAATAATTTAAAAATATAAACCTAAAAGTATCCTCAATAAGAATTATTCATTTAATTCATGTTTATCTAAATATTTAATGTTGGGTCCTTATAGTTGGTATCATTGGTTGGTTTAGGAAATATTAGGAGTTAATATATTATTAAATTAATATTGATAAATTTTTTTAGTTTATGTTATGATTGAAATGATATAGCATTTACAGATTACCATGTCTCATTGCCTAAGATATTTTTGTGTTCATAATGGTTTTCTGTAGAGGAAATAAAGCTGCTATGATGGGACAACATCAGTAAGAAGAGAACCCACCAAATCTGAAACCTATGATGGTCAGAATCGGAACTGAATAGTTTTTTATAGTCATGGAATAGTTGACTTAGGCTATAAATATTGATGGAATCCCTGAACAAGATCTACCAGAACAACCATAGAGGAACATGTTAGTAGTGGAGTACTTTATGAGGCATCATCCCCTATATTTCAGAGGATCATCTGACCCTGTTCTAGTTGAAGGTTGGATTAAAGCAATCGAGAAGATTGTTTTTGTCATGGGGTGTTCAAAACATCAAAAGGTTAGTCTCATTGTTTACCATTTTGATGGTGAATCTGATCAGTGGTGGTTGATGATAAAAATATCATAGATATTGAGGATTTTTATGCTCTTGATAGGGAATAATACAAGGGTATGTTTCTTGAGAAATATTTTCCTAAGGTAGTTCTTCATAGGATAGAAAAACAATTCCTATAATTGAGGCAGGAGGATGACTTGGTAGCTACTTATGATGAAACATTCACTCGACTAGAAATGTATGTTACAAATTTCATACAAGATATTGATAGTAAAATCAATTGTCTATACTCAGGATTAAAACCAAAGTATCAAATGGATTTATCTTCTTGTGATTTCAAAAGTTATGGAAAACTTATTTGTTATGAAAAGAAGGTTGAAATGGAGTTTTCTTATGATTAGGTGTTCTTTGACAAACAACAGAATAAGTGGTCAAGGTTGCAGACGAAAGGGAAGAACTCATCCAAAAATCCCAATGGTAAGAAACTTAAGTTTTCAATTTGTGAAAATTGTGGTAAAAAGCATGCTGGGGAATGTGTTTTTAATTTTTGTAAGTTCTACCGATGTGTTAAAAAGGGACATAAGGCTCATTATTTCACTGGAAAATATTAGTTTAAAAGTAATAGAAAATCAGATTTATAGTCAGTAAATTGTTTTAAGTGAAATGAATTGGGGGATTATGCAAATGATTGTCTAATGGAGAACTCAACTAAGGGAAAGAAGCTAGAGTAAATAAAGAAAGGGGTAGTGAAATCCATTGAAACTACTTCAGTAGTTGTTGGGACATCAAATGAATTAGTATCAGGTACACTATTTGTTTGTTCATATTTTTCCAATGTGTTGTTTGATTCAGAGTCTAAATGCTCTTTTATTAATGAGAAGTTTTCTTGTAAATTGGGAATTTCATCTCAATATATGAATTTTTGAACATAAGGAAAAAACTCTTGGAGGAAATAATGGGAAAAAAATTATAAGAACATTCTTCTCCATGTGTGCTGAAAGAATCCACCTAAAAACCTTATTTGTTTTCCTTTAGTAGAGTATGATGTTATTTTGGGTATGGATTGGAATTCCTTTTATCATGCTATGATTAACTATGGATCTAAAGAGGTTTCTTTTTAGACAGATTTTCAGGTTGTGTACAATAATTAACCCTTACATTTGATAACATATCAGGAAGTAGAGAAACTAGTAATAGATGGAAATGAATATTACCCTGCACATATTGTTGAAAACACAAAACTATTCAGATTAATGATGTTCTAGTGGTAAATGAGTACCTTGATGTTTTTTCTGATGAGTGGCAAGGTATTATACCTGATTGGGAAGTAGAATTTATTATTGGCTTAGTTCCTGATGCTAAGCCAATTTTAAAACCCCCTTATTGAATTTCTCAAATTGAACTTTTAGAGTTAAAGAAGCAATTGCATGAGTCATTAGATAAAGGATTCATTCAATATTTCACATCACCATGGGGTTATTATGTCTTGTTTGTTAAAAAAAATATTATTTAATGAAACTTTTCATTGATTATTGAGCATTGAATAACATCACTTTTAAGAAAAAGTATCCTTTGACTCATATCAATTATTTGTTTGATCAGCTCGAGGGAGCTTAGTATTTTTTGAGGATTGAGATGAGGTTGGGGTAGCATCAGTTGAATGTAAAGGAATCAGAAATTTTGAAGACCACGTTTCATACTAGATATGGCCATTATGAATGTGTATTTATGCCTTTTGGGTTTACCAATGCACCTGCTTTATTCATGGATCTTATGAATAGAATTTTCCATGAGTTCTTGGATAAGTTTCTTGTTGTGTTCATTGATGATATTTTGGTTTATTCTAAAATTAATCAGGATCATGAAAGTCATTTAAGGGTTGTCTTTCAGATTTTAAACAAAAAGAAAATGTGTTTCAAATTTAGAAGTTGTCAGTTTTAGTGACTGCAAATTTCTTTCTTAGGTCACATCGTTTAAAAAAATGGCATAACTGTTGATCCTGCTTAAACAAAAGTTGTTTAAGAATGTCCAAGACCCAAAAATATAACCACGATTCATAGTTTAATTGGATTAGTGGGTTATTACTAGATTTTTGTTGAATATTTGGAATGGTTATCTATCCCAATGACTAAGTTAACTCCAAATGGTGTAAATATTATTTGGAAAAAATAATGTGATCATTTTTTTCTAGGAATTTAATATAAGATTGGTGAATACTACAATTTTGTCACAGCCTTACCGAAATGGTGTGTTTTTTATCTACAATGTTGCTTCGTTGAATGGACTTGGTTGTGTCCTAATACAGAATGATCAGGTAATTTGTTATTCTTCACGTCATTTGAAACTGCATGAGTTGATTTATCCTACACATGATTGGGATTATCTACTTTTTTTCATTAAAAATTTAAAGTCATCATTTGTATGGAGTAAAATTCGAAATATATACTGACCACAAATTTTTGAAGTATATATTAACTTAGAAATAATTAAACATTAGACAGAGCAGATGGTTGGATTTAATGATGGATTATGATTGAACGATTCATTATCATCGAGGAAAGGTAAATAAAGTGGTGGATGCTTTGAGTTGAAAAATTAATGCTTCAATAACCATGATATGTTTGGAACGAGATCATTTGGTTTTTGATTAGATGAAATTTTTCATAGAAATTGTTAGTCCAAGAAATTCCACTATTTTGTTTTAGGTTTCCAGGAAATCATCTCTATCCGACAGAATTATGAAAGCGCAGATGGAAGGTAGTGAGTTGTAGTAAAAGGTAGAGTTGGTTCGAAAGGGTATGTTTTCGGATTTCAACCTTGAAAATGATTGTGTTTTGAGGTTTGAGAATAGATTATGTGTGCCTTGGGATTCATGGTTGAAGAATGAGTTATTATGTGAAACTCATAGTTCTCCATTTTCAGTTCATCCTAGAAGTACTAAGATATACAAAGACCTTTGAGAGTATTACTGGTGGGATGGAACGAAAAAAGAAATTTTTGATTTTACTATGAAGATTTTGACTTGTCAATAGGTTAAAGAAGATCAGTAGTTAATAAAAGGGATGCTTCAGTCATTATCGATGACATAGTGGAAAGGAGAAAATATATCCATGGACTTCATTGTGGGATTACAAAATACATCTTGAGGTAATAATGTAATATGGATTATTGTTGATCGATTAACCAAATATGATCATTTTCTTCCTAATCCAGATACCTTTTCTCTAGATCAACACTCTAGGTTGTATGTTAAACAGATAGTCCGGTTGCATAGTGTTCCCCTCTCCATTGTATCTGATCATGATATTAGGATTACAACTAACATGTGGAAAGGCCTTCAGAAGTCGTTGGGTTCTGAATTAAATTTTAGTACAACTTTTCATCCTCAATCAGATGGGCTATTAGAATGAACAATTCAGACCATGTAGGATATGTTACGTGCTTCCTTGATGGATTACCAGGGAATTTGGGACTAACATCATTCTTTGGATGAATTTCATTATAATAACAGTTTTCATTCTAGTATTCAGATGGCTCTCTTTGAGTAATTATATGGGATGAAATGTCGAACTCATTCTTTTTGAGATGATGTAGGTGAAAGAAGTTGACGAGACATGAATTGGTAGAAGAGATGGTAAAAAAAGATCAATTGATTCAGAAGAACATGTGAAAAACTCATAGTAGGCAGAAAAGTTATGCAGATAACTAGAGGAAGGATCTTTCTTTTGAGGTAGGTGATCATGTCTTTCTCAAAGTTTCTCCATGCATATGTGTGATGCGTTATGTAATAAGGGAAAGTCGAGTCTGAGGTTTATTGGACCTTATGAAAATCCTAGAGAAAGTTGGATAATTTGAATAAAGTGTGGATTTACCCAAAATGTTATCCCAAGTACACAATGATTTTCATGTTTCAATGTTGAGAACGTATGTTCCAGATCCCTCTCATATTTTGGGCCCAAAGGTAGTTCCATTGGAAGAGAACCTCTCTTATTAGGAACAACTAGTCCAGATTCTTAACTGAAGAGAGCATGTGTTGTGGAATAAAGTAATTAATTAGATGAAGGTTTTAAGGAAAATTCATATTGTTGAATATGAAACATGGGAATCTGAAAATGATACAAGGGATAAACACCCCCATTTATTTGATAAGTGAATAAAATTGTGAGGACAAAATTCCCAAAAGTGGGAAGGATGTAACATCATAGGTAAATAAATAATAAGACATTTTTATATTTATTAATATTTGGGATTTTAATATTAATATTATTTAAAAGGGATGAAATGTTCGATAGCATAACCAATACGCAACAACGGGGCTCTTTGAAATCATATGTTTCACAAAACGTTGGGTCATACTGAAAAATAATAATATAATATTATTTTAAATGGTACTTAACACCAAGTCGTTGTATTAGTAGGAATGGACTGAACTAACTAATTTATAAATATACATGTTCGTTAAATGTTTTTACATTTATACAATAAATTTAAAAGCATAAAATAATAATGAATCGGATTTTAAGCATAAAGACACTAAAATTCATTAAAAGGTCGATTTACATCCTTTTGATAGAGAACCCTATTTAAATATATTTTTTTCACTTTTATATGTTCTATTTGACAAAATAAAATTATTCTTAAGAATAGGGGAATAAAAATTTACTTTGGGTATATTTTTGGTATTTTTCTAATAAATTTTATTTCTTAATGATTAGTGAAAATAAAGTATTTTAATCCCGAACATCCTTTTAATATAATTTATTTATATTGTTAGATTATATTTTTAATTGGTTTTAATGTGTAATTATATTATGTTTTTACTATTTAATACAATTTTGGTAATTGGATGTAATTTCACTTTGAAATTGGATATAAACAGGTGTCAATCTTTTGATATTTATTATTTCTTAAAAACACACTTTTTTGTTTTGACTGTGGAAATTATTTTTAAATTAATTTCATCTACTTATGTGTTTTGAATTTTGTAAAATGGATTATATATTTGGAATAATGAGTTAATTTTTTTTAAATAGGTAACTTTTATTTTTAGAAATTATGAATATTCACATTAGTAAATATTTTTTTTACCATGGTTAAAGGGGAAATCTGGTAAAGAAGGGTAAGAAAATATTGTTATAAAAATATTAAATTACACTAAAATGTTTCCTAATCCTATTGGTTGATATAATTATGAATATGGTCTTCCTTGGGTCTATTTTGGGACCCCATGGATCCACTTGGGAGTGATAACAATACTTTATATTAATTAATTTAAAATAAAGAAAAAAATTACATAAACACATATATTTTAGTAAATAAAATCTTACATGGGATTATATAAGTTATATATTAGACTATAAATATTAATATTAAATAAAAAAATAATTCCTACATCATGGAATTTTTTTTATAATTTTTAGACAACAAATAAATAAAATTATCTATGACATAATAATGATGCAGTGTTTACCTCATTAGTGAATGATTAAAATAAATTAGATTATAATGATTAAAAAATATCCAAAACCTACCCAGTTATTATTGGATGATTTTATTTATAACATGAGTCATCTTATATTCAACTTTAATAATAATTAGACCTATAGAAACTGAAAATCATTATATAATAAAATAATATTTTTATGCTTTCATAAAGTGCCTCTCCCCCCCCCCCTTATAAAAAGCCATCACTTCTAACCCATTCCTTACACTTATCAAGCCTCTTGTCTCATCCAACCTCTGACCATTTAAAATAATAACATCCTTCTCTTAATCCTAGAATCCTTAATCATGGAATAAGTAAATTAAATTAAACCTTTTGGTTCAAACCAAAGGGAGATACCCGATTTAAAGTTTATGTCTTCTCTTAAGTTATTTTCTTTTATATTACTTATCCAGCCCATTAAAATATTTTTTTTATTTTATTATATATAAATAAATATATCCCCAATATAATTGGGTATTTTTATGAGAAGGGTTTTAACTACACTTACACACACTTCCATCTAATGGGTAAAGAACATACTGTTACTCTGGACACCAACTAATGCCTCACGAAATGATGGTTGTTCAATTATCTCCTACCGCCTCTTATGGTGTCCATTTAGATATAATTGTATTTATATGTGATATATATTATATTTATATTGCTTTTATCCTTCTGTATTTGTCATTTATAGAATTCCTTTATGGTTTCTATAGTGGGTAAATACGATAATTTCATTTGGGGAATTGCGGATTACCGCCCCCTCAAAGTGATATGACTCGTTCCTTCCATATGTGGAACATATAAAGGATGGAGTTAATGAAATTATATGTGATATTATACTTTAATTATAATATACATAATTATCGTTATGTTCTCGTTCCATTAAATTTTAAATAGAAATGAAAGTAATGTTCATGGGTACGTACGACTTACCGTCTCCATGAACGGTTCATTTCATTTCATACCTACGAATGTTATGTAATATTATAAATACATATATATATATATATTTTAAATATATTTGATATATATGATATCTAAATCATGAATATCATTATGGAGATAATAAAGTTTCTACAACATGGACAATTTATAATTATATCAAGTTTATTATTAACTCAAGTTCTGAACATCGATAAAATGTCCGATATGAACTAAAATAATTAACTAATTGTTATATCCAGTTAATAATTGATATAAAAGGAATGATAAACTTGAAAAATGTTCTTAATAAAATATAAATTAACTTTAGTTTATTATTCAGGAGGTTAAAGAACGGTCGAGTCAGGTCAGACATGAGGTAAGGGACTTCGTCTCAATCTCCTTTCATTGAGGCATATTTTGTTTTATACACAGCTTTCTTTTATATGGTGTATAAAAACCGTTGAATTTTCATTTCATTCAAAGTAATATTTTTCTATGAGGTGTTTTACTAAAGTAAAAAAAAAAGATTTTTCTTTTTATGTTAAGCAGTAACAATGACCTTTTCCGCCTCTGTGAGTATTATTTGATATTTGCCTTCTTAAACAAGCCGATCTATTTTAAAAGGGAAAATAAATACCATATAGTCTTTTACGTATTTTGGTATTGAAATTGGTTTTGATAATGGATTTTTATGTCAATATATTTAAATGATATATTGTGATTGAAATATGGAAATGTTATCTTTCCTTTTTATTTGTTTTATGTGTTAGGAATATGTTATGGTTCTTGGGCATTGTTGCGTATTTCTATGGTTCCATGATAACCCAAGGTTGGGTGAGCCTGAGATAGATCTCCAATGCCTAAGATACATGTTGGAGGTAAACATGAATGTTTCTCCTAAGAAATTTAGGGAATATATTGTGATGTTTATTCCAAATGTAACTCTATACGTAGCTGTGAAAGATACAATGCTAGTATGTTATGGATGACACAAGTTACATTTATGATTTATGATTTCTATGTGTAATTCATAAATTTTATGATTTCATTAGGTATGAGCTTATGATTGTTATGTATTTATAGAAAAATGTAATCTTTCATTGTCTTATAACCCTTACTGATCATTTTATGCTCATCGCATGTTTTTGAAATGTTTTTCACAGGACATAAATATTAATAGGTTCAATAATGGGATTAAGGAAAAGTCATGCTGTCTAAAACATGGAACTAGACAAGACTCTTTTTTGTTAAGGATTTTTATTTTAAAAAAAAATTGAAACTAAGTATAAGTTTCTACTCTTTATCTTTTGATATGTAATATAATAGTAATGGACTAATTCTCTAAAACTCTAAACCTGAAAAGATCCTCAATGTGGATTATTCATTTAATTCAAGATTATGTAAATATTTAAGGGAGGGTCCTTATAGGTGCCATTAAATTAAATGTATATTTCTTGTAATTAATGTTTCATAGGATAGTTATTGTCGATCCAAGCCTCCACCAACCATTAAATATGTTTGTATTTATGTATATTAATATTTTTACATTTAACATTAACTCTTATCAAAATTGTACATTTACTATGGAAAATAATTTTTCTATAACTAAAAATGAAATTTATCATACAACATAATATATACCTTTTGATTCCAAATAAGGAATCCATTTAATATGATTCAATTCAAAGAACTAGGAATTTTTTATTTAAAATTAAACTTGTAGACAAAACTAAAATATAAATTTTTAAAGTGGAACATTCAATAGCACAAAAAGTTTTAATATCTATTTCAATTTTAATTTGTTTAAAATGACCTATATTGATAAAAAATTAATCTAATTATTCTTTAAAACAAATTAAAAGTATAATATAACTATATGAATAAATTTGATGAAAAATCATTTATGAGTTAAAATGCAGTATTTTTAATTGTTCATTAAAATGTGAATGTTATCAGAAATGTACCAAAAATTTATCCAAAATAAATTATGATGTTCATATTTCAAGTAATAAGTTTTATTTTTCAATTAAAACTTTTAAAAGTGTCAAATACTATATTTAAATTTGGTTCTCTATGAAAATATGATAAAACATCATATTTCCAAGATATACTTCTTTTATCAAAAAAATGAACTTATTCTTATTTCATGTTTATGAAAAATATAATATGAACATTAAACATTAAATTGATTATATTACATATATAATTAATTAATAATACAAAAAACTAGTGATATGATCATTTTGTAAACACAATTATTATCATTTAAATAGGTTTTCATAAAAACACATCTTTATATTCAACTTGTTTTTATTACCATTTCAAAAACATTTGGTAACCAATGATTCATTATATTAACACATATAAACCATGTTTTTATAACTCAATTAATAATGATAATTCTCTATATTCCAACATATTTTTTATAATAGTAACATTTATGTAATAATATTTAGTTGTTCTTTTAAACTTGAGGTAGTGTATAATGTATGCTATCAAACATAGCGTTTCTTTCTTAAAATTAAAGATTTTAAATAATATCCCCATTAATAAATTGAATCCTATCAATTTTAATATGGGGTTGGTAACTATGTTATGAAATTTAAAAATACCTTTATTACAGTCCCTCATCCAAAAAAGGATTAATAAAACTATAACTTTAAATGAATGAAAGAGAAGTACAAATATCACATGAGATAACAAAAATGAGGGTTCCATGTAGAAAAACATAGATAGAGAATAGATACAAATCCATTATTATTTGTTGTAGATTGATAGAATATATTTTTTAGAGAAAGTTAACAATCACAAAACTGTAAATATTTGACTGAATAAATGGTCATTATATTTCCTCTATGCAAAAAAATTGGATAACATTTTTGTTTTATGATCCATTTCATAGAATTAGATAATTATATTATTTCTTGGTATAATATCATAAGTTAACATACATACATGTCAAGTAGAGTTTCATCATTTAATAAATTTCTACCACAAAGTCATCTTTTTATCCAAACAATGAGTATTCTAGATAACACGGTCACAACTGAAGAACTAGAATCAACTTATAAATAATCACATAATCCATAAATGATTATCTATATATTTCCATAGTCTTTAGAAATTAACTAAAGCCGAAATGGTTATTTTAGTATCAGTTAATTTCATCCAAAAAAATAATCCTTTATATAGAGAATGACTACTTAAAATTTTACAAAACTCTACAGTTAAACCAAAAGATCAACATAGACCATTCAACAAGTAACATACCATAAAATTCCACAAAACTATCAAAATTAAGATAGAAACCCAAAATTCAAATTAATTTGATGACCTAATCATTCAAGATAAATATTAACATTTATCATAAAATAATATCAACTAATAATAATGTGTTATAACCAAAATTAATAAATCTAATCACATATTCTCGAAGATTGGTTAATAATATCCATAAATAACTAATATCATTATAAGTCTATAATCAAAACATAGATTTTTTAAAAATAAAATTCAACCTTTAATCCTAAAATAAAATCCCATAGTTTTCTATTTACCTTAGTAATATAGGGTTCCCAAAACAGTGAACTTCTTCCATAATTACATTGATAACATATTCCCTAAATCATTTTTCAATTCCAAGGATATCCATTCAATAAAACATATACTCTGAAATCAACATATTCTTTTTACATAAACATGCTTAACTAAAATGAAAAAAACATTCTAACCGTGGACTTCATGTAGGATAGTGGTAGGTGATGCACCATTTTTTCCTTTGGTTGTGGGTTAGATCCCCATAGCCTTTCCCAATGCAACAGGTTGTCACCCATCATGTGGGTTATCCCTTTTTTTATAAAACTCAAAAAACAACCAAAACATGTTCTAACCTAAAATTTTGTAGTATACTTATCATTTTGATCCCAAATCGTTATGGCATCAACATCTTAATTCATAAAATTTTTTATTTCCCGTCAGTGTGATTTATAAAACTATTCCCAAAAGAAATAACATTGTACCATGATCATGGTGTCCACATTCTTTCATAATCATTTTTTTCACGAAGATAGAAGTTCCGTGAATTGCAATAATGATTTAGAGATTCTTAAAAATAATTTTCTTCCTTTATCCAAATACACATTGTACAACATTTTTTGTATGGGTGTTCCAAGAAAAATAGTTTTGTAAAATAATAATGTATGAAAAATAATTTTAAAACATCTGATAAAACAATATTGTTTTAAACCATTCAGACAAATATGGCTTCAAACATTGAATCAATAGTCCTCTTAAAATACCATATGTATGTGTTAAAATATTATATTTTAAAAGAATTTCAAAATAGTCTCTGAAAGGGTCAACTTCTTGAGTCTCATTTTTAAAATCATAATATCATTCATAATATTTTGATAGAGTAAAATATTTAAAAATTCCTTGAATATATTTATCATCTTTGAAAATATGAAAAATTGAGTAAAATATGATTTTATTAAAAACAATGCATCATTTTTGATGGTATAATTGTATAAACGAGGTGTTTGAAATCTCAAACAACTGTTTTCAGGAGAGTTTTATGATAGAAAATGGTTCGAAATCATCTAAACCAAACACTGTAATGATTATTACTATAAATTCATCAAGAAAAGATAAAAAGGTTGTTTGAGATTTTCCTAATTCTATTTTTAATTGAATTTCCTTGATCTTAAAAAGTTAAAGAACAAGGATTTACCTAAAATAATTATTGTAGAAACATGCCATTTGTTTAACCAAATCTCCAAATACATAATTTTGTATAAACATTTCCACTGACACAAACCATAAGGCCCTGGACTTAAAAATTACATAATATTTAGATTAGTCAATAATTTACTTTCATTCACAATGAGGATATTTTCAGGTTTATATTTTTAGATAATTAGGAAAAAACTATTAAATAACATATCAAAAATTAAATGGTAGAAAATTATGCACACCATCCATTTTTTTTATGAATTTAAAACATTTTAAAATAAAACATGATTATTTTTTCTTTGATAAAAAATCTCCATCACATTCATCTATACTTCTTCCATTATCTTACCCATCATTACACTGTTTGTGAAATATTTCAAAAATATTGTATGATAGACAAAAGCTCAATAAGGGATATATAATATGAAATAAAACTGTTATACAATGAATATTTAAAACTCATGAAAACATTCTCACAAAATAATAATTTCCACCCACAAAACATTAACTTTTTAACATACCTCATTAAATTATAAGATTCTTAAAGAACTCATAGAAATCATAAATCATAAAGGTAACGTGTGGAACCCAAAACACACTTATATTGTACTTTTCACAGCTACATAGGGTGTAACATACATGGTTTGGTTTTGAATACCCATCACATTATATTCCATAAATTTATTAACATAAAACCAATTGGAACTACAAAAAAATGACTTTTATAAACATGAATTTAGTGATAGATAATATATTTGTTGGTAAAAAATACTATTTCCAACATATATTAAGCTTTTTTGGTATTAGATTTAGATACCAACATTTATTTCAACCAACACAAATATTTTTTGGTATTAATTATTTAGTACCAACAAACACATTACAAACAATTAAATTTGTCATATTATCATATTAATACCAGTGGCTTTTTACCAACAAATCAATCTATAATTATTAATCATTATTACCAATAATTTTCTTCTACATAAAAATTTGTAGCCATTTTTTATTCTATAAAAATTATAATTTAACAATTAATTTTTTTTCAACTATTAGTTGATAGTTTACTAAAAAATGTATACGGATATTGACAATAAAAATGAATACAAGGATAACTTCTATCTTAATCACAGAAAATTAATTTTTTATAAATAATGAAATATTTTCAATATTTGGAATAAAATTCAAATTTAATCTAATATATAATATATTATAAATAAAATTAAAATAATATTTTAAATTAATATGAAAATAATTAAATTGAATATATATATATATATATCATTAATCTAATCAATAAAATTAAAAACATGTTCCCTCTATCATTTCGCTTACCCCGCTCCTCCCCTCTCCACTATTGTTGTCTCCTGCCTGCACCACCCCCCATTTTCTCTACCTAAGACACTATTCATCATTATTTCCCTCACCTAAAACCACTGACCCCTTGATTATTCCATATCACATACACCCCATATTTTTCTATGCTTAATTAATTTGGTCCACTTTCAACTAAAAACATTATGTATCAGGAGAAGATGTAGATAAACCAAACTCCCATTAAATCGGTTAATTATTGAGCCTCTTATCAGGTATTCACTTTTTCTATTCAAATTTTAATGATATAAAATCATATTTTTCTGGTGTTTGAATTGGAAAGTAGCCAGGGTTTCATTGAAAGTCCAAAGAAAATTGTTTTTTGGTTTTTGTTTTTATTTATTTTCAAGGTGTTTTTTTTGTTGCAAGATAAATGATTATCTAGATCCAATTAATTTAATTGGGTCACAACTTTATACAAATAAGCATCAATTAACTCTACATATATTTAAATTTTATTCACATCTGTTAGAAATATAGTATTGAACTAGAGGGTGTAAGAAGGGACAACATCTGGTTCACCACACACTCTGGTTTATCAAATTTTATATTAGGATGCTCTACTTTTTCTATTTATTAGACCTCTTTAATTTTTACCATCCAACAAGAGATAAAAATATATCCATATGGGTAAACCATTTTTCTACAGTTTAATTCATTCATAGAGATTAGTCCTTCTACAATTATTTTTATTTGTTTGAACTTGATAATCTTGTATCATTCGGTCTATTCATTGGTCATACAGTGTGAAATTTTCGGTGTTGTATGTAAAAAAGGAAAATGACTTCCCACCATTATTTTTTAATCACAACCAATATTCACTGAAGATTACACATGTATAAATTCTATGTTATGTCTTTTTAACTTTTTAAATGATGTGTCGATAAAATCGGTTGTTTTAATTTTTTATTCAAATTTTAGTGTTTAGCTATAATGTAGTTGATTTCTATTATTAGGTAAATCTCATTACATGAACACCATTAACATTAGTTTCTAGTTGAAAAAACTCTAAAACTATGACTCCACAATGAAAATATAAACAATTTCACTTGTCTTCATATTCTATATAATTAAAAGTCTATAAATAACTAAAATAGCCTTCAAATAATTTTATTTTGAATGATTTTCACTACAGTTATACAGTTTATATTTTCATTGTTAAATTGTCTATATATATTATTTAAAAAACTATGTAAATTTCAATTAAATTTCCATAAAACAATTTGTGTAACATGTTTTAGAAGACATATTAATCTCTTCAATTACACTTATAAAAATTAAAATTGATTAAAAAAAGGTTTTTATGTATTACACAAATATTCATAATGATTTATATCATTGATGTTTTTAATTAACACCAGTATTCATAATGCGTGAAAGAAATAAAAGTTAGAAAGACCACCACAAACAAGAAAAATAAAGGATTAATTTTGAAAATAGTACAGAGATTGAATGTATATAACATTTGTAATATATATATCGGTATTCAATTAGTATGCATCTACTCGTTTAAATTACATAAATCTGATTTGATACAATAAATTTTATTTAATGTTTAATTGAATACTCCCGAACTTCTAAAATGTAAGAACTATTTTAACATTGAAAGGACAATTGTCACTGGATCGTACTATGCCATTGGGAACTAAAAAATAGTTCCCATATCAAAAAAGATTAGTGATGATCCTTTTTGCACATATTATAGTGATTTTTTTCCAAAAGGATCCGACTTTGATGAAGATGTTGATCTTTCTTTGAATGATCCATACGGGATAACAATGGATTTTCAAGTGTAAATGATGTCTTGAATGGAAAGACAAGATGCAATTATTTTATAAAAATACATATATGGAAAAATCACTATATATTTTTATCTCCAATTCATAGAACTAATTATTTTTAATATTGTGGAAGAATTCAATAGGAATCCTAACATTAATTACAGAGACATCTCATGAAAGTGAGCCTTCTCTCTTTTCTTCAAATAGATGAACATGGAGTTTCGGGTTATCTAGTGGATGGGATAGAAGAATTTTATGGTTGTTTGTCAATCAAAATAATCTAGGGTTTTTGAACCCCTATATTTTATATATCTCTATCTATATGATTTCTATATTTTATTTTGACACTTCCAAGAGATATTCCATTGTCTGTTCTATGAGTTTTATCGTTGGCCTTCCCCAACTAGTTTTTCAAGGATTAGTGATTTTTATGTTTATTATTTCATGCATGATGGATGTTCAAAAGTTAAGGTGTGATCAGTTGGTAAAGTATTTCATTCTTATTAGGAATGCACATATTTTTGAGAATATTCTGCCGATTATATGAATTGTGTGAACCTTTTATAATTTTCTATTTTTTAGGTCATTCACCAGCTTGGTGTGATGTATTATGTATTTATTCTTGATACATTACAGTTCAGTTATAATTTCGAAATGGCCCCTCTAAATAACATTATTTTTGGTTGGTTAACCCCTCATTCCCATGATTTTCCTAGACAGATTATCCACAATTATTTTATGTTGGTCTTTTGGTGGCTAGTTAGCATATATTACTTTCACTGGGTGGTGATATTAATTATGAAACTTCCTCTTCATAATGGATGAGAAGATAATTCATGGAGACAAGGATATTTCTCTAGATGGGTTCTTCTCCTCTGGAAGTCACTTCCCTTTTGAGATCAAGTAATGTCCAGAAAAATTATAGGATGTTTCAGATAGGTTTTGTATATTTTTTTGGTAGCCTCATTTTTTTCTCCCTCAATTACCTATTGTTGTAGGCTCAATACACCTTGTTATTTTATTTTAACACATTATTCTTTTAATAAATTTCATTATGGAATGAATTGGGTGACCACTTAATGTCATAGTTTTGAAACAAATAAATGACACATAATTATTTTGATTTTAACATATGTACATGCATATCGACTATATGCACATAACACATACAATGATTATGAGGATTCAAACTACATACAAATGTGTTCATAAATTCTGTATTTGAGAACTAAAATTACAATAATCTTTTCACACTATTGTATAAATTATAACCTTTCATATCTCTTATGCCACTTATCCATTGAAACTTTATGTAAACAAATAATGAACACATATATGTTATACTATTTTTCTCCAGTAGTATGTATATAGTTGGAATTCATTCTATAGTGACCCAAAATTGTAGAGTCATAATTCTTAAGTGACTTCATGTACACCTATATGGATTTTTATATAGTTACATGATTATATTTCTAGTAACACATCTTCTTAGAGGAAAAAATAACCATAGAAGAAATGAGGCCTTTATTGTTCATGTCATTTTTAGTTTTTCATGTGAGTAATTGTTACCTGGTATTTTAGAGATCTTCATATGTGTGGTTGTGATCTTGATGTATTTGTGTTTTTATGCTAGTATTGGTTGGTGTTTGTTGTTGTTCTCAAAATCAATTTTCTTATTTTCAATATTCAATCAACAAAAAAGCATATTTGTTAAAAAAAATTACAATTCTATTTAATAATCCTCTACAATTTTTTTTCTTATTTTATATAAATCTTCTTTTTGTTGTCATAGAGATATTGGGTATGAATACCTCCTCAAGTACAATGACCCTACTTACATTAATGTGGATGATCAACCTGTTAGGAAATAATTTCGGATGCTTTCTTGTGATTGTTATTGTTATAAATTGGGAGGATATAAAATAAATATTTTCTGACACCAACCAATATAGTCCCCAACGAACTTGTACACAAACATCAGGATGGTATATTCTCTTCCTTAAATTATTTAAATTAAATTTTTTAATAAAATTTTACATCTTGTAGGTATTAAATTTGGTTCTTTTATTATGCTATTGGTGCACCATTATAATTAAATAAATGTGGGATTGTTGTTATGCTTTGAATTAATTAAAGACTCATACAATGAAATTTGATTACTAGAAAATAAATATTAGAGGTGATGGACTCATCACAGATTTCACGGGAAACCTCCATAATTTCCAAGAATCACATGCTCAGAAGGACAGTTTTAGATTTGATGTTTTTATAGTTTTGTAATAGATTTTATGAAACATTCATGTGCTTGGGATTTCTTCTTGCCACCTTAATTTGAAATTGGGGATGACCCACTTCATGCTGCCAATGTGAACCTATGATCTCTGTAATTATGCAGATGTCACGACCGAGTGGGTGAACTACATACATGAACCATGATTCCATTGTGATCTACAGTGATCACTGACATGGATGGGCTGGAGCTGGAGATACCTCGTTGGCACTGTTGGGGCTGGGACTGACTCGATAGGCTTGGCTGTTAGGGGGAGTGGATCATGTTTAAGGGGATCCAGTGTGGTGGGGGTGTTGTTCAGAATCATTTTATGCATTGGTTTTGTAATGAATGTAATTAATAATATAATTAATTCTTTTCAATGATTGACCATGTTTTAAAATTTCCTTCGGTTAAATAATTAAAAAAGATGTATTATATAAAACAAATTAATAAATATAATATGAAAAAAAATTGCAGTAAAAATTTATAATTTTTATTTAAATGAAATTTATAAACAGAAATAATCTGTTTTTAATATTATTACCAATAGATAAATTTTTCACCAGAATGTGTTGCTAATCATTTTGACCAGTATATATATTATCTACTGGTGTTATTATAATTGCAACATATCAATTTTATCTTTCGAAAAAATATTTACCAATATAGGTTTTACTGAGTGTTTAGTGACAAGGTCATATATATTGGTAAAACGTTTTACTAATAGAAAATTCATGTTTACCAACAGATATGTCCCCGTTGGAAAAAGTGAAATATTTTGTAGTGTGGTTAACTCCATCTCATTACCCAACGCATTAAAGAGCTATATCTAGCTCACCCACCCTAAGTTTATCACAGAATCACTTTTATACATAGTAAGTTCTGAAATACAATAATATTACCATAACATATAAAACAATAATATAGGAAAAATAACATTCAACACTATTCAAATAATTAATCACTTTTTAAAACACATTTAAAATAATTAAAAAGAATATTTTTTAATCAAAGTGTCTCATAAAAAAAATTTAACATTGTAAAAGATATAACATTTTGAAACATTTATTTCCATATAAATAAATCCATTAAACCATTTTTAAATCAAGGACATGAAAGATAAGGATTTAGATTATTAAATCTTTAAAACATTTAAAATGATGTTTTCATTAAAGTGTCTCATACAAAGATCATGTTGTAAATAAAATGGATCAATTATGTGTAATAAATAAATATTCAGATTAATATATTATGATTACGAGATATGATATCTAAAATTTACTTCTCACATAATCATAGCACGACATAATCAATAAGTATAATTTTAACCCAAAGAAATGAAATTGCGCAAAAAAATTCTCTTACCCAAAGTAATATATCAAATTGTATGAACCATAAAATTAATTATCATCGAATGAAACATATAACAATATTAATAAAAATATATTCACGATGTTTCATATCCAATTTCATTATATTTACACCACACAAAAGTAATTAGTAGTGAATAATGCGTATATCGCAAAGAGATAAAAAGTGAGATGAGTAAATCCTTACAAAGTTAATATCAAGGATGTAAGTATTTATAAATGGGTTGATTATTTGTATAAAATTTATATCCACCCAAATTGAAGTGTATACACAATATGATAAAATAAAAAGTGATTCCACACATAATCTTGGAATAATAAAATCAACGAAGTACATGTATAACCAAATGAATGGAAATTGAGTTAGAAAAATCCCTTACCAAGAGTCTAACGTGTCTTGTATGTTATTTTTTATTCCTAAATAATAAACTTAGGTTAATTTTCTCTTGATTTAGAACCTTTTTCATTTTAATTATTCCTTTTATGTCACTTATTACCATATTCTAAAAATAGCATAATTATTTAAGTTCATATCGGACTTTTTGTTGATATTCGGTACTTGAGCCAAAAATGAACATGGATTGATGTCAATAATTCACCTAGTCATAAGTTTGTCACCACCCAAATATAAAACAAGATACAAAATATCATATATATTTTTTATATACAAGTATTCATAATAATCTTTGGACACAAACTGAAAACACCTTTCATGTAGACGGTAGGTCGTACGTACGCATTACTGATATTATCGTTTTTCTTGTCGTATTAAAGGAAAAAAATTAAATGAAATTAATATAAATATATATATATAATATATAATTACTATATAATTAATATTTTATTTATATCATATATTGTTTCTAAATCAACCCTTAATACATTCTATGTTTCGCGTGAATTAATAACATCATTTAGAGGAGGCGGTTGTCCACACATCCCCAAATGAAGTTATCATATATCAAGAATATAGATAGCATGAATGTATATGTAATATAACATTTCGAGAATATGAAATAGGTTTTGATATAAATATTTAAATATTATTAAACCTGAAAACAATTTTAAGACTAGCTGTGAAGGTAGTAATAGAAAAAGAACAAACACTTTATTCATGGAAGCGAATAACCGACATTACCAGGATAATATTTTGGTTTTATTGAATAATAGGATGTGAGAAATGGAATGGATAAGAGAAATTACATTAGTAATAAAACACTATTTTATATAGAAGATTATTTTTTAATCATGCCTTTGTGTATGAATTGGGTGAGAATAATGTTGAGAAAGAAAAGAAATTAAGAGATGTACTTGGAGAGAATTAACTCTTGAATTCCCCTCCTTGAAAGACCCTTAAGGACCTTGGATTTGGTATTTTATTGTGAATAGAAGCACCTGGACGAGGGGAGAGTAAGGATTAGTGGTTTTGGTAAAGATTTTATGATCTAAAAGGCTTCTTTGGTCGACTATTTTAATAAATTAATGTTTCATTGGCTGGTTAGGGTCAATCCACACATAATCCAAAAATTAAATGTTGCATATTTTAGGTATGTTAATCTGTTAACTTTTAACTTTAACCTTTTTTTCAAAATTTTCCTTGTGTTATAGTAAATGATTTTTTTTTACCATGGTAACATTTTTATATTTAAATATAAAATTGGAAATACAACAAAATTTGGGCCTTAAAATTCCAAATATGGAATCCATTATTCTAATTAAATTTAAATAATTGGAAAAATATAATTTAAAATTATTTCTACAGACAAAACTAAAAAGCGGGTTTCTAAAGTGAAACATTCAAAAGATTGAAATGTTTTTATTTATATTTTCATTTTTAAATTGATTTAAATGACCTAAATTGGTTTAAATGATAAAAACATAATCTGATTATACTTTTTAACTAATTAAATGGATAATAAAACTATATAAATAAATAAAATGAAATACCAGTTTTGAGTTAAAATGTAGTATTTTCACTATTCATGAAAATATGAATGTTAATAGAAAAATTCAATAAATTTTTCCAATATAAATTTTGATATAAATTTTTAGAGAAGAACTTTATTTTATCGATTATAAATTTTAAATTCAAAAAAAAATTAAATTTAAAATTGGTTTCCTATCAAAAGGCACCAAAACTATTTTTTTTGAGAAATACTTCTTTTATCTAAAAAATTGAATTTATTCTTATGTCATGTATAGAAAAAATATAATTAAAATATTAAAGATAAAATTGAATATATTACATAAAAATTTAAATTATAAAACCAAAAAATATGGATATTATTTTTTATAATCACAATTATTCTCACTTAAATCAGTTTTTATAAAAAACACATTATTTATATTCAATTGGTTTTTATTTCTGTTTATAATAAATTTAAAAACCGATGAATCATTTTATAAACATGTGAAAACTATATTTTCATAATTTAGTTAATAAATATAATTACCACTATTCCAATAGCTTGGTTATAATGGTAGCATTTAATTAATAGTATTTAGTTGTTCGTTTATGCTCGATGTTGCGTATCATGTACGCTATCAAATATGGTGTTTCTTTCTAAAAAATCTAGATGTTATAGAATTGACCTGGATAATTTCTAGGTTCCCCACATTTATGAATATAAACTATAAATAGATCCCTAGTAAGAGATCTATTTCCTTCTATAGTACTCTATATTTTTCCTCAGCAATTCATTACATTGTTACCTTCAATTCCATACATAACACATTTTCCTTTTCCCTTCCGTAACATTATTGGGTGTCTCTGTCCATATTTTGGGATAACATATTAGGAATAAATATAATATATTTTACTCTCATCATCATACCTTTTGGTTTCTTATAGTCATAACACTATCATTCATATTCAATGATAACATGATTTATTTAGATTCAATCCATTGACAAAACAGAAAATAAATATTGTTAGGAATAATAATCGTAGTGGTAAAAACATATAATTATTTATTCGAATACAAAAATAGGACTCATTATCCTCAATATAATACACGTTTGGTTTAATACTTGTCATTCAATGTCATCATCTATTAAAATTCCTCATAATGGTTTGTAATGAATATATGATTTTCTCTAAGAAAATCACTCATAAGTTTTAGACATAGTCAACATTAAGGCGTGTTTTTATTCACCAAGTGATTATAGATTAAAGAATAAAGTTTTATTTTCTTTTTTATTTCACCTATGTATATTTTTTACACAACTCAGTCAACTTGTAGGATCCTAATATGTAAATAAATCTATAAAAAACAAAATTATCTCTACCTTACCAAAACAATATCATACCCTTCTATACTAATCCTAAAAATCTATCACATGTGTATGTTCATAGATATATGTTTTCCTAAATATAGATTTCATGGTTTCTAACAAACATCATTTGAAACCAACTTTAATGAACCCAAACATATTATCATATGACCAGTGTATTACATTATTACATTTTCATAAGATACCTAGAATCAAATCCCAATGGCCAAAATACATTAGAAGTATTTTCTAACTAGATACATACGCGATTCCCATATTATATTTGGAAACTAAAATTATAAATGAAATTAAGAATATAATTCCTAGTATACTTCATGGATTTATGGGAAAGTAAATAAAATAAGGGTGAGTTCTAATTCTTAGTAATGGTTAGGTATATTGTATTCTACCAAGAATCAATAAGCATTATCATGAAAAATTATATAATTGAACCCAAATTCCATTTAAAAAATTTTTAGGGGAAGCATAACATGATATGTCATAATCAATATGGAATGGTAAATAACTAATCACATATTCCATTTAAAGATATTTACTACAATAATAAATTTATAAATATAAATAACAGTAAATACTTTTCATTTAATCAGTAGAATGACTTTATTAACTAGATAATACATAATCAATGTGGATAGTTAAATAACAGAAGACTAATTCAATTAAAATATTATGACAAGAATAGTCAATATGGAATGGTGGATAACTTGAAACACATAACATTTAATCAATTAAATGGCTATTATAAATGGATAAGCCATATTCTAATTGGAAACATAAATAACATAAAACACATGCCAATTGACCAACAAATTGAGAATAAATTCGTCAAGAGATAAAATAATTTTGAACATTTGATGGTTTATAATCACTGAATTCTTGATGATGGAAATTCATAATTATTGGACATCATGATTTGAGGTATCATGATACCCCTACTGTCAATACCTTTCTCACAATAGATTAAAAATATTGGGTAGGTATAAACCATAAACAAATTTAACATAATCTCGCCAATATATTTATCTGATGTGACTATCTATTCATCGAGGTGATATCTATAACCAGGACCTACATGTATCATCATATATAAAAGATTCATCATATTCTGAGTAATCTATTTATTACATAAACAATATGTAATATTAAAAAATATCTATATTGAAAAAATAATATAGAATTATCAATATTTCCTGACTCAATCAAATAAAATTTAATTTAAAAAAGAATATATATATATTATATATATTTCATGAAATTAATATATCCATGATAAATAATATGGATATTTAGGTCAAATTTATTTTTCAATTATCATTGAAAAGAAGATATTATAGTGGAAATTTAACTACTAAAAAATCATTAATGAATGTAAATTCAATACATTATTTAGAAAAAATAAACATATACCATATATAGAAATAATATGGATGTTTTAAATAATATATATACCTACTGGATTCGAATTAAAATGGATAGTTTTTTTCATTCGTGAATACATATATCGTAAAAATATTTTTAAAAACATTTTTGAGGAAAATATCCTTTTATGTTGGTAATTATATTTAAAACTAAAATTTCATTTAACAGTTTTAAAAGAAAATGAAAAATAACCTCTAAATTTTATAAAGTAATCAATAAAATATTGAGTGGTTAGGGCGGTGAGTAATTTCATACATGTCATACACTTTAAAAAACAATTCCATTTACATTTTCTATAAAATAAAAATGGTCCTTGTTTGGAAAAAAGACATTATGATTTCATTAAAAAATTAAAAAATTGAATCAAGGGAAAAAATATCATTGTTAATTAATTTGTACATTATTAAGAACAATTTTTAAAAATTTATAGAAATTATTGTTTTGTAAGGAAATTGATTTTCAATATAAGAGTGATATGGATTTAAATATTATTAGAAATATTTTCATACTAATTATATGTACTCTAAGTGGAAAAAATGTACTACTAATTTCAAAATCATGAATAACTAAGTGTACAAAAATTATAACAATTTATTATAAAATAATAAAAAAAATTCATCATTGGTATTCATGTATAAACAATTTTGATTAAAATGATATTATGAAATATACCGCTATAATGAACTTAACGTTGAAGTGAGGATTAATCAATAACGATACTGTATATATATATATAATGTAATTAAACATAAAATAACTGGAAATAACCATTATATATTCAAATTTCAGTACATGTATAATCTAAGAATGTAAAAGAGAATGAATAATTAATATAATCTAGTGAAAATAACCTTGGTTACAAAATTGATTACCACATGGTAAATTTTATATCAAATTCACTTTAGATGAATAATTTAAAAATAAACTAAAATTTATAATTAATTTATAAGTAATAATGATATTAAATGTCAAATTTTAATTATATACATCACATAAAATAAATGATGTGTATAACATTACAATATAACTCAATAAAGTCACATTTAGACGAAGTCCCCAACCTCATGCTTCAATTTGGTTATACATGATTTAAAATAATAT
Source organism: Viscum album (assembly GCA_963277665.1). Classification (NCBI taxonomy): domain Eukaryota; kingdom Viridiplantae; phylum Streptophyta; class Magnoliopsida; order Santalales; family Viscaceae; genus Viscum; species Viscum album. The sequence continues at coordinate 1,270,718,356 of OY728136.1, forward strand.
ATAATTGTTTTAATTAAGTTATTAAGTAATATAATAACCATATTCATATTTATAATATCATTTTTATCCTCTTACAACATCTTATCTCCCAATCGTTATTAATCATTCATTACTTTCATTGTATCATATGTTAATTGCCTTGTTTTCAAATGCATATATTGTCATAAAAATCCAGGTAATTGTGTATAAGATATATATAATTATATATATGTAGTACATATTATTTTTATCATTGTATTCATTTTTATAATCATTATTGAAATTTCAACATGGATAATTGATCACATCTCTTCGTGAAGATGGTAGGTCACAGGTATGCACTATCGATGTTATTATTACCTATATAAGAGAAAGGGTGGGGAATTGATGGATATATTAAGCTTAAAAAAATAAATATCATTGGATATATATCACATTTATTATTTAAATATATACTTCTTAATTTCCATGTAATGAGTAAGATGAAAATAAATTACATCACTTTGTGAGGCGGTAGTCTCCAGTACACACGAATGATGTTATCATATTTTAAAAACATAGAACGTACAAATGAATTTTTCATATTATAATTTAGGAAGATTAATAATAAAATAAATATAATATGTTTCTGTTTAATCCATCATTATATCAATTATTTTAAGGTGGTTAAGGAAAACGAATTAAATCGGTTCATGAGGAGGAAGTCTTCAATACACATGATTGATGATTTCATTTTCTCGTTGATGGAAGAGGATAATGATATATGTTATTACATAAAAATAATATCATCTCAGTATATATGTTATATTTTTTAGAATATATTATACTTATTAAAAAATGTTGTAGGGGGGTTTACGATGATATAAATTGAAAACACTCGTTTAAGAACATTACATCTTCTGTAGGGATCTTATTTTAGTTTCCCAAACAAATACGTCATATGATGGATTTATGGTCCAAAATAGGGGTATAAAATATTTCTATGAGATTAATTAAGTCATTTTGTCTAATATTTTATGAACTACATAGCATTTTAAGTGTGAATAGATGAGCAAAGAGGGTGATAAAAGTATAAGAGAGGACCCACATTGATTGTTTTTGAAAATATTTAATTACACCCTTGTTTTAATAATACAAATTTCCAATAAAATGTGTTATAATATACCATTTAAAGTAATTATGTATATATGTGGATACAAAATTTTTTCTTTAAAAACATTTAGGTCATTTTATCCATTATATTTTAAGATTAATACCTCAATAAATCAGTTTGTACCTTAACCATGATAATTAATGTTTACTTCATTTATTATTCATAATGGTCCAAAATTATGTTGAATGTATTATATAATATAAATTTGAAATATATAAATTTTTCAATTAATTTTTCAAAATTAATTTAATATAATTGGAAGAACCCAATATAAAATTATACCTATACACACAACAAACAAATAGATTTTTATGAAAAAATTATCATAAGATTAAAAGGTTTTAATATAAAGAATAATTATATAATTCATTAAAATGACCTAAAATTTTTATATTATAATAAAATTAAAAAATATTAATATAAGAAACAATTTAAAATTTTATTTATTCTTCTGATTTCTTTATATGAAAAGGATGCCCTCAATAAAAAATAGTATTTTTCAATAATCATAAAAAAATGAATCATTTGAGAAAAAATATAAACAATTGACTATAAATATACATTGATATTATAATTTCAAAAATAATGATCACTATATTAAATATTTTTTTAACATTATTTAAAATTTATTTTTAAATAATTTTCACAAAGTTTCATTGAAACCTCTTTTAGAAAAAAATTCTGTTTTTTAGAAAACATGTAATTTTTATTCATATGATCATTATTTAATTTCTAAGAAATATAAAGCAATAATTTTCAAAATCACTTTATTACGATACATGTCCTTAAATTTAATGTCTAGTTAATAATGATATACTATATTATGGTTTATTTTGACTTAGAGTTTATTGTTCCCTAGGCTATCAAATAAATTGAATTTAAGGAAATATATTTCATGGGTCATCTAAGATTGATGTTTCATGTATAATATCCAATATAATACTATTTTAATGTTATATAAATTTTTGGTTTCACATTATGTAGATTTTTTATAGTATTTTATGTCTTTATAACTTTTTTTACCCTTTTCCCATCATTTTACCATTATATTTTTAATATAATATATTGATTTTGAAGAAGTTTTTGTGCCTAAAAATTAAATTCACCATAATTTCTATTTTATTGTTATTTATTAAAATTAATTTTTCAAATTTATATTATTAATTTTCTAAATATGTGAAATTAAGTTTTTTTTAGAATTTTTATTTATTATATATATTGGAAAATATTATTATAGAAAGACAACATATATAGAATTATATGTTAATAATAATATTTCATATTAATTAATAATTAAATAATTGTTATCACTGTTTTTTTAATCTAAATCATTTAATAAAATTCATTATTTAATAGTTAACAATTTCATTTACTTTGATAAAATCATAGAAAACTTAAAAAAATCATTGAATAATTTATCTTATTAAAACTAATATTTTGTAATCACATAACCATAAAATAATTTATTTATTATTTATACAAATATTTTTTTCAAACATATTTTCTATATATAATTTATATAAATTTTATAAATATATAAGATCAGTATTTAAAATAACAGACACATTTTTGTGTTATGACTTAGTACTAAAATAAACCCCATAATGCATCATAAATAAGGGTTTCAATCCTTCCAGCCTCTATTAGTAGGGTATATTTATTGTAATCATGAATGATATAAATCTATAGGATAATTTACCATGGTGAATTCAAATATTAATAGTGTAAGTAAATAGATAGGTGAATTTTAATCAAGAATTTATGGGCCTTTGAGCACTCAAATGTTGGGACATTAGGCTATGATGTTTTAATGGGATAGTCGTGGAGCAGGTCAAACAATAGAGGGGGTGTGTCTTTTCATTTCTATCCAATGGTTATATGAATTTTTTCATTTTTTATCCCTAGGGAACATAATAATAATAATAGTACAACACGTTATTTTAATTATATGTAGCACATAATTTATTTTTTTATAAAAAAGAAATTTTAAAAAATAATTTCTATTTTATAATGTAATTATTAATAATTTTAAAGTTATATAGCTTTCAATTTCATAGAAAAATTATAAATAATCAATATATATATAAAATACATAAATACCCCATGACCATATAGTTAGTGACCATATTTATAGTGACTGTATTTTCAACGGACACACTTCCAACGACTATATATGTTGGTCAGATTTAAATTATTTATAAATCCTTATATACATCACTAAAATAATTCCTAATATTCCTTAAAATTTATTCCAAATTGTATATTATATTTTAAATTATATATCTTACATCTATTATTATATTTTATTTCTTGATCCTTATAGGAAAACATGGGTGTAATGATTTTATGCTCAGCATTTTTCTTTACATCTTGTTTTTGTCCACTTATAGTTGAAATAATAATTTTTATATTATATTCTATTTTTGAATTTATTTTTATATCACCATACAACATTTAAACTCAATAAAATCTTCTATATATTTTTTTTAATTTTTATATTTTTTATTTTTCTTGTTAAATATGTTTTTCATAAAAATATTTATTTAATGTAAAAATACATCTTAAAATTGTGTGAGGTCACATTATAACCCTTTAAAAAATATAACTATATAATTTATCATACCCTAATTTAAATAGATGAGGGGTTTTTTTCTCATTACATATTCATATTTCCACATTACATTATCACAATAACGATTCATCTAAACAACATGAACTACATGACTCGTATTTTTTCATTATACTATGCCATAACATTTAATTTATTCTTTTGGTTTTGTTATGGTAATAGACATAAATTTTTAATGATATACAAATTATTTTTTGTATATAAGGAGTATAATTTATTTATTTCCATATGTATGAAACATGGAAAAAATCATGTAGTGGGGTTATTTTTTGTTGAGGTTTTAAAAGATAAGACACTATCCCAGCATGTTTATGAATATCAATGTTTAAAAGCTATCATGGACATAAAATTACCATATTTTTAAATCTCATTACCCACCTCTATGGTTATATTTAAAGGAATAAATTATTTTAAACATCAATCTCTAAGTATCAATGTCTATTATCCTCATAATTTTTTAAAAACGTTTTATAGTATTAATTATCCACTAAATGGATTAAATATTATCTTTCATCTATTTAGCCTGATACGGTCCTATATTTTTATAATCTTTAACATTATCCAAACATGCTATGCTTATACATATGTTCTCTCATAGATCCTCATATAATTATATCTAAATTATCGAATGTAGATATTTGTTATATGATATTAATTTCAGGGGGAATTGATCAAAACTCAATTTTAATGTATTTAACGTGATCATAGAATATATTATAATGATTGAATGATCCATTAAAAATATAAATAAATGTGATTCTGATAAGTTGTTTTTAATATATTACCAATATAATATACTACATGAACTCATATTCAGATCTTGATGTGAAACTTTTCTTCTTAATGAGATAAATTTATAATTGTACACCATGATCCATTACCACCACCATTACATTTATCATTTCCTAATTTCCATGTGATAGTATTCTTTAATAGAAGTGAAATATTTTTACTTTTTGAGGTGGTAAATTATAACACTAAGGTCATTATGGACTATGGATGTCTTAAAAACCCTAATATATAGATGATAGTGATGTTATTCTATTTCTATACAGGTATGTGTTATGATTTAATCATCACATTAGACCTATGATATTCTTAATTAAAATTTTTTGAAAACAAGCATCACGATATATAACATACAATGTCTCACTTCATGTTTTTCCAAAAAATTTATTTTGTTATGTTTTTATATATCATTTTGATTCTACCATGGATATAAAATAAAGAGCTATCTACATTATCACACAGCTCTATTTTTTGGTATTATTAGAAAAAATATTCCATTCAAAATTTCTATAATTCCACTATTTTCAATGTCAAATTCTATAACATTTTTTAACATTTTATATAGATCTATTTCTTCTTTCTATTAATTTTGGTTCATTGTTTGGTTGAATGCTCTAGAATTCATTTGGGAATGATAATTTTTATTATCATTAATTAATATTTAATGTTTTGTTGATTTCAAATCCATTTATATTGGTACTAAATTAAAATATATCAATTTTAAGGTAGTTTGATTGATATTATATTAATAATAAGATTCATTGTTTTCCTTCCATATTATAAATTTATAGAGAAGTCATTTCCCTTGAACAACTGCGTCCATATCCTTTGGAACTTGTCATAATCATTCAGTGTAAATTTATACTTTAAACTCCCTAGATCAGTATGTCTTCCACTTTTCATCATAATGATAATGAACCAATATTTTAAAATAAAATATAATGGATTTGAACACTATTTCATGAGTCAATTAATTTTTTTCATAGATCATTAAGCATGTGGAGGCATATACTACATCTATGGAATTTATCAATTGTAAACATCAAAATACATTTCATAGTGCATGACAAAATTTCTAATATAATTCTATAATGTATTGTAATTTTATTATAGATCTCATTTTAATTTTTATCACATTCATCTTACTTGATTAACATTCCCCATTTTCTAATAAACTTCATCAGTGTATTATTTAGATAAAAATTTCATAAAAAAACATTCATAATAACTAAAAATAGTGAATCCCACAGATATCTCATAAATTGGTCGGTATGGGTAATTTTTAAATCACCACCATCATTGAATTATCCATACCAGAAAAGCTCATTTTGAGGTAAATCCTATAACCATTTATCAAGAAAAGAAAACTGTAGTGAACAAACACAAAACCCAAGAAAAAATAGTTACATGTCATATAAATCATACCCCTCACCACACCCATGATATATGACTTCTGCCGCAGTAGCTGATTCCCATTCATAGCTAACATATTGCTTCAGGACCTTCGCATACTTCCGTCTGAGATTCAGTTTCTCTAAGTATATAAACTCCTTAGAAGATTTCCTGACAGAGGACCTAGATAACACAATCTTTGGAAAGTTATAATAGACCTTCCTCGTTCTTCTTTTAACTACGGGAGGTTTCTCATTTCCCGATTTTCTCTTCCCATACATGACAACATCACTAAATAAAGGCTTTTCCAGGTCACAGTTATTTTCATTGTCACTATCCGAGATGTCCCCCCCATTTTCTAGTAACTACCACTGCTTGGAAAGCATCAATCAAGGTCTGGTTATTTTCATATTTCCCATTAATATCAATCATATTCAAACACTGTGGTGACTCCACAAAAATAGTACCAACATCCAGCTCCTTTCTCAAAACATCCTCTTTAAAAAATGGAATGTTGTGGCCTTCCTTAATTTGAGGACACCCATTAATCTCATCATGGCCCAATTTTTGAAATCGGTTGCAAGTATCAATTATAATATAAAAACCACAATTAGAAGTCAGATGCAATTGAGATTCCTTTGAATCTGGACAAATAGGGAGTGCTTCATGAGCTTTTTCATCAACTGAGCTCAAAGCTAGCTCTCCATCCTTCTTCTCAGCATCATAGGCTTTGATCAACCCACGATTATCCTGTACTGCATCATACTGATCTGCAAGATTTTCCCCATGCTGCAAAACATTCGCTAATGTTGCAGGCACTCCCAACGTTCCTCCAAATCCAGTACCAGGACCATTCCATGGATTAGGGGTCCTTCCTACAGGGAGTGCATCGTGAGCCTGCCAATCAACTAAGCTCAATGCCAGCTCTCCCCCCTTCTTCTCAGTATCACTTTCTTTGATCAATCCAGTATAAACCATTCCTACATCAAACTGATCAACATGATTTTTACCTTGATGCAATACCTCCCCTGAAGTAGCAGGTGCTCCCAACATGCTTCCAATTATAGTATCAGGACTAGCCTCATCCACAAAAATATAATTCAAACCATTATGTAGTGAGAGAGCTTGCTTCATATATCAAATACCATAGCAACAGAAGAATTAGGGGAATCTCGTTCCTTCCTTCCCAGAGATGAATCACCCAAAAAAACAACAGTGCCATGCTTCGCTACATCGGGATGCAGCTTTCCTTGACTAGATACCCCACCATGCCTCTTCATCGAAGTAACCGACCTCCTGCTTCTGGCTTCGTGAAGATAGTGACCATCCAAATGACCCTAACGAAAATAAGTCGAGCATTAATAAACCCAATTTTCAAACACAACATCTTTCCTCTATCGTAACTCCTCGCAAATAGTAATCTAAATAGAGTCGACCGGTGGTTTCAACGCATCCACCTCAACACAAAAATGAGGATTAACATGACGACTCACAAAATATGTGTGAGCATCTGAGCAGAGGAAACGACTGACTAGATTCCCTAGTATATAAATTATTGAAGGATTTTGAAAAGGTAAGGGAAGATGAGTCAGACATACCCAAGTCACTACTGAAGGAGGATCTTGATTCATACAGAGATGAAACCACCATCGGATAAGGAAACATTTTCATATATTGAATCAGTAGGGAGATCTGGACCATGCGCTGATTAATTCTTCCTTCGAACCAAATCAAATCATCAGGTGATGATTATCAATAATCCCTACTACAAAATGTTCCTTTAGATCGCAATCATTGAACACAAAGAAATCAAACTTATAAAGACCCAAAAATTTCAAGGGAAATTTTTTTCCTAATTTTTCTTTAGAATTTTACAAGAACGCAGTTTCTGACAGCGCCTGATTCCGAGGCCCGGTGTGCCCAGAATCAATTTCCGAAGTTTGGCTCGGGTATGTTCAGTGAACGAACGAGCGGGTTTTTCTAACTTTTGAACCGGTGCTCGGAATCGAATTCTGAGGGCACCGATGAAATCGCAGCACCGTTTTTTTCTTAGAAACTCCTCTTTCGATGTTGCGTTTGCTCGGTTGTTCTTTTTTTTAATTTTCTTTTTGGGTTTATGTTAGGAAATAAAATAAAGATGTATGAAAATTTTATTTTATTTCACATAAAGCCGCTTAAAGACCACTTAAAAGCTGATTAAGCTGGGTTGAAGCGGATAGGGTGCAATTCAAAATATCTTACCCACTTGGTAGGATATTTGTGAGGTGGGGGCCCGCATGAGCCCTACCGTTTCTTTTCTTCTTAAGTAACGCACCCGCACCCCCTATTAAAAGAAGTCAACCGTGCGTTTTTCTAGTTAAGAAACACCCCAATTTAATTGGGCAGTTAAGTTTTTCAATTAATTCTCTGAATTAATTGTTCGTTTCTTATCTTTTGTTTTTCAAATTCTTAAGTTGATAATAAAATAAGTTGAGGACTTATTTTAATTTTGTTGTGGGGTTTGTGTTGTGTAAAACCTTTGGGAGAGCAGAGGGAGAATTCTTCATTCTTCGATGAAGAATGCGAAGAACGCGAAGAACGTGCCACCTCTGACGAAAAACGCTCGTTTTCCTTCCACGGAATTTCTCCCCTTCCGCGGCGAGACTCTTCAACGGATCTTCTTCTTCCCCTTCATCGTCAACGGATCGACGAACAAGCTCGAAAGCGGAATCGTGTAGCGAGCAACGACGGCTTCGCCTTCCCTCGATTCGGACGAACGCCGACGTCCACCTTCGACGTCGTCATCCTCGCGATGCAATACCGCGACGAACCACGAACGACGACGCCTCCTTCCAATCGACTTCTACCCAAGGTAGGGGTTTGTATTCAATTTATTTATATTTGTTCGTGAATACCAACTTGATGATGATCGTGGATTAAAACCATTTGTTATCGAATAACGCGAGGGGGTCGGACCGCACAAACACGGCCGACCCTCCTCCTTTTTTTTTGTGTTGGTTTCTTGTGGTTGGTACGAGAAAGCGTGGTGTCGTCGCACCATGTAGTTTCATACGGAAGATATGTGTGGCGCCATCGCGCCGCGCCGTGAAAGGAAGAACAAGCACGTGACGCCGTCGCGCCGCGTCAAAGAAACGCGAAGATATCCACGGACGGAGTCGGGCCACGATGAAGGGGCGCGGCGCCAGCACGCCGCCCCAGAGAACCGCGAAGAAGGCACGTTTCGTTTTGACGTGCGGATTGACGAGTGATGACGAAGCGGGCCATAAAAACGATTTGAGATCCTCGCAGTGAAGATCGGGTCCCGGGAGGACCACTGGCGAAGACCGCACACAAAACCGACCACCAGAGCGCGTCCGGTGGCCCGCGGAAACTCCCACCGGCGCGCCACGCCGGCGAGGCGGCGGCGGCGGTCGGAGGCGGCGGCCGGAAGCGGCCGGCCGCCAGGCGGCAGCAAAACCCGCAGCGGCTGAAGCCGCGGCGGCGATGCGATTCCGCGGCCGCGCGGAACCGGTGGAGGGACGCGGTCGGGCCACCGCGTCTGGTTGACTCGGGGCGGCCCCACGAGGGGTCGCGCTTCTCATCCACGGGGGCAGTGCGCCCCCCCCCCCCCCCCCCCCCCCCCGCCCTCGGCACGGCCGTAGCCCCCGAGCCGACTCGCTGGTTCGGTCGGGTCACGCCCAGGCCGGGCCGAGCCGCGCCGGCCGGGCCGACCCGGTTTGGGCCGACCCAGGGGGGGTCGGGCCGGGTCGACCCGGGCCCAGACCCCCCGTTTCCGGATCGTTTTCGGTCTTTTGCCCGTAACTTGAGATACGGGCCTCCAAACGACTCGACGTTAGCGGCAACGCGATCCTTGGATCGAGACAGTCATTTCGGTTTATCGCACTCAAGGATTCGAAGAACTTTGGGTTCGGCCGGGTTGGTTCGTACACGAAACCAACCAGGCCCTCGGAGCGGAAACGCTCGTATCTTGAGCTCGGGACGTCCGATTGACGTGTCGTCGACTTTGATGGTTTCCTCTAAGTGAGACGGATCTTTTGGCTTACTCCGCTCAAGGTTTGGATGTCGTCGGAGTGCGGTCGGGTTGGTTCGCTCACAAAACCAACCGGGCCCCTGGAACGAAAAAGTCAATAACTCACAGACTGGGCGTCCGATTGACGCGCCGTCTGTCTCGTTGTTTTACTCTTGATGGGAAGGAACTTTTGGCATGCTTCGCCCGAGTTTTGGACACTATTGGAGTTTGGCCGAGTTGGATTGTACCCGAAATCCAACCGGGCCCCTGGAACGGAAAAGCTGATATCATTCAGACCAGACGTCCGTTTGAAGAACCGTCAGCGGCGTTAGTGATCATGTTGAGAAATGGTCCCTATGAGTAATCCTTATAAGAGTTCGGGGTACAGTTGAGATATGTCCGGATTTGGTTTGCTCACGAAACCTACCGGGCCCCGGGGACAAAAAGGCTAATAACTCACAGACCGGACGTCCAATTGACGCGCCGTCTGTTGCGTTGATACCCATGTGACGAGGCGGTCCTTTGAGATACTTCTTCGTGGGACTTTGAGATACTTGGAGTATCGACCTTGTAGCTCATAGAGCGGATCCTCCCAGAGACGAGCGTGCAGAGTACGGAGACCGTGTAGCCGACTGAGACCTGACGACTGCTTGACCGACTCGACTTGGAGTGAGTCGACTAGCCCAGTGGACGGAGCACTACTTTGTGAGGTGCAGACCCATGGCGGATGGAGCACTACCTGTGTGATAGTGCATACCCGCGGTACTCTTCCGAAGAGTACCTCAGCAGGCTACTAGGGGGTGTGTCCTACTGTGTTTGGGAGGCATACCCCGGCGGGAAGCACTATTGTGTTTGGGTATCTGGCCCGCGGTACTCGACAGGAGGAGTACCTTAGCAGTCTTAGGATAGTGAGCAGTACCTCGGAGTCGTGACAGGACCACTGTACACTCCAGAGACGGAGCTCTTCAGTAGTTACGGTTTCGATAATGAAAATCCTGGTTTGAGCTGAATCATTGACCTTGGTGTTAACTCATGAATGAGATGGGTCACTTGATAACTTAGGTATATGTATGGGAATATACCTCGGTAGTGGTTATCTGTTGATTTCATAATCATTGTGTTTCCTCATAATTGAGATGGGTTATTTGATAACATAGGTATATGTATGGGCATATACCTAAGTAGAGGTTATCTGTTGAGATCTTTTTTGTGGTTAACCTTGTTGGTTTTAGTGAGATCTTGAGGGTCTCGGGGTCCCTACTGAGTATCGTTATACTCACCCTTGCATGGGTTATGCCCGCACCTCATTGTGTTGGTTGCAGACGACATGCAGTGCTGACGGAGGCCGAGTGTTCGAGGGCTAGACGATGCCCGGAGGTGGACTACACGACGAGTCAGTGTCCGGAGGTGGACTTCACGGAGAGACGACACTCGGAGGAGGTTGACAGACGAGAGCACTATGGAGGCTATCTGTACCTACCCTTCAGGTAGGTTTCGTGGTGGACAATCCAGGAGCTGCGCCATCTGTACAAACCCTTCAGGTAGGATCCGAGGAGGACGACCCAGGACCCACTTCCGTCCCTCCAGCTGTTGTATTTTTCTATTGTAATTTGTTCAGTTGTAGTTGTACTTTCTTTTGGGTTTTTATTCTGGCCCATTAACATTCAGCACTTCTTTTGTACTTAGTGTTTTACTTCCGCTTGTACTCTGTGGTGTTTTGTTACTTTTATAAAGGAAATGCCTTCCCAGTTATCAGGATTTACGCCTTCGGTGCTAGTCGCCAGCCCCTGGCCTATGGAAGGCGGGCTTGGGGTAGTCACGACATGGGCCCCGAGGATGGGTCGTAACAAATTGGTATCAGAGGAGTTCAGTTCTACCGTGGAACTTATAACTCAGATGTTTCTTTCTGTGAATCAATAGTGTTAAGGGTACCGAGTGTGGTTTTCAGTTCAGGAAGTCCAGTGTTGGTGCGGGCAGCTGACGTATCCATACACCAGGACCCTGAAAACTGATTTCCGACTTTGTGCACGAAAACACTGATTGCGTGTATGTTTTCTAGAAGTTTTACTTAAATGTCAGCTCAAACCAGGTCAGCTCACCAGGGATAATCGTTTGACCGTGTCACGTTGTTTCTTTCAGGATGCCTTTTCTCAGACGACCAGCTAGAGCCCAAAGGGACGTGCGTACTGACAGCTTGCCGAGCGACGAGGCTTCGGTACAGGGCCCTCTTGTAGTTCAGGCACCAGCGGAGGCACTAGCGGTACTACCATACGTTGGGCCACTGATGCCACCAGTCCAAGCAGTAGGCGATGCACGCCACTTGAGTGCGATGCACGAGTTCCAGCGCCAGTGGCCACCCAGGTTCTGGGGAGAGACGGACCCGCAGGCGGCTGAGGATTGTTTGGAGGCTATGGTGACGGTCTTCAGGCTAGTGGGGACGCCGGCAGACCTCATGGTTATCTTTGCTTCCAGACTTCTTCAGGCAGCAGCAGGCAGGTGGCGGGGCCACTTGTTTCAATTTTGTGATGGGATGGCCATCACATGGGAAGACTTCGAGACCTTCTTCAGGGTGGAGTTTGTGCGAGTAGCTCTACACCCCGAGCGTGTACATGAACTTCTGCCTTTTCCGTAGGGTTTTTGATCAGTAGCCGAATCATCTGTGGGTAGTAGACAGATGATACAGAGGTCCAGGAGGACCAGACCAGCATTTGGACGATCTCGGGTTTTAGGACCGGTGGTGCGGGTCACCCGGGGTGGGGTCAGAGCCAGGCGTGCCAGAAACAGGCTGTGTTACTCCTGCGGTGGAAAGGGTCACCTGGCACGTGACTGTCCGACTCCTCGTACAGTTGATCCGCAGGCGTTGGAGGAGCCACCAAGGCAGAAACAGCGACGACTCCTTGAGCAACAGCCGAGCAATAGACAAGTCAGTAGAGCTCCGGGAGCATGTGGATAGGAGAAGAACTAGTGGATACGTCCTTTGTACTTCTAGTTCCATGTTGTTGTTGTATTTGTGTCTTTGTATTATGAGATTCAATAATAAAAAAGACACTTATCTTTGATTTCTTTCCTGTCTTTTTGTTTGGTTGATACTGAGTGGTCCCGGTTAAAACTGTTGAATTGACCCTCACTTTCGAGATTTCTACTGGAGGAGACCCAGTGACCTCAAACTGATGCTGATAGTGTGACTCAACCCTTGGAGGCGAGAGTGACATTTGGATCTCTTGGTAGTTACGCCGAGGCCTTACGACGTCATCCATGGCATGAATGCATCATTATTATTGGGATTGACTGTATTAGGCAACGAATGTGGTTCATCCAGAAGATGAGACCAGGTTTCTCTTTTTGTCAAAGGAGAAATTTTAGTAGCACTTCCAGATCGTATGCAAAGGAGGTGCAGTTCATCCAGGAGCGGATGAAGACTGCACAGTGCAGTAAGAAACAGTAGACTGGTGCCAGTCTTAGAGACTCGGTCATGTTAAATGTTTCAAGAAGAGGAAGCTTTAAATAGAGTTGAGTCTGCGAAGCGGCAGACGTGGAGGAAGAACTAGGAGAGCATTATGAGGTGGTGTACATCTTAACATACTACAACCACCCGTCATAGTTATCCCCGCCAGGCTCAGGGAGCTGGAGGGCGGAGGAAGAGTGCGACTTCTTGCGGTCAAGGTGTGTGACCCAATGGCTCTAAAAATGATTAAAGGGATAGTCTGTGTCCACTACTAGCTGATGTAGTAACAGACGTCGTTATTAATCATTCCTCGCTTTCACAATCTTGTCCCAGACCTAGAGTTTCCGGTAAGTCGTGGACTTGACCCTCACGTCTTGAGATACCTTGGGAGGAGACTCGATAATCACACTTACGCCGACGGTGTGGTCAGACCCTTGAGGAGAGAGTTTCAGTTGGAATCTCTTGGTGGCAGCATCGAGGCCTTACGAAGTTGGTTTGAGTATGGACTGGGCAATCACAGTTCATACACAAATTGACGATATTAAGAAAAAAGGTTGTGGTTTAACCACGACGTCGGGATGGGTTTTCCTTGGTCGGTGGAAAGGAAACCCCAGACAGCACTGGATAAACTCATGCACAGTAGGGTGCGACCGATCACTCTTGAGTTGGTCAACCTTACCCTCGCGGCAGCAGTTGTTTTGTGTTTCAGTTCTAGCAAGAATTGGAGACTTCTGAAGTTCGAGGATGACGATCATGTCCTTATACGGGTCTCACCTCGACGAGGTTTGCGGAGATGTGGCCAAAGCGGCAAGTTATCTCCAAGGTTCAGCGCACCTTCTTAGGTCCTCAGCTGGGTAGGTGGGGTGGTTTACCGCTTGACCCATCCACCTCAGTTGCACCGGGTTCACGACGACTTCCACGTATCTCAACTAAGGAGATACGTGCTCAACTCTTCGCAAATCATCGACCACAGGGAGTTGGACGTCGATGATAGGGCGACATGCACGGAGGTTCCAGTGGGGATCGAGAATCGACAAGGGTGGTCCTACGGGGATGATAGATTCCTTGGGTGCACATTATTTGACAGTATGGGAACCTCCAGGTGAGCACATGGGAGCAAAAGGCTCAGATGCGTGCTTTCTACCGCTTTAGTGACCTTAGTTTGTGATAAAGCTTTACGAGGACGTAAAGCCCTGAGTTGGGAGTAATGTAAAGACCCGGAAATTTCAAGGGAAATTTTTTTCCTAAATTTACTTTGGAATTTTACAAGAACGTAGTTTCTGACGGCGCCTGATTCCGAGACCCGGGGTGCCCGGAATCAATTTCCGATGTTTGGCTCGGGTACGTTCAGTGAACGAACGAGCGGGTTTTTCTAACTTTTGAACCAGTGCCCGAAATCGAATTCTGAGGGCACCGATGAAATCGTAGTGCCGGTTTTTGCTTAGAAACGCCTCTTTTGGAGTTGTGTTTGCTCGGTTGTGCTTTTTAATTTTTTTTTTTGGTTTAAGTTAAGAAATAAAATAAAGGTGTATGACAATTTTATTTTATTTCACTTAAAGATACTTAAAGACCACTTAAAAGAAGCTTAAGCTGGGTTGAAGCGGATATGGTGCAATTCAAATTATCCTACCCACATGGTAGGATATTTGTGAGGTGGGGGCCCGCACGAGCCCCACCGTTTCTCTTCTTCTTAAGTAACGCACCCGCACCCCCTATTAAAAGAAGTCAACCGTCCGTTTTTCTGGTTAAGAAATGCCCCAATTTAAATGGGCAGTTAAGTTTTACAATTAATTCTTCAAATTAATTTTTCGTTTCTTATCTTTTGTTTTTCAAATTCTTAAGTTGATAATAAAATAAGTTGAGGACTTATTTTATTTTTGTTGAGGGGTTTGTGTTGTGTAAAACCTTTGGGAGAGCAGAGGGAGAATTCTTCGTTCTTCGACGAAGAACGCGAAGAACGCGAAGAACACGCCACCTATGATGAAGAATGCTCGTTTTCCTACAACATAATTTCTCCCCTTCCGCGGCGAGACTCTTCAACAGATCTTTTCTTCCCCTTCATCGTCAACGGATCGACGAACAAGCTCAGAAGCAGAATCGGGTAGTGAGCGACGACGGCTTCGCCTTCCCTCGATTCGGACGAACGCTGACGTCCCCCTTCGACGTCGTCATCCTCGCGACGCCATACCGCGGCGAACCTCGAACGACGACACCTCCTTCTGATCGGCTTATACCCAAGGTAGGGGTTTGTATTCAATTTATTTATATTTGTTCGTCAATACCAACTTGATGGTGATCGTGGATCAAAACCATTTTTTATCGAATAACGCGAGGGGGTCGGACCGCACAAACACGGCCGACCCTCCTCCTTTTTTTGTGTTGGTTTCTTGTGGTTGGTACGAGAAAGTGTGGTGTCGTCACACCATGCAGTTTCATGCGGAAGATATGTGAGGCGCCGTCGCGCCGTGCCATGAAAGGAAGAACAAGCATGCGACGCCGTCACGCCGCGTCAAAGAAACCCGAAGATATCTGCGGACGGAGTCAGGCCACGACGAAGGGGCGCGGCGCCAGTACGCCGCACCAGAGAACCGCGAAGAAGACACGTTTCGTTTTGACGTGCGGATTGACGGGTGACGACGAAGTGGGCCACGAAGATGATTTGAGAGCCTCGCAGTGAAGATCGGGTCCCGGGAGGACCACTGGCGAAGACCACACACAAAACGGACCACCGGAGCGCGTCTGGTGGCCCGCGGAAACTCCCGCCGGCACGCCACTCCGGCGCGGCGGCGCCGCCGACAAAACCCACCGCGGCTGAAGCCGCACGGAACCGGTGGAGGGACGCGGCCGGGCCGCCGCGTCCGGTTCACTCGGGGTGGCCCCACGAGGGGCCGCGCTTCTCATCCGCGGGGGCAGCGCGCCCCCGGCCCTCGGCTCGGCCGTAGCCACCGACCGACCCGCCGGTTCGTCCGGGTCGCGCCCCGGCCGGGCCGCGCCGCGCCGGCCGGGCCGGGGTCTATCTGGGTCAGACCTGGCTTGGGCCTACCTGGTTCGGGCCGAACCTGGGGGGGGGGGGGCAGGCTGGGTTGACCCGGGCCCAGACCCCCCGTTTCCGGACCGTTTTCGGTCTTTTGCCCATAACATGAGCTACGGGTCTCCAAACGACTCGTCGTCAGCGGAAACGTGATCCTTGGATTGAGATGGTCGTTTCGGTATATCGCACTCAAGGTTTCGGAGAACTTTGGGTTCGGCCGGGTTGGTTCGTACACAAAACCAACCGGGCCCTCGGAGCGGAAACGCTCGTATCTTGAGCTCCGGACTTCCGATTGACGTGCCATCGACTTTGATGGTTTCCTCTAAGTGAGACGGATCTTTTGGATCACTCCTCTTGAGGTTAGGATGTCGTCGGAGTGCGGTCCGGTTGGTTCGCTCAAGAAACCAACAAGGCCCCTGGAACAAATAAGGCAATAACTCACAGACCGGGCGTCCGATTGACGCGCCGTCTATCTCGTTGTTTTACTCTTGATGGGATGGAACTTTTGGCATGCTTCGCCCGAGTTTTGGACACTATTAGAGTTTGGCCGGGTTGGATTGTACCTGAAATCCAACTGGGCCCCTGGAACGGAAAAAGCTGATATCATTCAGACCAGACGTCCGTTTGACGAACCGTCAGCGGTGTTGGTGATCACGTTGAGAAATGGTCCCTATGAGTATACCCTATGAGAGTTCAGGGTAGAGTTGAGATACGGATGCATTTGGTTTGCTCACGAAACCAACCAGGCCCCGGGGAAGAAAAGGCTAATAACTCACAGACCAGGCGTCCGATTGACGCGTCATCTATTGCGTTGATACCCCTGGGATGAGGTGGTCCTTTGAGATACTTCTTCATGGTACTTTGAGATACTTGGAGTATCGAACTCGTAGATCGTGGAGTAGACCCTCCCACAGACGAGCGTGCGGAGTACGGAGACCGTGTAGCCGACTGAGACCTGACGACTACTTGACCGACTCGACTTGGAGTGAGTCGACTAGCCTAGTGGACGGAGAACTACTTTGTGAGGTGCAGACCCATGGCGGACGGAGCACTACCTGTGTGACAGTACAGACCCGCGGTACTCGTCCGGAGAGTACCTCAGCAGGCTACTAGGGGGTGTGCACTACTGTGTTTGGGTGGCATACCCTGGCGGGAAGCACTACTGTGTTTGGGTAGCTGGCCCGTGGTACTCGATAGGAGGAGTACCTTAGTAGTCATAGGTTAGTGAGTAGTACCTCAGAGTCGTGACAGGACCACTGTACACTCCAGAGACGGAGCTCTTCAGCAGTTACGGTTTCGATAATGAAAATCCTGGTTTGAGCTGAATCATTGACCTTTGTGTTTACCTCATGAATGAGATGGGTCACTTGATAACTTCGGTATATGTATGGGTATATACCTGGGTAGTGGTTATCCGTTGATTTCATAATCCTTGTGTTTCCTCATAATTGAGATGGGTTACTTGATAACTTAGGTATATGTATGGGCATATACCTAAGTAGAGGTTATCTGTTGAGATCTTATTTGTGGTTAACCTTGTTGGTTTTAGTGAGACCTTGAGGGTCTCGGGGTCCCTACTGAGTATCGTTATAGTCACCCCTACACGGGCTATGCCCGCACCTCGTTGTGTTGGTCGCAGACAACAGGCAGTGTTGACGGAGGCCGAGTGTTCGAGGACTAGACGGTACCCGGAGGTGGACTACATAACGAGTCAGTGTCCGGAGGTGGACTTCATGGAGAGAAGACACTCAGAGGAGGTTGATGGAAGAGAGCACTGTGAAGGCTATCTATACCTACCCTTTAGGTAGGTTTCGTGGTGGACGATCCAGGAGCTGTGACATCTGTACCTACCCTTCAGGTAGGATCCGAGGAGGACGACCCAGGAGCCGCTTCCGTCCCTCCAGCTGTTGTATTCTTCGGTTGTACTTTGTTCAGTTCTAGTTGTACTTTATTTTGGGGTTGTATTCTGGCCCATTTACTTTCATCACTTCTTTTGTACTTAGTGTTTTACTTCCGCTTGTACTCTGTGGTGTTTTGTTACTTTTATAAAGGCAATGCCTTCCCAGTTATCGGGATTTACGCCTTCGGTGCTAGTCGCCAGCCCCTGGACTATGGAAGGCGGGCTTGGGGTAGTCACGGCATGGGCCCCGAGGACGGGTCGTTACAAAACTAATCAACGAAAGGTCATCGATGAGAAAAGTGAGAAACCATGGTCGAATCCATGAAACATGATGCCACAGAGAATTTCGATAAAGAAATAAAAAGGTGAGGGACCCCATGATGAAGATCTGGAACTTTAGGGCTTAGATAAATTGTTGGGAAGTCTTGTAGATAACTCGGGTTGGAAAACGGTACAAACGACGCCCGTGACGCCGGGCGCAGTGGAGCCAAAACATCTTCTCCCCCCCCCCCCTCCACTAGGAAGGCGGAAAAACCTTCATCGAGCATCAACTAGAGTTAATCCCCAGGAAGGAGAAGGCAAAGCTCTCATCTCCCCCTCAATTATCCATAGATATACTATAAATTTTTATTATACGATCCTTGAAGGATACTATTTTTATCATGAATAAAGACACCATTCTTTTTTATACATTTTCACATTCTTCATGGTCAACAACAAAACCAAAAGTGACATTTTAACTCTGAATTACTATGGGATTATATAATTTTATAATATATATAGAAAAAAATTATCAAGGTAATATATATAAACTTAATTCATCATATTCATATGGGTGGAATTTGAAATTATATATATGAATGGAATTACTAGGAACTCATAGGTTCTATATCATTTTCTGAGTGATTTCATGGATATGTCGTCTCCTTTCACACTTAAATAATTATTACAATATTAGTTGTCGATCCTTGATAAATATTGATTATATCACATTTCATAAAAAAATAATCAACATAGGTTAGTTGATATATGTTCTAGATTGTGATATAATTGGGTTCTTAATAATCAATAAAATAATGCATGGATTCATCATCCTTCATTTGAAAAGGGGTCTGATGCACGACATGATTAATAACATTTACCTCTACAAAAATTATCCAAATTATTTTGATATTAAATATTTTATTTCACCAAATCAATAAATCACACACAATTGTGAGTATCTGATTTTTGCATAGCACCATGTTTGAGTTCTAATAAAAATTCAACAACAAGATTTATTGGATGATTAAAAAACATATGAATCTATTTTTCAATTTTCTCACACAATAATATTATTAATAAAATATTATATTTCCATAACACTTTGAATAAAATTACAAATAAATATTGTTTATTAAGACCCTTGAAATGGAATTAATATCTATATATTTTTTATTGATATACAAGAAATGATAGATGATCACATCCTTATTGGGAATATGAAATTTTATTTCCCTATCATTTAAAATGATATTATTCTATGTAGAAAGATCCAATAATTTCCTAATGTGAATTAAAATTATAATAATGGAAGAATAATATTATTACTATAAGTAAATTATGAAAAAAATATCGAAAAAGATTTTTATATTTGCGATGAAACCATCACAGCATTATTTGTTTTCACTGATAATTCAATATCTAAACTTTGGGGTGGGGATTTTAATCCATTATAAAATTTCTCATATATAATATTGTTGGTAGATACATAGTTAAATAACAAATTTTTAGTTCTTGAGTGAATGAAATGCGTAAAATTACACCTATCATTATCATGATAAACTTTACTATTAGTCATTATACACTGATTATCATTGTGACTTATCTTTGGTGGTTATGGATGTGGATTGTCATTATTGACCAATTTATTTGTGTAAATATTGGAATCAAATTCTCAAAACATAATATAAAACCATTTTAGTTTGGTTACTGAATTTAAATGATTATTCTTTTCATTTGTCATGTCTATTTGAGATTTATTATATTTATGGTTAGTTATCCATCACATGATGATTTTACCTTTTAATTGTGAAAAAATTATCAATACTTATACCAATATACTTATAAATATTTTAATATTTTTTCATCTAATATCAGGATCATGAATAATGTTAATAAATGTTATAAAAAATGGAATTTAGTAACATATTCAATATTTTGAGGTAATTTGGATTCACTGAATGCTCTTGTGACCAACTATTATGTTTCTTTGATTCCCCATGATTCAATATTTCATTTATGGGAAATAGTATTTTTATTAATTTCCACTAGGTTCCTTATACAATTTTATCCTATTTCCCATTGCCTATTTTTTCTGGCCAATGATTTTTTATTTAGGAATCTTAATTTAAAAATATCCAGAGGCCCTATACACTCATACAGAAGAATGTACAGGTTTAGGAGAATATGTAACATATTTATGGTGGGTGAAATGTGATACATCTTAAATGGAAGAAACAATCATCTCTATAATAATTATAATTTTCTGAATTTTTTCTATAGTTTTAGTGGAAAACATGATACTCTTAGTAAGAGTTGTGTTTTCATTTAAGAATAATATATGAGAAGATTCTCAATGTTCATTTGGGACATAATTGGAATATTCCAATGAAAGTTTCTATATATTTCCATTGTTTTCCCCATTTTAATGGAAGGAAAATAATATTCCATATTGATAGAATCTGGAAAAAAAATATGAAGAATATCTAATTCAAAGTGAATATTACTTTTATTAAGTGGTAAAATCAACTTTGTTAATAGTTTTCATTCTTCTATCTATATTTATGTTATTTTTTTGTAGGCCACTAAAGGTAGTAATAAAGAAAATAGAATAAAAATTTTATCATTTAATAATGTGTAATTAAAAATAAAAGTTCAATGAGAATGTTTGGGAATGACTATAAAAACAAATAAATAAGTAGTGATCAACATAAAATGTGTTATAGAATATATTTATAGAGTGGATAAAAAAATTTTATTTGGAGGATCTCATAGAAAAATATCATTTTTCCATGTTCTAAAGAACTACAATAAAGAAGATCCCCCATCTATTTTCATGGGAGAATTATTATTCCCTATAATTTAATAGAATTATTGATTCTATTAAAATGTTATAAGAAACATCACTCATGATATGTGGTAACAGAGAAATCACATTATTGATAGAAATTGGACTGGATCACCGAATACATTTTAGGATATCTAGAATTTGATATATCTATATTTTGGTATGATTCATACCCTAAACTCATAGAGATAGTTCAAAATAATCAATACAAAATTCTCTTCATATTTATACAATGAGTGGATGAATCTGATAAATATTTATTCACACAATAAAATTCATGGAATTTCTACAGTTTTCCCTTTTCTGACCTCACTCATACACAAATTAATATGTACATACTTGAAAAATTATTTAATGTACACAAATTCGTTGTAAAAATAATTTCTTACTTTGTATGTTTCTCAATCACACATTATCCTTGGATGATTATGTTCAGAAAAACAATGTTCATCATGCCAACTTTATTTTTTCTAACATAATATAGAATTTTCTTCCACTCAAAACATTTTTTCCAATATGTATGGTTATACCTTTATCATGGATTTTCTGGGAGGAATAATGGCCTTTATTACTCTATAAAAGTATTTATATATTCTTATTTCATTTTAAATACATGTAGCACATTGAATATGTATTATCATGATATTTTAATCTCTATAGGAAACTCTTTCATATAGAATACTGTGAATTTGGTCCAAAAATATAAAATTATAACTTATTTTTTGTACATTAAATACATATTTATTTCAAATGTTGTTTGTTTTACTCAAATTTTAAATAATGGAAATTTATCACTCCTTATTCCGAGTTGGATACCCAGATCTCCTACTGTTTAATGAAAAGTCTCTTCAAGGAACTTTGGTTCATGGTTGTTTTATAAAGATCCTCAACTATGTATCATGGTTAAAATGGATGGGACTTGCATTGAAGAGGTAAATCGAGGAGGGGAATTGTCTATAACATTGCTAACACTAGGATTCTATCACTCCTAGAATAATTTGGGGTCTGTATTATACATCAAGACAAAGCTAGATCCATGAAAGTTGATATGAGTCTCTATATGAAATCTAACATTAATCTCCCTTAAGTTAAATTAGATTCATATATTTTCATCATATTATTATATAGTAATTCAACATGTCAATGTAGAATATAATTCACTATTAGGATTTTTTTTATGATTAATTCATTTGAGTGGGAAGTATCTCAACACATGTTTTGTGTGTGATAAAAAAAATGGGCCTCGTTGCATCCAAAGATGATCATTTAGAAACTTATAACCTTTATATATCATTTTTTATTTTTACCATTATATTTTAACAATATCCTACAAGGGTATTTCATTATACTACATCACATTCATCCAGTTTGAGGACTTAAAACTTTATTTTTTTTTCATTTTATTCATAAAAAAATTCAATTCCAATATGTCCCCCAAAACTAGAAAATTATGGCAGTTCCCAATTTGAATTTATATCATGATATCAAAACAATTAATTTCTTCATATCTACAAATTTTCATTATATATGATTTTTCTTGGGTATTAGGTATTATTACACTAAGAAAATGTTCTCTTTTTATCCATTATAAATAATAAACATAAAATTCAACCTTTCTAGTATTTGAGGGTTTTTTATAAGTTAAAAAATCATCCCCCTTTTCCTTCTTCTATATTAATTTTATCTCTATTTTAGAAAAAAGATATAATGAAATTATCTTATTATGTCATGTTTATCCTATTGCCTCATGCTCTTAATGGATTTTATCTATTAGTTAATATAACCTTGTAATTGGAAGGCATTTATCCAAACATTTTAATCAACTGAGAAAAGAATAATTGATGATATATTTTCCATTTTATTAATAAATTTCATTTAAATTGGTTGATTTAAATACTACATAATGGTTTATATATTTTTTAATCTAAAGTAATCAATATAGTGTTGCACCTTCCATGGATAATTTTCATGTTTTTAATGATTATAGTTATTTTTCACATCATAAGAAACTTATCATAGCCCAAAAAATGTTTATCACTTCAACTCGTATTTTGTTTTGTTTCTCATGAGAATATTTATTATATTGTCTATCAGATACATTTAACACTCAATCCCTCATAGTTTAATCTATTGAATAAATTAAAAAAATATAACTATTAGTCTCACATTATTATAATAATGGTAATAAATAAATAGATAAAGAAAATTAATAATGATTTATTCATTACTATGATTATATTATTTTTTTATATATCCCTTTTGGTTAAATCTAAATCAATTCAGTTAATTATTTATTGTTTTATATTATATTATTTTATTCTTCATAACCTAATATAAGGTAAAAAATAGTCCCATTATTGATACTAACTAATGTTATTTGTGCATTAAATTTGAAAATATTGTTTCATCTTACGTTAACATAATTTTATCTCAAAATATGTAAAACCCATGAACTAATATGGTTAGTGATATCAGAGTTTAATTATGTAAATAATATCTTTAAAAAAAATTCTTCAACACCATTGAAAAATAGTCTTAACATATAGTACCAATATAAAAATATAATATAAAATATTATTCATTGTACATGAGAAGATGAAATAGAAGAAAATGTGACATTTTATTCCCTTTATGTTTAATTATTAAATATATCCTTCAAATACTATAAGTTAGAAAAAAATTTGAACATATGTTTGAGAAGACAATTTAGGAACATGAACATAAATTAAGGAAATTATATCAATTTAAATGAATATAAAAAAAATTAATCATCAAATAATGATTTTTTTAATAACATAAGATAGGATCCATGGGGGTTTTTAAAAATATGTTTATATATATGGACCATATTGACTTTTTATGTTATACAAAATAATAATTCTATATAAAAAAATTAGAATGTCAAGGTTAACCAAAATTATAATCATATATTTAACATTATGATATTGATTTAATTTAATTTGAACCATCATTTGATCTCAATATTTTGGGATTATCTTGGGTTGTTTACAGTGGCTTTAATCAATGTTATGTGGCCTTTTTTGGTTTTCCACGGTTGGCGTATGATTTGGGGAAAATATGTGGTTGTCTCCAAAAAATGATACACCATGTATTAGTACACAAGAAGGTGGGAACGATAATTCCAAATTATTAGAAAACCCCCAACAAACCATTAAACCCTAGGAAAATGAGTTTTCATAATTGTAACATAGTTAGTTTAACCATGAAACCAAATAGTGATGCCTTTCCAAAATCCTAGTAAGGGCACACTGTTAGGGGAACAGTTACAATTAACCATACTGGCTAACCATGAAACTTTCAGTATAGGTTTTTCATACAGTAAAAAATTTAATTAAAATACTTGTACATTTAACATAATATCTAATAATCCAACATTCACTTTTAAACTATTTCGTTTACTTTTTTATGATTTCATGAGAATTTCATGGATCCTTCAACCTCTTTTATTGAGAATTGATGAACTAGTTGTTCATATTTATCCCTCTTCAGTATCAGGTATCTCACTCTTTAGAAATTTTCTATCTCATATATTTATCTCCCTTTTGAGAGTGGTTAATCCTGATGTTTTTGATTGATTAAATCTTAATTTTAATGGATTTTTTTCTAATGGTTTTTTATTCTCCAGATTTATTTCTAGATCTACTTTACCATTATCTCTTTTATGGTGTTTTTGGTATGGGGTGTTAGTTATTTTCATTTTATTAATGGTATGTGGTTCTATAAGGATTTAACTTATAATTGATTCCATAAATTAATTTATTTTATTTAAATGTGTTTTTTATTTTTTTTATAAACCTGTTATTTGATATGATTTGATGTTTAACATTAAAAGGGAGTGGTAATTGTGAAACCCCCTAATTTTTATGTTATTATAAATAATGTTTTAATTTTTTGAAAATTATTTAATTAAATTGATAAATGATTATATGAAATTATGATTTTTGGATTCATGAGAAAATTGGATTGACATTATTGATGCTTTGAAAGGAACTATGGTGATGAAAACCAATTATTTGGTTTTGTAGTTAAACTGGCCTATTAAAACTTGAATTTGTGAATTGTAATTATGAATGGAGAATCAAAATGATATTATTGAATTTACAATGGCTGATTGAATTATTTAAGAACATGTTAACTTGATTAATTAGTGGGTGAATAGGAAAAGCATTATATGACTATGCTTCCTTAATAATAGATTATTGATGAAAACTCTAACTGAAAACTGTTTGAAATGAATGTCCCTAATGGGGTTTTTATTGATTAGTACCATTAACCAAATTATAGGGACATTTTTACACATACATGAGCCATGATTGATGATTGATTATTGAAAGGAACTAGGAGAATGGAACAAATGTAACTCAAGGAAAATGAAATTTTTTTATTATTTTGATTGACTCGATTATGAAAACCAATGTATAAAAAAATATTATTCATTCCATTTTTTTTATTTAAATGTTTTCAATAAAATTTTAATTAAAAAATATTTTTGATATATCATTAATATCATGATTTGAAATCATGTTTTGTTTTAAAAAAATTATATTTTACAACATTCTATATTTTATTTAAATAGAAATCATAAATGGTTTAATTGTTATTGAATTGATTATGGTACATTTTGTGGGACCCTAATTGGTTGTTTATCTCATACCCTAACATTCCCTTTATATGTTTGTTGATTTTATTATCCTACTTATAAGGAAAGGTAACGTTCTAGTTTGGAGATGGAGATGGGAGGAACTATGGTCCACATGTGTCAAATGTATTTTGAGACTTATCTTTTATAGATGTTGTGTTGTATTTTTTATGTTTTATTAATATGGGGTTTTTATTTGATTTATTGTGTTACTATTTTACTTGAGGAGTGTTTGTAATAACAACTTTTTTTGTTTTATCATCCATTTTTTCATCCTTGTGGGTTGTTATAATAGAAAAAACAATACCTTCAATATTATATATGACTCTAGGAGCTATTTTCCATCCTATATAGATCAGGAAATCCCTTAAGTCTATGTCATGTCTAGTTTGAATAACTGTTTACTAGGGTATCCAGATTGGTTCATGAAAATATAGTTTCATGAAAGTTTGAGTTCTATTCCATATTGTTGTCAATGATTTATCGAAGTCTTTATGGATAATAAGCAGGATTTTCATTACATTAGGTGTATTTACGAGTGTGTTCTTTTTTATCACTAATCACAACAATCATTGAGTAACTATTACTATTTTGGAAATTCATCCTTATAAAATAAATTGATCAGATTCTAGTCTTATACTAATTTTATGTGATAATTTTGGCATCCCTAATGTTAAATTCTATTGATTGAGTTATATTCCAATATATCAAGATTGATTTGATGATATGAGTATTATTACAGACATTTTAGTGTTTCTTATTGATATTATTTAGTATCATACCATTTTAATGATGTTTTAATAGAAATAGTGGGAAGCTTCTTGAGAAAAATATTAATAAAATACTGAAATTGAATATAATATTATAGAGATTTTGGTGTGCACTATACATGATCTGAAACTAGTAGCATCAATTGTTCATGTTCAATCTCTGGAAGTGGAACCTTAAATAGATGATATTATAAATCCTGATATATATATTATTTCATATAAACAACCATAATTCTATAGAATTAACCATCCCTGTGAAGATTATGATTGGTATAGAAATATTGACATCATTTTTTGAGTTCCAGGAAACACGTGATTCGATAAAAGTGAAGTGTACTACCTTCATTCTTTAAGGTCCTAGTAGGATATAATGGGATTTGAATTTTACATTGAAGAAATATGGGGTATTTCAGTTGAAAGAAATCACAGTTATTTTCACGGAGTGATTATTTCCATAATGAATGGCCTTAGAATATTCTTTAATGCTTCTCGGCCTCCATCTGGGTGATTGAACCATTATCCAAAATGTTAAAAACATTCCAAAACGTGTTCGTTTTTCTCTAGATATATTGGAAAATTTTTAAGTGGGAGTCTATATTATTTGATATGTGTATTACAACCAATATTATATCTTAGGTTTTCATGTGGAAACTCACAACCAATGTAGATGTGATCGATAGAGAGTTTATTGTTGAGAATGACATAACTGGCGAGCCATAGTTAATGGGAGTACCTCTAAAAACTAGTGGAAGTCATGTTGGTTCCATTAAAGTAATGGGATTGTGCAGTGATCCTAATTTTAATTTATTATGATAAACATCATGAAGACCAACTGTGATGTCTGGAAGAGGCTCTTTTACATTCATTAAGTGTGGTATGGTTGAGCATTCAAAATCTGTTTTTAATGAGGTACCAAAGATATATAGTTCAAGTGGTCTATTAGGTCCCATGTATATGTTTTTTCATATATTTTGGTCTTCTCCAATTTTAACTTGATCATCACCACCTAATGTTTGTGTCGTAGAAATATATGCTTTAGGAAGTAAGTGGTTCCTTCCACAAGTATTTATAACTAAGCTTCATCACCTAGAGTAAGAGTCTCCAAAGGAAGTTGATGTTAGTACAAATTAGTGATAGGTACTAGCATTATAGTTTTATCCGTATTGAGTTCATTATTTGATAATTGTGAATCTAATTCGATCATATATACTCATTTGGTGAATTTACAAAACCCTCCAACACATCTTCGGTCTTATATGATTCCCCTTAAAACATGAGAAAGAAGGGTCTATGATGTACCTCTTTAATTTTATATATAACATACATTCAGATCAATTGTTATTTTCATGTTCATGACATGAACCATTTATATTTCAATCTTATGATGGATAGGTTGATTTATCATAAGCCTCATATTAACTATTATCTTCGACGGGTCTCCATTACTATGTCTGAAAGTGTGTGGCATGTTTTCTAGGGAGAATGGGGTCCAATATTTAGTAGTACTAGACATTTGATGTTGTATTTTGGTAGGGTAATATTATTACATTTATTTTACATGGATAATTAATCTTTTATTGGTTATATCTCTCTAATTTTAATCTATTTTATCGATTTGTTACCAACTTATTTTTATGGGTTTCCATAGGTATGTAAGGTGGAATTTTATATTAATTTTCTACCTTGTACTCATCCTGTTTATATACCTTCTTACTAAATCATTATAGTTGAATTGAAGGTGTTGGAAACACATTGGTATGATTTTATTGAAAACAAATTTGATTTCATGAGTCTATCAACTTGGTAATATGGTGATCTTCTTTCAAAGAATAATGATTTGACACTTTCCCATTATGTCCATTAATCAAAAAATAATCTATTTTAAGTATGAAAAAATACAATTACATTGATTTTCATTTTTAATTGATTAATTCAGTGGTGAAATTTGGTTCTCACGGGTTGATCTATGTTATGGTTACCACCAGTTGATAATAAAATAATCTTACATCCTGAAGAAATCCTTCAAGTGTAGGCATGGACACAATGTGTATCTAGTAATTACATTGGGTATTAATTATTCTCAGTTTATTTTCATGTCACTAATAAATTGTATGTTATATTAGTAATTTGATGAATTCACATTTTTGTTTTCGGAAAAAAATTTGGTTTTCTAAAAAATTGATGTAGACTAAGTGCATCATCTTATAATATATAATGAAATATTTATATATCAACTACATTATGTGAATATTTCATAATTTAATTTATGGATTTCGGATGTAATGTTATTGGGACATGTGGACTCAAATAATTATGCTTCATTTGATCCTGAGAATGTGAACATTTTTATTTCATAAAGGAGACCACATAATGTTTTCAATATTTTGAGCTTCTTGGGTTGATTGGGAATTAACAGAGGGTCGTTAAAGAATTCATGAAGTATTCTTCTATTAGGAAAAAATTCACATAAAATGGGATAACCTTTGGGATAAGAAATGTTAGAATTAAATTGATGAGTTGAAACTTATTTTGAATTTTTATCTAATTATAACTCTTTGTGTGGTTTTGAACGGCTATGGGGATTTTCGTGATGAAAAATGTTTTGATTTGGGTTTCATTATTTTGTAGGGTGACCTCGTGATATCCTTTGGTTGTAGATATCTTAGATCACATGAGAAGATTAGTCTTAAAATGATCCTAAGCCCAATTATATGATGAAATATTTTAAAAGATAGCGACATTAACATTTTATGGAAATGTCTACCATCTATTATAAACAATATTTATTCGGTTATATATTCTCTATAAAATATTTCAACCATTGTTAGTGGTGTTGGGTGGAGTTCCTACGATCCTTTAATTTTTACATTAACTACACCCCTGGATAGAGGGATTTATTTTTTGATTCCTTAACTATGTAACTTTTGACCAAGGTAATGAAAGAATTTTTTGAATACTCGATTCTAATGGTTCTTTTTAATTAGTGGAATTTTGGAGTCTAGAATGATTTTGTTCAGATTTTTCTACAAATTATTCAACATTACACCTATCTTCTAGAGATGATTCATCAATATTAATTGAATGATGATTAATTCCATTTCATTAGGTACTCCTGTTATAGTTTGGAGTCTACTGGTGACTAGTTTTTCTCCTATGATATTGTCTTATTCTTACAGTTTATATACGTTGTATCTTTTAACATGAGAAAAAACTGATGGTTGACTACAAAAATACACTACGTGTAGTGCACCATGATACCACGAAGAAGATTTATTGTATTTTTTTATTATTTTGTTGCCCAAGTTTTAGGTGATGGCTCACTAATTAGTGGAATTTTGGAGTCTAGAATGATGTTGTTGTGATTTTTCTACAAATTATTCAACATTACACCTATCTTCTAGAGATGATTCATCAATATTAATTGAATGATGATTAATTCCATTTCATTAGGTACTCCTGTTATAGTTTGGAGTCTACTGGTGACTAGTTTTTCTCCTATGATAGTGTCTTATTCTTACAGTTTATATACGTTGTATCTTTTAACATGAGAAAAAACTGATGGTTGACTACAAATATACACTACGTGTAGTGCACCATGATACCACGAAGAAGATTTATTGTATTTTTTTATTTTTTTGTTGCCCAAGTTTTAGGTGATGTCTCTATATAATGAGATAAATAAATTCCTTTAGAATATTCTATATACTTCCATTATTGAAATTTTGGCCTGTTTGGGATGTCCATTAAGATTGGTATAATTTTCTTATAAATATATCTACAAATAAACTATTAGAAATAATCCTTCAGAGGCCAGTACGATTATCTTCGAATCTCTCCATTATGTTCGTAAGAGATTGTTGAAGCTTCTATAGTCTGACCAAGATTGGTCCAAGAGTTGATATCAAAAAAATTTACTGATTCATTAGTAAATGTTCACTATACATATATGGTAAAAAGAATATTTTTTTCTTTAACATAGAATATTGGAGTTTTAGTTTGGGGAATTGGATTGCAAGGAAATATTTCACTGAAATTTGTAGTTCATTTTGATATTTTTGAGTTGGAGATAAATGTGGATAATCAATTATCCATGCAATATTAGTTTTCATCGATAAAAAAGTTGTTTCATGTATTAAAATGAATTTATTATCTTTTAAAAAAATTATCAGGTCTTGAGATTGGATGACCATAATGTGGAACCTGATTTATGCATGACTGAGTATTTGGTTAGTTTTTTCTATAATGAGACCCTATTTCTTAATGGGATTTATATACTTTTTTATATGTCCTATTGAATCATGATTATGATTCCCATGATACTTGGGAGAGTAATACACTGATGAGATATTAGTTACCTCATCTCATAGAAATGGAGTCTTCATAACATACTGTTTTGGGATAGAATAATTTTTGGTATAAAGGTTATAAAATTCTATTATATGAATTTAGTTATGTTTGCACAATTTTTTGTATCTCCTATTTCTTGGGACATGTATATGTATTTTTAAAGGGACTATTTTAAATTGTTGGATGGTTTTTTATATATTAATAGTTGTCTCGTTAATATTGAAATCCCATTAGGTTTTTCTTAGTAAACCATTCTTGATGTTATAGTGTAGTAGCATAGGCACATAGTTAGTCCACTCTGTGTGGAAACCCCATCTAACTCAAGATCCCATGTATAGATGGTGGTTGTAGTTTTTTATGGTTATTTTATCCTTATGGACAAACAATGAACCATGTATAGAATCCCAAAAATGGAACATGGTTTGGGAGCATAGTTATTACTAACCATGAAGCCTAATTGGGAAATTGTGTGTGTGGGTTTTTAATCCCCAATATTTTTTAATTAAAACATAGATACCAGTTTTCAATTTATAATCATTCCCATAGAACCATATTGTATTACATGGGATGTAGAGGATCTCTATAAAATTTCTTTTCTCCCCCAACCTATTCTCATGTGAATCGATATACATGTAGATGATATTTATCAACCTCAAGTATGTAGTTTCTCTCTTTTATATGGATTCATCTATACTAACCTTATTTCCATTTTTTTATAATTGAATCCACACATTTTTTGGGGATTAGATATTTGTTTTGATAGATCATGTTCTTTTATGTTTTTTAATTCTGGGTATTTTTTCTAGGTCATCTATTTCTTCACATCTTTTTTGGAGTTTCCCGTTATAGAGGTCAATTTTCTCTATTATGCAATTATTATTTGGCAGTTCCATAAGGCTATACAATAAAATTGAAATTCTAAATTTTTGGATTCGAATGATATTTCACTTCAATTTATAATTAAATCATTAACTTGACTTGATATAATTTTTAATTAAAAATGTATTAGGAATTGTGAAAAACCCCAATATTAATGTGATTGAAATTATTGGGTAGGCCAAAAAAGAAAATGATTTCATTAAATATGAAATAATTTTATATTTATTTCGGATAAAATTGGATTTTCATGGTCTATTATTTGAATATCCTAAAATTGATGAAAACATGTGATTTGGTTTTGAAACTAAAATAGATTCATTAAACCTGAAATTGGGAATTTTAATTATGGATGATGAATTTAATTGAAATAATTGATTTTACAAAGATAGATTAATTTATTCAAGAAAAAATGGTCTTGAGTAGTTAGTGGGTGATTAATATAATCATTCTTGGACTTTAACTCCATATTAAATCATTGAAGTGGACCACTCTTACAAAACATAGTTCAACATGACTGTCCCAAATGGGATGTTTATTGATTAGTATCACTAGATGAAGCCAAGGAACATGGTAAAAAATACATGATTTTTGATTGATAATTGAAATATATGAGGATCTTTGATCATGGAACTGACATAACTCATTGTATATGGACATGGTGATTTGTTTTGTTTATCTTAATTATGCATTCTATTGATTAAAGAATTATTTTATTCATTATAGTTGTTTTATTTAATTTTTTTTATAAAAAAAATGTTCATTTAATCTTTTTTTAATATATATCATCCATATCTTGATTTAAGTTAATTATTATTTATTGTATTTAAATTTCAATCCTTGCATGGTTATATTTAAAGTGAAATTATAAATAGTTTAGTTCATTTAGAGTTTATTATGGAATACTTGGAGGGACCCTACATGTATGATAATCTCACACCGTCTTGTTATCTTCTCATATTTGTAGATCATGAAATTTCAGGTCGAGGGAATGGGAAATTTCCACATTGAGTTTGTGGGTGTTCTTGATCCACTAGACTCTAGATTAATGGTCGTGACTGGTGGTTCTATGTTACAATTATTTAATAGTGCCTATGAGACTCTATCTTCATTGATGATATGCCATATTTTGTATAATGTGTTACATTTGGATTTTTATCATACCACTTTTTGTACTTTTATCCTTCAGGAGTGTTTAGAATACTTTCACATTTCTGTTTTATCTTTATTTGTTTTATCTTGATGGGTTGTTGTTTATAAAATCAATCCCATTGATGTTCTATATAATGTAAAGTGATAGTAACCACCCCATGGGAACTGTGAACACTATTTGGGCTATGTTAGGACTAGTTTGGGTATCAGTGTACTATGATATCTAGGATGGTTTGTGATAGTATCAAAATTTACTATGGTGACCACCTAAATATTAAATAGTGGACTTGTGAAAACCACTCTTATTTTTTCATATCATAGACTTGGGATAACCACCCATAGTAAATATAATTTATTATATTGGATAACAACCATAATCCACAAATTATTTTAGGATATATAATAATTTACCCAATTAATTTTAGAGATAAAATATACCCACAAACCACATAATGATAAAATGAATATATTTATCCCACAAAAACAAGTAAACAAACATATTTCCCTTATAATTTAATTATCCTCTGAGAATGAAATAAGTTCTAAAATGATTTTTATAATACATGATCATAATAAATCCATAGGAATAATATGGATGCTATCATTAATGAATATCCTAAATGGTTTATAATAAGTATTATTTTATTTCAACATTGATGAAAAACATTTTATAACTGCACCAAATATTTTTTTTAAGTTGAGATGAATTATAACAAAGTTATTATTGAAATGTGTTTGAAAGTAAACATTTATAAAAGTTTTAGTAGTGGAATTACATTTTGTAAACCAATAAATCATGAAAAATGTACATTTTGAGGGAAAATGGATATAACATAGGAGAAATTTGTTTGAGTGAAAAACATTATCAGTTATTATTGGTTTTGTATTTTGTATAAAGAGAGACAAAAAAATAGAAAATGACTAATGTGGAGAAATAAAAATAATTAAACCAATAAATTATAATAAATGAAAAAACACTATAAAATGTAAAAAATTTATCATTTACTTATGGATACGTATGTTAATAAAATAAAATAATGATTATGAATATGGTGGGAAAAGATGCCTGACTAAGAGATGGGAAATAAGTTAGTCACTCTTATAACTGAAATTTATAATGAATTGTAATCCAAAGAGTTTTCAACTAGTAGAATGAAATAGTTACTAACTAATTAAATTTAGGAAATTAAAATTTAGATTTATTTATATTGAAGGTGTTTAAATTTACATTATTTCAATATTTACAAATAAACAATCAATAATTAAATGGGATATTAGAAAAATGATTACATGTACTATTGACTTCCATGAAAGAATTTTATCAGATATATAGTAAGAAAATAATATTGATAATTAATTAAATTATTATATTAATACTTTTTACCTTTTATATTATCTAGTTTTAAATTTTTGAAATATACTAATTAGTTATTGTTTAAAATAATTATAAGATAAAACAAAACTTATATTTACTCTTAAATGTTTCATAACAGTAGTTTTTATCCTCATTAATTGATGCTAGGTTCATCATTCCCAAATAATTCAATGAAATTGAATCATTTTGTGTTAATGATTTATTTTATCCCTTATTCATTTAATGGAATAAAATGATATGGTTCATGGGAATGGAATCCTTGATGAATAAGTTTCATGTAATTTATTGATAACAACATGTTGCATTTTATTGATCATTTATTTATTGTGTCACTCTTCCAAATCCATTATCATAAAATAAATTAATCATAACTAGTATATATTATATGTATTGATTTCATGATACAAAATCAAATTAGAATCAGTAAAGATATTATAGATTCATTCATTTTTCTGTTGAAGAATATTATACTATAAAATGTTATACTAATGAATGAGTAAGTGTATAGAGTGATAAAAAGTAATATATATTCATAAAATGTATAATGATTTCATAATAATATCCTTATATTAGAACATTTTATTTAAAATTATAGGAAATGATAGGGTACTTGAAAAAGATGTTGAAGAACATGGACCATTGAAAAAATATCTTTTTTCTCTTACGGGTTCCATCAGAGTGAATGATTTCAGATTCCATCATTAAAAATTAATATTTAAAACATTAATGAATTATTCCAAAGACTTATCATGGGAAAAGTTTCTACTAATAATTTATGTAAAAGTGTTATTTCAACACAGCATAGGATGGATCCTTTTTTCAGAAAGTTTTTAACAAAACATATTGAATTAAATAGTATTTAATTTGTATTGAATATAATTTCACATGAAATTTTAATATATAAAGTGGTAAATATTCGATATGGAACATACATCATATCATCCAAATAATTATGAGATATGTTTTTATTTCATTTTATGTCTTTACCAGTTAGTTTGACATATTTTCCCCTCATTTTACCTTTAACATCGTAAAAAAAGTTTTATCTCATTAACATATTCTTATTTGTAAAAAAGTATTTCAACTAAATTAATATTTGAAAAAATTATTATAAATTCTTAATAAATTTAATATAATTATATTTCTATATATGTTATATATATCATTAAAATGAATAAATATAATATATATATGTCATGAAATAGTTTTATTAAAATATGAATTTTTAAAAATTAAGTGTTCATGAAGGTATTTTTAAAAATCTAGAAAATAAATATATTGTAATATTTTTATTAAAATTTAAAATTTAAATTATTTCATCATGTATATAATTTAAAATTCATTTATTATAATAAAATATAGAAAATTTTAAATACAGGTTTTTCAAAATTATCATTATTATCATTAAATGATTTTGATCACATCCTCATGAAGTTAACATTCTATTTGGTAAATAATAATTATAATATACAGATATATATTATTATAATTCATTGATTTTAATAATAACATAATATCATTCGTATATAATGAAAATAACCATAGTAATATGGTAGTTATAACAAAATATTTTCCAAGTAAAACATTTTTACTAAATTTTATTTTTTTTTCTCCTTTATAAGAGTGTTTATTATTCAGGAATTATTCTATTTTCAACCGGTAACAGAAAATTACAAAACATCAATATTCCTAATGGATATTTCATTCCCAAGGAATATATATACATTGACTATATATCCAATAACGAAATATCTAATAAAAATATTTCCTTTGACTATATATAATTATCAGATTTCATTTCTATCTATATCATTACACAAACCACTAAAATCATTCATCCTATTCATTTTCATCTATTTATCAACATTCCTATTATATTTTATATTACTCATCATTATTTCAGTATTTTCAATATAGGATCTTATCTATATGGAAAACCACAATAATAATTATTTCATTTCTAATGTATTTTTTATTTATTATGGTATTTTACCTCATATAATATTCTTAATTCAGTATCATCATCTTTTATCTTAATGAATTGATTGTTATATGACATTGTGACATGTTCAATTAATAAATTGTATCATTGATAATTTTATTTTTGTTGTTAATGTGAGACACTTTATTCGATGAAGTATTTTTTTAATATAAAAATATATATTAAAATAATTTATAGTTATATTTAATATAGGTTGAGAAAGTGATAAAAATCATATTGTATTTTTAAATATCCATGGGATTATATACCAACCATAATGTAATTTCTTTTATTATGTTGTTAGAAAAATTTTCTATTCAAAAGTGAAAATGTGATTATGATTTGGGTATATTATTTCCAACCACTATAATATGTTCTAGCATTACCCTTGGCACTATAGCTCCACTAAGACTAATGAAAATTTGGGGTTTCATCCCAAATCAAAATTGTAGAAGATTTTAGGTGAGGGATTTTCATTGATTAGGAATATACTGATGGGGGGCCTTATACTAATTCACCTTATCACAAACACACGTATCCAGATATCATAAATTGATTCATGTAATTTAATAATATTAATAACCCAATATGTAATGCTTGAAATAAATACTATGATTCGTAATGGAACTATTAAACTATGGTTTGGGAACAGCATTGGAAATTAAATTATAAATGTCCCCAATGAAAACCAACCTATGAATATAAATAGGGTCATATGTAAAGGAATTCTCCAAACTTGAACATCATGTAACACAATCACCTCTAGAAACCTCATAGAATATGGCTACAATATTATGTCTTTCTCTTGGACTAACCATATTAATGTTGTAGCATTATCCATATTTGACTGAAGATTCCTAGAATTAAAATACATGTTATTCCATAATGATATCTCCCAAAACATGTAATCATTACCCTTTTCATATTCATCTCATGTTATCACCACTACAAAATTACTCATTTATCAAGAACAAACATGACAAACCATCACCAAAATGATCAATGGTTATGAATAAATTTATTCATAAAATAGATAATATTGGATTTCTAAAAAAATGGAAATTATATCGAAAATAAATACCTAATAAAATTGAGTCATCATAAACATTATATAGTTATCATAGAAAATTAAATGGAATTGATTGATTTATAAATTATAAAAATTATTGTGTAATAATAAGTATACTCACTATAATATCATTCTATAAGAGTATGAAATTTGAAATTTTTATATTCTTTGATGAGGTTTTTCACTGATAAACAAATTTACACTATTAATACCCCATGAAATTACCACTCGATCAATTCTAATAAATGTATCATACAAGACATACAAGTAATCATAATAAACATTAACATGTTCATTACATTGGGTGTGAAAAATAATATTGAATTGAGAGTGTTTCAATTCCCTATTTAAATAAATCCATGTGTTATGTCATACACATTATGAAATACCATGTCACATTGTAATTCCTAATGTTGGAGAAAGAATTCATTGTTTAACAGGAACCATAACCCAGTAACATCCTTTGAAAAATTTAAGATTCATTTTAATGGGGTGATCAATTCTCTCTTAATATCTTTTAGAAACATGATTGTATTTTATAATAATGTTGGAGTCGACCCCTATGGCACAGTGATAAAAATTTTCATGGAATATTATATTATTCATCAGATTATAATGAATGGTTGAAACTATAGAGATAAAACTTATTATTACATGACTACTATATATTTTTTAATAAAAATAACCCAATATTATTACATTCAATGATCAAAAAGTTTAATATATTGGAAAAAATAAATTAAAAAATTACCTTACACAATTAATAGTTAAATTTATTTGAATACATTTTCCATATCCTCATAAAATCTCTCGCATTATACATATTAAATTTATTAATGTGAGAATATAAAAAAATAAATTTGTTACATAAAATACCAGTAAGGGGATGAATACTAGATAAGTAGTAAGAGACATGAATCAATAGTATGTGTCTGATTATAATAATTATAATCCTATAATTATCATATGTCTGATATCATTATAACGATTTTAATTTTTGATAATTTTGTCGAGCATGAAAAATGGATAATAATGTGACATTATAACATAGTAGTAAAATATAACAAATAGTTGTTAAAAAAACTCAAGAATCATGTCCATTCATAACATATATGCATAAATCATAACTTAAAAAATGTAATGTACCATTCCTTCCAATCAAATTACATTATTGTTATTGTGGTAGGACAGTGTTTAGAGGATCATAGAGAAGTTTTTCTTGATTTGGATCTATATTGGAACTCTTAAAACATAAAGTGGAGTTTAAGTCATATGTTAATGGTTTACGTCAAACTTGACTAGTGGTTTTCTATTGTGTGTTGTTGAGGTGAATAACATAAAAAAAATGAGGTCATAAGTATGGATTTTACATTGTATGTCTATTCTAGATTGTGTAATACTGAATATTAGTGGAATTTGGATTATTGTTGATTTTATATCCTAATGTTTTTTTATGGGGTATGTTTTGAGGGTCCATCTAGTTTACATCATAAACTTGTATCTTAGGACATAAATCAGGTGAGTTTGGGGTCATTTATAATACTATTTTGGATGATTTTCCATTAATTTTAACACTCATTTCTATATCATTTTGGGCGAACCCTTTACTGTTTTCAGAGAACTTTGATCCCCTTTCCTCTTATTTTGATCAATGGATTTTGGTGTTTGAGTTTTGGTGATCTATGTTTTTCCTCTCTCCCTTTCATGGTGGTTTTATATCATATTTATCCTTGGGATCCAAAATGGGGATATTTTATTTTGTTTGAGGTACATTTGGGATGTGATTTTATGATACAATTACGTTTTTTAGGATGATCTATAATCTCATGGTGAAATGTTAGTTTTTAAGTAGTTAGTTCTTCACCCTATGATGAATAGAATGACTGGGGATTTTATTGTAGGTAAGTAATACTCCATATCACTCATTTTTTATGT
The DNA here is from genome assembly GCA_963277665.1 of Viscum album. NCBI lineage: Eukaryota > Viridiplantae > Streptophyta > Magnoliopsida > Santalales > Viscaceae > Viscum > Viscum album. The sequence continues at coordinate 1,270,757,957 of OY728136.1, forward strand.
TGTGTGTGAGAAATGCATGGTTTTTCATCCCTTTAGATAGATAGTGACAATTTTAATAATATGATAATAATTTGAAAAATTGGTATATATGGGTATGGGTGACATAATGTGTAGCATATAGATACCTCATTTCAGGTACTTCTTGGATCCTGTTTGATTTCCCTTTTTATTTGGGTGTGTTTTATTCCATTCAATAATAGAGATAATATTTAAGGGAAAATGCCTTAATGTTAGGGGATGTATTTCTTTTTGATGTAATGGTGTCTTAGGATAAATGTTTCAAAGGATGGGGAATATTACTTTTCTACATTTTGGGGTATCAATGTTTTCTATGGAATTGTATGGGTAACTATATGTATGACTGCATCACATCATGCAATGGGTTAACGACACAAATCCATCACTCAACAGAATCCATGAAACAGATTCAAGAATTGGAATATTATTGTCCATGAATTGGTTTCAAAATTCGAAATAGTTGGGATTTATATTTTCTATGTAACATCATATATTATTAAAAGGAAACACTATAGTCGATAGTGTACATGATACACTATATAGAGATTAAAAAAACAACAAAATATTATTATTTAAATGTCACCATTTCAACATAGTCATTAGAATAGTGATAATGAAAATGATTCAATGAATTATGAAAATATGGCTTAAAAATGTAAATATAATTTATTCTATGTTGACTAATTATTTAGAAATTAAAATAAAACCCTTTTAAAAATAAAAGGATGACTTTTTCTAAAAACTGTTTAAATGAATGCAAGTGTGTTTTATACTAATTAAATAAAAAATTCAATATTTTTTTATTATATTAATGAATGTATATGTATATATATATTTAATCTATTTTTTAACATTCAACCTATGTGTTTTCTAGACATGATATAAGAAAAAATCCAACATTAAGCATAAAAGATTTATTTTTTAAAGATTATTTTATAACTTTTTGATGGTACACATGTTTCAAATTTATGGTTTAAACTTTTATAAATTGTATTTGAAAAAATATATTCTTTAAAATAATAGTTTCATAATTTAGAATTTTTTTAATTTATGCTATTTCTCTCATAAGTTTTATGTTTTGATGAATAATAAAAAAATATAGAATTTAACCTGAAAAATGCTTTTTCAACTAAATTATTTTGTGTTAAATTATATTTTTTATTTTTTTTTAAGTATAATTAGATCAATTTTATATTAATTAATCCAATTTATTTCATTTGAAACAATTTCATTGTTAATTTTGATATAAAATAAATTAAATATTTCGATGTTTTAACATTAAAAACAGGCTTTCTAAATCCTTTAATGTGATTAATTTTAAATTAATTTAGCCAATTGTGTGTTTTATAATTTGAAAAATGGACTGAATATTTTTAATTAGATGGTAAAATTTTGTTAAATATATCCATTTTATTTTCTAACAATATGAATAATAACTTTAATAATTTTTATTACCACGGTTAAGGGTAAATCATGTAATTAAGTGTAAAAATAATATTATATATATTATAAAATTACCATGACCCTTGTCTAAATTTTATTAAATGAGTGAATGTTTACCAAAATAATACATGTATCGGTTTTATGACCTATTTGAGTAACTGGGAGGACTCTAAGCCCTTAATTGTATTTTTATTTATTGAAAAGTAAAAAATTTCATACTTATGTTTTAATAACTATAAATTTTTTAAAACTGGATTATTATGAATATATATTGAACTATAAATAGTTGTCTGAATGATAAAAAATTTATCTACATTATTGTAATTTATTTATAATTCTTAATTTATAAAATAATTACCTTAAGTACTGAAAAAATGATGATGCAGTAATAGTTCAATTAATTGAAATATCAAAGAAATGATATTTAAAATATTAAAATAAATATAATTTGAAATGTGTAAGTTCATTCTATAATTTAATATATTAAATATTAATTTTATTGATGTTTTAGAATATTTTTTCTGAATTTATTTTTTTTAAGTCAAATAATAAAGATTGTCAAAATTGATTTTAATTATATTTTAAAATAAATAATATTATATTAAATGATATAAAATTTATCAAAATATATATTTTTTCCAAATTTTTATTATAAGGTTTAAAATGTCAACAATGATTCATTTATGGGTCTTTTTCCAATTTATCGTAATTATATTAACCCTCAATGTGAAAATTACAACTTGTCAATATAAGAGTTAAATAATTTAAATAAGTGTTAAACCCCAAAAAATGATTAGAAAATAGTGAATACATTCCTATTTTTCATTATATGTTTTTATTTAGACCCATTATAATCAGGTCATCAAAATAAATCAATTTTTATTCTTTGGGAATTGAAAATTAGTTTTCATTAATATAATATTATTTAATAATTTCAAGAGTGTCCCACCCCTCCCTTATAAAAATACTCCTATTATTCTCATTTATTTACCCTTAAAAAGGTATTTTGTTTAGACAATACCAATAAAAAACCATCCTATAATCTCTAACCATAATCTATAGGTATTATTTTATACACAACACCACCCTTTGTGTTCTTAAGGTGGTAATAAATGGAAGTTCTCTGAAAAAGAGGTATCATTTTTAATCAAGTATTTCTATTTTATTTATTCTTAAAAATCCATAAAATATTCGTGAACCATGATAAAATAGTAAATAAAAAACTCATAATATAAAAAAAATTTATTATGTTTTATTCCTAACAAAAATCAATGTCCACTTCCATCAAATGAGAAAATAATTAATCTTTTGTGTGTTTGGAGGACTACCACCTCACGAAACAATATGATTCATTTACAATCACCAACTTCAATGAATCCTTATAATTATGAAATTAATTTATATATATGATATTAATAACATATTTATTATTAATAAATTATAATATAACATTTATATTCATACATTTCTATGTACATAAAAATGATAATGTTATTTGTGCGTACATGAGAACTATCACCTCCAAATATTAATGTGTTTTTTTTCATCACCACATCACATTGATGTAACATATAATTTTATTTAAATTATTTATATAATTTTAATGATATTATTATCATTATTTAAAGGTAAAAATGACACTTACCTTCTTTCATTAATGACAGTTGAAAAATGAAAACTTTACTCATGCGTACGTACAACCTACCAACTCTATTATTGTAACATAGTTCATTTTTCATAACCATATTTAATATATTTATTTATAATTATTATTTATGTATAAAAAATATAAATTTTTAATTTTTATTTTTCAAGGGATAACTACAATTTTTTCTAAAGACGTTATCCTAAATTCTTTTTGGACTGAAGTACAAAATTTCTTCAAAACATCCAATGTGATCTTAAATAATTATGTAATTTTTATAAAAAGCTAATAAGTTATATAAAAGTAATAATAATCTAGAATAAGGTTCTATATAATTTATTTAATTGACCTATATTTACTATTCTGGAATACAAAGGACATATGTGATAAATCAAATTCAATGTAAGGGATTTTGTCTCAGTTTCCTTTCATTGAGGAAATTATTGATGTTAGGCACATTCATTTTTTATAATCTTTATATGAATCCCCTTTAAATTATATATAAATAATTTACCTATTATAATTATTTTTAGTAAATTTTTTATTTCATTCTATTATGGGTTTACGATTAATTTGTTTCTCCAGAGAAAAGGTGTTTTTTATTGAAACCATTCTCTTTTTAAAATTGTATATGAAATGTTTTATTAATGTTATGGTTGTTAGAAAATTATAATTGATGGGTGTACACAAATATCATTGGGTGATATAGTTATAGCATAATTATGGGTGTTTTATAATAGTTCTCTTATGAATTGGGTAATGATTATATTCTCCGGGGAGTTATATTGGATGTCCACATTATGATTATTCCAATATGTTAGGTTTCTATAAGAGGTTCTATAAGAGTTATATAAGATGATGTACCAAGGTACCTACAAGAATTTTCTATTACTTATAATTAGTTTTTTTGGGAATAATTATTTTTCATATATGGTAAAATAAATGATCTTTTTAATGTAATGTTGTTTATCATTAAAGGTAAAATATTTTCTTTTCAATAAAAGTGTTTTCCATGGGTTTTTAGGTTTTTTTACTGAAATAATGATTTCATTTATTTTTTTATACCTTAATGATATTTTTTTACTCATTCAATGTTATATAAAAATTCACATGGCTTATGGGTGAATTGAGACAAGGTTGAGATCAAGGGAAAAATTGTTGTGTTTGATTAAGAAATGAACCCATGTTTTACTTCGTAAAAAACATCATGTGGTGTAAAAAATGAATTATAAGTATAAGTGTCCACTTGTAATTCATGGGTTTTATTTTTATTAATTTTTCATAATTCTATAAAAATACAAACATAAAATATAATTGAATTTTAATTTTATTTCAAAAAACTAGAATAAGTAATGTTTAAGGATAGGAATTTAATGTTAGTATTTAAGCATGGATTAGAGAAATTTAGTGATTAGAATGTCTTCAAGTGAGGCACTATTAAGAGTTAGGGATACCATCATTAGTTTATAATTTAAATATTTATCATGATTTTAATTTCTTACAAATACTTTTTTGGCTTTAAGTTATTAAATTTTTGGGTAACTAATAGTATTTCTAGAGACTTTCATTTTTTACAGTAATTAAGGATTATTACATTTTTGGGATAACAAATGACGGGTATTAGATAAAAATTTATTTTAAAATATATTATGTTTAATTATTATTATTTTATCATATTTTTTGGAATTTTAAATAAATTATGTAGTTTATAAAATGAAAAACTAACAGGATGGGTGGAAACCCATCCCGTCAGGAAAGTTTGTGCGAATTGAACCTGCAACCGAAGGGTGAAAGGGTTTCATCACCTACCACTAAGCTATGTGAAGTCCTGATCAATATGAAATTCTATTTTTAGTTAATAAATTTTGTGTGTGAATAATAATTTGATTTTGGGAGGATATGTTTTATCAAATACATAACCATGGGATTGGAAAATGATTTGGTGATTTATTGATTAATGTTATGTCATAAGATGCTCATTATTTCGAGATTTCTATATGATAAACTTAAACATAATACTATGAGGTATTATCTAAGAAATAAAGGTTCAATTATATTTTGTAATAAAATGTAGTTTTATTATATACATATAGTGATTCATGTTATTTATAGAAATGTTTAGAATATAATGTGGATTTCGTAATTTTTGAAATTACATTTTTTAGTTTGATACATTAAGATTGAATGATTTAATTTGGGTAAAAAAATTTATGGAATAAAATGTGATCAAATCCATTTTATTTTTGTGTCTCAGTCTTTTTCTATATTATTTTATTGGAATTTTAAGGATTCTTGTTTTATTTCATGATCTATGTTAAAATTTAGGTATTTTAGTTTTACTTTGAAGATTAATGTAGATTTTTACATATAATGGTTTATTATTTTGGAATAATTATTTTATATTATACTCCCCGTTTTGGTTTTAGTTAATGGTTGATGAAATGAAGAATATATTGTTATTATTTTTGGATTATTTTATTCTCCAGATGTTGATTCTTGTGCTTTAGTTGTGAAAATTCATCTCGAATACTCATCATTAGGATAAAATGGTGATTTTATGGTGAAAATTAATTAAATAATGAAACTATACATGTAATTTAATTATATTCCCAAACGGTCCTCATCCAAGGGGTAAAATAATTCCTCAACTCTATGAAAATGATCTTTAAATAAAACCATTATCTGTTTACATTTATCAATGGTATTTTCAACCATCACATATTTATGGTATTGTAATGGTTAAATTTCCCATGATCATGTGCTAAATCACTATATATTAGACTTTGATAGTTATTTGTTTATTCTATATCCATGTATTTATAAATTAAATCCTAGTATGTGATATATGATGTGACCAGCGTACTTCCCATTCTTTATTTTAAAGTGGAATTTTTATTAATCCTTGTTTGGATTTGGGATTTCAAAAAAAATGTATTTTGAAATGTAAAGCCCCATGTTTCTATTCCTGATTTCAAATTTTGAGGAATAATGCTATTAAAGGGGGTTAATGTGACATCTGGACATTTTAAAATGAAACTCAATGTTTGATAGAGGAAATTATACCCCACATCAAGCATAAATGAAACATTAAAAATTATTATTTAATTGTTACCATTATAAACAAGTTATTATATTGGTGGGAATGATCAAGAGTAACTAAATTATAAAAATAATTTTTACCAATGTGAATAAAAGGAATTATTTAGAGGCTAGTAATTTATAAATTAAAATTAAATCCTCTTACACACAAGTGTGTTTTATGCCTATAAATTAATAAAATCACATTTTTATGTTATATTAATGATATATATATAATAAATTAAATATGATGGTTAATATTCATCATCTGTGTCTTCTATACATTATATAAGAACAAACCCAATTTTATGAATAAAAGATGTATTTTTATAAGAAAGACGGTTTTGCTTCCTTTTAATGGAGCACGTGTTTTAATTAATGTTTTTAAATGGTAAAAAATTATATTTTAAAAAAACATATTCCTTGAATTTGGAATATAAAAATGTTCTTTGTTTTTATTTTTGGCATTTTTCTAATAAGATTCATGTTTTGGTAAATAGTGAAAAATAATAATGAATTTTGTTTGAAATCATCTTTTTCATCGAAATAATTTATATTGTTAAATTATAATTCTGATTGTTTTTAAATTTTAATTAGATCAAATTTAAAACCTTCCATCCAATTTATATAATTCAAATCAATTTCACATTGAATTTTAATAATAAAACATTTCAATCTTTTGATCGTTTTCACTTTAAAACTATGGTTTCTCATTCCATCAAAGTGATTAATTTTAGAAAAATATTAGCCACCTATATTTTTTTAATAATAAAAAATGGATTCCTTATTTGGATTTATAAGGTAAAAATTTATTAAATAGGTCCCTTTTATTTTTTGACAATATGAATAGTAACATTAGTAATTTTTTTACCATAGTTAAAGGTAAATCGGGTAATTAAAGGAAAAAATAATATTATAAATATTATAAAATTACCATAAATCTTTTCCCAATTCTATTTTATGCATTATTTTCGACCACAATAATCCTTGGGACGTTACTATGACCTCTTGGAGCCACTAAGACGTTTTTAATCCCTTTATAGTATTTTAATTTAAACAAAATTCAAATATGTCATATTTATATTTTGGGAACTATAACATTTTTAATATATTGTTATTTAGAATATATCTTCAAATATAAAAATAAATTTTAAATATAAATTTTTTTCATGCTTCATATTAATTTATTTATAATTTACATGTGATAAAATAATTACTTTAAATACTTAATATAATGATGATGCAGTAAATATAAAATTAAATGAAATATCAAATTACAAAAAATATGAATATTAAAAAATATATAACTTTTGATAAATAATGTCATAAAATATTATATATTACCTCTATGTGTTATTAGTTTTTTATTATAATGGGTTTGAATTTTTGTAATTTTTGTGATACTTTAAAATGTCTTGTAATAAATAGTGTTAAAATTAACATTAATGATATTATAAAATATGTAATATTTCATTAAATGAAATAAAATTTTTAAAAATATAAAAATCATCCAAATTATTGGTATAAGGTATAAAATTTACTAAAAAATCATTTTTGGGTCATTTTTTATTTTACTATAATTAAATTAACTCTTAAATTATAAATTTCATGTTATCACATTAAGAGTTATATGATTAAATAACTATTATATCCCAAAATATTGGGATTAAAAAATAATATATATATATATATATAATTTTTATTTTTTGAATTTATTTCTACCCATAAAAATCTTAAATTATAAATAACTCACATTGGATCCTTCTTGAACAACAAAATTAATTTATATTAATTTTATATTTTAAAATTTTCCAAGAGTTCCCCTTCCCTCTCTTATAAAATGAATCTTGTTTTTCACATTTATTCACACTTCAAAATATATTTTGCTTAGTAAATACCATAGAAAATCCTTCTTATAATCCATACCCACATTATATAAGTGTTTGGTTAAGTATAACACCACCCCTATTGGTCTTATGTTGATAAGAAAAGGGGAATTTTCTGAGGAAGTGGTCCCATTTTTAATCCCGTATTTCCATTAAATTTCTTTTTACACTTCCTTAAAATATAATTAAAATACGTAAAAATAATAAATTATGTATATTAAATGTAATAATATGTTATTACGTTTGTGTAATGACTTATATCCATCTCTACTTCTATTAAACGGGAAAACAATTAATCATTCGTGTGTATGGTAGACTACCACATCACGAACTGATGCAATTAATTTTCCATAACCATCAGTGAAATTTTTTTTATATATTGATTTAATGATTATATAATATATTCATTAAATATTAATAATTATTAAAGGATGATATAAAATTTACATTTTTATATTTCCAAGAACAAAATAAATGATAACGTTGTTCATGCGTACATGTGAACCGTCACATCCACAAAGTGATGTTATTTTTTCCATAATCACATCATATTCATTATAAATATAATTATATTTAAATTATTAATATGGTCTTAATTTTATTATTATCATTATTGAAATATAAAATAATACATACCTTCCTTCCAAAATGTACATTAAAAAATGAAAACGTTGCCCATTCTTATATATGAGCTTCCATCTCCATGATAGTAATGTAGTTCATTTTCAAATACATATTTAAAGGATGGATTTAAAATTATAATTTATGTATAAAAATGATAATTATTTCATTATTATTATTTTAGAGATGATGAGTATTTTTATTATAGGCATCATTCCAAATTAATTTGGGACTCCAGTAACGAATATCATTAAAACGTTCAACATGAACTTAGATAATAAAATAATTTTTATAAAATGATAATAAGTTATATAAAAGGAATAAAAAATATGAATAAGGTTCTCAATATTGTAAATAATTAACCTATGTTTCTTGTTCAGGATGATGAAGGACATACATGATGAATCTGACTCAAGGTAAAGGATTTTATCTCAATTTCCATTCATTGATAATATTCATGATATTATGAACCTCTATTCATTTATAAAGATTATATAAAACTCCTTTCATGTTATATATGAATAATTAACCCATTCTAATATTATTTAATTTAATTTTTCAATTTGTTCTTTAATGGGGTTTATAATTCACGTGTTTCTCTACTGATAAGCGGTTTTTCCTTGAAACAACACTCTTTTAAAAATTATATTTGAAATGTTTTATTCATGTTTTGGTTCATGAAAATTATAATTGATTCATTCACATAGACATCATGGGTTGTGCTTTTTATATCATAATGATGGTTTCTCCTAGACATCGATTTTTGTTCATTGGTTAATGATTATAATATTTGAAAAATTATATTGTAAGTTGGTTGTATGGTTATTCCAATCTATAAGGGTTTTATGTGATGTTGTCCGAAGGTACGTATATGAATTTTCTATTCATTATAATGAGTTTGTATATGAATAATTTTTTTCAAAACATAAAATAAATTTTCTATTTAAAGGAATGTTATTTAACATTATGGATAGAATTAAATGTTTTAATCAAAAGTGTTTTCTATGGGTTCTCATGTTATTTAATGATCGAACAGTTTCCTTTTTTCTTATAACTTAATGTTTTTTCCATCCTATGTTTTGAATTTTTTTCATACTACATAAGGTATAATAGTGAAAAGGATGATATCATGTGGAAAATTTTGATGTTTGGTTAGGAAATTAAACCATGTTTTATCTTTGTATGTTTTTGAATGGTGGAAAAATGTATACTATGTATAATCTTACACTTGTAATGTGTGGGTTTACGTTATAATATTTTTCTCTATTTATCTAAAAATATAAAATAAAAAGATCCTCTAATGTGAATTCTAGTTTAAAAACACTATAATATGTAATGTTTTAAGGTTGGGTCCTTAAATTTTGACTAGACTATATGACTTTTTCATCATATAAGTCACTCAATATTTATATGCAATGAATTTATTATTCAATTTTTGAAATAATTATGCAACAAATTTATATATTTATTGATGTATGAATATTATTTTAATCCATTATGCAATCGACATCCAAAAACCAGCAGTTCTTCTTCGTGATTTTCTTGAAATTCCATCTACTACATGAAGTATTGGTTTTGGGGTTTCTTCTCAGTAAGACTCCACGTCATGGTTTTATCATGGACTCTACAACCATTCTTTAGAGGTGGCGTGGTGTTGTGTTTCTTATTTAATCATTGAATTATTTGTATTATTTTTTATATTAGTTTTCCTTGATTATTTCTTCTTCATTAATTCATTATTGGTGCCTCCCATTATGAGTGTTGATTTCATTGATGATTAATGTTTGGGGGTTCAATAAAATTCTACCAATAATATAAACATTAAATTTCTTAGCATAATTTAAATGACACTTAATATGATTTAAAAACCTTGATTATAGATTTTTTATGTCTGATTTTGTAAAAGGAATATATATTTGAAAAAACCCCTTCATTTTAATAGAATTGTAATTGGGTGGATAATTTGAGAAACTTGATGTCATGGTTTTAAAAAAATTATTTGATGAAATGATTTGAAATACATTGAAATGAAATTTGATATTGAAATGTTATTAATTGAATAAAACCTATGATTTTTATTTTAAATGAGAATGGATTGTTGAAAAATTAATATGGGAAATGATTTTTTTAAACTGATCTATTGGTTTCTTTTTTCATTGATTGATTGGTTGGTTGATTTACTGAATGGCATGTTAAATTAGGTAGTTAGTGTATAATTAGGAAATGTACACTAGTATATTACCCCCTTGAAATTTATTGATAATTATAATACTAATATAAACATATTGCAACTTAACTTATACCATAAAGGGGAGTTGATGACTAATGACCAATGTCTTAAGATATGCACAAACATTGATCCAATATACCTAGTTGAGTTATGTAAGGATAATGTTTCTAGAAAATAGTGTCCATAGTTATTGATACACGGTTCTATGTTATACTTTATTTTATGATTATTTTTAATTTAATCTTTGAACTGTTTAATTCATGTCAACTATTTTAGATAAATTATTTTATATAATTTGTTTAGTTAAGAATGTTTAGATATACCTTCCAACTATTTTAAATATAATAGAATGGATTATTTTGAAAAAAAAGTTCTATGTGATGATTAGTTTTATTTAAATTGAATTAATATTCAGTTTAGTCATCATGTATTTGATTATGGAACACCTAGTGTGACCGTACTATGATTTATAGCTCACACCCTACCTTTGTCGATGAGAATATGACGATTTTTAAATAAAATGTTTGAGTAATTAAAAAGTTTCAAAATAGTGATAGTGGATTTTATTAATATTTGGGACCTATATTGATGAAGGTGACTAATGGAGATGTGTTACATGTGTTCCCATAGTTTATATTTGAGTTTTATTGTGGTAGATGTTGTGTTTTTTGATGATGTCCTATTTGGTAATTGTTTTATCCATTTAATTTAGGTACATTATTAATATGGAGTATTGATAATGATGACTTGAATATTGTATATTCCACACTTTTGTAGAAAATTATTTCCTTATGTTATGTATGATGTTGGTTACTAGTCTCCAACCCATTTGGATAGAGAATTCCCTTCAAGATCTGCAAGATCTTGATCAATTATTAACGTACAAGGGTATCTAGGATAGTTTGTAACCAATTGTAATTAGAGTTTTATGTTGTTCATATTTATAGTTTTTTACATACTTTTTTAACACGATCAAATTCCAAGGGAATTTTGAATTTTTGGGATTGGTGGATGGGATACTCCTTGAATCGATCTTCATAATGACATTATGATAGTTGGATCATTTAAATATTTTCTTTTTAGACTTGGTTAAAGTCCTGAGGGGTCCCATGTCTGGTACTCTTAGTTTTTGAAGCATTGGGGACCTAAATTCCTTCTTTAAAGATGAATTAGGAAGGGTACACTGTTTTTATAGAAACCATATTACCGTTAGAAGAAATTTTATTACCTCATAAAATAGAGCAGGAAGCATCGAACGATTTGGTCAACCCATGAGAAAGAATCTGTATGGTCATAATGCATGTTGCATGTTTTTTGTAGTGGTTTTTTTCATGGTTTTTGTATATTTATAAAAACCATGAGGCCAGATCATGAATGGGGGTTCTTGGGATGTTCCTTAGTGCATCTTTGGTGTACATATTTTTAAACCTAGATTCAAAACTGTGTGCCCCTGTCAGTTTAATGAAATTATGATTTCTTTCTTAATGAACCTACTTTCAAAAATCAAATCATTTCTTATCCTCTTATAGTAGTGTAAGGTTCCTCCTATTCCCTTGTAAAGATCCTTCTTCCCTAGGTTAATCTTGGCGTTGTCTCCTTTTTCTAAAGTTAGATTTCAGGTCCACCAGTCTGCATGGATTATTATCAGTGATATTTTTGTTCATATATTTCATTTTTAATTTTATCTATCTCTCAAGAAATATATCCTTGTACGACCAAATTTTCCCTATTTTTATCTCTTTCATTAGTTTATTTGATTTATCTCAAACTAAAACCAATGAATCCTTGATATCAGAAATGTGGTCCATCCTTGTTATAAATATAGTGGTCTAGTTCTTTCTTATATGTTTCCCTAGTTTTAATATGGTGCATCATAGTACTGTACACCAGATAATTTTGGCGACACATTTCATTGGTCAAATAAATTAATTTGAACATGCTCCCATGTCCAGTAAGACCCTAGGGAGTGGAAAACCCCCACATTGGGTGGTCACCATAATGTTATCCACACTGATGGGTGTCCTTCCTACATTTAGATTTAATTTCCTTAAGCCTTGATTTGTTTAACACCCTTGAGGGTGTATTATACCCTTAATAAATGTGTTATTTTAATAAATTTAATTATAATGGATTTTTTGCCACTTGTTTTTTCCGTATGTTTAATGATCATTCTTCATTCCATTTTTGAACTCTTGTAATGAAATGAATTGGACGAGATTTGTTGATAAACTCTTATCTACAGTGTTATACATTATGCTTATATCATATGAAATTATTTAAATACATGTGAATTATTCTTTCTGGATTGATTACACCATTTTATTGTGCCTATGATTAATTCATCATACTTATTTTCTGTTACCCATTCCATGAGCCATCAACTATATGAAAATCGCTTCTTCCTAGTGCTTATTCCATACCATGTAATTTATACTTAAGTATCATTGGTTATTGAATTATTTTTATTCTTGATTCTATGTGTGCATAAATTTTAGCCTAGTGCATACGTTTAGTTGATGCTCCTTGTGCCTATTACCCTATGCTACAGTTTTTTGGAATTGATTAAATTATTGGGTATATTTATTGTTGGACTCCTAATGTATTAATCATGTTTTAATGATCACAAATACTATTCTTGCTAATTAATCTCAATCTTAATTGCACATCTTGCTAATTCTCTTCAGTCTCAATAATAACTACACATCATGTTTGAATGATAAAAAATTTTATTGATGTTAATTACTCTCTTTATTATTTACAAGTATTATGCATGATCACAAATCTCACTTATATTATCAAGCCTTTATATTTATGTTTCAACTTATCCTACTCTCTAATGATTAATCTTAAACCATATTCTGCATATTACTGTTTAAGTATAAATACAGATATTTGTCTAAGTATGGACACACCGTGAAGGACACACCGTGACCCGGACACCGTGAAGGACACACCGTGACCCAGACACCATCAAGGACACACCGTGACCCGAACACCGTGAAGGACACACCATGACCCAGACACCGTGAAGGACACACCTTTACCTAAACATCGTGATATTTACACCGTGAACCAAAAACAGTGAAGACTATACTGTGAAGAAGACACCGTTTACATAATCACTGTGACATCATTTCTTAACTTTTTGTCAATATTATTTAAATAATGCAAACGGTCATATTTGATGTTTTTAATGCAATTAATGTTATTTAATGATTGTTGTTGGCATGTCAGGAAACTGTATCTCGTACCTATGAAAAGTTAATTATTCCTACTGCCAGAATGAGTGGAATATAAGGAAGATTAAGATGCAGTACACGTGCAAGTGGTGAAGTGAGAAAAGTGGGACGATACAATATGAAGAACATACATACGTCCAAGAGCACAGTGCTGAACAAAAAGAACAATCCTGATCAAGAAGGAGATTTCATGACATTCCAAGAACTCTTATGAGTGAAATCCAACACCACTGAAGAACACACAACGAATCAAGAGATCATTTTCACTCCCATAGATCACAATCTAAACTGCAACACTCTGTTTTTCAACAGAAAAAACAGGGAAGGACTAAGAAGCAATTCTGCTGAATCCAACAAGTCCAGAGCTACATTACTAATCACTACAGCTTTCTAAACTCTTATCTATTCTCTCTAAATGATTTGTTTATTTACTTTTGAGCAGTTTGGTGTACTCAGTATTTCTCTCACACACACTTTCTCCTGCACTGAACTGGAGGATATCAAAATCCTCACTCTAAAACTCTTAACTCTTGTTTACCCACGTCAACTGTGGAAGAGGTCCTTGTGTGGCCTGATATCTATTTTGTTTCCCATGAAGAACAGTGGTAGAGGTCCATGCATGGCCTGGACAGTTGTGTAAACTGTTGTTAACCCCGATCCAGGGTGTGGATCAAATTTATATAAATTTGAGAGGACTAAGTCTCGGCTTGAGACTGAACCTATTGTTACATGTGTTATGTATCTTTAGTTTAAGTTTAATGTATACTAAATATATATTTTATACTCCGCTGGTATTACCTTGAAATAAACAACAATTTTTAAAGATACTTTGATAGTTAAATTATCAATTGTTCACACTTATTGTAAATCATTAGGTTAGTTTCAAAAGTTAGTTTGTTCTTGTGGTTAAATTAACTGAGACCTAATCAATCTTTGAGGAGCTAAGTGACCATTTACTATCTGTATAAGTTCACTAAATTTTAACATGTTTTATAAATTGGGGGATTTTAAATAGACAATATTTTTAACAGAAATTTTAATTGGAACTCAATTCACCCTCCCTATTGAGTATCCACTTCGACCAACATTTGGTATCAGAGGTTGTTTTTGTTTAAGGATTTTTGAAATACTCTGTTTTTCAACTTAGATTTTAGTTGCATCTTTAAAGAACATAAATTTATATTAGTTCTAAATTTTATCTCTTTCATTATAGTTTCTAAAATCTATTTATGGACAATAGACTAGAGGGTGCTGCTATTAACAGGACACCTTTCTTCAATGGTACAAACTATGCTCAGTGGAAGCTTAAAATGAAAATTCATTTAGAAAGCATGGGTTTTGATATTTGGACTGCTATAGAATATCAATATAAAATTCTAGAAACCGAAAGAACAACTTGGGATAAAGCTACAAAGACTGCCTACAATAATAATTGTAATGTTATGAATGCCATGTACTATGATTTAGGAGATGAAGAGTTTAACAGAATTTCTTCTTATAAAACTACTTTTGAAATATGGGATACTTTAGGTGTTTCTCATGAAGGAACAACCAATGTTAAAGAAATGATATTGAATACTTATACTATTAATTATGATAATTTTAAAATGAAAACTGATGAACCTATTTCTGATATGTATCTCAGGTTCAATGAGATATTCAATACAATGAATTCACTCAGTAAAGTTTTTCTAGCAAAGGAACAAATTATGAGGATACTGAGATGTTTACCAGACCGATGGAGAGGGACATCTGTTTCAATCAGAGAGTCATGTGACATTGTTGCTCTACCTGTCAAAAAACTCATTGGTAATCTTATGATGTATGAGGAATAACTCAAGGTAAATAAAGAGGAAGAATATGAACCAAAAATGAAATCAGTGGCTTTCAAGACTACTGCTTCAAAGAACAAGGACAAAGAAAAAGCTCAAATACAAACTGACAATTCGACAAGTGAAATCTCAGACTCTGATAGTGATGCTGAAATGGATCAGATAGCCAGAAGGTTTATGAAATTTTACAGGAAGAAGAGATTTTTTAGAAAATCAAATGACAAAGGAAAGTATGATAATAAGGGACATTGGAAGAAGGACTGGAAAAAGCGAGATAAAAGTGATGATGTTGTTTGCTATAAGGGAAAAAGAAATGGACACATTAAGACAGACTATCCAAAGCTAAAATTCAAGAAGAAATATGATTACAAGGACAGTAAGTACAAGAAAGATATGAAGGCTACCTGGAGTGCTTCTGAAGATAGCACACGTGAATTTGAAATGTCTGATTCTGAAAAGAATCATTCCAACATGTGTGTCATGACAAACACATCTCTGGTAACCTTAGATACTTCTGTTTTAAATTCTTATTATTCTGGAGATGATGAAGAATCTGATTCAGATTCTAAAAACATTACTAGTGAGGAATTATTTGAATATTGTAATATGCTGGAGGAGACATGCAATGAACTTAAGGATAAATAAAAATCATTAAAGAAACAACATGCTCTCACTACTACTGTTAAAACTGAACTTACTATTGAAAAAGAGAAGAATTATCAACTGTTAAAGGAAAATACTGAACTAAAAATGTCAAATGAGCAACTTGGAAAGGACATAGAGATGTTCACAAATGGAAAGGATACAATAACTCGAATGCTAGGAAAGAAAGTGGCACCAAAATACACTACTAGAATAGGCTACAAACCTGGACAGAGACAGTTTACTAAGAATAGCTTTATTCCTAAATCTGGACAGAATACTGCTAGTTCTAGTTCTGTAAATCCATATGCTTCAACTAGTTATTCACATAGTTATAAATCAAATAGAGTTTATCTTTCTAAATCTATTGATTCTGTAAATTATATGAGACCCGTATGACAAATTTGGGTACCAAAATCATTGATTGCTAACCTATCTGGACCCAAGAAGATCCGGGTACCAAAATCATACTCTATCTAAAACTGTTTTGTAGAAAACCTTATTGAAGAGTTCCCACAAGAAGACATGGTATTTCGATAGTGGATGTTCAAGACATATTTCTGGGGATTACTCATGTTTCAATAGTTTAATAAAGTTTGATGGAGGTTATGTCACCATGGGTGATAATTCTAAAGGAAAGATCATCATCCTAGGCCAAATTGGTAACACTAATTCAGTTTTAATTTCTAAAGATTAATTTGTTGATGGACTGAAATATAATCTTTTAAGTATTTCTTAGTTGTGTGATGATGGTTTTAAAGTCAAATTTGAAAATGATTCCTGTAATGTTTTTAATTCTCAAAATGTTTTAGTCTTTTTTTCTTTAAGAAATGAAAATGTTTATGCTGTTAATTTAAATTCCTTAGCTAAACAAAATGTTACCTATTTAAATGCCTTTCATAAAGAGTCATGGTTGTGTCATAGGATTTTAGGACACTGCAATATACACTCACTTAGGAATCTATCTAGGAAGAACTTAGTTAGAGACTTATCCAAACTTGAGTTTCCAAATAACAAAGTGTGTAATCCCTGTCAAAAGGGAAAGCAACAAAAAATCTCTTTCAAACCAATGAAATAAGTCTCAACTTCTCAACCTCTCGAGTTGGTTCACATGGATCTATTTGGACCATCGAGAGTTTCTAGATTAAATGGGAAGCACAATTTCTATATCCTAGTAGATGAGTTTTCTAGATATAATTGGGTATACTTCTTAGCTCACAAAAGTGATGCTTGTTCTTATTTTGTTAAGTACTTAAAGTCTGTAGAAAATATTAGTGAAATTAAGATTAAAAATATAAGAAGTGATCATGGACGTGAGTTTGAAAATCATGAATTAGAATCCTATTGCTCACACAATGGCTATAATCATAACTTTTCTGCTCTTAGGACACCTCAGTAGAATGGTGTAGTTGAAAGAATAAATAGAACCCTGTAATAAATTTCTAGAACTATGCTTAATGAATATGAACTGCCTATTTACTTTTGGGATGAAGCTGTGAACACAGCTTGTTATATTATTAATAGAGTCTTAATTAGAACTGTTCTTAAGAAGACCCCATATGAGTTGTGGAATAATAGAAAACCTAAAGTTAGTTACTTTAGAGTCTTTGGCTGCAAAGCTTTTATTCTCAATACAAAAGATAATCTTGATAAGTTTGCTTCTAAGAGTGATGAAGGAATATTTTTAGGATATTATTTAACCAGAAAAGCCTATAAAGTCTTTAATAAAATAACCAAATGTGTGCAAGAATTTGTTCATATCAAATTTGATGAAACAGGTCCACATGAGCCTAAAACCTCACTTGAAAATCTAGAGGAAGATTTGAGTATTCTGAACTTTACTAATAAATCTAAAGAACCTGCAATAAAAACATCCAGTTCTGTACATATTTCAGAATCTGCTGCTATAGAATATGATCCTATAGATGAACTTGAAATTTCTAGTCCTACCTTTACTAGGTCAACTAGAATTCTAAAAAATCATCCTTTGGATGCTGTTGTAGGAAATCTCGATAGAGGGACTCAGACTAGAGATTCTCTTAGAAATCAGGTTGAACATCAAGCCTTCTTGTCATTGCTTGAACCTAAAAACATTAATGATTCTATTAATGATGAATTTTGGGTAATTTCTATGCAAGAAGAAGTCAATCAGTGTGAATGAAATAAAGTGTGGAATCTTGTTGAAATACCTAAGTACAAGTTCACCATAGGCACTAAATGGGTGTTTAGAAATAAAGTAGATGAATTAGGAAGCATAGTTTGAAACAAATCTAGTCTAGTTCCACAAGGCTATAGTCAAGAGGAAGGAATTGACTATGAGGAGACTTTTTCTCCTATAGCCAGATTTGAAGCTATTAGGATTTTACTTGCATATGTTGCACATCTAAATTTGAAACTATATCAAATGGATGTCAAGAGTGCATTATTAAATGGATATATTGATGAGGATGTTTTTGTTGAACAACCACCTTGATTCTCAAACCCTCATTTTCCAAATCATGTTTTCAAATTATCAAAAGCTTTATACGGTTTAAAGTAAGATCCAAGAACTTGGTATGATAGATTAAGTACTTTTCAAATTTCTAAAGGTTTTAAAAAAGGTATAGACGACCTTACTCTTTTTATAAAATGAATTTCTAAATACGTTTTAGTTTCACTAATTTATGTAGATGATATTATTTTTTATCTTCAAGAAATTCCCTATGTACTGATTTTTTAAAAATGATGCAAAATGAATTTGAAATGAGTTTAATGGGTGAACTAAAATTCTCTCATGGATTTCAAATCATTCAAAATGATGATGGAATTATTTTAACTCAAAGTAAATATACTAGAGGTCTTTTAAAATGTTTTGGATTGGATAGCACAAAAATTAGTGACACTCCCATGAGTACCAGCTGAAAGTTAGATCTTGATGAGGATGGTTAATTTGTTGATCAAACCACTTATAGAGGAATGATTGGAAGTCTACTCTACCTGACTACTAGTCATCCAGATATTATGTTTAGTGTGTGTATGTGTTCTCGTTTTCACGAAAAACCTAAAGAGTCACATTTAAATGATGTAAAGAGAAATTTCTAATACCTCAAGCATACTCCCAATTTATGACTGTTCTATCCCAAAGGAAAATCATTTGGACTAGTTAGTTATTATGATGCTGATTTTTCTGGATGTATGTTAGATAAAAAAAGTACCTATGGAACATGTCATCTTTTAGGCAAGTCACTAGTATCATGGTGTAGTAAGAAACAAAATTCTGTTGCGCTATCTACTGCAGAAGCTGAATACATAGCTGCTGGAAGTTGTTGTGTGAAAATTTTGTGGATGAAACACACATTACTAGACTATGGATATCAATTCAGACATGTCCCAATAAATTGTGACAACACAAGTGATATTAATATATCTAAGAATCATGTTTCTCATTCTAGGACAAAACATATTGATGTAAGACATCACTTTTTGAGGGATCATTATCAAAAAGGTGATGTCACTTTGGAATTCATTGGTACTGAATGTCAACTTTCTGATATATTCACTAAACCATTAAATTGTGAATTATTATACTACATCATACATGATCTTGGTATGATTATTCATAAATAGATATCTTACTGATCTTAATGCTCAATACATTACTGTATTTTTCTTTACGGTTTCATGACTCACTGTTTTACAGTTACTGTTTCATGCTTACGGTCTCACAGTTTAACACCTTGTACTCACGGATTTTCACTTAACTGTCTCACCGTGACTACACAGAATGGTCACTGTCTCACCATGAAGACCACCAACTATCTCACCGTGATGACTGTTTTTCATCACACCATAATGCCTACTCACGGTCTCACCGTGATAATTATTTATACTCTTATTTTAACTCGTATCGCGGTATTTTTTATTTCACTAATATTTGATTTCCCACGTTTTTGTTTTTATGACATTTGACATTCCCAAATGATAAAACTTATGGGTTTTATTCGATTCCTTACCCGAACTCTCTCTTGAACCTTCTCATTCTTGAAAACCTTCTCTTCCCTCTCGCCCGAACCTTCAGTGGATGTCAAGGATGAAGTGTCCATCTTCACCCTCATCTGAGAAGCGCCGCTCTAAGGCACAGAAAAGGATACCGGGGATAGATCCCGAAGGACCTCTAAACCAAAACTTGCTAAGTCGTACTAATGTACCTGAAAAATAAATTTTCCCTGAGTGGTTGTTGTCTAGAAAGTCATTAGTTTTGAAAGTTCTAAGAGAACAAGGATGGCTTGAATGGTTCTCTGGACAAAATAGATTGATCTATCCAAGGATGGTATATCAATTCTACCAATTTTTGAAGTTTTCCTTTGATTTTGGAGAAAGCATTATGGTGACCAGCTAAATCAATGGTCAGAAGTGTTCCTTCTCTTCAAGGTTGTGGGCTGCATGCCTATGAATTCCACATGAAGGTGTTTGTGAAGATTACCAGATAGACCCTCCTCCATCATCTGATATCTTCAATCTGGAGAATGCTTTGGAATGTCGAACTAGAAATGACACCAATCGAAGGTCCATAGCTGCTGAATTAGATGGGGAGACTAGAATTCTTTTCAAATTTGTTCAGAATTTGATTAGTCTGGGAAAAGTGGATTTTGCTGTAATGAAGTATCAGGATGTGTTCCTAATTCACTTGTTGTAGAATGGCCATAAGATCAACCTGTGAAAGTATGTTATTAACCATATATGTGAGCTGATCAAAGTCACTTCCAAATCCACCTCTTTGTTTTACTCAAGGATGATTTCATCCATGTTAATTGCCAAAGGGATGGTTTGACTGAATGAAGAAACATTAGAGGACTTTGATTTCTTCTTATCCATGCCTATCATCGGAAGGATGAAGATAAGCTGGAACCCCTGGAAGAAGTAGTGGGTTGAGGATAATGACCAACTCTATAAAAAGTTTAATCCTGTTAATTATCCAAGAAGATCGAAGAATCTATCTGATCCTGGTTTGGAACCAGATGATGTGGCTGAGTATTCAGAAGAAGAAGAAGAAGAAGAAGAAGAGGAAGTAACAGCTGAATTATCACCTAGAGAAGAAGCTAGAATACCTTTAATGGAAACAGTTCCTGTTGAAAAAGAAAGGGATTTTGTCCCTTCTATTTTCCCTACTGTTATCCCTGCTGAAATACATCAAGGAGAGGAAGTTACTATTAGTTTGAGAGAAGAGAAGGCTCCTGCTTCTAGTGAGGATGTCAATCCAGAAACTCATCCTCATACTGCAATAAAATTGGTTTTTCCTGATTCAGAACAGCAAGAAACCATAGAGACAGATCCGGTTGAAGAGGATCTCCCTGTTGAGAAACAAGCAAGTCTGGATGCTCAACTAGTGGAACAATCAGTTCCTGAGATAATTCCCTCTGCTGAAGAGAGGATGGAAATTGCCTTTCAACTGGCAAGGCAAGAGTTTACTAAAGAGATTAGAGGTGATCCTGTGGATCTTGATCACGTTGCTGAGCCTATAGTCTCTGAAATGGAAGCACAATTTGAGGGGGAGGAACCTCAAAACCATGAGATTATAGAAGCAAGATCTGCTTAAGCCTCTCAACCTACTGTCACATATTCTGTGTACACTCGGTATGAGTTCCCAAGATTTTATGATGTGAATGAGTCTCATCAAGTGACTACAACTAGAATGGATCTTTCTTCTCCATTTCAACTGAAGTCTGTAGTTCATCCAAAACTAGTACCAGAACCAGAGCCTCAATCTGAATCTGAATCTGTGTCTGAAGATGAATCTGAACCGCAACCAGAACTTGAACCTCTACCTCTACCTGCACCCTTACCTGCAAATCACTATTTTGTAACTAAGGATTATTTGAACGTCTTTGGAGAGACTATCTTGGCTGGTGTTGAGAATATTTTATCCACTCAACCTTGTCCTATGACTTAGTTAAGTCAAGAAGATGCCTCAATTCTACTGGAAAATATTATATTTCATATTCAACCAAAGATGATCCATGAAATTCAAGAATTCAGGGTTGAAAATCGGTTGCTTAGTATTGATGTTGCAAATTTGAAGGGTTTGGTGGAAAACCTAAAACCAGAACTATCTTCAAGATTAGAGCATGTGCCTGCTTCTGCTTCTGCTCCTGCACCAATTGATGCTTCTCCTGAGCCAACTGATTCCACCCTTGCTAGGGAAGTTGTGTCTCAAGTCCATCCATATCTACTATCTTTTGATGAGAATATTTGAAAAAGACACACCAAGATGCTGGAATGTATGAGGGATCTTGTAGAAAATCTGAATAAACTCACAGATGAGTACACAGGATGCCTAAAAAAAGTTCTCAAACAGCTAAAAGTTCTAACTGAAGCTATAAAAGCTTCTCCTGCTTCAGGTCAACCTTCTGTTCCTCATTTGGATGATTCTCTGCTAAGATCCATAATCAAGGAAGAACATCATAATGCCTTAAGTGGCTTGGATCTGTCTTCTTTGTCAGAAGTGGTTAAGAACAGTGATCGAGCATTGGACTTGGTTAGAATTCATTCTAGGATAGCCAATGATGCTCAACAGGATATCACTAAGAAAATAGATTTTTATCTCTCCCGGATTTTCTCTAAATGTGACATGATAGATCACTTTAGATATCTTGTGGAAAATTTGAGAATCCCTCCAGTAACTCGATCTATTAAAACTCAAGTTTAGAAACTTACAAAGTTCACCATATTGTTGGACAAATTCATGGATAATAAGGACAATTTTTCAAAGGCTATGCAATATGGTGGTGAAATAATTACTGATTTCATCAATCTTCTGAAGTCATATCTTCATGTTCAGAGTGCTACTATAGTTTCTCTAGCTGCTTCACCCCTTAGACCTAGTCTACCTACCTTAGCCTCAACTTCTATGTCAGTCAACCAATCTCTTTCTCAGATCCGGCAAGTCATTCTTGACCAACCCCAGCTTAGATCTTCTACTGCTCGTACTTTGTCTCTATATATTTTTGAAGGTCTACCCTTACCCTCATTGTCTACCACATCTATGCCTTCTTCTACTTCAGCACCAGCTCCTGCTGCTAATAAAGGCAAGGAAAAGGTCGATCCCTGAAGACTCCAGGGACTATTTTCTTTTTAATGGGATGTATCTTTTTGTTTAATGTTTTTATTTCTCTTGTATGTTTTATTCTGAACCTTTTCAATGACAAATTCAGTGTTTCCCTCATTTCTCTATACTTTTTGATAATCCCAAAAGGGGGAGAAACACTACAAGTATTAGTACTATAATGTGATATGTTATTATCGAATCTATTATAATCTAATTTTTGCTATTCTAATATTCTAGTTTCTTTAATGTTGTGTTTCATTTATATTTTGACTATACATGATTTGTGATCATCAAAATGGGGGAGATAGTTGGACTCCTCATGTATTAATCATGTTTTAATGATCACAAATCCTATTCCTGATAATTAATCTCAATCGTAATTTCACATCTTGCTAATGCTCTTCAGTCTCAATAATAACCACACAACTTGTTTGAATGATAAAAAATTTTATTGATGTTAATTACTCTCTTTATTATTTACGATTCTTATGCATGATCACAAATCTCACTTATATTATCAAGCCTTCATATTTATGTTTCATATTCTCTTACGCTCTCATGATTAAGCTTTAACCATATTCTGCATATTACTGTTTAAGTATAAATACAGATATTTTTCTAAGTATAGACACACCATGAAAGACACACCGTGGCCCAGACACTGTGAAAGACACACCGTGACCCAGACACCGTGAAGGACACATCGTGATCCAGACACCGTGAAGGACACACCGTGACCCAAACACCATGAAGGACACATCATGACCCAGACACCGTGAGCTACACACCGTGACATGGGGACACCGTGAACCACATACTGTGAAGACTATACTGTGAAGAAGACATCTTTTACATAATCACTGTGACACCGTTTCTTAACTTTTTTTCAATATTATTTAAATAATGTGAACAGTCATATTTGATGTTTTTAATGCAATTAATGTCATTTAATGATAGTTTTTAGCATGTTAGGAAACTGTATCTTGTACCTATGAAAGGTGAATTATTCCTACATCCAGAACAAGTGGAATATAAGGAAGATTCAGATGTAGTACACATGTAAGTGGTGAAGCGAGAAAAGTGTGATGATACAACAAGAAGAACTTACATATGCCCAAGAGAACTATGATGAACCAAAAGAACAATCCTAATCTTGAAGGAGATTTCAAGACATTCCAAGAACTCTCAAGAGTGAAATCCAACACCACCGAAGAACACACGACGAATCAAGAGATCATTTTCAATCCTGTAGAACACAAGCTAAACTGTGACACTCTTTTTTTCAATAGAAAAACCAGAGAAGGACTAAGAAGCAATTCTATTGAATCCAACAAGTCCAGAGCTGCATTTCTAATCACTAGAGCTTTCTAAACTCTTATATATTATCTCTAAGTGATTTGTTTATTTACTTTCGAGCAGTGTGGTGTACTCTGTATATCTCACACACACTGTCTCCTGCACTGAACTGGATGATATCAAAATCCTCACTCTAAAACCCTTAACTCTAGTTTACCCATGTCAACTGTGGAAGAGGTCCTTGTGTGGCCTGATCTCTATTTTTTCCCGTTAAGAATAGTGGTAGAGGTCCCTGCGTGCCCTGGACAGTTGTGTAAACTGTTGTTTACCCCGATCCAGGGTTTGGATCAAATTTATATAAATTTGAGAGGACTAAGTCTCATCTTTAGACTAAACTTCTTGTTACATCTTCTGTGCATCTTTAGTTTAATTTTAAAGTATACTACATATATCTTTTATACTCTGCTGCTATTACATTGAAATACAAAACTATTTTTAAAGCTACTTTGATAGTTAAATTACCATGTATTTACACTTATTGTAAATTAGTAGGTTAGTTTCAAAAGTTAGTTTGATCTTGTGGTTAAATTAACTGAGACCAAATCAATCTTTGAGAAGGTAAGTGAACTTTTACAATCTGTATAAATTCACTACAGTTTATCTTGTTTTATAAATTTGGGGATTTTAAATAGACAATATTTTTAACAGAAATTTTAATTGGAAATCAATTCACCCCCCCCCCCTCTTGAGTATCCACTCCAACCAACATTTCTTATTTTGATGTACATGTGATTACGTGATAATGATATGTGTTCTTGTATTCTATGCTAATCCTATTTCTGGTCCATGAGATAACACGGGTCCTAACATAAGGACATTGTGGATTGACATTCCATGATTAGATTGGTACTGATTTATTTGATTGTATCGATACGTTGTCTTAACTTGTATGGGATCTCTTGGTGGATTATTTTATACTCTTGGGAGAATGATGTTCCATAGGGGTGAAACTATGGACATAATTTTTGGAAATATGGCCATGCCATGCCTCGGTTGAAACCTGGTCTCCAATGTGAGATACATTGTACAGACTCATAGTTTATGATTCAATTAGTGGTATGAGGTACATCGTTATGGTTCACCTTGGAAGGAATATATGTTATTGGTTATATCATATGATCTTATAGAGACCCTTGGGATTTCATTATAGATCACCTTAGATGGGATTATGATGCCACTAATGGATTTGAAGGATGCTCTTCATGGATTACTTTTGGTGCCTTATTTTCATTTCCATTATGATTAAACAGTTGTATTTAAATGTTTGTATGATGTTCTAGGGTGTTAACACCTAGTTAAATAAAACGACTGGGTTCATCCTACTTCTATTTATTCAATTATAATGTCGTGTTCATAAAATATTACCTCTATATATTCCCTTGGTTTAGACATCTATTTTTGGCCAAAGTACATTCAATCAATTGCATGTCCATTTGGGAACCAAGACCCAAGTGTTATTTTTTTATTTAATTATTACATGGTATTCACATATGTTGGTACACTATTCATGTTATAAGGAATTAAGTACAGTGATATAGAAACTGTGGTAAGAGCCTATTGTGATTATACATCACACCCTTTTTGGGCCACCATCATACTTGGTTCCCGAGAATATCTTCTAGTTTACAGGTCCATGGGTTTATTTCTCGTGTTATGATGTGTACATGGGAGCTAGCGAGCACATGACTAATCTAGTACTCAAGATGATCCTGGAGTTTTCATGTGGTCTCTTTTTCTTTTATTATATTGTACTGGTTAATGTACCAACTTATGGTATCTAGTATCACCCCCTAAGACATGCATGCTACATTATATACATGTGTGTTTCCCATTTATTCTTATTCATTCATTTTATTTATAAACCATTTTTTTCATCTGTTATTATTACCTCATCTTTTTCCCATTTATTTACACCTAATGGGTCGTTGTGTGACTCTATACATGAGGGTTTGTTCTCCTCACTCTACCACCATTAGACCATTGATTCTAGTCTAAAACCTTTGGCATATGGGGAGGCTTTCTTGAAGTCATGTGTCTAGTGGTCTAGCTACTAGTTTATTGTTTAGTTGGGATGGGATATTACAAGCTGGTATCAAAGTCTCTTTTTTTCCTTTGTCTTACTATTTTTTGGATATTAGATAAGAGACAAGGAATGTATCGATGATTGGAAAATAGGTGTGTCTAGGAGTCACCAACCCATATATGGGGAAATGTCCAAGTGGTCTGATCTAGGATTGTTGTTGATGATGATTGTTATGATAATTGATAATGATTTCATGTGTAATTTTTACTACTTAATGATTTAAATAATTACAGTATTTTCCATTGGCCTATGATGGATATGAAGAAGCATAGTATACATTATTATAGACATGTAGGGATTCTTATTCCATGCATATTCTATTCCATATAGGATGAATTTCTAGGCTATTTGAAATTTTTTATGTTCTTTAGGATTTATTCTTCTTCCTATTATATTTCATGCTAGGTGATTCGGTACATTTCATAGCTTTTACCTTCTTAGTTACTTAATTAAATTCTTAGTAGAACATGTTTAAGTGTTTGATCATTATTATTTTTTTGAGAGTTATTCCATGCTTCCATGATTTTATTGTTTTGATTAGCATCTTTTTGTTCTTATATGGTTATGTAGTTGTCTTTTATGGTTAATTTTAATTCCTCTATATTTCCTTACCATGTTAAACTTAATGAAATCGTTGTGATTATAATTAAAAGCTAAATTTTAAAAGGTAAAATTGGTTTCAATGATGAAACCTCACTCACCAGTTAGGATATGTATTATCCAAGAACAATTGATTTAATGGACTGGATATTATGGTTAATGTTTTATGGGATCCAATTTACTATTGCTAAGTTGTATGGGAACTTTATGAATTGGAATAGGGGGAATCATATAATCAAAAACTATAGATGAACCTTATATATTTATTGAAATTTTCATAAATATTTTGGTTGTTTACTTTTCTTTTAATCCTATATAAAAATTTTGTGGTTATATGGGAGCCTCCTGAAACCTGTAATGTGTATAGGGTCTTTATAATTAAAGAAATGGTAACCCATAAAACCTAACTATTTATCATGAGCTTTTTTCTTAGATACTAATGGGTAATAATAATTATTTTTCTCTTAAATTTATTTCACCATTATAAGGTCTTATAACTAAATTTTATATGTATAATTACTATATGGTTTCCCCAAGGGTGCAGCTCAGTTGGTAGTTTCCCCTGTGGGTCCTAGTGAGATCTTGAGTTCATGTATTTACATGTTCATCCTTGTAATCGCTTTTGCGTGGTTTTCATTGTATTGTAGTGCCTTACCTGAATAAACTGATGCTTGAGCCTCATCTTCTCATGATGACCCATATGGGTAAAATTAATAAATTCACTGATGGACACATGTCAGTTAGTTTGAGAATGTTTCTTATATAATGAACCAATTAAGAGTGTTTTTATAATCTAAATTCTAAAAATGATCTAGTTCTTTTATTTTAACTCATGATGGATTTATGGGACCCTCATGGGTTACCCATTCATTTGGTATGTCATCGATCATAAACCCCATGGGGTTTGTTTATGCTATGTGTTGGGGGTCATTTAAAGCACCAATATCTGCCAATATTTTTTCATGTAAATATAAGGTGGATTTCATTGTAAATAGTACACATCTAATTAAAATAATACCTTTCAATGTGAATTGAGATGTAATATTGTGAGGAATTATAAATAAATGATTGGTATTAACATGGATTTATGTGATAAAATGGACTAATTATAATTGGAATTCAATAAATGAAATTTTTAGGAGTGTAATATGGCTATCTTGATTTTCCATACAACCTTAATAAAATTGTTTTTCTTTATAATAGATATTGGTATTCTTTAAAACTAAACCTTGAAATGCTTAAATAGTTAAATGATTTTTGGATTAATTCCTTAGAGTGGCACTATATGTCGTGTTTTATCCTGACCCTCATGTAATGATAGATAAACGTTTCCTTTCATAGCTCCCTTGAAATAGAAACTTGAGAATTTTCCATAGGTCACTTCTCCTATAGCTTGAACGTATGAGATAGGTCCTTTAGCCTAATGACTATTTCCAGAGTGATCCTTTGGTAGGATCGATGCTTTCTATTTCTGTAAGGAGATAGATTATTGAGGGTAAATCTCTCAAGTCTTCAAATACTTTTATAGTCACTTCTGACCCATTTTCTAACATATGTTACTATTAAGGTGTTGTTGTCTGTGTAATACTCCTAGATTCCAAAATTTCACCCTTTTTTGGATTGTTGGTCATGTTTTTTCCCTTTTCTATGACTGTTGTCAATTCTAATTAATTAGATATAATGGTTTGGACATTCATGGAGCATGGCCAGTTTCTTAGTAGTTTTCATGAACCTACTTCTCTTTCTATATTAGTTTTGGGTGACATGGGAAGTGGTTAGTTGTTCTATAGTCATATTGGTTTGTATGACTTTGATTCAGTTTTCTAAAGAGGCCTTTAGATACATGAATGTATAGGTATGACAAGCCTATGGATAGTTTCAAGGATGTTTTATTTTTTTCATGTATTATAAGGGTAGTATGAATTGGTACAAGTGGTACCCATTGAGTTTCTAATATGGGAAAGTGGACTATTTTTGTTCGATGGTACTAATGTAAGACATTTCCTATTACATTACATCCATTGTTCATCTCTGGATTAGAGTGACTTAAGATTAAGATGAAATAAAACTTGTCCCAATGCTCATGGTGACGTTATAAAAGAATTTGGTGTTTCACACTCTAGTCAGTTGTGCTAGATTTTACGTCCAATGTTATGGAGAACATCGATGAAATTCAGGAAGAGAATAGCATGTATGTCTAAGTATGATCTAATCCAGGGTTCATAAGAGGCTATTTTCCTAACTCTTTATTTTAATGCTTGTTAAAGAATGACGAACACCTTTAGTACATGTGGTCAGTATTTTACGTAGCATGTGTCATGGGATGATATCCCTTTCTCTACAAATCCAATGTTGAGGACACTCCTATGGTGGGGTGAATTTCTTCAATTTTGGTAAAACATGTCCTCTGATAACAAGGAGTTAAAAAAAGAACTATTTCGAGATGGTCTATAATGTTTCTAGATTCCCATGGGCTTTGTGAGTTTTGAATAGTTTTGGATCCCATGAGGTGGCACAATGGTGACTAGGTGGTCATATTTTCAAACATTAAAAATAGTGTTGGTCATCGATGGTCCTTGGTGGTTATTGTTGATCAATCTTGAGATGCCTCATCAAGTAAAATAATCATGGATGGGTAATGTAAATTCATTTTCATGGATATTTGAGGTATTCTATGGACATTTTCCTATGGTGGTATGGCTATCATCATCCTTATGTTATCAGTTATGAAAGGTTTGCATCTTTACTGAGATCATCATCTATGATTTAGTGGGAGTGTCTTAATAACATTTCTAACATCGATCAAATCATGTTAGTGTACTCGCATCTTAATAAAGATCTCCAGGGTCCTGAAAAATCTTCCAAGGGAATAAAATGTTCCCACAATCACTTTGTGAAAGGAAGCATGTAATAATATACATATATCAAGGTAAATGGACTCAAATTGAGTTGAAAATTTCAGAATAAACTTTAAGGAATTAATTTTTTCAATGGATTTTAAGTGGCATGGGTACCATCAATAGGAAGGGTTCGCAGACTGCCTAAATCAGGAATCACCGGTCTGTGAAATGCACAGTGAGGCACTGCCCATAGAGCGATGTCCGGTGAATACGGTGGGCTACTAACCGCCTTTCCAAATGACTCATCTTCACAAAGGCCATCTGCATAACGTCTCATGAACTTAACCATTTACAGATGAAGCAGACAGATAGGGTTCCACGAACTGTGACCATGAACCACATCATTCGAAAAACCTAGTTGATTGAGTCTTCCACAAGCCAGTATATCTTTTCATGGGCCTCTATAAAGGGTTCCACCTACCCATATATATGATTTACCCAATTCTCAATAAAAGGATCAAAGAATGAATAGTGTAGGGGGGACGAATGGCGAAAACCTGAAGGGAACCCATAGGTTGGAAGAAAGAACTCAAAGAAGATTCTGGAATTAGTCTTGAATTATTGGTGAAGCCCGAATTGGTAATCACACTCTTCGCGGGTATATCCAGCTGCAAACCATTAAACGAGGGAATTTAATAAAAATTAGAGAACTTTGAACCTAAATGTTGAAACTCCGAACCACATGTTTCTCACATATGAACACCCCATGAACGATAATCCCATGGATCCTCCTACAATATGGTATTTCGTGTAGTATATCACTATGAAAATTTGACCCGGTACATCGTAATTCACCAGTTTATAGGTGGAACCCAAATCGGCATACCGGACCACATTCTGTACCGCGTACCACTTCTGTGCATGGTGGTCCATACCCATGCCCACATACCACACCATACACAGAATACCCTTCTTCCCACATACCATGATGGTATTCGGAGATTCCCACATCCCGTATATGAAAATAGTACACGTAATGGGGTGTTTCAATTATTATTTCCTCCACTTCCAATGTCATCCCTCCATTACCGTCGAGTCCTCTATACTCCCGCTGTGAACTAGTCCTTCGACATCAAGCCAAAATCTATCTCCAACACCACTGGACCCGTATGATCTGACCATTGGGTGCATCATGCCTCTTCTTTGAGTCCACATACCCATGTTATGTGGATTCATGAAGGCTCTCCCCAAAAAGGATTAGGCTTCAGGAATGTTGGTGGGTCTACAGTCCCATGGTATCCCAAAGTCCAACCTTGGGATGCCAATGTGAACCTACCAATTCTTGATATTAAGGTTGATCACCAGCTTTTCCATTAAACGAGGAATAGTGATCAGTTAAAGGGTCTATGTTCTCTTTCCCTTTTATGAGGAAAAAACTCCTCCCCTTCCCAAAATGAATTCTGAGGTTCTCCCACTGAGGTAAGTCCCCAATATTCTGGGGTCGAGTTTCAGGACCTTGAATGTTATCTCACACAAAAGGTTTATTTCTCTGCTCCCTCTCCCACCATCCCCCCAGCCTCTTCCATCGTAGACTCCCCCTCTCCATGCAACAGGAGAGGAAGCTTGTGGTTGGTTGGATCTCTCACATCCCCTTGTTTCTCACACCGATCATAACATAGAAGGTCTTAGAGGTTTGTGAAGATTACAGAAAACACTCAATTATGAACTATGAGGACTCTAATTCCTGATCAAACCACGATATGTAGGATTCTTACTCGAAGGCTCGAATTCAAAAGAGTGGCCATCCAAAAGGGTTCACCCGATAATGTCCCCCCAAATGGGAAGCCTCCACGCGTAAGCCACAGAAAATTCCAAATGGTGTGGGTTTTGATTCTTATACTGAGGATATGTAGGAAACCCATCCTATGGGTCCAATCACAAAATCTAGTCACCTTTCTTCATAATGGATATTGATAAACTCCAGAGAACCATATTGTATGGCTCATGTCAACAGAACCTCCATAGCTTCAAATCTAGGTTTTCTTACAACGATCCTACAATCTAGGGGTATCCCATGAACACACTCATTGATAATTAACCATGGATTCAAGAACATATTAATAGTATTTAAATATAAAAGAGAGTATTCGTACAGGAAATTGTCCTCCACCAAAAGGGCGTGGGGAGCATGACTTCTCATCCTCTCAAACAATGGATTCCTTAAGTGTCATTGTTCGAATCATCATTCGATGAGCGCCAGCCTTTGGAAAGAAGGTCCATGAATCATGGATACAAGGATTTTTGTGTGTTTAATTCTCCACAAATAAACCTGTTGGAAACCATTCGAAGATATTATATACAAGGAGGACTGATTTCACAAGTGCTTGACTGATTTTATCGCACGTTGGGACCCTTTAACTATGGAATCTCATTCTCAGTAAAAAAAAAGGGGTCAATTACCCATCCCACATAGAGTTAATACAACCCTCCATTAAAGGATAATGATTCAGAATGAGTTGAAAAAAATGAAATGGAAAATTTGAAAAGAGACAGTCTCTAGAAAAAGAGAGGGTGATGCTTCTCGTCGGACCATTTACCCATCACTTGGAAATGTGCCACCTTAGACATAGAAAAAAATGGTGAACTCGATGTCAATCCTTAACCAAGGTAGTGGTTATACCCCAATTATAACAAACACCAAAGGATTTTATATCTTATACCATGTTTTCTGCCCCTCTACCTGCCAAATTTTCCGTCTCTGAGGCGGAACAAAAATGGTGAACCTGATGTGAATCATTAACAAAGGTGACGGTTTTACCCCTATGATAATAGAAAAAATGATTTAGCTAGTCAGAACATTTTTTTCTCCCTAGAACGTATATAAGGTTCCACCTAGGAGTATAATAAAAAATGGTGAACCCAATGTGAATTTATAACCAAGGTGGCGGTCTGACCCCACAGAATACACTTCACCCACAAAAAAAAGAGAGGTGAAGGGGGCCAAGCGGAATCAACATATATTAATATGTTTAAAATAATACTACTTCGATGGGGTTTTGTGGTATGTATTCCATATATGTATATTTATGGTTCCTTTAGAAAAACCTTCGATCTAAATGACATCCCAACGACCAATGCAGACATGCACATCAGTGATCCCACAGGCGTTCGGGCCCCAAAAAAGAGCATAACCCCCTCGCCAACCTAGATTCTCCAACATTGGGTATCCAACACACTGGTTAGGGAGTACCACCAAAATGGAACCCTCTCAACAATGGAGGCTGCGATACATGACCTATAGTATGGGATGACATTCCAACCATCTCTTCAGCTACAACCATCACCCCAGCACGAGGCAGCCCTGGTGGTCGTCTCAAACCATTTCGGGAGCTTAACACCAGAATGTGACAATGAGTAAATCCCATATTATAGGGAGGTAGACAAAGTTGATGTTGAAAACTTCATCTCAACTACACATGGGTCTAACTCATCCCCCCCCCCACTAGAGAGCGTCACCACCAACATAAAATGACCAAGCCTCCTTACACAGAAGATGACCTTATACTGACCGTACCTGCTAAAGTCCAGATGACCCGGGCCCCTCAGGCTTCCCATCAAGGGAAGAAAACCTATAATCATGAACACTATTTAACCCTAGTCCTGACAGTGAAAATACACTATAATAACATAGTGGTATTAAATTAGTATTTATATGACTCTACCCCCTCCACTCAAGCCCACCACATAAATAGGGTGGCACAATACGAGTAAATACTTGTTTATGCTAATGCTCATCGGTCCTGTCATGCGAACAGAGGGGAAACATATAGGTAGATGCTGATATATGTTGATTCAAAACAATTATTTCATCTAAATAGGATGGAAACCGGCTATACCAAGGCACAAATAATTGTTAAATCATATCAATCCCATCACCCAAATAGGGTGGAAAAAGGAAAATATGAGCAGAGTCAAATTCATGCAGATGCATACAAATCCATTTAGAAAACTACAATAGAATGAGGGAAGATGAAATCCACGCTCATGAATATGAATTCTATCAGTAAAATAAGATGGAAATTGGAGAAGACAATTGGTGGCAGAGTCATTCCTCTATTCTGAAACAAGGGAACTTCCAGTATCTACTAGCAACTCATAGAGGATCGGAGCATTAAAAAACTCCTACTTTGATACTGGAATTGGACTTCAAACCCATTATAGTCGAATATGTATCTTATCATATTCTGTAAATGATGGAAGATCAGACATCAATCACCAACCATATCATCCAAACATGCCAATACATTATTGCATTAGTGGAAAATGCAAGAAACCGGGCCCATGACCTGATTTCCTCAAATAGAAACACATACTTCCATAATGAGTAATCAATACAGATTAGTTATGCATCACTCTACCAGTCTAGGAGGGTCAATGACAATATCCCATGATACACGAGCAACCACATCAGGAAGAAATACTTTTTTTTCATTTCGGGGATGCCAGTCCAACACGGTGGCTTCCCTAGGGCAGGAATATATCCCTTCCAAAATTCAAGATATATTTGGGCATATCCCGATGACATCACGAGACCCAACAAGACATGGATCAGTATATGCATTTAGTTACTAATAGAAGATGACCCTGGTTAACCGCAAGAGAGTGCTAAAATATGAAACGCACCAAAGGATACCCGAAAATGAAAAGAGCATAAATGATCCTGCTCTTCTAGAGGATTGCGTTATTGATACACTCAAACATATATCAATAAATGATCACAAACCTATCAGTCTATTACAAAATTATGGAATTGGTAGTAGCTGTTGAAAAGGTCATCCCCACATTATTGCTACCAGTTGCTCGGAAGTTCATCCCTAGAGAACCCACATGGGCTCACTCCGTGGTACAGGAATGATCAATCATGAGAGCCTATCACCTGATGTGCGTCGAGTTATCCCTCCCCTCAACCTAAATATCAGATAGTAAAAAGGTCATTCCCTTGCTGTCGTCCACCCTGATAGTCCTCCCTAGAGTATGTGTTACATATATGCTTATCCCCATAGTTGGACATCAAGTCATGATGGTAGTCCTCTCCATAATGACAATCATTGTGAAGGCCCTATCCACAATGGATGTTGCTGTTGAAGGTCCTCCCAATAGTAATATTGAGTAACGAGAAGGTCCTCCCCTCATTTCAGTATATCCTGAAGTCCCTCCCCAAGATTTTCACTCCAATTATTCTCCCTGCATCCCAGTATCAATCTATGATAGTAGTCCTCACCATCATAACAGTCATCGTGAAGGTCCTCCCCTCGGTGAAATCAAGTAGTAAAAAGGTCATCCCCTCACTCTATCCCACCCTGGTGGTCCTCCCGATGGTATATGCTATAAATACATTCCCCGATGTAAGGCATCAAGTTTCAATAGTATCCATCACCATTGCAGCAAAAATTGTGAAGGTACTCCCTAAAACCAAGATCCATACTCGAAATAATGTACACCCCTTTCTGGAACAAAGACAATAATTCCATAATATGTTGTGGCACTCGGAAGGTGTCATACATATCAGAAACTCCGCTTATAATGAGTGATATCCTTTCTCAACTAGAAGATAGCCTAGGCCACGCTCAACTTTTGAGCCACCCCCGTACTATCTGCATATCAACGAGGGCCCCAGTTTCCCAGCTACATAGAATTAAATCATTATGAAGTAGTGGAACTGGGAATATCATGTAGAGGAGCACCTAGAAGAACAAAAACATGATATATTTCATGTGAGAAGAAAACTAGCTAAGGT
This sequence comes from Viscum album, assembly GCA_963277665.1. Lineage (NCBI taxonomy): Eukaryota > Viridiplantae > Streptophyta > Magnoliopsida > Santalales > Viscaceae > Viscum > Viscum album. The sequence goes on from OY728136.1 coordinate 1,270,794,351, forward strand.
TAATATACCAGAAATATATTGGACTATGAAAACTACTCACTTTGACATACTAGGAGTGTTGTATGGGGAATGTATACATGACATTCGCCTCAATATATTGATGCCTCTTCGTTTGATGAAACATAAATCCCTACTCTACAAAGTGTATGAGGACCACATCAACACGATAGGGGAGCTTCACTATATAATAAACCCGGATGATCTCATGACCGCATAGAAGCCACAACATGAAATGTGAATGAAAAACCTTGAACTGACTTCACTACCCAAATTTTGTTGCCTCATTAGCGACACCCCGACTGGAGTTCAAATTCAGGGATGTGGTGGACATGGAGATCTACACATAAACATGTGTCCCGTCCAACAAACCCCATTGGAACTGACCTTGTGCAACATCATTTCCCGAAGGCAGCAATCAAATGAAACCCTTGCATGGAAAATATGGGATACTTGACAAAAACCATTTTGGAGTAAGTCTTAAAAGCATCAAGACCAAAGAGATCAATCCATCGAAAAGCTTCTTAGTCGGGCAACCAAGAACATTCAGTAGGCTTCCTGACTATGGGAATCCAACCAGAAAGAAATGCTCATATCTTCGAAGGATTATAGAATCCATGTAGGCCCAATTTCATACATAGATCAGACCTGCACAAGAGTATGTGAAATTAAAAAGGGGTCAATAGTGGGGGCTACAGCCACGATTATTAACAACCCCAGCCCAAAGGGATGGGGGAATTTTTAAATAAAAATACCCTCATAAGACCAAAAAATCTATGTCGTAGTGCATCCACAAATGAACGGGAACAACCCATGCCCATTGGGATGGGGGAATTTTACATCATTTCCCCATAAAATGGAAGTATGTATTCTCCCGTCTATGAAGAATGATGAAAAGAGGAGTCACCCATTTTATATCTCTTGTGGTTTACACCCTCTTAGACAAAGACACATTAAATGTCAAGAACAGGGCTCCATTTGGGTCAATGTTCACCAAGAAACCAGAAGAATACCTCATAACATAAGGAGAAAATCCATTAAAGGATGAATAAATCATTTCTACCATTTGTCACCGGCTACACCGCCCCCAATGTTCCATGTATTAGTGAATGAGGTAAACATCAACTCCACAGATCTTATAGGAAATGGCATTGAGGGAGTGGATGCAAGGTAAGATGGATCCTTCCTAGATACATCCCACACCAAGATAGAGGGTGTGCCTACCCAAAACTGCAGAGCGATCCTAAATCTGGTTGCCCCATCATTTAATATGTCATTACCTCTCCCACGAAACCCCAACTAGGAGAAGAACAAATCAAAGGTCATTTTTTACCTACCTCCTCCTCCCCCAGAGAATATTTCCATCAACCATAAGGAATGGTTCGCCAAGAAGGAGGAATAAATGAAAGAGGTCATGTAAATTATTTTCAAGCTGCATCGAGGAAGCTACCATGTCAGATGTGGTCCCCCTTAGGAATGTTAGAAGGTGTTCTTATAAGAGGTAACCATTCCTTAGTCACTCATCCTGATGAATGAATCCAAGCATGGAGGCCCATTGAATCAGGCATTGGGATAGGTAAACTACTTAAACCTATTCCCGAAAGGACATCAAGACTTCCCCCTCTAGGTAGGAAACAAGAATATATTTAGGTAAACCCACAAATAATACCTATGGATGGGAATCTACCCCAAATTCCAGCAGCGGCAGCATGCCCAGCTTTGGATACTGTGACACCAACCCAAACTAAATCCTGGTAGGATATAAATCAAGGGATCTTGAACATCATAGAGAAACTAACAGCTTGACTGGAAACAATGGAGGGGTGGCACGCTTAGATACAACTAGAGCACAAACCCTACCATGATTGACTGAGAAATGTTCCCCACTAAAAATATTCAGAAACCATGTATTCCTAGTATTAAATGGATTTTGGTACCCAAAACAATATCTAATGCACTACACCTCTTATTTTGACCCCATGAGGGGAACTCCAAAGTAGCAAGAAGAAGTAAAACTTAGGTGATGCATACTAACCCTGCAGGGCTCAGCTTTTGTATGGTATATTAACTTTCCATCCAATTGAATCATAGGCTGGGAGTACCTATGGAGACATTTTCTCTTCCATTTCAGTTCAAATATTCCTAAGACAATGGTCAGTGATCTTAGGAATTGCATGCAGTGAGAGAATTATAGAGTCTCAGAATTCATTTCCAGATGGAAAGGCCTAACTTATTCACTGAATCGGCCACTTCCTCGAGATGAAATGGTCACCAAATGTATCAATAATCTTTTTGATGAATTGTGAACACTGCTCATCTTGGTGAAGTACACATGTGGGTTTTGATATTCCTCTTCCATTTCCCAATGAATAGAAGACTCCATGAAATGGTCAAATATCAATTTTTGAGTGGCCCCATCAACCCTTGGGAAAATAATGGGAAACTTTGGAGAGGATTTGGTAATGCTTAAGCCACCCCATACACTAGATCTAGTTACGAGGCCCCCACTGAACCATGTAGGGCTCCCTGGATGCCAACATCCACCCCCACCTCAGCAAGATGAGTAATGGGTTGCTAAAATATATCAGTTTAAATAACTAATAAATAAATTCTACTCATTTCAAGATGACTAGGTTCACCATTATTTCATAGCCACTATGAATTACTACATGCTCTACCTACAAAATCCAAAGCGAGCCGATGAAGTGGGTCTCGACGACCATCTCAATTATGGTCTCTATCACTAGATACTGGGAACTCCCATCCAATATTGCTTCATTTTCAAAGATAAACTATAAAAGATGGTGGATTATGGTAAAGTCAATATGGTCCCTCTGCCAGTAGAGGTGGCATATATTTCCACCTTAGTCTGAAGAGAGGAATCAGAATAGAAAATAGTCTCCAGTAAGAAGGAGACAAAATTTGACAATTGGATGTCCCGGAAAATTGTCAGCTAAGTACATGGAATCCTCCTGACATAGTGGAAATTACCAACCATGCCCCAAAAAACCTCATATTACAACATAACCATCATCCACAACCCTGTGGTCCTCTAATGTCTATATGGGAAGAAAGTAGGAGCGAGAAGATGAGATGACACAAAATATGATGCCAATGTTGGCACATTCAGACTTGATTCTAATAGACTTGGTAAAATTGGCACTTTCCCGCCAAACGGTACAACAAACACCACCCTGCCAAAAAAACCATCAGAAGGAAACAGTGTCGAATCAATAATTGATCATCGGCTCCATTAATGTCATTAACTTGATGGACCTCTTCTCATATGTATACTATGACCATTAATCCAAATTCTGTTTGCCCAACCAAAGATATGGAGGAAGAATCCATAGAGGATGGAGGTTTCCAGGACGACACAATCCTGGGAGGGGAAAAATTCTTAGTCACGCGACTAGTCAAACTATTAACATTGCAGAAACATGTGGACGAACCCTCTGGAAGACACATAAAGGATCAGAATTCTTTTTCTCACCCACAGGAAGAAATCCAATCCCAGTTATACTAGAGTATCTATCAGGGAAAGAAAAAATATCAAATATCCCAAGGAATATTGGAGGAACAGTTCAGACAAGCCTATAAAGGATGGGAGTATGATCAAATCCTATCATAGAGGTCGGACCATCAACAACCAAATCCCATCCCTTAATGTTTCAATGAAATAAAACCCCCAAACTAGTAAGCGCCGACCTTTACAGCAGAAAAATGATAATCTAATGTAGCAGGCTTCAGTACGAACAAAACTGTAAATCTTAGATGCATTAATCCTTGCTAAGAATCTTAGGGAGTTACTCATTTAAGCCTTACTAAGTCCCAAGTAATTTGAGGCTGAAGTAGTAGAAGTCAACGTCTACAAATGGAGACCAGTCCCAAGTAATGTCACGCAGTCATCTCTTTAACATATATTGATTAAGATGCCATTATGCAAGGGAACATAAAACCCTTATCTGTGTCCAGTAAGATTAATGGAATCGATTTATAGAGGGTATTCAATAAAAATGGCTCTGGAGTCAATCTTGTCCCATTGTGAATGATTTGACGGCTAGGCTATGATGATCACAACTTCACACCCTACATTATATCTCTGCTGGGATATGCCAAAATCATGCAGAAACAGTTTGGACGAATAAATCTTAAAACTGGGCTTGGAGACCACATGTCACATTCTGATTTCCCAGTAGTGAAGAAAGGTGAGGCCTTTAACATCCTTTTAGGGAGGCCTTGGTTGCATCAGCATGCTACAATTCCATCATCATACCATCAGTGCGTCAAATATTTCACTAATGGAATAAAATGGGATGTTTCATGACAATAAATCCCTATTGAGTCCTATAAGTCTCATTATATTGACAAACGGTTCTATGAGATGGAATATAAACATTCTTTATCCAGTGACATTGACTGGATTACTACCCCAAATGTATTGGAAATGGCTCCCACCGATGCCCATCAGCAACTCGGGGAAGAGTATGTTTTACCCATCAACCAAGTAGAATGAATAAGCGAAAGTAAGAATTTTGACTTGATTTTATGAATGATATCTATTATTATCACCAAGTCTAAAGATATATAAATGTGGGATAACTTTTTTTATTATGGGGAATTCCCTACAAAAGATACTCCCAACCTATCCTTGGGACCCAAGACTACCCATGCCTTACTCACTAAGGAAAAAGACGATCTCTCTCCCAAAATTGGAGATTTAAACTCAATAATCCTATCTCCATTAGAAGAAGAAGAATAATAAGAATTATTGGAAGAATATCTCAATGATTCCCCTTCTACATTGGTAGAATGTGTCTCCACCACAATCAAGGAACTTAGGGAGATAAAACTGGGCAACAAAGAAGTCTTGTAGCCCACTTTAATCAGTGTGGAAATGAAAATTGAGGAGTATGAAACATATACCTACTTTCTAAAGAGGAATCCATGTGTGTTTTCCTGGAACTACACAGAAATTCAATGCCTCAATCCTGAGGTTTCCACTCATCATCTAGGCTTACCAAAAAAACACAAGGGCAATAAGAAAGAATCCAGAAAGACTCATCCAATGCATGCTGCCAAAATAAGGTCTGAAGTTGACAAGATGATCAGATCCATCTTCATATGGGAGGTCTAGTAATGGATATGGCTAGAAAACATAGTCCACACCAAAAAAGAAGAACTGACATATTAGAATCTACGTTGACTTCAGGGACATTAATTGACAATTCCCAAATGATGATTTCCCAATCCCGATCATAGAATTTTTAATCAATAAAACTTCCAGATATTAGGCTCCCTATTTATTGGATGAATATTCAGGATATAATTAAATACATATGGCCTAATGATATTAATAAGATACTACTTTTAGTTCCCCTTAAGGAGTGTTCTCTTATAGTTTGATGACCTCTAGTCTAAAGAAGGTTGGTGCCACATATCATCAAGTCATGTATCACATCTTCAAGCCCTACATGGGAAAATTCATTGAGTTTCATGTCAATGATCTGGTTGTTAAATCATGACATCTCTCAAACCACCTGAATGATCATGAAACTATATTCAACAAGTTGTGGAAGTACGGTTTAAAGATGAATCATCTAATGTGCACCTTTGTTTTTACCTTTGAGAAATTTCTCGGCTTCTTCGAACACCATTGTGGCTTCATAGTCGACCCCAAGAGGAAAAAATCCATCCTTGGAATGGCCCTACCTCGCAACCTCACTATGTTTAGAGGTCTCCAAGGGAACTTAGCCTAAATCTGGTGCTTCATAGCCATCTTAGCAGGCGAATATTTTCCTTTCACCATGTTAATGAAGAAAGCGGTTACGTATGTGTGGTAAAATTATTGTGAGGAAGAGTTCAAGAATATAAAAAGATATGTCTTAATCTTAGTAGTTATGATGCCACCAATTTAGGTTTCACCATTAATTTTTTATGTAACCACCATATAATGGTCAGTATGTTCCTTCCTCGCATAGAAGAATAATGCTACCAGTGAGAACCACCTCTATTACCTCATTCGAATAGTTAATGATACTAAAACTCAGTATTCAAAAATTGAGAAGAACTACCTAGCCCTAATCTATGTGATTCAAAAACTCTGGCACTACTTGCAGCACCATGAGGTCCACTTGGTCTCCCACTGTAACCCACTCAAAAATATCATAAAATTTCCAATGCTAAATTGATGCATATCATGATGGGTGGTCATCCTAAAACAATTGGACATATGGTACGTACCCCATAAGGCCATCAAAGTCCAGGCATTAGCAGACTTCCTAGAAGAGCACCCCTTAGAAGAAACAACACTTTTGGATGATGGTCATCCAGATAAAGAAGTGTTCTCTGTCCATGAGGACCCCTGGACATGGGAATTGTACTATGATGGTGCTTCCAAAACCCAACAGGAAAATTAATGGAGGATCCCAATCTCAGAAAAGTTGGGATGGTATTTATACTCATGTATCCTAAAAATGCCATACTTTATTAATCTTTCCTACTTTCGTAAGGGTGTGCAAATAATGAAGCAGAATATTAGCCCCTCATTGTGGTCCTAGAATCGAAACTGCATGTGGAAGACAAACACTTAAAAATAAAGGGTTATTCAGAGCTAGACATCAAACAGGTCAATGGAGACTACACTATTACGAATGAATTATTGGCTCCATTGATGATTCATGTTCGAGAAATGATGATAGAATTTCCATTAGAACCAATATTGAACTATGTCCCATAGTCTCAAAATGATGAAGATGATGCTTTTAAAAATGTAGCCACGACTGTGGATGATCCAGACTGGGATGAAACGATCATTAGCATTACCCATCGTCAGATGGTCTTGCAATTTATCTAAAGTAATATGAAGAATATTAACAAAATTATCTCTATTTCTGAGCCTTATGGTCACACCACCGGCTATATGAATCCCATTGCAAATTATCTTCGGAATGGGGAACTCCCACTAGATAGGTTTGGAAGGGAGCATGCCTGAAGATGAGAAGCCAACATTGTCTTGTATAAAAGGGAAATACAAGAAAAGGTTTTCTACAAACGAGCCCTTGGAAGAGTCCATGTTAGGTTAATTAATGGACAATAGTCTACTTCTATCATGAATGAAGTTAACTCCAGAGCTTGTGGAGTGTACCAATCAGCAACCAAGCTCTCTTACCAAATCTGAAGGCTTTCGTATTACTGGCCCACTATGATATGGGAGTGTTTCGTATTTACTAAGAAGTGTCATTCCTTCCATTTTCATGAAAATTGTATACACCGACCCTTAGAGTTATATCATACAGCTTTGTACTCTTGCCTATTTTCCACCTGGGGGTGGATGTTGCGGGAAAATATCCCCTCACTATAGCTAGACAGTTCTAGTTCATACACACAGTGACCGACTTCTTTTCCATATGGGCCGAAGGCATAACCCTTAAAGAATTTAGGGTGAATATTTTTTGTCTCTGTAAAGGCCAACATCATTACTGGATTTAGGGCCTACCATACAATTCTGACTGAAAACAGCACCAACTTCTGCTCAATTAAGTTGGAAAAGCTATACTATGAGTATGGAATCAAAGGTGATCGTTCGTCCTACTGCCACGCAATGGCCAATGGGAAGATATTTTCAACAAATCTTTGTCCAATGTAATCCAAAATATTTTTTATAAGGATAATAAATTGTGGTGAGACAATCACCTTCATGCATTATGAGATTACTAGAACAGAGCCCGCACTGTCACCCAGGCGACCCCATACTCACTATTTTATGGCGTAGAGGTGATGTTTCCTATCTAAATCCATGTTCCATGACATTATGTGACCTTTTGCGATAAATTATACATGGAAGAGAAATCCTTGAGATGGTTTTATGAGTTTTTCTAGCTAGAAGAAAAAATTCTGCACACTTCACACCCTTTGGAAATATGTAAAAATCAGATTGCACGATCTTTCAACAAATTTTTTTGCCTTCGATCATTCCTCGAAAGAGAAATGTTGTTATTCCATATAACCATGATGATACTAGATAAAAATCCCTCAAATATTGAACCAATTTTGGAAGGACGATAGGTTATACATAGTGTCTATTCCAATAGAGCATACTCCATGATATAAATGGAATGACAACTCATCACAGATCCCACAAACGCAATGTTTCTATAGAATTATTTCACATAATTGCAGCGCAATATCCATGGTCAAAACATTATGACCCTAAACTATGAGTTTTTTTCCTAACCAACATGAAATTAAAATTTTTGTTATTACCCCCATGGTCTAAACACTAATATTTTATACTATGAGTAATAATACCATGGAGTCATGGTCCAGAATCTAAGACCATAATCTATGAGTATTAAGTCCATGATGTCATGGTCCAAGCTCTATGAACCTAAAAAATGAGTTATAATACCCCCATGTCATGGCCCAAACTCTAAGACCTTAAACTATGAGTCATAGTACTTTCCAAAAAATGTTAAACTGTAAGAAACTCATCCCTGAAACATGATAGTAAAAAGTGACTCTTGTCCTCACTGTATGATATTAAACTGCATGGCACAAATTTTCTTAATCGCACGAAGATAAACTGAGTGGTATCTCATAGAACATCATATGTCGGGATTACTTCCCTTTCAATATATATAACAACTCCTTGGTCATCAATCTTGGCCTAGCCCCCACCAAAAAAATGACTCTACCGTATCCTCTATTTCCCCACATGGGCAAGGGAAACCCTTGTCACTACTTGTTTCTCACCTCGAGTATAACTCACTTGAGCTTAGGATTAGTGGTAATGATTCCCTTATATAAACCTATTATAGGAAATTATTGTAATCCCGACACCCATAGAGAATGAAACAAAAATGTCCCTACCCCCATGTCTAATCCAAATCGGTACAAGGATCTGCCAGAACTACGTATGGCTTGATTCCTTCCCTTGATGGATATGTAGTGACACACAGATTTGGTATCCTGACTCAGTCATTATAATTAAATGAAATCATTACATTTCCTCACACATAGACTAAGACAGATCTATATAGGGAACATTTAGAACTATATATGGCATAATACAATCCCTTTCAGGATATGTAGTGATGCCTAGATCTGGAATCCCGGCCCAGCCAAAAAGAAATTCCCTCACATGTCCCAACACATGGACTGAGCCAGATTGGTATAGGGAACATTTAGAACTACGTGCATCTCGATTCCTTCCCTTTCAGGATATGTAGTGATGCCTGGATTTTGCATCCTGACCCTACCACCACCATAAACAAATTCCCCTTTCCCCATGCATAGGACAGACTTGGTATGAGGAGTCCATAAAATGTCATATCCTCATTAAAGTAAACTATGATAATCATTAAGAGTTATCTTTGGACCATTTAATAGTTTTATGTGATCCCACACATTCCCCCCACTCATGTGAAGTCAAAATATACTTCTTCTCATTGTACATATGAGTCAGAACTATGTGGAATCCCTAGTAGTTCACGGTTAGTCATGGTGTAGGTATTCATTGTGTTCCTAAGAACATATTTACAATTTTTCAAACTCCATACCCTAAGAAAACATGGATCCCCATAATAATTCAAGGCCATCATAGATGAAAGGACAATGTCTTGTGGACACCATTGTTTGGATATGCAAATCAGGCCCTAGAGGCTCTTCATATGTTACTGACAAAAATGGTTTTCAATCGAAGGAAAATTTATCCCGAGGAAAGTCCTCTCTTATCTTAGTATACCAAATGGATTTCAATCCCCATTAGATCCCACCTATACCAAGTTTCACACAAATACTTTGTTTTACAACTTCTATCATCACTCTTGTATAAGGAATTCTCGAACATCCTGATTATGATTAACTCAAATCAATTAATGATCTTTATAACAAGAGTAATCATCCTCACTACATGACTTTAAACTCTACAACATCATGTCCAAATAGAATTACATTAAACTGAAAGTCCAAAATCATCCTTGTTGGACGATGTTAAACTGCAAAGGAATGGTTTATGCCTTGAGTGCTCTCTGATGTTGATTTTTTCAATCTTAGGTAGTGACTGGAATCCTCATAATCCTATGTTTCTCACAATGAGCATAGCTCACATGATCTTAGGGATATTTGTGAGAGATCCATTATAACATTATGGAAAAACAATCTATGAATTTTTTCTTAACTGCATGACCCTAAATGGCATGTCATTGTTACCTTCCTTGAGAGGAACGCTGCATTCTGACCATGTGAAATTAAATGATAGGATACCCCAATGGTGGGATGGATTCATTACCCTGCGTATGAATCAAATCTATGTAGGGTATGAATTATTCCATGTATAAATTGCATACCATATGTCTCCAATATGTCGAGATACACTCCTTACACACCCCAATCTTTATGCATTGAGTAATCTTGAATCCCCATAACCCTCCAAGGCCATCGATGATGGAAGGCCACTGTCCTGTGGACACCTCTATATGGATATTTACATCATGCCCAAGTGGCTCTTTATATGTTTCCCACAAAATGGATATCAATCAAAGGAAAATTCTTCCCTAGGAATGTTTTCTTCTATCTTAATATGCCCAATTTCTTTCAAGAATTGTAAAATCCCTCCTGATTCAATGTCCCTCAAAGTAATGGTTTACATTTTAATCCCTACACACATCATGGATATGTCATAACATGTGATCCTGATTCATCTATGGTCTCATTTGAGGCTTCTGGATATACCCATTCTATATGCGTGAAGTTGATCTGCTTACAAAAGAAGAATTCCACCACTCTTTTTCCTAGATTCCCCGATGAAGTTTAGTTAAAATGCCCCATTTCGTGTAGGGTTCACCCCTTTTCAAAGGTCATATACCATTATCTAATAGTACCCAATCTCCATAATCCTTTATATCCATCAGATATGGAATTCCAGTATCTTACGAACACCTTTGTGCGACTAGGAAAATCATGCCCTGGAGGTTCTATATAAACCGCGTAAAAACTGGTTGTCATTCATAGGAGAATTATTTCTTGAGATAGTCATTTCTAGTTTCCATACATTGCGATGACATTAATGTCTTTTCACACCCTTGAATTTAGAAAAAATTTGGACAAAAGATTAAAAACCTACCTCTTTCCAAATTCCCCTAACATAGAAAAGGAATTATAACTTCAGTGACCATTCACCAGCTCTCCCTTACGCAAGTAGAATCTGTGTGGGAATATTCATCTACTCAAAGATAAAATGAATGCCCCAAATATTTTCAGACACCATTACATAGACTGGCCACCCTCTATGGCCCCTAATATAAAAATAAATTCAAGGTGTTGAAAACCCCATTAGGCCATTGAAGATGGAATTCCAGTGTCTTGCAGACACCTTTTTTTGAATATGTACATCATACCCTAGTGGATCTTTTAATTTTTCCTATAAAACATTCATCTATAAAAGGAAAATTCATCCCTAGGAGAGTCCTTTCCTGACCTCCATACTCTTAAAACAACTTAAAATCCTCATGCATGTTCAGAATTTTCAAATTAAGGTTAGGAAAACTGAATCCATGTCTGAAGGATATTAGAATATTCCCATCTGATGAATCCCAAATTGGGGCCCCTACCCCAATAAATTTGGTCAAATCTATTTGACCTAAAACATAAGTAATGATTTTTATTTTATAGACATTGACCTTCTAGCAAAAAAGTTTCCGCAATTTCAAGATACAAAAATCTGTATAAGGAACCTCTTGGTAAAAGTTGAGTATCAGTTCATAAGAAAACATTGATCTATAAAAAGAGACATAATGCTTGTTTGGTCAAAAACATGAAAAGGTATGCCTAAGAAAAAGCCCAATTATACTTTCTAAGCCCGTGTTATGATGGATTAAGAAAACTTTAGGGTAATAATAAAAAAATACAATAAAATTCATGAGGATGTTCCATAAAACCTTCTAAATAGTTTAAATATGCTTGTTGAGTCCCACGACTCCGGAAAAAATTAGAGGCCGATTCGATTATTTCAGGTTAGTGGTTTTGGATCATGGATTAAAATTAAAACCTGATCGAAATTATGTTCACATGACTTGTTTTGATCTATTGATATGATAGGAAATGTCAATGAAGATGATTTTGAAGGAAAATTGGTTTCATTTTGTTCAACCAAAGTTGATGAATATCCCTAGTTTAGATTCCCTCCAAAGTATCAAAAAAATCGTACATATGATGATTTGGGATAAAAAAACAACAAGGATGCCCTCCCCCTTTCCCAGAAGATGAAAATTGATTTTCGCAGGCTGTAAAGAATTTGTTACAAAGAAGTTCTATCCTCGTAATTTGTTTGGAACATTGGACGCACCTGTTCTATGATGACTTTATTGTCCCACCCATTCTTCTAGATTGCATCGTAGTTGTCATGCGAAGAGTGAAGTTGATCCCTTAAAAGTGCTGCAAAGGCCTTTAAATCCCACAAATATTCATTTTGGGTATCCACCAATTCACAAGCCTTTACCTCTTCTGTCGTTAAGTGATCTAATTCCTCTGAAACTTCTGGAAAAGTCGCCACTTGGTGGTGGGAAGAATTGAACCTTGGAAGCATGTCTTTATAAGAAGCAAGATCTAATCATGCTATGATGATTTGGTAGATGGGGATGTGTATGTGCCGATAATTGAACCCAATGGATCCCATCTTGATTAAAATAACTTAAAATTATCAGTCACTTTAGGAAAATTGGCCATAGGTGACTCCATGGAAAGAGCACAAAATTGACGCCATCCTATTGTCGCACATCTTGGTGCCTCTCTGCGGCACAAGTACCCTGATTTTCTTCCACAAAAATTTGTCTATAAGTAGGATTTATCATTATAGGAGTGGTAAGAGACCTAATATAGGTCACCCAAGAATGGGGTCTCTCTATGACCTCAGATGGTTCGACCACGAGGTCTTGACTCAAAGCACTATCGACGACTTCTGAAATATCTGGTGATACTTTGTTGGGGCCTGCCTCATTACGGTCATGGGAAATACCTGAGGAGAGGGGTAGTCTGAATCACTCCCCGCTGAGATAGGATGTACTTATGAAGCCCCTTTCAGAATCTTCTGTCAGCGAACCAAGTGCCTTCTTACCATAAGGGTAGAAATAAGTGGCAAATTTATTTTGGTTGTTTTAGGGGTACGAGTATAATGCATAGTTATTGTGCTCTTCACAGTGGAATGAATATGTGGCATTGTCGTTGGGGTAATAATGGTCCAAGGAATGTGTAATTTTTTCTAAACCTTCTGAACTGATTATCTTAGCAACCTATTGGGGTAACAGTTTTCCCAAAGTTGGGCATAATCCAATGACAAAAAAGTGGATTCTGTCATATTGGGGATGATAACATCCATAGCGGCACCTTCATGCATCATCAATATCCATAAATCATGAAGAATTACTGGACGAGACTCTCCCATTAACTAAGAATCATGAATAAGTTCATCTTGTTGAAGGCACCCAAATTGCTTGGAAAACCAATAAGGGAGATATGGCTCACAAATGACTACATGATCTATAAGAGCAATAAGCATCCAGTCCGGAATCAAGATGAGGTATGAGAATTCCTCCAATGAACTACCCCTGTCACCTCTTAATGACCAATGAGGGTTAGGATTTGGTGAAAACTAGAAATTTGAAGCGTCCTTTCAAAGCACATCCTCATAAAGAACGCTTTGAGTCTTAGGAAGAACAACGGAAATGTTGAGAAGGGAGGGTTGAAAGTCAGAATGATGAACTTTTGCAGCATTATGATATTCATAGTCATGGAAGTGTTCTTCCATACAACCATAAAATAATTTAAATGGTCCACTGAGATGATGTGGGGGATTTACTTCTTATATTTTTTCCAATAACTCATAAACCCGAGTGAGGTAGGGAGTGGAAAATTAATGGGTTGACCCTCTACCAACATGTCTACCATCAACAAAGTATAGACCCAAACCCCAGTATATACATCACGGGAGGGAAAAATCCATCAACTCAAAAACATGAAAAATAATCCTACTAATCTAAGAGTAGGTGATATGTTTGGTTGATTCTCACATCCCCATGTGGTATATCATCCTACTTCAAAGGCAGTAAAATACAACCGTGGATTCTGGAAGGACTAATGGGGTGGATGAGTTTGACTAAAGTGATCCCTGGTCTTTGGTACATTCAAATGTAATAATGACCCTATCTGAATGACATATGGGATAAGAGAGTGAGCCTGGAGGGGATGATCAAGTAATCCATCTTCCATAACTAGTAAACTCCTTGTCAAAGTGGACATGTGTTCAGTTTCATTCCAAGTAGCAGCTGCTAGAAGAAAATCATCATGAATCTCTAAAAGGATGGAGAGTAATCCAAGACAGTGGATATTTCATTAGTTTACTCCCACCTCCCAATGAAATAAATTGAAGGTTTTGGTGTTTGAACACCATTGGCTCAGCATCTCGGGAAGGATTTTACCTCGGTATAAGGTTGAAAACTAAGAAACATAGGATGCCTGATACAAGCCCGCTACCTCCAACTTGTTAGGGGACTCTAAACATGTCTAATTTACATAGAATGCCTATGCCCATTCTTTATGGAAACATACTCTGGCCTGAAGATCCCACTTGGTGCTCCAACAACCTTTAGGGTTTTATTGGGAGATGGTGATGATGGATGGGTACTCTAGGGTGGCTAGTTTTATGACAGTGTTCTAACACATGCGGTTGCCCTGAGTACATGTCAAGCCTCCTTGTATAATGATGTTATCCTAAATCGGAGTGGAAATGTCTTATATTACTGGGATAATGTTGACACGCTGATGTCCTTGTAGTGCTTCCAAGAGGATGAAAGCGGTGTAGAGGTCAGCCAACAACAGAGGAACGTCGTGAGGGAGACCAAATCTGTAAAGTGGAAACTGTACTGATAGTGGGTAAGTGAGGGTATATAACACAAAGATATCCTTTATGATTTTTTCGTGAGGAATAATGTAGGATCTAATATGACCCTCACTATTCCCCATCATGGTCACCCTTTTTATCTTTGATTTTATCGCAAACTGTGAATCATCCATTATAGTGAGCATGAGAGGATCCAAAAGTTGATAGAAGTCTGTCTAATGAACATTGATGGATAAAGGATTCAAAGGAAGGGATAAAGGACTGAAAAAATAAATCTGAATAAGGCTTCTCGTTTTTTTCTTGAAAACAGTATGTGGTAGGAATATCTCATGTACGACATAATGAGTGGAAGCAACCACTGGATATAGCTGCTATACGAGTAAATGTTTCACCGTGTATAGCCATGGAATGTTAACCAACAGTGATGTGCTGGCCCAAAAAGCGTTGGATGGTGAATGGGATGGTCCGTGGAAGGTTATTATTGAAAATCTAGGCCTTGTTACATTCATATTAAATGATTTCAGATTAAAAGTTTTGTTATGATTATTAATTTTTAATATTTGTCCCACTTGTTCAAGCTTGGTATGTGGACACACAAGCAGTGTAGTTTTTTTATATACGGAATACAGATTTTGATTTTAAAATTCAACATTTGCATTTGTGAAATCCAAAATGAGGTTCAAAGACATATAAAAGGAAAATAGTTTGGTTCGTGGCATGTACAAAGACGTTCATGAAATGATTATACGCAAGAAGCCCGGTAGGGAAATTCCAAAGAAGTTGGGGGAGTCGAGATTTTTTTTTCTGAGAGAAACAGTAAAAGAATAATGGAATGGTCCCATATATATAGGTATTGTCCCCTTCTACCAAGCCTATATGTTATACTATTAACAATTTAAGTTTGGAACCACGTCTTTATTGTAATAGTAGCCTTTTCGTTTTGAACGGACCCCATTCCAACAGTGCCATTTTTATGGTCCTAAAAATTATTCCAAGGGAAGAAAATTCTCCCATAATCACTTTACAGAAGGAATAAATTAATCCTAAAAGTATATCAAGGGGAATGGACTCAAATTGAGTTACAAATATTAGAACAAACTTGAAGGAATTCATGTTTTCAAATTATTTTATGTGGCCTGTATACCATCACTGGAAAGGGTTCAAGGACCGATTGGATCGCAAATCACTAGTACGTTGAATGCTCCACAAGGTGTTGTACTGCAGATTGATGGCTAGTGAATATAGTGGACCGCTAACCGCTTGACTGAATGACTCATGCGCGTGAATTCTATCCGCATAACATCTCGTGAATTTAATGGTTTGTAACCAAAGAAAATTTACATGGTTCCATGAACCGTGATCCTAAACCACATCCTCTACAAACCCCAGTTGATCGAGTCTTCCATGATTCAGGATATTTTTCATGGGTACCCGCAAAGGGTGCTACATGCCCGTAGATATGATTTCCCCAATGCACTATAAAATTAGCACAGAAGGAATTGTTATGGGGGATGGGTGGAGAAATATTTAAGGGAACCCAATGGTTGGAAGAAAGAAATCGAAGATGATTCTAGATTCAGTTCTAAATTATAGGCAAATCCTGAATTTTGAATCATGCTCTTCGTAGGTAAAGCCACCCTTGAACCATAAAATGGTGGGAAATAATAATTATAAGAGAACAGCAAACATAAATGCTAAAACCATGAACCACATGTTTCTCATGGATGAACACTCCCTGAATTATAGTCCCCTAGAACCTCCTACAATATGGTGTTAAGGGTATTATATCACTACAAGGATTTGACCCAACACCGCGTACTGCACCAATATGCGGGTGGAACCCAAAGCGGCATGATAGACCACATTCAGGAACACGTACCACTTTCATAAATAGTGGTCCATACCTATACCCACATACCACATCGTTATGTGGACATCCCCTCTACCCACATACCACTATGGTATACAGAGCTTCCCCCATCCCTCATAAGAAAATAGTATCCAAAATGTGGTGTTTTCAGTATTATTTCCTCTAGTTCCAATCTCTCCCATCCATTACAGTCCATTCCTCCATACTCCCTCTATAAACCAGTCCCCTAATATTAGGCCAAAGCCTTCTCCAAATCCATTGGACCCATATGATCAAACTATTGGGTGAATCAGCACTCCCCTTAGATTCCACAAACCCATGGTAGGTGGAGTCACAAAGGCTCTTCCCATGATGGTTTTGGATTCAGGAATATCTGTGTGTATACATTCCCATGGTAACCTATAGTCCATCCTTGGGATGCCAACATGAACCTTCTCATTATAGGGATTAAGGGTGACAACCTTGTTTTCCCATTCAATGAGGAATAATGATCAGTCAAAGGGTATATGCCCACACCCCCATTTGATGAGGATAAAACTACTCCCCTTCCTAGAATGCATTATGGGATGCTCCCACTGAGGTATTTCTGCAATATTATAAGGTATAGTCTCATGACCTTTAATGTTATCTCCCATTAAATGTTTTATCACTCTTCACCCTCACCCACTATCGCCCTGACCTCTTCTATCACACTCTCTCCCTCTCCCACCAGCAGGAGAAGAAGCATGTGGTTGGTTGGATATCTTGCATACACATATTTCTCACACCAATCATGACACATGCAGGCTTAGAGGTTTGTAAATATAACAACATCCACACAATTCTGAACTATGAAAACTCTTATTCTTGATCAAACCAGGATACATAGGACTCCTACTCTAAGGCCTGAGCTCAAAAGGGTGCACATAAAAAAGGGTCCACTCGATAATGTCCCCCCAAATGGGCAACCTCCATGAATAAGCCCCACACAATTCCAAACTATTGGATCTTAATATAGATACATATGTATATTAGATGGAACAATACAAGAGGGGTGAATTTTATATTTAAAATTTTGCATTTAATCACATAAAAAGAAAATTTGTTTAATAAATCTTAAACTAATACAATTCCTAACGAATACAATTAATCGTACAAGACTTGGATTCGATGGATAAAGAAAGATTTCAAACTATTAGTAATGTAATACAATTGTATTTGAATAGTATACAATCAATGGAGTAACATAAAAGAAAATTATTCTAATATACAACATATAGAATCAATACAATATGTAATAAGATAATCATAATTGAAATGATTACAGTGAAAAGAATATAAATAGTAATGGGAAACAATACAATTCCTTTTATAATACTAGTAGCACCAGAAATGTAACAGTATTACAATTCATTTATCCTAAAGAGAAGGTTATCCTTTCTCCTAGGATAAAGGTCTGTCTTACCACCACCTTGGTAATCCCTCAGTGCGATGATCGGGAAAACTGTTATCCTATCCCTGGATGTCCTTGATTAAGAAGTTAATTGCCACCTTTGTCCTTCAATAAAATGAAGGCCCTCAATACGATGATCATCAAAAAATCTTCCTATATGTGGAATCCCTCTATTGATACCACAATGATTTATCGCACAAAGAAGAAAAAAAGCACTTATAAGAATACAAGAACACGGAACTAGTTGTTCACTTCTTGTTTCTTCAAGGTAATTGGACGAAGAAAGAGAGATGTCATGTCATCATTCTCTAGAAATTGATAGAATCATGGTTATCTATTCTTATTTGAATGGACACTTGTTTATAGGCTTTAGGATCCAACAGTCATATTTTCTCTAATGGTCATAATTCTCTAAAAAACACAGAGGGACATGGAGACCTAGCATTACAACGGTTAAAACAAAACAGAATACATGACATCATTTTGATTGATAAATAAAAAACTCAACGACATAGTTTTATGTAGAAAGAAGTAAGTACCAAAGAATGAAACAATTATTTTGATATACATCCAATCAGTATTGAAGTTATGATAAGAGTGTAACAAATTTCATAAATTTAATACATAACTAATTTTCTGGGCTTAACATGATAACAATTCCTATCGATTGAAAATTAAAACATAGATCTGATTCCTAACATGATTAAAATACATGATATTTAATTTGGTTTCGATAATTACATAAAATTATGGTGTAAAACCTGGTGATGATGCATACCCTGGTTACGATTTTGTGATTACGATATATGATTACGATTCAGAACTTAATCTGGTAACAATGCATGAATCATGAGACTGTGCTAATGTACTTATGTGGATTACGATACATGGTTATGATTTTCAAATGCATATTTATTATGTGGTAATTAACCTGGCTACGATTTCTAATTATAATACAATAAATCATCATTTTATGATTCCAGATTATGATGCACTTTATAAACTGATTACAATTTCTATTTAAAATACAATACATCTTCCGATTACAATTTCAACTTTCAATATAATGCATAATCTTGTTACAATTGAAAAAGCATATGAAAAAAATTAAATGATTCAGCAGACATAACATTGATAAGGATACATCAAACATGAAAAAGAAAAATGAGTGATTATGATTGTTAAAACAATATATTAACAATATTTTTTATTACGGAATATGTGATTTGGGATTTCCAAAACAAATTATTCATGGGAATGTTGAAACATGTTTTGACTCAAAATGTACCACTTTTTGGAAAGAAAAAACAAAATAAAAACATATAAGATTACAAATAATAAAGACTTATCTCCCATTGGGTTTTATAACTCTAGAAAATATGACTAATTCTACACTTGGATTAAACAATTCACAAGGGATCGTATTGTCCTCACTTTTACTAGTGAATTCTCCACCTTAATCAGAAATTCGTAAAAAAACTTATTTTCAAATTCATTCTCGCACATTGTTATTTTAAAAAAGAATAAGTGAAAGAAATTATTTCTTGAAAAATTTAGAGAAATTGAGTATGAAACAATATATGTTACTTGAAGAAAAAAATTATTACAACAAGAGTTCAACCATCATTCTTTTCCTTTTTACAAAAGATTATACAAGGAAAGATTCATCTTGTCGAACACTTTTCTATCCTCTGTGATCTTGTCAAGGGCTTATTTTTTAGCCTAAAACTTCTTATCATGTTCATCTATAATCCTTTCTTGCATCCATATCCAATCATCAAGAATCTGATTAATATCTTCGAGATATTTATGTCATGATTCTTGTTTATTTAAATCTTCCAATCTAAGGTTGTAGTCTTTTTCAAGAGTATCAAATCTATTTGAGAGTAAAACAATCTCATTACTCTCATCTTTAAACTTTTCTATTAAGGTCTCAACCTCATCTAAGAAATATCCTTCAGAGGTACTTGGTCTTTGAAGGTTTTCAAGCTTTTCATTTAAATCAACAAACAACTATTGATATATGTTACTGAGATCATTTACCCAATGCAGCAAATTATCATGCCTGAGAAAATAGTTATTGAGATTATCGTAAGCATTATAAGACCATTTCACAACCATATTACAATCGTTACTATCCTCAGTATCATGTTCCTTGAAAATATTGAACTCAGATTCGAGATATAAAAATCTGTCCATCAAGACCTTAACAGAATCCATTCTATCATTATGTGCATTAGAAAGAATTTCCAATCAGGACTCAACTTTTGGAAAAAAATGTATCAGCTTCTCTATCCTATTCAAGGCTTGTTCCAGGTTTTAAACCCCTTTTAGAGATATTTTTCTTTCTGAATCTAAATCATTAGTGAATTGTGAGAGATCACCAAAATGAGTCCCAGTACTAATAACTTCATCGTGATGATTATGATTTCTATCATATTATTCCTCTTCCTCTTCTTATATTTCTTCTTCATCTTTATAAAAAATATGAATGAATCCCTTATAGGAAACATTTTGAGATACATTCTTGAACGGATGATGATTGAAAGATGGATAAACAAAAGATGGTACTTCTAATGACTCTGCATCATGACTTCTCTTGTTGGTGTCTTCTTTTTCTTCGACATGAATTTCCAAATGCCCTTATTCATCTTGATCATGTTCCTCTTAGTATACATATTTTTGTTCTTCTTTTTATTCCTCATATCCTTTAGTAAGAGACTGTGTATCCAACTTTTTAGAAACTTGTTTCCCTTTTCCTTTCCCTGTTGGAACCGATTGAGTTTTACCAGATGGATCCCTTCTTTAAATTCCTTATTTTAGTTTCTGGGATATTCGAAGAATATTGTAAATGTCAATAGTGTCATCCTTTATTTTCTTTAAACTCCTTTTTCTCTCTTCTTCTTTAAAGGTTTCTTCAAACCCGACTCATAATGCCAATGCTTCATCCAGATCCAATCCAAACTGAGGATCCCCTTCTTTCCATTCATGTTTTTTCTTCCTCCACTCAGCATCAATCTCATCAAAAACAAGATTTTTTTTTTATTTTATGGTTTTCGTGTTGTAGACATAACTTCTTTTCTTTTGTTCAAAGAAGACATGGATGACTTAGAAGGTTTCTCACTTCCTTCAGCATCATCCTTTTCATTCTCAGCATTCAGATATCTCTTAAACTTTATCAACATAGAATTAAAACTTAATTTGAGCCTTTTTAACATATCATTACTAACTAAGGTCTCTTTGAAGAAAGTCGGATCTGACATAATTTCAATATTACAGAAACCCGATCATTATATCAAAAACATACTATTAATTGAGGGAAACATGATTAGCTGAGATTTTATACCACCAGATTTGAGTTTCTTAATTGTTTAGAAAATAAACCCCATACGGATAAACATCCTCATATGGACCAGGTAGTCAAGAAAATACACATCTGAAACATTCAAATCTTCTTTATCACATTTTCTTAGCACCAAAAACCCTTTCATCCCAAAGTCTATGATTCAATTATCTCTTGATAAATGACTTAGATTTCTTTTGTCATCGTAAATCTCAAAAATGGTTTATTCATCTTTAGAGCTATAAATGGTTCTATCAGTTTCTGGAAACTAATGAGAAGGAAATATTGCACCTCCCTCAAATAGAACATCTAGAAATGTAGAACCTTACCTTTAAGAGGTTTTATATTTCTTGTCATATATCATAAAGAAAATTTTGAGATCCTTTTCTATCTCTACTGATTCATATAATTGTAACACTTCATCATGATAAACATGATCTTGATCGGAACATGGTATTTCTATAAAAGATCATACCCATCCTTGAAAACTAGTAATTCTTTTCAAAGAAGAATCAAAAGAGTCATAAAAATATTATGATACCAACCTTCCACCAAGTAAAGTGATTGAATATAAATTCATTGGAGGCATTTCATTAAGAGACGAAATAGAAGACTCATACAAAACACAAACTCACACCCTGAAGAATCTTCTGATTACGAAATATGAGAACTTATCGGATTACTAAAACAAGAGTAATAACTGATAGAACATTGATGACTATTTATAGATCATCTTTTCCTGAGATAAAACATATAATAAATAGATGTGGGATAAGATTTCTTAAAAAAATAATGGATAGAATTAGATATGAGAGATCTAACTATCAAGAATTATTTTGAAATCTTGAGGTTTTATTTTAAATGAAATCTTATTCAGAGTAAAACTATTTAGGAATTAAAAGAAAGAAATGAGAAACAACCATTAAAACAAAAAAATTTAGGTTTTATAAAAATTAATTATTTGAGTAATAGGATAGACATTTTGGATTAAGTGTATTGTTCTAATGAAAATGAAGGAAAAAAACAAAATAACTATAACATCAAAAAGGATGGTACCATAATTTTTAGAACTGATAGAATTATCCGCAACAATATTCCAGTACCAATATTGATATTTCAGTACTGATAAGGTAATCAAAATACCAATTAGATATTACAATACAAATATTTATTTTTCAGTACTGATAAGGTAATCCCAATACTGATTAGGTATTCCTATACTGATTTTGATTTTTCAGTACTGATAAGGTAATCCTAATATAGATTAGGTATTTCAATATTGATATTCATATATCAGTACCGATGGTCTTAATCGAGAAACAAAAAATATTGAAGCTGAAAAAAAATCTTAGAAATTTATATAAATAAAAACATAATGATTAAAACTGATTATCTATAAAATAAAAGGTTAAACCGACAAACTGTAAAACAAAAAGTAAAAAAGAGTAAAACTTATAAAACATAAATAATAAATAATAAAACTAGTAAAATATGTATACTACCCCTCTGAAAAGGAGTAACTCAATGTAAGGAGATTAATTAAACATGAAATAGATGTGAATGATTAATTTATAGTGATCATTCCTAGTTTCTATTTAATGTATTCAAATCTATTAGAAGATAATGGTTTTGTAAAAATATCAGCAATCTGTTCTTGTGTTCCGATGAATTTTTAAACAATATCACATTTCTATGTGTGATCTCTAAGAACCTGGTTCCTAATATCTATGTTATTTGAATGTGGGTGATGTGAAGGGTTTTTAGTAATAGAAATGGCACTATTATTTTCACATAGTATTTGTGTTTTTTGTAAACTCATGCCATCGTCAGTGAGTGTGTGTTGTATCCACAACACCTAAGCACACCAACTTCCAACTGCTATATATTCTTCTTTATAAGTGTAGAGTTCTACTAAGTGTTGTTTCATTCATGACCATGAAACCAATGAATCTCCTAGAAAATGAAATGTTCTGAATTTACTCTTTCTATCCATTCTACATCCCACAGTTTCATCATTTGAAATACTTTTCAATACAAAATCATTTTCAGAAGAATTGAATAGTCCTAATCCATAGTTCCCTTTAAGTAGGGGAATTTTTTTCACTACTTTTAAATGAGACTCTTTTGGATTAGATTTATATCTTTCACATAATCACACTAAAAACATTTAGTCTTGCTGAGTAGACGTTATGTATAACAAACATCCTATCATACCTATAAAAATTGTTTGATCCAATGATTTCCCAGCTTCCTCAAGATCAAGTGTATTTGAGGTTCCAGTTGGAGTGATAATACTTTTAGTATTTTCATATCCATACATTTTGAGTCGGTCTATGAAATACTTTTGTTGGGATACATAGGTTCCTTCTGGTTTCTGAGATATTTGAAAACCTAAAAATAATTTTAACTCAACCATCATACTTATTTCAAACTCAGATTTCATAAGATTCACAAAAGAATCAGAAAGAGATTCTTAGTTGATATGAATATAATGTCATCAACATAGATTTGGACAATTAAAAAAAATTTACTTTTTTATAAAAATATTTGGATCCAAAATACCTTTTTCAAAATTCTTTTTTAAAAGAAAACTTATGAGTCTATCATACCATGCTCTTCGGGCTTGTTTAAGACCATACAATGATTTGGAAAGATTAAAAAAATGATCAGGATGTTTTGGATCTATAAAACGAGGGGTTGATCAACACAAAATTCTTATAGAACAAAACCATTGAGAAAAGAACATTCTACATCAATTTGAAAAAGTTTGAAATTGAAGTATGTTGCAAAGGATAATAGAAATAGAATAGATTTAGGTCTAGCTACCAGAGCATAGGTTTCTTCATAGTCTATTCCCTCTTATTGATTATAGCCTTTAACAAAAATTCTTCCTTTATTTCTTAATATGAAACGATTTTTATCACTTTTTTTTGAAAACCCATTTCACACTAATTATAGTTGTTTCTTTAGGTCATTTAACCAAAGTATAGAATTGATTCATTTCAAATTCATTTAGTTCATCTTCCATTACTTTAATCCAATCTTCATCACCTAAGGCCTCACATTGATTTTTAGGTTCAAATTGAGATAGAAAAGAAAGATATTTTACTTTATTTCTCATGGAATTTCTAGTCCTTACTGGTTGATTTAAATCTCCAATGATATTATCATTGGGATGATTCTTAAGAAACAATTGATTTGGATTTTGTAAAACCTTTTCAATAAAATATGTTAGAAAATATTCTATAGTAAATGTTTTAGAAACATTTTCTTGATTATTCCCCTTATCCGAAGAGTTTTCAATCATAGGATGATAATCAGTTTGTGAAAATACATCAGTTGATGTAGGTAGGGATTGTTTAAAAACAAAGGGGTGAGTTACCTCAAATTTAACAAACACTATTGCTTCAAGAGTACATGAGTTTTTATTGACAACCCTATAAGTATTAGAAGTTGTTGAATAACCTAGAAAGATTCCTTCGTTGGATTTGGGTGCAAATTTATGTAAATTCTCGTTTTTATTCAATATGAATACATGAATCCAAACACCCTGAAGTATGAAACTTTTGGTTGAAATTTAGTCCACAATTCATAAGGTGTTTTATTAAGCGATATTCTAGTGAAAACACAATTTATTATATAACATGTAGTTCTAACAGCTTCAGCCCAGAAATTCTTAGCAATTGAGTATTCACTCAACATGGTCCTGGTTATTTCCAAAAGAATATAATTTCTTCTTTCAATAACACTATTTTTCTGAGGGGTACTTTGAGATGAAAATTTTCAAGTAATACATTTCTTACTACGAAAGGTTTCAAAATCCAAATTGTGAAATTCCCCACTATGATCACTATGAATAGTTATCAATGTTATGGTTTTTATATTTCTAACTTGGGCTATAAAAGTTTTGAAATATAGAAAGGATTCATATTTCTTTTCTTCAAAATAGACCCATGTATATCGAGTATAGTCATCAACTAAAACAAATAAATAGTATTTTCCACAAATTCTTCTAGTTTGTGTGGAAAAGAAAGGATCTATGTGCACTAACTATAATGCATTAGAATTTGAAAAATCATTAATTTATTTAAAGATATATTTATGTTTTATTCTATATTGACAAGGATCACAAACTTTGGAAGAATAATACATAAGATCTGGTAGATCCTTAACAAGTATTTTCTTTAAGAGTTTACAATGGTTTCATATATTGCAGTGTCCTAACCTTCTATTCCATAACCATTATTGGTCTTCCATTGCACTTTAGCAAGGTATGTCATGGATTCAAATGTCTTCTAAGTTGATTTTGTATACATTTTCATGTCTATAAGAAGAAATAAAGAATTCATCCTTGGAATTGTGAACTACACATTTATCATTTCTAAAATTCACAAGGTAACCTTCATCACATAACTAATGTATGATTATATGTTTGTGTTTAAGACCTCTGGAAAATAAAATATTTGAAATTAAAACATTTCCTGAAAGAACAATATTACATATACCAATGATCTTTTTCTGAGCATTATCCTTGAAAGTCACTCTTCAACCTTAAATTTCAATAATCATTTCAATGAAATATTTGTTACCCATCATTTTTCAAGAAAAACCACTATCCATGTACCAAATGTTCTAGTTGTTGGTACACATCTTGTTTTCTTGAAAAAGAATCAATTAGTTTTTCAGAGCCCAATGTTTTTTTTATCTAGAAATTTTAGATAAAATAATTTTTGGGAATCGACATTTATTTTGAAAATTGAGTTTTTTGAAATCCTAATGATTGAGTTTTTTAAATAGAACAACATATTTTCCAATGTCCACCAAATAGACATTTCGTACAAAATGGGTCACGTTGAGGAACAAAATAGTTATTTCTAAAAAAAGGTTTTGAGTGAGTGTATCCAAATACATATGTATTATTTTATGGATGAATTTGAGAATATAACTTCTCAAAATTTTCCATAAAACTACTAAATTTGGTAATTTTTCTTCAGAGAATTGTTTTTTGATTTATGTCTAATGACTAAAAAAACATTTTCACAAGAAATTGTTTTGGAATTGTTTTTGGCTTCAGAAAAGTTTTACCTTAAAATTTTTTGTTCTTCGTTTTTAGAATGATTGTCTTTCTCATAACTTACATCCTTAAAATATTTTTATGTATTTTCAAAATCAAGAGTTTATGATCTATATTCTTTGACAGATCCGATCCTTATTTTGTAAGAATAGATATTCTAGAATTTTATTTATAAATAGTTTTCTTATGTTTTGAATTTTCTTTCTTAAGTAATTTGGAAAATATGGAAAATTATTCAAAGGAAGGTGAATGTTCCTATACTAAGGAAGATTCTCCATCCGAAGTGTAAGAATGTTTCACATTAGGTTAATTTTCAATTAAATATAATTTTTTAAGAGACTCATCATTGAGTACCTTGGCCATGAAACAATGATTTTCAATTGGTAGTCTGGCTATGAGTATTATGTTTCTCTAACAAGAAGATTCATAATCTGGGAATTCAACTGATGAATCACCACCACATGGAATCCATGTATCATTTTCTTTCAAAACATTCTTTTTTATTTTCATTGAAATACTTTTTCTTGTTTCTTTCAAAAAATTTATCATTTCCGTCTTTTTTTAGTAACGGAAAAGTTGTTCAAATATGAGCTTCTCTTTTTAATTCATAACAAGTGACCTCATAATCTTTTTTTTTTCTTTTCAATATTTATTTTTTGAATCTATATTGAAAGTATTTATTTCCAACAATATAGTTCATCCATCTAAAAATATCGACGAACTCATTATTTGACTGATCACTATCACTTCATTCGGACATAACAACAACTTTTTTAGCTTTGGATCTTGTTATCCTTTCAGGCATCTTAGATTTAGTAGTGGTAAAATATACACTACCATTACCATTATTCCCCTATTTAAATCAACATGTTTTTTCATTCTTGTCTCGTACTGATGTAGCATTCCAAATAACTCATCAATAGTTATTTGATTAACTTTCCTATTTTCACCAATAATTGTTCTTTTTTATTCCCACTCGTTAGGAATAATATACACATTCTTGACGAAAAGTGATTCATAATCAAGTCCATTCTCTCCCAAAGATTGTAGACTATTAACTATTATTATATACCTTAGTTTTACATTTCATACTGGTTCTCTATAATGAAAAAGAATCCCATGATATTTTTCTCGAAAAATTTATCTTATTGTTTTTATAACTTTAGATGTACCCAAATGTGTTACTTATAATTTCTTCCCAATACAAATGGATACTTCATAAGAAGATATATTACTATATATATTCCTGGTCATGGAACAAAAAAAAGTATTCCATACCTTGTAATTCAGTTGATATTCTTGTTTCTCTTGATTGGTAAAGGTACTGACTTCCTTGTCTGGGATTTTTTATCCTCCAGTAACCATGATAATGTTGTCCACTCCAGTATTAATAAAAAATGTTTTCATTCGATCACTCCAGTAATGATAATCATTCCCATCAAATATAGGTGGTATAGTTGGATTTAGGTTGCCAATATATCCAATATTCATTCCTTACATCTAATAAAAAAATACATTATCACTTCCCACGTTAGTGTAGTAAGTAGTTATAAACAAAATATTTGTAAAAGAAATACAATTTTATTTCCAAAATAAATAAATCATGTAATGAAAAATAGAGAAAACATCCCCTGATAACAATTTTTGGATTGTAATATAGATTTTTTTGTATATTATATGGCATAATACATGAGGGGGTGAATTTTAGATTTAAAAGCATTGTCTTTAAACATATAAGAAGAAAATTAGATTTTTAAATCATAAACAAGTACAATTCTCAACTAATACAATTAATAATAAAAGACTTCGATCTGATGGATAAAGAAAGATGTAATACTATTATAAATGTAATACAATTGTATTTGAATAGAATACAATCAATGGATTAATGTAAATGTAAACAATTCTAACATATAGTGTATAGAGTCAATACAATATGTAATAAGATAATCATATTTGAAACAAATAAAATGAAAATAATATCAATAGAAAAGGGAATAAATAAAATTCACTTTCTAATAAAATTATTAGTGGAAATGTAAATGTATTAAAATTATTTTATACTAATCATAATAGTATATTTTCATATAGTATAAAGTTATGTCTTACCACCACCCTTGAAAGCCCCCAATACAACGATCGACACAACTATCTTTCTATCCCCGGAAGCCCTCAATTAAGAAGGTAATCAACACCATTGTCCTTCAATCAATTGATGTCCCTCAATACAATGATTGTAAGTATGTCTTCCTATCCCCATAATACCTCGATCGTTACCACAATGATCGGTCACAAAAATAAAAAAAAATCGCTTATGGGAATATAAGAACACGGAACAAGCTATTCACTTCTTGTTTCATCAAGGATTTAGCGTGAAGAAAGAGAATAGTCACATCATCTATCTCTAGATCTTTATAGAAGAAAGGTTATCTATTATTATTTGAATAACCTCCTATTTATAGGATTCAGCTTCTAATGGTTATATTTTCTCCAATGGTCATAATTCTCCAAAAAACACCAGGGGACTCGACCACTTGGAATTACAACAGCCAAAACAAAATAGAATATATGACATCATTTTGATTGATAAATGACCAACTCAATGACATTGTTTAAGTTAGAAAGAAGTAAGTACAAAAGAAATAAACAATGAGTATGAGATACATGCAATCGATATTGATGTTATGATAAGAGTGTAATGAATTTCATAAATACAATACATAATTATTTTCTAGGAATAATATGATAACAATTTATATAGATTGAAAATTAAAACCTGGTTATAATTATTAACATGATTATTATACATGATATTAAATCTGTTTATGATACTTACATAAAAGTATGGTGTAAACCCTGGTGATGATGCATACCCTTGTTACCATTTCGTGATTATGAAATATGATTACGATTCCGAACATAATCTGGTTACGATTCATGTGACATGAGATTGTGATACTGTACTTATCATGATTATGATACATGGTTACAATGTTACAATTCATATTTAAGATGTGGTACTTAACCTGGTTATGATTTCTGATTAGAATAAAATACATCATCAGGTTACGATTCCCGATTACAATGCACTGTATAATATGGTTACAATTTCAGATTATAATACAATACCCCATCTGATTACAGTTTCTACATTCAATTTAATGCATGATCGTGTTACGATAGAAACAGAATATGAAACAAATTAAATGAATCAATGGAAATAACTTTGATAAGGATACATCAATCAAGAAAAATAAAAGGAGTGATTATGATTGTTAAAACAAAATTTTAAAAATATTTGTGATTACGATATATGTCATTTGTGATTTCATAAACAAGTGATTGATGGGAAAGTTGAAAAATGTTTTGACTCAACACAATCTACATGGTTTTTGAATCATCTCCCAAGGATACATAGGAAACCCATGTTATGGGTCTGATCTCAACACCAAGTCACCTTCCATTAACCATGGATGATGTTAAACTCCAGAGCACTTTATTGTATGTCTGATGTCATCACTACCTCCATAGCATCAAATACATGTATGATTATGAAGATATTATAAACCAGGTGTTGCATGTGGACACACTGTTTTAGAATTAACCAAAGATTCACGAACATTTGAACACAACATAAATCTTTAATAGAGTCCCAGAACAAGAAATTTTCCTCCTCCAAAAGGGTGTGGTGATCCTGACTTCCCATCCTCTCATCAAATGGTGTCCTTATTTATCGTTGTATGAATCATCATTTGTTGAGAACCTACATTTGTAAAGAAGGTCCATGAATCACGGATACTAGGGTTGTTGGGTGTTTTTGTATCCATAAAAAACCTGTTGGAGACTATCTCAGGAAGATATATTTGTTGAGGACTGATTTCACAAGTTCTTGATCCCCTGAAATACCTCCTTGGGGCCACATGATTATGAAATCTATTTCACAATATGAAAGGGTGGAACTACCTAGTCCCTGCCAGTTTTATCCATCCTTCCTTTAAAGGATAAGGATGTAGAACAAGTTGAAACAAAATGAATGGTAAATATTACAAGAGACCCTCTATAGAAAATTATATGGGTTATTTTTCACGTTGGACCATTTCACCATCTCGAAAAAACACACCACCTCAAAGGAGAAACATGATCATTCCCCCCATATTGACATTTTCTAGGTAAACTAATAGATTATCGATTGTATACCATACAAAATTTTAATGCTTTTGGGATTTTTGAATGGTCTCTATTAGAGTGTGATCTAGAATCATGGTTTTCATTTGAGACATGGTTATTAAAAAGTGATACCTATATTCCCAAATAGAAACACGATGTTTGGAATAATTAATACCAATTGTTCCCTTTTTCTTGATCACATCGTGGATGTTTCTTGGTGGTTAGTCAATATTTTGGTTAGGTCGATGTTCATCTTATCCCAAAATCTTTCTTTTAAGAACTGAATGTGGTTTCCCATGGATGAGCACTTTGGACTCTATTTTTTGACTCCATGGTTACCCTAGACTTAATTTAGGATATTGAAGTGTATTTGACTATGAATATCCAAATTTGACTTATCAAGAAATTTTACAATGATTTTGCAAGGAACGATAGCTTGAATGGGTTTTTTGGAAAGATATGTCACTGGTATATGGTTATAGGCTTCGATTAGAACAATCAAAGAATCCTAGAGGTTCATTCATCTATAAGATCTAGGATTATCTTTTAAAACGCACTATCTATCTTAAACAAGTGTGTTGAGATTAGTCAACTTAATATGGTTCAACTATTTATCTCTCTCCCTCTCTCTCTCATCGTATGTTGTTGGTGAGGAATCGCTTAAAGGCTTGTTCTCATATTAGGGAATGTATGGTAAGTGTTAGTTGATAAAATTTATAAAAATTTAGTTCAGCCATGATTTTGATGTTGATTGGGATTTGGATGAACTTTTAAGATGATGATCATGCCAAGAGAATCATCTGAGAGATAAGGGAATTCATTAATTGGTGGTTCTGTCGGTGGAATTCTATGACTCTGTTTATTCCTCAAAATTGATAGAAATGAGTGTTGTGGGAAACAATAATGTGATAATGTATAGGGTATGTCAGTCTTAGTTATGCATTTTCTCTATGTTTTAACTCATAATTTCATCTATTTGATTGAGATTTTATGTCTTATTTTTCAAATGTCTAGGTGAAACTCGGAGGTGAGTTGAGAATTTCTGAAACACAATACAAGCATATGAAAAAAGGATTCCTAACTCGAGTATGAAGAGGTATATTTTCTTTGGTCCCCTAAGTATTATTGGTGATGATATGTTTTATGGTGGGGATATTATAGTGTTCCTTTTTATTAGATTGAATGAAATTCCATGTGAGTTCTTAATTTTGGAATTGGTGGATATGCCACTCCCTAAATCGAGATTCTGAATGATATTTTGAGAGTTGTAACACTTAAATGTGATGTTTTATTCTTTTTTAAGGTCATGAGAGGGAATCTAGTTGTTCCTCTAAATTATGGGTGGTTCAGGTTCCCAAAACGCATCTTTAAGGAAGAAGCAGGTAGAGCACATGGTTTTCCTAAAACCGTGTAGATCTTAGAAGAAATTGTATTCCCTTGTCTAGTGGACTAGGATATGCTGTATTGTTTGGTCAAAAAATCTAAAAGGATCACATCATCTATGTGACCATTTAATGGTTTTTGATAGTGGGATTTTTCATGGTTATTTTACTTTCATCCAAATCGTGCAGCAAGCTCATGTAAGGGGGTATTGGGAAGATCCTTAGCACATGGTTATTAAAAACATTGGCCAACTATGTGGCAAGATCATTCACCCATGTTTATTTGGTGAAATTAATATTTCACCTTTAATGAACCTAATTTAACCCCCTCCCCCAACTCTTTTCTTCACCCCATCAAACTGAGGGAGGCTCCTCCCATTCCCTCATGTACCTCCTCCTTCCCTAGGTTACGAATGCATCTTTCTCACTTGTCTGACATTGGATTCAAACTCCATCAGTCTATATGGATTCCCTTTAATCATATCTACCTTTATTTTCAACCTTTTTCTATATCTCTATCTATTTTTCTTTATAAATCTATCATGGTGTGACACAATCCACCCTATTCTCACAATGTTCATCCATTTCATTGATTTCTCTCAAAGTGGACCAAATCAGGCTTTGATATCTGACATGTGGGTCATACTTGTTATAAGGTGTATTTTCTTGTACATTCCTATAATTTTCTTTGTTTTATATATTTTGTTTTATTTTTCAATGAATTAGACTCTTCCCGTTACACCTCTCTTTGGTAAAATATATTAACTTCAACTCCCTTCCATGTTTTTTATTACCCTAGTGAGTAGCGAAACATAAATTTGGGTGATCATATTGACACTAGCCACTTTTAAGGGTGTCCTTAAAAATTTGATACCTAATTACCTTTGGAATTGATTTTCTTAATACACTTCAGTGTGTGTTTCACACTTAATAAATTAATTACATTATTAAATTTAATTAAGATGGATTATTGGCCATGAGTTAGGCCTATAAGTTCAAGTATCATGCTTTATTCTATGATTAAAATATTGAAATGAAATGAATAAGATTAAATTTCTTGAGAGACTCTAATGAATTGACTTATGCTTAGTTCTTATATCATAAGAATGTTTTTAGATGCCTGATAATTGTGATTTACGCCTTGATTATACCATTACATTGTTCATATGCTTCATTTCTCACAATTATTTATTGTTCTCCACGCCATTTTCCACATACTATATGATTTTAGCTTCTACCTTATGCTTATTCTATACCATTAACTTTATAAATAATCTTATTTGTTCATTGAATTGTTCAAATGCTTGTTTCCATGTGTTCATGCATTATAGCTTAGTGATTACAGTTTTTCTAATCATCTTTTTCCTAGTGCATTATGACATATTTTCTTGGATTAGATTAAATTCTTGGATAACCTATTTATTTTTATGTATATTCTATACCTTGAGGATGATATGTGATTATTCTTGTTATGGATGAATTTCCTACTTTCTGAGAGAGAACACTGGCCCCAACTGAAGGAATTCATGGATGGACACATCGTTCATGGCATGGTAGCAATTGAAGCATTAGGAGAAATACTTTTACCTTCTATATAAAGGATCCAGGGGAATATTTATTTATACTATTGTGTGACACTAGATCCATAGGGGATGAATCATGGATAGAATCACTAGGAATATTGATACACCATGCCTCTAGTGATACTTGGTCCCCTACGTGAGATACTTGGTTTGGACTCAATGCTTACCATACCATTGCTGATATGTGGGATATTGTTACATGTAATTTTGGATAGTCATTGTGATATTGGTTATATCGAGGGATAATGTAGTGACCCTTGGGGTTCCAATATGGTTCTCCTTGGATGGGTTGCGGATTCCATTACTATATTTGATAGATTCTTTGCATGGATTACTTGTTCTTCCAAATATTTGTTATTGTTATGATTAAAAGTTCGTATCTAAATTCTTGGATGATGTTTGAGGGGTGTTACCTTTATGTTAAAGAAAAATATTGTAGTTTTCATACTTTTTATTCTTCAATTATGAATCCATGTTTATACCATATTACCACTATAGGTTCCCTTGGTTTTGATATATATCATAGACTAAAACAAATTACATCGGTCATGTATAAATATGGGAAACCATACCTAAGTGTTATTTTTTATTTAATAATCTTCTTGTATTAACTAGGGTTAGAACACCATTAACATTATAATTGAAAAAATGGTTTGATCGAGACATCGTGGGTGGTAGCCATCTAAGATTATAACTCAAATCCTGCCAAGGATTCCATTTCAATAGGGTATCTAAGTAGATATTCATCTTTATAGGTCCATAGATTTATTTCTTGTATTTTACTATGTATTTTAGAGCTGGGGAGCAATGTACAGAGCTAGTAATCAGGATTCTCATGGAGTTATCATTTCGTCTCTTTTTTTATTGTGTTTTTATGCTTATTATACCACATGATTGTTTCTAATAGACCCACATGGACATTCATGGTTCATTATATTATTTTCATTGGCCATTTTAGGTTATTTAGTCATTTTATATTTATTATGTCATTTTTTTCATTTATGATTGATTCTTTTTCTTTTTTCCATTATTTTACCCCTTATGTACTATTGTGAAACTCTGACCATTAGTGTATAGTCTACCTATCATGCCATTATTAGACCCTTGATCTAGTCAGTTGCCTCTGATGTACTGGGAGGTGTGATTGAGTTCATGTGTTGAATAGTCTAGCTACTAGTGTAGTGTTCAGTTGGTCTGGGATGATAATAATGACATTATTATGTATTTGGGTTGTTTTTATGGGATATATGAGGTAGTCAAATGTGACTGTCATGCTATCTGTCATCATAATTAGCCTTATGTCAACTTGGTTTTTTGGGAAAAGTGTATTTGGGAGTCCTTTTATCTTTTCTCTACACATTTTACTACTTTTAATCAGAGTACATTGATTTTACAATGAATTTAAATAGAGTTTATGATCTACGTGTCGTTGTGCATTTTTAGTGTTTTTTAGTTATTTAACATCATACCTAAAAGATATAATTTCAATACTAAAAATGAGAAAACTACTAGTGAACCATTGTCTTGTTGACATAGTGGTCTATGATGTCCATGCTCTGACATAGGAACATGAAACTATTCCCATTCATGCTATAGTTTTGGATCCCTAGAAGGATGAATCCATAGGTCTTTTACAAGAAAATCTCTATCTGAAACCACTAGAATTACATATATTAAATTATTCTCAAGAGATAAAGGATTTTTTAAAACTGTCTAGATACATTTCAAGTTCTTCAAATCTCCTTCTTCGATTAATTTTAAATAATTTACCTTCAAGATTGATGGACATGGTAGGAGATGGAGGGAATTTATGGTGATAACAAAGAAGCTAGAGGAATGGGATTGGAATGACTTTAGAATTATTTTCACTAATAATTTCAATCTATAGTCTATGTTTCTGGTAATATCTATGGAGTTTCTCAACCTATATCTGGGTGATAATACGATGACTCTATTCGAAAAACTATTTTGATGTGATTGTTCAATTCCCTCTGAAGGTATATTATAATGTGAACCAGAAGGAATGAATATTTGAGATGGCCTTTATTCTAATATATTATAATATTTTTTCTTTTAACACCCACAGATTCCATGTAATGTTTCCCTTTGAATAACGCAATAGCTTGCAATGTATGCAACTTCGAGTTTCTAACACACTACGACCAATCAAACTAGCCGTTATGAATAGTAATACCTAATTTTTGAAATTTTATAAATTTTATTTTTCAAAATGGACTTCATTTTTTAATTTGGAATATCAAAATTATCTTAGGGTTAATTTTTGGTATTTTGCTAAACACTTTCATTTTTTGATGAATAGTGAAAAAAAGTGCTTTATTGGTTAAAACCAACATTTTATTTAAATAATTATTTATTTTATTTAAATTTATTTTAGGTAAAAATAGATACCTAATACCTATATAAGTTCAATGTAATTAATTGGAGTCATTTTATAATATGTTTAGATATATAAAAATTTTATTGATCTTTTTACCATCATTTACCCACCTTAGAGGAGCATTTGCAAATTTGCATAAAACATAATTTTACAGCTTTTATAAGGTGAATTTCAAAAATATGAGAGACACGAATAATATCAGTATGTAAAATGTGGTTCAATAAGATTAAAATAATTTTTGGTAAATAGTATCTTTTGACTTTTATTTACCATGGTTAAAAGTAAATAACATAATTATGGGTAAAAATGATATCATAATTACCCTAACACATGTCCTAATTTTATTGGATAGGTATAATTAGACCAAACACATCCTTATGAATAAAATATGTTCCTTTTTGGTCCACGTGGATTAGATTAGGACATTTATTATTAAATTTAATAAAGAAGAGTTAAAAGAGTAAAATTAAATGTTTAATAACTAAACCATTTTTAATATAGGGATATACATAAGATAAATTCAACTATAAATATTCATTAGAAATATAAAAAGATATCCTAAATAATGGTATTTTATTTATAATTTTTATACATTATATAATTTAATTTATTTACTATAAAATGATGATGAAGTAATTAACTTATTAATGAAAGATTAAAATAATTGATATTTTAAATATCCAATTAAATGTAATTTGAGACTTTTAATAAATTACACTAATTTTATAGGTTAATATGACTTTTTAGGGTTTATTAAATAATTTTTTTAGAATTAATCATGTTGTTATGATTTTCACAAAAATAATATACTAAATAGTGTCAAAATTGACATAATTGAGTTTTTAAATCAAATACTATATTATTAGTTGACATAATATTAATGAAAATTTAAGGATTGGAAAAAATGACTTAGATAAGGTTATATATATTAATAATGAACCACATGGGGTTTTATATTCTTTTTATAGTATGTTTATTAACCATATAATATAAAAATACAAAGAGTCATGGTAAATGTCAAACTATTTAACCAAGAGTTAAATCTAAAAGATAAGGTTAATTTGATGACATAAACAATTCATAAAGCTATTGGTTGAAAGTTTTTCGACCCATACCCACCTAAGTCTTTAAATAATTCAGTTTCAAACCATTTGAAACTGAAAATGAATGTATTATATAATAATATTTCAAGTTTTCCCTATAGTGACCCTCACCTCTCTTATAAAAGACCACTACCCCTTCTCTTAATTTCACACCTCCAAAACCTTTTGGATCGGCCAAAACCTACCATATATCCTCTAAAATATCCTCTATTAAACCTAGAAAACATAATTTGATCATAAATCCAACCTATGCATCCCTTTTGATCAAATCGGAAGGAAGAACCCGAAGAAGAAGTAAATATTCCATCACCACTTTCAAGTTATTTTCTTCCTCTATTTATTATTTCTTTATTCTTTTCATTATAAAATAATAACTCCTGTATATTATATATAAAATTATGCTATTATAAAAATGGTACAACAATATTAATTATTCTATACATCATATTAATGAAAAAGTCACCATAAGTGCGGGCGTACGGCTTACCGTCTCCACGTCGTGGCATAGTTTGTTATTCAAACACTTAATTTTTTTGATGGGTATAATAATGAGTATAAATGATCTAAATAATAAATATATCATGTTAATTATTCTTTATATAATATATACCATCTTATTACAAATGATTTCATCATCAATATAATGATATTATTGATCGTGCGTAAGTACGGATTGTCTTCTACACGAATGCGATGAGATTCATTCCCCATCATAATCATTCAAAAATAATTTTCATTTTATGATTAGAACTAATTTATAATAAATTAATAAAAATATTAATATGAAAAAAAATACATCCTATTCGTAACAAACATGGCTTACATAACCGAGCATATAAAGGAAAATAGATCAGTTAACACCTGAAACGATGATACTACTAAAATATTATTAACAAAGAAATATTAGAGGATCATATATGGCATCATATATATGTAAACAGATCTTTTATATATTAATAATAATGATTTAACTATCATACAAGAGGTTAAATTACCCTCTACGTGGTAAAACTATAAGGTAAGGGTTAATTCCACAATCTCTTTATTATGTGTGGTTTTTTTACATTAGTATCTACTGGGACCTCTTTATCATCCACATCTGTGTTTTCTAAAAAATTGTATTTCCAAAAAAAATTACTATTTACTATACTATGGTTTAATGTAATTTATACCCTTATTTTACATTATATTTTTTGAAAGGAATATTTCATTCATTTTCGAAATAAGGTACTTTATGACCTTTTCGACAAAATTAAGGTAAGAATGTTTTTTTAACTTATAAAGTGAGTGTGGCAATTTTCCACCGTTATAACATCGTCAAATCTTCCCTTACTATAATATAAGAATATTTTCAAAATAAAAGTTTTCTTTTATAATTATATGACATTTAAATTATTATAAAATAGAAGGTGATATTTCTCAAAAAAAGTTTTGATTTCATCTATGTCAACATCCTTTTGATAGATTTTAATCTGTTTTGATGTTGATTTATTATGATAAAAATCTTCCATATTGTATTAATGTTTTTTTGATATTTTTTACTATGGATGTTTTATTCTTATATCATTCATGGTTTATGGATAAAGTATTGACATTTCGTATGCTAGTCTTAAAACGAATGTTTATGTTATGTTTAAAACCTTTTCATTTGAGGAATCCATTGGACTTAGTAAGTGATGAGTGGAGCCCGCTATAACTCATCGATACATCGGTAGGTCTCATGAGGCAAACTTGTGTCTTAGAACAAAGCTGTGACAAAAGTTTATTTGTATTTTTGGCATAAGGCCTTGATTATGTGGTTATGACGTTTGACATTATGTGATCCATCATTATGAAAGTGGCTATTGATACTGCATGGGATTATTTGACTAGTAGAATATCCATGTGAATATATAAGTGGAATTATTTTATTTTATATCTTCCATATTATACTATATATTAACTTTAAAAGGCTTTTCTTTTACTCTAATACATTTCCATAAATTTTTATCCTTATTTATGAAAGTTTCCGCTATATTGTTATCCTTACTGAGCATCTAAGGTCACCATTTTCTGTGTTTTATTTTTCCTAGGATGTGAAGAAGTATTTTATGGTTGACCTGTAGGGATAGGGTAAGGATATAAGTGTGTTCAATAGGGGAAAAAATGTAGTTGTTGTTTTTATTTCGTGATGTAATGTAAAACTTATGAATGTATCTGGTACTTCTAATAATACTAAACTGATAAGTCTTTCAGGACATATTTTCTTTTATCATGCCAATGTTATGTAATAATACACTGACTTTTGATAACTGGCGTCGGGGAGTTATTGATGGTATCAGAGGATGTTTAGTACAAACCTTGGAATCTAGATTTAGAAAAAACATTGATTAGAGAACACTACCCTAAGATAAAATTTGGGTATTTGTATAGAAGACCTTCCTAGAATTTTGTTACTATAAAAATTTTGTGAGTTTGCTAAGAAATAAATCCCTATCTTGATACAAGAAGGTAGAGGTGGCTCTGGCACAGATGTACCTAGGGTTAAAACCAGAAAATAATGCTTTGAGATAGACTCGAATGGGAACTAGTGCATGACAATGGTCCTTGTTGCACTCTTGGTTATGAAACTCACAGCAGATTTTATTAGGTTAAATATAATTTTCATTACAAACATTTATGAAGGGTTTATGAGTATATACCTTCTCAATGAAAATATTTTTATAATTATGGATCATATCTATAAAGTGTTCAATTAATGTTAAGTGTTTTACAAGGTCAAAATTTTGTATTGTGATTTATAAATTAATCTATTGTATGCCATGGTTTATAAATGGTGACTAGTGGAAGGAATGGAAACTATTTCAATGCATGTAATCCATGTAGGGATTTCCCACCTACTCAAGATAATTATATTGGAGATAATTATGCAACTGGTGTGGATTCTCTTATCACCATACTGGGACAACTCACTCAAGTTATGAATAATAACCTCACCCGTATAGAGCATCATGATCCACAACGTGGAGGATCAATGATAGACAGCTTCATGAGGAAGCAACCACAAACATTAAATGGGATTACAAATCCATTAGTAGCTTAAAAATGGATTTGTTCCTTAAAGAAAATATTTCATGCTTTGGGGATTAACGAAAGGGAAAAATTTGCCAGGGCAGTTTATTGCCTCATGGGAGATGCAGACTAGTGGTGGTCATTAATTCAAAACCAAAAGGAAGATGAAGATTTATCCAAAATTTAATGGAGGGAGTTTAATAAAATTTTCTTAGAAAAATACTTTCCTCATGACCATCGAGTGGATATAGAAATACAATTTCTAAGTTTGAGGCAAAAGGAGGTTGACAATGTCACAAAGTATGAGGATAAATTTACAAGGATAGCAAGGCATGCTACAGATTATATGTGTAACCTAAGGAGTACGATTGATCGATTCATTAATTCATAAAAACCATTTCTCTATCAAGAATTAGTCTCACAATCCTTATTTTCATATGGAGATATTGTCTCATGTGCTATCAGGACAGAAAAGGATTTATTTATATTTTATGACTTTAAAGCAATGCAGGAGAAGAAGTGATATGTTGAGCACTCTGGAAATGGAAATAATAGAATAAAGGAAAAACTTGAATATCCATCATATGTTAAATATGGGATGAAACACCCCATTACTTTCCTGAAGGGAATGGGGGACTATTACGAGTTTGGTGAAAAAGGCCACAAAACTCATCATTGCAAGGGAAAGAAAGAGGTTGTCAAATATTGAATGCTACAATTTTCTAGAAAAGGGGAATTATGCAAATGAATACACTATGTATTGAGAGAAAATACTTCTGAAAAGGCCAAGGGAGAAAGGCCAAGCTTATGTGATCACTGCTGTTGAGGTTCAAGAAATGAAAGATGTAGTGGCAGGTAATTTAATGGTTTCTTCATGATTATCCAATGCTTTATTTGATTCTGGATCATCACATTGATTCATATCTTCCAACTTTTCTATGAAAACTAGATATTTACAATTTGATTTAAAATGGGATTTGTCACTAAAATCTTCTAACGGATGTATCATTATAACAATGTTTTTTTAATCAATTCTCATTAGGGCATATTAATGATCTTTATCTACTGATCACATCATCATATCCATGATTGAATTTGATATAATCCTTATAATGGATTGGATTTCATACTAGGATGTGAAATGTTATTATAAGAAGAAAGAGGTAACAATTTTTGATGATGATAATGAGTACCTTATCATTAGAGATAAAACATCACCACCTGATAATTATCTATTTCCTCCCCCAATAGCTCAACTAAAATCAATTATTGGGGAAGAAGAGAATACAATAACTATAGGTGAATGAAATAATGTTCTAATAGAGTACGTACCTACTGTGCAAGAATATGTTGATGTGTTTCTAGAGGATTTACCTGGACATCCTCTAGAATGAGAAATTGAGTTTCCGATTGATTTAACTCCTGGATCAAGGCCTATATAAAATACCCCTTATAAATTGGCAATTTTTGAATTAGTGGAACTAAAGAAACAAAAATATGAATTGATTAATAAGGGATTTATTCACCTTAGTGTTTCTCCATGGGGTTCCCCTGTCCTTTTTGTTGTTATGAAATAAGGATATATGAGGTTATGCATTGACTAC
This sequence comes from Viscum album, assembly GCA_963277665.1. Lineage (NCBI taxonomy): Eukaryota > Viridiplantae > Streptophyta > Magnoliopsida > Santalales > Viscaceae > Viscum > Viscum album. Next base: position 1,270,836,251 of record OY728136.1, read on the forward strand.
AGGGAGATCAATGCTATAACAATAATGAAAAAGTATCCCCAACTTCTCATTTATGATATATTCAACCAACTTCATGGAGCTCAATATTTTTCAAATATTGAACTATGATCTGGATATCATCAGTTGTGTGTAAAGAAGGAAGAAATTCCAAAAATAGCATTTTGAACTAGGTATAGGGATTACAAATTTACAGTAATGCCATTTGGATTGACTAATGCACCCTTTGTATTCATGGATCTAATGAATAGAATTTTCAAGGAATATCCTGATGACTTTATAGTGGTATTTATTGATGATATAATTGTATACTCCAAAATCTATTAAGATCATGAAAATCACATAAGAATTATTCTAAAGACTCTTAGAAGGAATGAATTATATGGGAAATTTAGGAAGTGTGAATTCTTTCTTTAGGAGATTTATTTTCTTGGACATTTTTTTTAAGGATTGAATATTTGTTGATACTTCAAAAACCAAGGAAATCCAAGAATGGCCAGCACCGAAAAGTATAACCGAGGTACACAGTTTTATTGGTTTAGTAGGTTATTATCGGCAATTTGTCCAGAATTGTTCTTGATTGGCTAACCCACTAACCAAGCTCACTCATAGAGGGGTTAAAATTTTTTAGACAGAAGAGTGTGAAGAATTTTTTGAAGAACGGAAAATTTGATTAGTTAATGCTCTTTTATTGACACTACCATTGGGGAATGATGGGTTTGTTATTTATAGTGATGCTTCAAAGAAAGGACTTGGTTGTGTCCTTATGAAAAATTATAGAGTTATTTCCTATGCATCATGAGAGTTAAAAAATCATGAGGAAAACTATCCCACTCGTGGTCTTGAGTTAGCAGCTGTAATATTTGCTCTAAAAATATAGAAACACTATCTCTATGGTGGAAATTTTGAGATTTATACTAATTAAAATAGTTTGAAATATATTTACTCATATAAAGCACTCAACATGAGTAAAATAAGATGCTTGAACTACTCAAGCATTATGATTTCACGATACACCACCACCTAGGGAAGGCAAATAAGGTGGCTGATTCTTTGAGCATAAAGGATCATGGAGTTTTGAACAATATGAGAGTTGAAAAGGATCTTATATACAAGGATCTAGTAAAGATGAATATGGGAATAACATACCTGATCTAAAAAGGGGAATTGTTTCATGATGATTTTAGCTCCAATTTCTCTATTCACCATGGGAGCACCAAGATGTATAGAGATTTGAAGGAACATTTTTGGTGGGAGAACATGAAGAGGGAAATTACTGATTTTTTGTTAGGCTGTATGGTTTGTCAATAAGTGAAAGATATAAGGAAACGGCTTGGAGGAGTCATGCAACCTCTTCCCATACCTGGGTGGAAATGGGATAATATTACGATGGACTTTGTCATGGAGCTACCAAATACTCCTAGAAGGAATGATCCAATATGGGTCGTTGTTGATCGTCTTACCAAGTGAGCGCATTTTCTTGCTATGAGAGAAGATTTTCCACTTGAACGTCTAGAAAGCCTATATATTAATGAAGTTGTAACACTCCATGGTGTACCCCTATCTATTGTTTCTGATAATGATCCCTGTTTTACATAATGATTCTGGAGAAGTCTTCAAAAGGCCCTGGATACTGAACATCATTTTGGCACTGCCTACCACCCTTAGACCAATGGATAATAAGAAAGGACTATTCAAGACCTAGAAGACATTTTAAGATCTTACACACTTGACGTTCAAGGTATGTGTGATAAATATTTACCTCTGGTAAAATTTTCCTATAACAATAACTTCTCATTCAAGTATTCCGATGGCACCATATGAAGTGTTATACAAAAATATATATTCACACCAACCTGTTGGGATGATATTGGTTAAAGAAAACTCATAGGCCCAGAACTTGTTGAGGAAATAATGTAAAAGGTGAAGGTTATCCAAACCCACATCAAATCAGCTCAAAGTAGGCAAAAGAGCTTTGCCGATAACCAAAGGAAGGATTTGGAATTTCATGTAGAAGATCATGTTTTATTAAAGGTATCTCACTAGAAGGGTGTTATATGTTTCGGTAAGAAAGGAAAATTTAGTCTCAAGTACATCAGACCTTTCAAAATTCTTGAACGAATTGGAGTTGTAGCTTATCATTTGGAAATGCCTCCATGTCTCTCCAATGTTCATGATGTGTTCTGCATATCACTGTTCATAAAATACACGCATGACCCAAAGAATGTACTAACCTATGAAGAAACTGAACTACAACCTGATCTCTCATATTGTGAAGAGCCTAAAAAAATTATTGACACAAGAGATCAAGTGCTGAGAAACCGGACGACTTGCCTAGTAAAAGTTCTATAGAGATACCATAAGATGGAAGATGCAACGTGGGAACCAGAGGAACATATGATGAAGAACCACCCAAATATTTTTGTGCAGAAGTATTATATAAATTTTTAGGATGAAGTTATTTGAATGTGGGAAGAATGTAACACCCCAATCTTCCACGGTATGTTTCCCTTTGAAAAATGCAATAGCTTGCATTATACGCAACTTCCAGATTCTAACACACTATGACCAATAAAACTAGCCATTATGAATATTAATACCTACTTTTATAAATTTTATAAATTTTATTTTTTAAAATGGACTTCATTTTTGAATTCAGAATATCGAAATTAGCTTATGGTGAATTTTTGGTATTTCTCTGAAAACATTCAATTTTTGATGAATAGTGAAAAACACTGTGTTGTTGGTTAAAACTGGCTTTTTATTTAAATAATTATTTATTTTATTTAAATTTATTTTAGGTCAAAATAGATACATAATACCTATATATGTTTAATTTAATTCATTGGAGTAATTTTATAATAAGTTTAGATATATAAAAATTTTATTAAACTTTTTACCGTCTTTTACCCACCTCCTAGGAGCATTTGAAAATTTGCATAAAACATAATTTTACCACTTCTATTAGTTGAATTTTAAAAAGCTTAGAGTCATGGTTAATATAAGTATGTAATATGAGGTTCAATATGAGGAAAATATTTTTTGGTGAATAGTAACTGTTGACTTTTATTTACCACGGTTAAAAGTAAATAGGGTAATTAAGGGTAAAAATGATATCATAATTACCCAAACACATGTCCTAATTCTATTGGTTAAGTATAATTCGACCCAAAAATACCATAGGAATAAAATATGATCCTATTTGGTCCACATTGGTAAGATTAGGACATTTATTATTATTTTATTTAAGAAAGAGTTAAGAGAGTTAAATTCAATGTTTAATAACTGAACCATTTTTAAAATAGGGTTATACATTAGATAAATTGAACTATAAATAATAATAATAAAGAAAAAATATTTCCTACATAATGGTATTTTATTTATAATTTTTAGACATTAAATAGTTTAGTTTATTCGTGATACAATGATGATGTAGTAATTACCTTATTAATGAAAGATTAAAATAATTGATATTATAAATATATAAATAAATGTAATTTGAGAATTATGATGAATTAAAATAATTTTATAGGTTAATATGGCATGTTATAGTTGATTAAATAACTTTTATTTGAATTTATCATGCTATTATTATTTTCACAAAAACCAAATACTAAATAGTATCAAAATTGACATAAATGAGTTTTTAAAACAAATGAAATATAATTAATTGATATAATATTCTTAAAAATCTAAGGCTCTGCAAAATGACTATATAAGGTTATATATATTAATAATGAACCACATGGGGTTCTCTTGGGCTTTTTTTGATAAGTTTATTAACCATATAATAAAAAAATTCAAAGAGACATGGTAAATATCAAACTATTTAACTAAGAGTTAAATCCAAAATATAAGGTTAATATGATGACCTAAACCTATCTAAAACCTATTGTTTTAGAGGTTTTTTTATCCATACCCACCTTATCCTCTAAATAATTCATTTTGGAACCATTATAAGACGAAAATTGTTTTGTTATAAAATAATATTTCATGCTTTTCCTAAAGTGAGCCTCACCTCTCTTATAAAAGGCCACTAACCCTTATCTTAATTTCACACCTCCAAATCCTTTTGGGACGGCCAAAACATTCTCAAATATCCTCCAAAATATCCCCCCTTCAACCTAAAGTTTTTACTTTGATCATAAAGCCATCTTATGGAGCTCTTTTGATCAAACCAAAAAGAAGAACCCGAAGAAGAGGTAAATATTTCATCACCTCAATTGAGTTCTTTTCTTCTTCAACTTACTATTTATTTGTTGTTTTCATTATAAAATAATAACTCTTGTATCATATATATACTTTTATGTTTTATAAAAATTTTCCATCAATATTCTTTATTCTATCCATCAAATGAATGACAAAGTCATCATACGTGCGTGCGTATGACTTATCGTCTCAACGTTATGGTTTAGTTTGTTATTAAAACACAAAATTATTTGGATGGGTATAATAATGAGTATAACTTATTTAAATAATAAATATAACATGTTAATTATTATTTATATAAGATATACCATCCAATTACATACTATTTCACTATCACTATAATGATATTGTCGCTCGTGCGTACATACAGATTACCGTCTCCACGAACGTGATGAGATTCATTCCCCATCGTAATCATTCAAGAATAATTTTCATTTTATAATTAAAAATAATGTCTAAGAACTTAATATAATTATTTTTATGAATAATATACATCATATTCGTAACCAACATGGCTTACGTAATAGAGCATATAAAGAAAAATGCACCAGTTAACACTTGAAACGATGATACTACAAAAATATTATTAACAAAGAAATATTAGATGATCATAAATGATATCATATTTATGTATATAGTTATTTTATAATATAATAGAAATGATTTAACTATTATACAATAGGTTAACATACCCTCGTCCAAGGAAAATTACAAGGTAATGGTTAATTCCACAATCTCTTTATTATTCGAGGTTGTTTTTACGTTAGTATCTATTGGTACCTCTGTATCATCCACATCCATGTTTTCATAAAAATGTATTTCAAAAAAGTTACCATTTACTAGACAATGGGTTAAATTCATTTATACCCTTATTTGACATTATATGTTTTGAAAATAATTTTTCATTCATTTTCCAAATAAGGTAATTTATGACCTTTTCGACAAAATTATGGTAAGAATGTTTTTTAACTAAAACCATGAGTGTGACTATTTTCTGCCATTATAACATTTTCAACACTTCCCTTACATGTTTATAAGAAAATTTTAATAATAAATGTTTTCTTTTATTATTATATGACTTTTAAATTATTTGAAAATAGAAATAGATATTTCTCTAAAAAAGTTTTGATTTCATCTATGTCAACATCATTTTGATGGATTTTAAACTTGTTTGAAGTTGATTTATTATGATACAAATCTTCCATATTGTATTGAAGGTTTGTGATTTTTTTGAAAATGGATTATTTATTATTATACCATCCATGGTTTATGGGTATTATATTGACATTTCAAATTCTAGTTTTAATATGAATATTTATGTTATGTTTAAAACCTTTTCATGTGAGGAATGTGTTGGACATAGTAAGTGATAGGTGGGGCCTGCTATATCTCCTCGAGGGATCGGTAGGTATCATGAGACAAACTAGTGTCATGGAACAAGGACTTAAAAAAATATTATTTTTAGTCTTAGCACAGGGTCTTGACTATGTGTTTATTAAGTCTGGCATTATGCATTCCATCATTATGAATGTGTCTATTGATAATGAATGTGATTATAAGACTAGTAGAATATCCATGTGAATAAGTAAATTATATTATTTGATTTTATCTCTAACATATTATGATGAATTATATTTTTAATAGGCTTTTGTTTTAGTCTAATACATTTCCTTAAATGTTTATGCTTATTTATTAATGTTTTCTCTATATTTTGTACCCTTACTGAGCATCTAAGCTCACCCCTTACTATGTTTTATTTTTCCCAGTATATGAAGAAGTATTTTATGGTTGACCTGAAAGGATAGGCTAAGGATATATGTTTGTTCTAAAGGGTAAAAATGTTGTTGATGTTTTTATTTCATGATGTAATGTAAAACGTATGAATGTATCTAGTACTTCCATGGCTACTAAACTGATCAGTCTATCGGGACATGATTCCTTATATCATGCCAATGCTATGTAATAATGCACCGAATCTAGGTAACGGGGGTTGTGGAATTACATTTTTTGTGGAATATAACTTCTTATACTGATATTCTAAATAGGAATTGATGGTTAAACATGAGTTGGATGGTATGTCAGTTTTGGTGGGTGTTCTTTTATCTGATACTGTTATTTTATTTATATTCTACAATGGAAATAGAATTTGTGATGATTCATGATGTGTTTCTAGATAAAAGGCATCATTTATTCCCCTCTAAGTTCATAGAAGATGTTATTTAAAATACATTCTGCGTGATAAGGTTTTTGTATTTGAGATGATTTTTTACTTAGGAACCCACAATCTATAGATCATATTGTAATTAAGGAAAACAATATAAGTTGTAACAATTATTTTATTTTCTAAATAGTTTAACATTATATTCATAACTAAAAAGTAATATGGTACAATTAGGTGATTCAAGAACTGATGGGTTCTAGACACAAGATACCAGAATGAAGGTTCTTTACAGAGTGAAAGAGTCACCAGAGTTTGATGATGTGGTTTCATTAGTTATGAGAGGTACGATCACTAATACATCTTCTTGTATGACATCATTATTTTACACTTGTTCATATCACTTGTTTATATCATCCCCATTTGAGAATTTTATGAAACCTCCTATGATGATGTTTCCTTATGTGATATATATTAAAACACCCCTTGGAATGAAGTGAGTGTGGGGTATTTAGATCCCTGAATGATTTTTACATTTATAAGTGATTGAGAGTACCAGTAATTTTCTAGTTCTCAAAATGAAACCACATTACAAAAATTTCGGGGTGGATTGGATGATTTCTCATATAGCCTGAATTTACTTTTATCTCTGGCGGGTTTATATTACTATGGATGACGGTGTGTGTAATTTCATTAGGGAGGGAGGGACATGAGGTTGAGTATTTTTAGACCTATTTTCCTAAATATTAGAAGCGAAACATAGATCTTTTATTTCTATATTTAATATCAATATCGTAGTGATGATCTCCCTTTAGTTTTTAATGAGTTTCTAATCATGTTTCCAGTTGAAATTTCTAGGTTTCCACTAGTAAAGGGGGAATATTTCTCTATTTTTATTATAACTATTACTCAACTAGTTTATATTTCATCCAACTAAATGGAATTATCTTAACATAATGAGTTAAAGACGTGGTTGGATGGAATGATGGATAATGGATTTATATGTCTGAGTGTGTCACCTTCAACAATATATGTTCTCTTTTCAAATAAATGTAATTGAACTCATCAACATTTCAATATTAAATAAAAAAAGTATGTGTTATGGTAAATAAAATATATTTTTACATTAATTTAAAACAATTTTTACCTACTAAAAGTGGATAAGTTGTTCTTGGAGATTGATCATCTATCAAGTTATCACCTATTGATAATGAAAGAGACTGACATTTAAAATTCCACCTTCTAGAGTAGGTATGTCTAGTATGAGTATCTTTTTATTATATTGTTTCATCCAATGATAATATTGTTTTTATGATGTTTATGAATAGGATATTGCATGATTACATTGACTCGTTCATGAAATCCTTTGTGGAAAACATTATGGTTTACAATAACTCAATGTAAGACCGTGTACATCATTTTAGTATAGATCTAGATGTGTTGAATAATCACTAGCTCTATGAAATGGTTTGTAAATTTAAAATTTTCATACATGAAATGATGTTATTTGGAATCTTGGTCAATTAAAAAGGTATTTTAGTTCATCCAATGATGGTCAAAGGTGCTATGACATGGGAGAAATCTTGTATTTCTTTCAAGATTCATTTTTTTGGGTTTGGCATGATATTAATGTTAAATCATGGTAGATTTATTTATTTTTTATTCTATGATGACATCTCTCACTTATAATGGAGTGAAGATCATTTTAGAAGATAAATTTCAATGTTATTTTATTGGTATGAAATGTATTTTGACTTATATTCCAATGTGGAATCTTCTAGAGTCCAAGTAGGGAAATGTGGTCTTTTCTGATGCATTAGCTTCATGTTTGGGTTGTTTTATAATGTTGGGTTGTCACATGGTAGCCCATGGTTATGGAAAGATTTGGAAACATGATTAGAATTACCCTATCCATGATCTCAAACTCATTTCTATTATGAATTCTCTTAAAAGATGGTGACACTATCTTATTGGAAAATTGTTCTCTGTTTATCACGACCATAATAGACTGAATTATATCTTCTCCAAAAAAGTGTTGAATCTATTACATAAGATTTTTTTGGAATAACTATAGTATTTTTATTTTGAAATTTCCTACATCCCTATAATTGGGAAAGTTGTTGTTGATTCCTTGAGTCATAAACATCCAACCAATTTTGTGAAAGGAAATTTATAAGAGTGTAATATGGCATGCCTGTATAAAAAATTGTATTTGAGAATCCAAAAGAGTGATTCCAAGGTGTTCTGATGAGATTATTTTTAAATTTTTATATTCTTAAAAATATTCTTTAAGATCTACAACACAATGATGAATTCATTGAAATAAGGTACTCTCTTTATGGTAGGGAGACCATTAGTGACTGTTTTTATCTTGACAGAGTATCATAACTTCCCAAAATTGATTTGTTATGACCTTATCTAGGATAAATTTTATTATGGAGAAATTATATAGTTTTTAAGGGTGTGACACCTAGATATTTTTTTGAAATATTTCTTATATAAATATAATATTTTTGAAATATTGTTTTACATAGAAAATAGATGTTAAAAAAATGACTTACTATCACGAAATTAAGATTCAATATGAAAGTTATTACATAGAAATTTAGACTGAGGGTATTAATAAGTTTAAATAAACTATAACAATATATTTCATATAAATCTACATATATAATTAAAAACATAGTGACCAATTAATTAGAATTAAAATTAAAATACCCAATGTAAATCAAAGGGAGTCTTTTTCTGAAAATATATTTTTATGCGCAAAAACATATATTATCTCAATAAATTAAATAAATTAATTTTATTATTTTATGTTATGTAATTTTATATATTATTTATTAAAATATGTTTTTACCATCTATATTATGTATTTTCTTAACAAAATATAAGAATATATCAAATTTTCTACATAAACACCCTATTTTTATAAAAAGGTAAATTTTTCTAATTTGTTCACTTATATTAAAATTAATTCATTCAAAATTTAGATAATTTATTTGATAATTTTATATTTATTTTCAAACTAATCATTTCAAAACTATCATTGGTAAATGTTTTTATATTTTTCTATGAAGATAAAAATTTAGATGAATAGTGAAAAATATTAGTTTTTGTTAAGATTTTTCATTTCATTAATAGTGTTAAAAACATAAAAATTGTATTAATATGTATTTTATGGAAGAAATAATATAATTATATATATATTAATCTAATTGATTTAATTTTAATAATTTCTAGTATTAATTTTGATGTAAATACTTTTTAATGTTTTGATAATGTTACTCTTTGAAAACCCTCTTTCTCACCGTGACAATGGAATTAATTGTAAATTAATATTCTCCATATATTTGAATGTGTTTTGAGAAAATATATTACATATTTGGAATTAGAAATTTTTATAGCATTTAATAATTTAATCTTAATTTTTGACAATAATCATTAGTAAAAACATCACATATAATTTACAGTAGTTAATGTAAAAATGTGTTTACCTAAGGGGTTAAATTAAACTTGTAAGGGTTAAAAATGACCCAAAACATTTTCAAAACCCATTTTATGTCCATATTTCAACCTTATATCTTATTTTATCAATATTACCCATTTTTTGATTCATTTTCAATGTGAAAAATGTTGTTATACTTTTTTCCACTCACATCACTTATAAAATTCCACCCACTCTTCTCTATATTAACACATTTAAACCCAATTGTTTTTTGAAATACATATCCAAATTAATTCTTTTATTCTCTACTCTCATAATATAGGAATTATTTTTTACATAAATACATCCCATGAATCCATTTGTTTCAAGAAAAAGGAGTTGTTCGAAAAAGATGTAACATCCCCAACTGAGAGTTTCAAATTATTTATTCCCCCACCTCCATAAATTTATGTTAAAAATATGATAATATGATATCCAATGTATTTTAAATATATTGATATATTTTTATGTCAATTTAATAACCTATTTCTTTATCTTCTTCCATAATATGGGTCATGAAATCATCATTCATGCGAACGACGTACCACCACCTCACAAATCAATGTTATTCATTTTACAACACCACATATAATTTATGGTTATAATGATGGATTTATTTTTTTATATATGATATTTTTATGAAATTATTATGAATATATAGTCATTATATCACATATTCTATCTAACATTCCAGTATGTGGGAATACTATAATGTCATTCTTCTGTACGGAGGACTACCGCATCAGAAAGCGATATGATTCTTTCATGATTTGTATGAATGTTAATCAAGATATTATTAGTGAAAAAATGGATATATAATACATAAAAATTATTCATTAATGATTATATATTATTTAACTACATTTCCTTTAACCCATCGATAAAATGGTAACATTGTTCTTGTGTATGTATGGCATACGCTCTCATTGCATGGTGAATTTCATTTAAAATATTTAAATTATATAGATTTAAATAAATAAATATATTCTAAACACATATTATATTTATATCAATGCTATAATTATGAATATTATGGATTCATGATCTATTTAATATGACAAGAAATTAATAAATAAAAACATAAGAAAACAAAGACATTGTTTCCTGAAATATGATTTAATAAAATTATTAATAAAAGGGTAATGAATGGTAATAAATAATATATGTTTATATGTATGTATATATATTTATATATATTTCATTCAAATGTTTTTAATATAAATATATTTAATATACATGAGGTTCATTCATGTATGATGGAAGTCAAGACATCAACTTAGGGATTTCTAATCTCTCTTTAATTTCTAGGAGACATGAAAATTCACTACTCATTTAATTTGTATGGTATACATCTATACCCATAGAAATTTTATGAAATAAATCTCATTAAATTGATAATATTTAATGTTACATTTTACAAAATTATTTATTGGGTATTATGATCTGAAAGATTACAACATATGAGAGAGATTTCTATTTCACATTTATTTTTCGTGAGCCATAAGCCATATTCACATTTTTTTCATTTATGGGGTTTATAGAATTTCAATGAATGTATTTTATGGTTATTATCCTTAAAAATTAATTTATTTATATAAAAAATTGAGTACCTCCCTTTCATTTAGCTTACATTTCAAATGTTACCAATATGGTAATGTATTTTTTCTCTATTTTCTATCCTCGAGAGATATGTTATATTATGGACCTATATTTATTTATGAGGTATATATAATTCCACATTGAATTGTAATATCACAGATATATTTATTCTCATGATATTTTAATTAAATTTTATTCCTTCATGGTATTAAAATTCAATGTTTCTTATTTGGTAAATATTTTTTTATATAATCTCATCATTTATCGTCATGGTATATGATTATGTTTATGATGATAAAATATTATGATTTATATCTCATGAAACTCATGATTTTTTCCAATGGTTATGTCTTGAGAATACATTATTTCCATCATTTTACTATATTTTTTCAATCAGGAGATCAAAATAATATTGTTATTAAAAATCATGATTATTTATCTCTTTAGTTGAAACCCCTTTTTATTCTAATGAAATGTTTTCTAAAAATATCTTCAAACATGTTTTTAACATTATAAAAATGATTTACTAAATATATTTTAACCCATGTTTGAATTCATAAAAATATAAAAGAAATATTAATTTCATTTTCTACATAATTCCTATTAGTGTTTTACTAAAAAAAATGAAAGGAATCCATGTTTTAACATGTACAAAAAGAACATAATTTCCCATTATCATGACCTATATTGGATTCGATGCTTAAATTATAATTATTCAAGGATATTTTAAAATTAATTTTTTTAAATTGTTTTTTGGTTTTAAAACTTATTCTTAAAATTAAATATGATATTATCCTCAATAGATGTTTTAAATTAATTTTAAAATATAGTTTATAAATTTTCAAGGTTATTTTTAATGAAATATTTTTTTTAATTTTTTCATGATTTAAAAAATATTTTTCAATTTTAATGGTGTATTTTACTCAATATTTTTTTAAAAAAATTTTAAATATACCATTATAAATTTTCAGAGTTTATCCTTAAAAAATTTCTTTACAAAATATTTTATAAAGTTTAGATTTGAAAACTGATTTTCAATGAAATACTAGTTTTCATAAGCAATGGTCTAGATGATATTTAAATATAATTTTACATCTAAGATGACATCCTTTGATATTATGTATTCTTTAATGGATATATTATCAAAGGATGCAATTATTATTCTTTCTCTAGATGGTTTTTGTTTATGATGAAAATATGTTTTTGAAATTTTTTTGTCTTTAATGGGTTATATTGTGATAAAATTAATATGAGACCACTTCCTTTCACTACTGGAAATTAGATCTTTCCCAACGCTTCTATACCAACAGTTTGAAAAAACCGTTGGTATAGGTCACCTTTCCCAACAGTTTGGCCAAACCGTTGGGAAAGGCCCCCAAATTGGCCACTTTTCCAAACGGTTTGGCCAAACCGTTGGGAAAGGCCCTCAAATTGGACACTTTCCCCAACGGTTTGGACAAACCGTTGGGATAGGTCCCCAAATATACCAGTTTTCCCAACGGTTTGTCCAAACCCTTGGTAAAGGTCCCCAAATATGTCACTTTTCCCAACGGTTTGGCCAAACCGTTGGGAAAAGTGGGCCAAAATTCGACATCCTGCACAGAATCAAAATCACAACCAAAGACCTATACCAACGGTTTTAACAACCGTTGGTATAGGTACTTTCATTTTTTATCGGACCTTCATACCGAGAACATTATATAAATCAAAATTTAAAATATTTATGAGAATACATATATATATTTATGTAATTATGATCAAAAAAGTCATGTTAGGTTAGTGGTTGAGTCGTTCAGTTATAAACAAGGGGTTCTGGGATCAAATCCTAGCGGATGTTTTATTTTTGGAATTTATATACCAACGGTTCCATTACCGTTGGTATAGATTTCATATTAACTATACCAACGGTTTCCAAAACCATTGGTATAGGTCTATACCAATGGTTTTTGGAAAATCATTGCTATAGACCTATCCCAACGGCTTACTTGGCTACGGTTCTCCAAACCGTTGGTATAGGCTATAACAACGGTTTGGAGGCCTATACCAACGGTTCCAAACCGTTGGTAAAGGTTATATTTCCAGTAGTGTTTCATGGGACACTCTATGATGAAATTATGAAAAAATTATGAAACACGTCTCCTCTCAATAGGTTATGATATGATGAAATTTTTATGAAACCCATATCATTCCAGGTCTTATGATATTAGGATTTTTTATGATCTATTGAAGCACGTACACATGATTTTCTAGATTTGATGGGTGGAACTTATATCTCCCTCCAATGTATTAGGAAATAATATTTATCTCATGATGAAGATATTTTAGTAATGGGGGACATCTTGGCTCAGTATGGGACTTTTTATACTATGATGGTATTGGGAGAGAACATTGACTATTATTATAGTTTGGGGAGTGAATTTATTCCACTAGGATAACCTTGGAAGTGAGCCTTGACTACTATGGAAATAATTTTATATGGTTATATGTGTGAAATAATTTTATGTATTCTTCTAATTTTATGATCTCATGGAACTTTTTATTTTATTTTGTTATGATTCATTTCTTTTGAAATGAAAATATTTATTCGATAACCTGATATTATGATCTTTGATATAATGGGTATTATTTGAAAATGGCGTTCTTATGTTATTATAACATTATGTTTGTGTTATGATTATTGAGTATCTAATCTAACTCTATCTTATCATTCCTTTCTACATTCTATGAAGAAATGTATTATGTACGATATGTCTGAGAAGGGTTCTACTTTTGAAGAACATAGTCATAGATGATATATCTCCCTTAATGAAAATTTTTTCATTAGTTTAAGATTACAAAGGAATTATACAATTCCAAAACATAAGTATGTGTTTGTTTAAGGTGGTGAATATCCATATTAGAATATCTAATATCTATATAGGATAGGAATGTGCTACAATACTTTGTATCATAAAAAAGGTTTAGTTAACTATTATGAATAAGGATATGATAACATTATTGAGTACTCTATGGAATTGTATAAGTATAATTGAATGGATGAGTCATAGAATAGGAAAATGTCTTGGATCTTGATTAAAGGATAGATAGAGTGGTTTCAAATAAATTACATCTCATTCTATATACTATAAGTGTATGTGGATTAGGAATATAGGATCCTAGTGGAAATAACTCTGAAAAGGGTACATTGAGATATACTTGATCATCACCAATTTCACTACAATAGTCCTTGACAAAATCCTATGTTGAAAAAAAGGGGGTATTATTTAGAAACTTACAAAATCTTTAAGATCCATCGTGAAGGATTTGAATAATGTCCATGAATGACCTAGTTTATGCCTATGGTATCATAAATATAAAATAAGGTGTCATGATTTAGGAATCATATATTTGATTATTATAATTATTACTGCATCCTACAATGATTATTGTTTCATATAATATTCTTTTTGGTTTGTGTCAATGGATCATACAAGATTGAGTCATGTTAAAATCGAATTTTATGGACATTTTTTGACAATGAGAAACCAAATTGGTTGATTACTGGAGAGATATATATTTTTATTTTTCCAAATCAGTTATCATGATTTATGGTTAACAACATGAAATTCAGTGATATTCCTAAAATGACAAACAAGAGTTAGATGAACTTTTATTAATGTTTATATTGTAATAAACATAGAAGAAAGAATATTCAACTTTATACATATCATGTACGTCGAAAAGAGAACCTATAATAATAACTCAAATGTATTGAAAGATGTTATCTATGTAGAAAATATGATCATAAAGTGACAAATTATTGATGTGTTGAATTTATTATATGTGGGGATCTTGGGAATTATTTGAGTCGATGGTTGAAACAACATGTTAACCTTAAGGCCATGAGATTAAATATTCTACTCTAACCGATGAAGTGAAAGGATTGAAGGGTGTATATATTTTGATTCCTTAATTATTTTGTGGAGGTACTTCAGTAATTGTATTTGAGTTATAAAAATTATGATACATATATGGATTGTGTTAATTTGGGAATCATGTATCTTGAAATATGATTAACTTAAGAGTTATGGATACCAAACAATATTTATGAGTTTACTTTTTATCATAAGTTTAAATTAATTGAAACTAATTTTGATGTTTTTCTTTTTGTGGGTTTATGAATATTAAATTTTATTTAGGAGATATTAATGGAAATAAAACCCTTGAGTTTTGTATATGTTTTAGTGAAAACATTATTTAAGGAGAAATTACTTGGTATCTTGTGGAAATATGATTAATAGTACTTGTAATATTTTCTATTTATCTTATTTTTATTATTTTGGTAACTGTGGGATGTAGTTGATGACCTTATCATGTCAACACAATTCATTTATATCATATAAGATTTATATGTGGAACCACTTTCTAGAATATAAATTAAGAATATGTTAGGGCTTCATGGGTTACAATATTCAATTATATGTTATAGAGATCCAATGTTTACTGCAATAATTTGGTGATGTCTTCAGAATGATCTTGATATTGAGTTGAGTTTCATCAAAAAATTTCATTGTCAAGTAGATGGTTAGTATGAGAGAACAACTGAAACCATATAGGATACGCTAAAATATTTTTATATGTATTTAAAAGGGGGTTGGGCTCAACACATTCCTCATCTTGAGTTTTCTTCCAACAGTAGTTTTCTATCATGTATTCATATGGTTCATTATGAGTCCCTTTATGAACAGAAGTGTACAACAACAACATACTATAATTAATTTGTAGAAAGAAATATATTGTGACCTAAGAAACAAAATGATTTGATTGATATGGTTAAATCCATCAATAATCATGGATTTACAACTCAAATTTCACATAAATTTTATGCAGATAATCCTTGAAGTTATCTAGTATTTAAAGTTGGTGAGATATTATATCTAGAAATTTCAATATGGAAAAAAAGAAAAACTATGAGATAGGTATATCTGTTCCTTTCAAATAACAACTCGTATTAGGACAGAAAAATTTTATTTGGTTCTTCCGCTGATTCTCTCCAAAATTCATGATTTGTTCCATGTACCTATCTTAATTAAGTACATACTATATCCTTTATGTGTAGTAAACTCAAAGGTTGTACCGCTAGAGAATGATCATTCTCATATATTATAGTCAGTTGAGATTCTACATCATATATAAAATGTTCTATCATGAAATACCAATCAACTAGTCAATTTTTTGTGGTGAAATAACTGCCTTGAGTAAGATACATAGGAATATGAGGATGTACTGTGGTCATATTATCAATATTTATTTGTAAAATAAGTAAATCATTTTGATCATCAAATTAATAGTAAGGTTGTATGGATAATTTAACTCCTTGAGTTTTTGCAAACTATTTTTTTCAAATAAAATTAGATTTTTGGATATTTTTTTGTAACATTAAACACTCCGTTTAAATGAAATGTGTCTTATTATTAAGAAATTATTATTTAATATGATAGTTATTACCTTTACATTGGAATTGAGGTTATCAAATGGATTTAATATATTATTATGATATATTTTATATATAGGTATATATATATAATTAATTCCTCATTGAAAAATTAATTATTAATCAAAATAATAAAATCATTTTAAAAATAAAGAGACACTTTTCTTGAAAAACTATTTTTATGTGAATGAACATGTTGTATCTCAAAAAATTAAATAAATCACTTTTTAACAGTTAATTTAATGAAATGATATTTTATATATTCAATAAAAAATTTTACATTTATCTCATGTGTTTTCTTGGAAAGAGATAAGAGTAAATCCAATTATATGATTAAAACTGGGTTTATCTAAAAATAATCTTTCCACCTTTTTGTCACTTATTTTAATTTTTTTCCACTTAGAAAAAATTTATTTTAAAAAAATGAAATTTCTTGTGAAATAATCATTTTATAATTATCTTATGGTATATTTTTAGATGATAATTTTTTTGAGGAGTGTTGAAAATTTTCAATTTTTTAATTTTTTCTAATCATTTAAAAGCATTTAAAAAATGAAATTTGTATTTTTATAGTTCTAAAAGATAAAATTTGTTCAATTACATCACTGTTAGTTTTATTTAGGTTATTTAAATCAAATAAAATCTTATATTTTGTAAAACATCATATTAATCATTTGAACATTTTTTTCTTTCAAAACCATATTTTTTCATCATGGTTGTGTGATTACTTTTAATATTATTTTCCCAAAAATGTTAATGGAATTTTTCTTAATGGATAAATTATTTTGTATCATTATAATTTATATTATCTTATAAGGTAAAATTACTTCTTGACTATATTGAACATTAAAAATAGTAAAATATGTATTGTGATTAATATAAAAATGGGTTTACGTAGAAGTTAAACAAAACATATATGGGTTAATGATTACTCAAAACATATCCAATACCCATTTTCCTATGATATTTCAAACTTATCACTTCTATGATTGATAATTTCCCATTATGGAGCCATGTTTTAGGTAAAAACGTGGGAACCTATTTTTCTTTTTAGAAATTTAAAGTTTTCGACTTACCTCACTTATAAAAGGCCACCCATATCCATTCCTATTCACAATTCAAAAACCTAATTTATAAACCAATAAATAAAGATATAATATCCTTAATTTACTCCTATCATCCAATAAGGCTAATTTTTTCATAAATCAAACCTATTAAGCCTTCTATATGAAAAAAATAAGATTTCTATGAAGAGGTAACATCCCTTATCAAGAATTTAATATTTTTTTAATCCTCTAAATACATAAATTTTTATCATTCCTTGATGATATGATATAGTCATTATCTTACATATACATATAATTCAGTAAAAAAAATTCATAACCTAAATCTTTCACATATCCTATCAAAAGGGATATGAAATTGTCATCCCTTTGTAAAGCAGACAATCATCTCATAAACTGATGTAATTATTAATCCATCACCACCTCCCATAGCTGGATATAATGATTTATTTATTGTTTATATCTATTATTTATGACATTATTATTCTTATAGAAAAATTATTTCACATGTTACTTCTTAATTTACATTTTTTGGTAATATGATAACATCGTTCATGTGTAAATCAGACAACCACCACATGAAGCAACATTATTTCTTCAAACTTTTCATGGAACTTAATAATGATTTTATTAATGAAAATATGTGATATATATTAAATAAATATGATTCTATAATTCAACTACATTATTTAACATTCTATTTTTATCTTATCAAAAAAATGGAAACAACCTTCTTTTGTGTGGACAACCTACCCTCTACTTGAATAGTGTATTCCATTTTCTATATCAAGCATTTATTGATTTATCTACATTAAAATATAAATAATTTATATAAAATTTATATCATGATTAAAATTATAGATATTATTTATCCATGATCAATGTAATGGGACTAGCTAAATAAAAAATCAATATATACCTAAAAACAAGGGGGTTATTAACTGAAATGTGATTTTTATAAGAAATTGAAAATGAATGGGTTATGAATGAGCATAATTAAATAATATATTTTTGGATTTATATAATTATTGTTCATTAATTTATTTATAATAAACATGTATTTATTATATATGAGTTTTGAACATGTACACAGAAATTCGAGACTTAAAGTAAAAGATTTCTAGTCTCACTTTTATATCTTAGAGACATATAAATATCCACCACTCATTTAATTTTTTAAGTGTATATATATCCAATTTTATATAGTATAACATCAATATCCATGTTTTAATTATTTTTAACTTTTTATGTTATGTTATTTTATATTGGGTCTTACGATCCAGAACATCACTAAAGTGGTAATAGATTTTTGTCTCACTTTTATTTTCATTGGGACGTAAGCCATATTCACCATGTTTTTATTTTATTTTATGTATATACTGACCTTGGATGTATTTTATTATTCTTATCATTAAAATTATGGGGATATGTATATTATATTATCTCACATTCATGGTTTCTAGGGATGAAAACATACTAAAGAGGCATGGGATTTGTTTTCTCAAATTTCATTCCTTTAGGAATATTTTATTATATGAACCTATATTATTTTATGAAATGTATATAAATCCCCTTTTACATTGAATATCATTAAATTATTTATTTTATTGACATTTTTGCTTAATTTTATTTTATTACCTCATGTTTATTTTAATTTAATGTTAGCAAAGTGGCAATGATTTTATATTACAATCTCATATTTCATCACGATTCTTTATGACTATATTTTCAAATTTAAAATCTTATCATCTAACTGTCAAGAAACTCATGACTTTATGTTCCTGTGATTATTTCATTAGAATACATAATTTTCCTTAATTTTCCTCTTTTTATGTAATCTAGAGTTTAAATTATTTTTCCATGAAGTTAAATTTATTTTTATCTTCTATCAAAAACACTTTTTTCTAAAACCAGGTATTCTAAAAAAATTAAAAACGTTCCTAACATTCTCTGAATAATTTTTAATGACTTTTTTTTACCTTTTTTACTTTTAAAAAATATTTTTAAATGAGTATTCATCTCATTTCCAAAAAACCAAGTTGAATTTTATTAATAATTTTAAAGGAATATGTCTTTTAACATGTAAATATGGAACTATAGTTCAAGTATTCATAACAATTATTTTATTTGAATATTTATTGTTAGGTTTTCATGGTTTTTTAAATAATATTAATGGGGATTTTTTTATGTTTTTTAATATTGTTTTTCAAAGTGAAAATGAATTTTTCCTCTAGAAATTTCTAATTTTTTTAATTCATACTTTATAAGTTTTAATGTTTATTTTCCAATAAAAGTATTTTGAGAATGTTATTTTTTTTCAAATATTTATCAATGTGAAAAGTATATATGTTTCAATAAATATTTTAATTGAATATTAATGCATCTTTAATTTGTTTTCATTTTTAAATATAAAATAAATGGATTTCCATTACATTTTATACTGTTTATTTTAAAATAGTTATTTTTAAAGAATGGTTATTTTACATGTGAAATGGTCGATGTGATATTTCAAAACTATTTTCCATCTAAGATGACATCCTTTGATGTTACATATTCATTATTGGGTATATGATCCCAAGATACCAGTCTTATTCCTTCCCTGGATGGTTTACGGTTATGGTGATATGATGTTAATGAAAACCATTTCTCCTATATGGGTTATACCATGATAAAAGTATTTTGAAAACCAATTATTTTCACAAGTTATGCTATGATGATATGATGAAATTGTTATGCAACATATCCCTTTTCCACATGTTCATATATGATGAAATGTTTATTGAAACCAATTAATTTCATGTTTTATGATGTGATAAATGTTTTATGATCTTATGGAACAAATATGAATGTTTTTCATTATATTAATGGTGGAACCTATATCTCCCTCTAAAGTAATGGTAAAATATTTACATCTCATGAGATAGATAAGACTTGAATGTTTGGTGAACCCAGTTTAGTAAGGGACTTTTTCCACTATGATGGTCTTGGGATTGAACCTAAATTACTATGATGTTTTTGGGAGTGAACCCATTTCACTTTTATAACCATGTAAGTGGACCTTATTATTATGGAAATGATTTTCTATGATTATTTTTATGTGACATTTCAATGTAATATTCTCATTTTATGCTATATCGAATCCTTTTTCTTTATTCCATTATAATAATTTTATTGGGAACTTATAATTTTTATACAATGACTCAAGATTATGATCGTTGATACGAAGGTTATGGATTTTGAGCTTTATTATCATGTTCTCATAGAGTTATTTTCATATTATTCATATGTATATCTAATGTTTATCCTTACTGAGAATCTAATCTCACCCTTTCTTAAGCATCCTTTCACTAGTTTATAAATAAATTTATTAGGTATTATATGTTTATAAATTAATATTGTTAGGATAAACGTAATGGTAGATTAATTAAATTTCTTATAGTCCAATGTTTTTGTGTACATAATTCCATAAAAACTATACATTTACATTCCTCATGTGTCTACTTTTGTGATATAATTAATATTAATCTAAAAGGATTTAATATCTATGTTTGATAAACCTATGTCACTATATGTGGGTTATGAACCTTGTATCCATAACTATGTTATATCATTTTCAATGATGATTCTGTTTGATAAGAATGAGATGAGGAAATTTAGGTTATGTATATTATCATTATGCATTCCACCAAGTTAATGTTGTGTACTCAAAACATTCATGTTTTCTTCAGTAACTCATAGTGATGAAATAGTAGTGGGATGATATTTCCATGGACTTTTTTGTTGGGTATTGCTATACCCCTCAAGGGGAAAATAAGAAATGGGTTATGATTTATACGATGATTAAATCAACTTAATTTAAACCTATTTAAAATTCATATAATGTAAAATAATTGTGACATATCTATTTGTAGGAGATAATAATATTATATAGAGATCGTTCTTATATAATCTCGGATAGGGATATCTATTTCACTTAAAACATATAGAGATGCCTATAATAGGAACTAGGATCCTAGGTTCATTTGATCATAGTTTACGTTTTTATATGGATGGATATAAAATGTGGTCTATATATATTTTTGGAGGAAATTATTTATTATTTCATTCAGGACATTGGCGGATATTCAGATGAGCATTTGAGCCTATTTGAGTTTCTTAAAAAAATTATGGGTGCCCTATCATATTAGACCCATTTATGGCCTTGTATAACATGACTAATAGATAATAATTGTGTTGGTCAATGATTGGTGAATGCAACTTGGTTGAGCTGAGTTTTTCCCAAATTATGATGATGATAATTGAGTTTATTTTCCATTGAATTTTGATGATAAAATATCAATTATAAATCATTTACTTGTCTTCTTCATAGATAGTTTATGTTTTATTAGTGAAAAATTGTTTTTGAGAGTATCACCACGGTTTGGTCACCAATTTCATCAGAAATAGGTAATTTTTGTGATAATAATTTTGGGTCCCCTTGAGATTGATGAGTGGGGGGGAAGTGTCCCCCCATTTGGAATATCTAAAATTATTTAATTAGATCTACATTGTGGTTCATTTATCATAAATTTAAATTTACCATATAACCCCTATCATGTTTTGATTAGGGAGGATATTGATGTTGATCATAATTTATCCTTGACTATCCTTCGTATCAGTATTATAGATTTTGAGAAAAACGTTCTTTATGGGAAGATGATACCTTTAGTATATATACAATGGAAACATGGATACAATTATCATGAGATGTGGTAGAATGAGGCATTAATAAGAGATAAGGGGCCTCACCTATTTGATTTAAAATTTTATTGAAATAATTTATGGGGGATAAAGTGTTTTGGCGTAGCGGTTTTAACATACAGTTACATTAATCTCGTATTTCTTAGCTCTTTGTTAGTTTTAATTTTGTTTTTGGTGCATCATAAGACATTAGATGATGTGTAGAATTTTTTGGGTAAAATGAACTAATACTCAATGATTTATATATGTTTGATACAGTGGAGTTCCTATATAAATGTGTCAAAGGATGGGAAGGATTTTTTTCCCAAGGATTGGGGGTATCTAGTTTTTTTTTTGCATGAATGGTGTTGTGAACTATCTTTATGGACATTTCATGTCATGTATTAGATTTACAATGTGAATAATTTTATCAACATAAGAAATGATACAGATTATATATGTAAAATTATAACAGTAGTGAACTGCTTTCACAATTTTAAATATTTTGGATTGGTGTTTTCAAACATGTAGAAATTCCTTTTTCATCTTATACGCCACTAGGAATTCACATGTCATCAATTTAGGTTAAACATCATGAAATACACTCACACCATAGATAAATATTCAATGAGGATAAAAAAATATTCCATTCCTTAATTTAGTTATCTTATTGGGACCTCTGTGGGTTCAAGTATATTTTTGGTAAATTCACTGACTTCCAAACATCTCACTGTTGTTTTTTATTCTTTATAATCCACCAAGGAATGGTTTTTCGTCTCTCTCTCTGATACCCTTCTATGGAGATAGTGTTGTCTCATGTTATCAATTGAATCTAGGATTTGTCAAGATGATTTATGATAGTAATTTGTATTTCTAATTTCATTCACCTTCATTGGTTATTGACACATCCTATATCATGTATTAATTTTATCATTCATTTATGGTGGTGGTTTTATATGGTTTTCCATACAATTGATCATTTAATTTTCAAAATTAAATTGAAAACTAGTTTTAAATTATTTAAACCTTGAATTTTTGATGATTGATTTTTGATTTTGAAAAATTCATACTGATTGTAAAACCCCACCAATTTCAAAAGAGTTTTAATTATTCATTGGATTTGATAAAACTGATGGATTCATATAGAAAAATTAATTTAATGAAATGATTTGAAATTTAATAATTTGAAATATTATTTGAAAAGGAAATAATTTATGAAAACATATGTGTTTTTAATGAGAAAGGTATAATGACCCATACTTTACATACATTTTTAATACTTCAAAATTGAAGCACACTTATTACAACATATGACAAAACCACAAAGGACCGTATAGGTATAGTGTCTTTAGAAACTGGGAAACATAAACAACTAGTTGATAAATATTCTACAGTGTCTCCCATTTATTTCATCATATCTAGGGTCTCTTTTAGCATATTCTACTTAATATCCATCTTCCTGACCTGGGGAAAAGAAAACATAAAAGGGTGAGCTCAAATGCTCAGCAAGGGCAAATAAAGGAAATAAAAATCATATCATATCTTTTTGAAAATCATAACCTGCAAAAGAGATCATAATATCTTAACATGGAATAAATCATAGAAGTGAAAATGAGATCCCCATAATCATAACATAAAACTTGAAACTTTGTGGCATGCACACATAATCATGGAAAATCATTTCTTGTTAGTCATGACTCATTTCCAAGACTATCTTAGTGGACAAAGTCCATTTCTGAATCGAGTGACCCTCGTTTCAGTCCTGTTTCACTGAACCGGTATAACCTACCATTCCAGCCATGTCTATCTCATGAGATATAAAATCATTACCCAATGCATTGGAGGGAGATATAGGTCCCACCCATCTTATAATGAATCCTTTCTTATGTGTGCCACATAATCATAAATCATACATCATTTCATAACCCATGTAATACAAATTGGAATCTTAAACATCATGACATCATAAAACAATTCATACAAGATAAAGGAATTCATAAAAATAATTCAATCACAACATGATCAAATCAATGTAATAATAGGGATAAAAACAGAACCCTTTATTATCTTAGATGGAAAATAATTTTGATAAAACAGTTGAACTCCATTCTTGAGGAAAATATCCTTTCTTCTTCAAAAAACATTTTTCCTTTCATAAAATGGCATACGACTTTAAAATAAAAGAAGTTGATTAAAAATAAACTTGAAAACTTGTAAAGGAATCTTCTTGGAAATAATGTTTTAAAAATCCATTCATGCCGTATAAGTTAAAAAAACATTCTTCGTACTTTTGTCGGAAAAGTCAAAAAGTACCTCGTACGAAAAACGACAAAAGATTCCTTTCATATTCTTTACTAAAAACTCACCGAAGGGTAAAATTGGATTTAAACTATTTTAAGTGGATGGAAACAATATTACATATTGAGAGAACATGGATTTGGATGATAAAATACACCCCAGTAAATACTTACGAATAAACAATCTCGGATAAAAATGAGATTGTGGTATTTTCCCTTACCTTAGGTCCGATTTGCTTTGTACGTGTCCGAAGCTCCTGTATAATGGTTTAAATAATGTTATTGACTTATTCCGGAATCATACATATTGATATGATATCATATATGGTCATATTCATAGCTTCTTGTTAGTAATATTTCATTGTTACTTGTTACTCGGGTCTTTATTGCCTTTTGTTCTTAGGCGTGTTTTGCCGAATAAATTCTTATTCTTCTTTTAAGGTTATAGATACCTTATATCCAGAATGTTATTAGTGTAACATATATCATATTTATTCATTAAATTCATTTATATAATTATTATGTAATGATGATCATGTAGAACGAGTCGCTTCACATCGTGGAGACGGTATTCCGTACGTACGCACGAGTGATGATATCGTTCCTATGATCATAGAATTGTATTGGAGTATATATATATTATTTCAGTATCAATATTACTTTATAATAATCATAAATAGTTACTCATTACACCATTATACCCATCCCTGTAAGGTGGTGGTGGAAAATAGATTACACCACGGCGTGGAGACGGTATTTCGTACGTACGCACGCGCAGTGATTTCATTTTTCCGTAGGATGGATAGAAGGTGAATTAGGGTTGTTTCATATTTATAATAAAATATCAGTATGTAAGTAATACTGATGTTATTACTTTATCATGAAACAACTAAAGGAGAAGAAGATGAAGAAGAAAGAAATTGAAAAGATCGGTAACGGATATTACCTCTTCTTTGGAACGCCTCTTTGAATCCTCCACTTAGGGAACTAAGATTGGTCTTTGAAGAAGACCAGAACCTCTAGGATTATTCTAGGGAAGTGGAGAGGAGAAAATGGCAGGGGTTGGCCGAGCATGAGTGCTCAAATTGGTGTGAGGAGGAGGGGGAGGAGGTGCCCTTTTATAAGGGAGGAGAGGGGCACCTTAGGAATATCTCAAAATATTATTTTATATTAAAGTCAAAATCGGTTTATAATGGTTCAAAAGGGTCTTATTTCGAAGATAAAGTGGGGATGGGTCGAAATCCTATCAACCAATAGGATTTAGACAAGTTTAGGGTATTATTTTAACCTTATCAATTAGATTTAACTCTAAGTTAAATAATTTAACTTTTACCGTGTCTTTTTGTTTTCTTTCACTATATGGTTAATACACTTACTATAACATGCCAAACGAACCCCAAATTGTTTATTATTAATATACATATCCTTATCTATGTCATTGGGCCGAACCATAGATTTTTAGGAATAAAATAACAATTAATAATATAATATTTGATTTAAAAACTATTTTGTGTCAATTTTGACACTATTTGATATATGATTTTTGTGAAAGTCATAACAGAATTATATGTTCGAATAAAGTTGATTAAATCAACACAAATATATCATAGTAACCTAGAAAATTCGTGTAATTCAGAAAAGTCTCAAATTACATTTATTTTGGTGTTTATAACATCAATTATGTCAATATTTCATAAAAAAAATAATTACTACATCATCTTTCTGTCATAATAAATTAAATTATTTAATGTCTAAAAATTATAAATAAAATACCATTATGTAGGAAAGCTTTTTAGATTTCTAATGAATATTTATAGTCGAATTTATCTTATGTATAACCCCATATTAAAAATGATTTACTTATTAAACTTTGATTTTAACTATTTTAAACCTTCTTTAAATAAATTAATAATAAATGTCCTAATCTAACCCAAGTGGGCCTAAATGGTCATATTTTATTAATAAGGTTGTTTTTGGTCGACTTACACTTATACAATAGAATTAGGACATGTGTTAGAGTAATAGTAATATCATATTTACCCTTAGTTACCCTATTTACTATTAACCGCGGTAAAAAAAGTAAAAATTTACTATTCACCAAAAAATTATTTTTATCTCATTGAACCACATTTTACTTAGTGATATCAACTGTGTCTGTCGAATTTTCGAAATTTCATTCACAGAAGCGGTAAAATTAAGTTTTATGCAAAAATTCAGTTTTTAACCTACCACTTAGAGGTTTCACTATTCATCAAAAATTGAAAGTTTTCAGAAAAATACCAAAATTTCACCCTAGGCTAATTTCGGTATTCCGAATCCAAAAATGAAGTCCATTTTAAAAAATAAAATTAATAAAATTTCAAAAAGTGGTTATTACTATTCATAACGGCTAGTTTTAATAATATTTTAATAGAATATCGTTGTTTAGTGAAACTCGGTATTGCGTACGGCGCAAGCTATCGAGGAAGGTCGTGATTGCGTGTAAAGTAAGACAAGTAAATGTGTAGTGAAAGATTCCTTTGATGATATAAAAACAAAATATTACTTATAAAAATCTCGGGTGTTACATTCTACCCCCCTTAAAAATAATTTCACCCTCGAAATTCGTCACTTTGTAACAAACAGATGAGGATACTTCTCCCTCATCATATCCTCAAGCTCCCATGTAGCTTCTTCAAGTTGGTGGTTCCTCCATAAAACTTTCACCAAGAGAGTGGTCTTGTTTCATAGGACTTTTTCGCTACGATCCAGAATCTCTATTGGCTGTTCTTCATAAGAAAGATCTTACTCCAGCGGTACAACTTCTGAGCTGAGTACATGTGAAGGATCAGGTATGTACTTTCTCAGGAGAGATACATGGAACACATCGTGAACTTGAGAGAGATTTGGTGGAAGCACCAATCGGTAAGCTACCTTCCCAACACGATCCAGTATTTCGAAAGGACCGATATATCTAGGGCTCAACTTCCCCTTCTTTCCAAATCTCATAACCCTCTTCCAGGGAGATATTCGTAAGAACACTTTATCACCCACTTCAAACTCTAGGTCTTTTATTCGGTTGTCGGCATAACTTTTCTGTCGAATCTGAGTTGCTCTTATGTGTTGTTGAATAGATCTAACCTTTTCTGCCATTTCATCAACGAGATCAGGTCCTAATAGCTTTCTTTCCCCAACTTCATCCCAGTAAGTTGGAGTCCTGCATTTCTTTCCATATAGAGCTTCATAAGGAGCCATCTGAATACTGGAGTGAAAGCTATTATTATAAGAAAATTCCACCAAAGGTAGGTGTTGATCCCAACCTCCTTTGAAATCCATCGAGCAAGCTCTCAACATATCTTCTAGGGTTTGAATTGTTCTCTCAGACTGACCGTCTGTCTGGGGATGATAAGCAGTGCTAAAACTCAACTTTGTATCCAGAGTATGCTGAAGACTTCTCCAGAACTTCGAGGTAAATCTCGGATCCCGATCAGATATAATAGAAAGTGGTACTCCATGAAATCTTACCACTTCCTTTACATATATCCTGGAAAGCTGATCTAGAGAGAAATCCTCTCTAATAGCAATGAAGTGTGCAGACTTTGTAAGACGATCAACTATGACCCAAATAGCATTATTGCCTTTGGATGTTTTAGGAAGTCCTGTGACAAAGTCCATAGTGATTTTTTCCCATTTCCATTCGGGTATGGGAAATGGTTGTAACATCCCCTTAGACTTCTGTCTCTCAGCTTTAACTTGTTGACAAACCAAGCATCGAGAGACATATTCAGCAACATCTCTTTTCATTCCATCCCACCAGAAGTACTCTTTCAGGTCCCTATACATCTTCGTGCTTCCAGGATGAATAGAGAATGAAGAACTATGAGCCTCATCCAGCAGCTCCTTCTTTAATTCGGGGATGGGAGGAACACAAACCCGATTCCTGAACATTATTATCCCATCACAATCAAGGTTGAATTCAGGAACATTTCTCACCTTCTTTTGTAACTCGACATCTTCTTTCTGTGCCTCCTTAATCTTCGCATGTATAGATGGTTGAACATTCATTTGAGAAAGATAAGATTTTTCCCCTTCCATTATAATTCAAAGATCCATCCTTTGTAAATCCATAAATATTGGATCCTTTTTGATCCTCATCATGGATAAACTAGCATGGTCTTGTCGACTTAATGCATCTGCCACCTTGTTTTCTTTCCCAGGGTGGTAATGGATTGAGCAGTCGTAATCCTTAATCAGCTCCAACCATCTTCTTTGACACATATTCAGCTCCTTTTGTGTGAAAATATACTTTAAACTTTTATGATCAGTATAAATATCACACCTTTCACCATAAAGGTAATGCCTCCAAATCTTTAATGCAAAGATTACCGCAGCCAACTCCAAATCATGTGTTGGGTAATTTTGCTCATGGATTTTCAACTGTCGTGAGGCATAAGCTATCACCATATCATTTTTCATAAGAACACACCCCAATCCCTTCTTGGATGCATCACTGTATATCACAAACCTTTCTCCACTACAAGGTAGTGTGAGCACAGGTGCACTGGATAACCTTCTTTTCAACTCCTTGAAATTCTCTTCACATTCTTCCGTCCAGACAAACTTAACTCCTTTCTGAGTCAACTTGGTGAGTGGATTAGATAATCGTGAAAAATCTTTTACAAAACGTCGATAATATCCAGCCAAACCAAGAAAACTTCGGATCTCAGTTACTGTTGTTGGTCTTGACCATCTTTCGATAACCTCTGTTTTTGCTGGATCCACAGATATCCCCTCTTTTGAGATTATGTGACCCAAAAAATGCAACTTTTTGAATCCAAATTCACACTTGGTAAATTTGGCATAAAGCTTCTCCTTTCTCAGGGTCTTCAATATAATTCTCAACTGATCTTCATGCTCTTCCTTGCTCTTTGAATAGACAAGAATATCGTCTATAAAGACTACCACAAATTGATCAAGATAGTCTCTAAAGACTCTATTCATTAGATCCATGAAGATAGCAGGGGAATTAGTAAGACCAAATGGCATCACTATAAATTCATAGTGTCCATACCTTGTACAGAAAGCCGTCTTTGGTATATCCTCCCTTTTGACCCTTAATTGATGATACCCTAAACGAAGATCAATCTTGGAAAAGTATTGAGCTCCGCGTAGTTGGTCAAATAATTCATCAATGCGTGGGAGAGGATATTTGTTCTTGATAGTGATCTTGTTAAGTTCTCGATAATCAATAGAGAGTCTCATTGATCCATCTTTCTTCTTAACAAATAGAACAGGTGCTCCCCAAGGTGATGCACTAGGTCATATGAATCCCTTATCAAGATTCTCTTGGAGTTGCTTCTTCAATTCCTGCAACTCAATTGGGGCCATTCTATAAGGTGTCTTTGAAATAGGCAAAGCACCCGGTACGAGTTCTATTGAAAACTCAACTTCACGATTTGGTGGAAGACCTGGTAATTCCTCCGGAAAGACATCATCAAACTCCCGTACGATGGGCATATTCTTAATCGTGAGTTTCTCACCAACCATTTGAGATAAATAACCTTCATTTAGTGGAATCAAGACCCATAAGATGGAAGAGATTTCCATTGGAAGGTTATATTCATCCTTGCATCGATAGACGATCATAGATTGATCTGGAATATGAAATATGACTTCCCTTCTTTGGCAATTGATATGAGCTCCATGTAGAGAAATCAAATCCATGCCAAGAATCACATCAAATTCCACTAAAGGAAGTATCACAAGATTTGTAGGAAGCACTTTCCCACAAACTTCGATTGGAGAAGAATTATAAACTTTTGATGCGACTGTTGTGCCATTAGGTGTTGTCACAGCTAACTCAACATCTAATTGTTGAGGTAGTACGGTGATACCCTTAGAAAATTTTTCAGAAATAAAAGAGTGGGTGGATCCAGAATCAAATAAAACATTTTCTACTTTAGAGTGGATGGTAAGTGTACCTTTCACCACTTCGTTATCGTACTCCACATCGCTGATAGAAATTGCATGTGACTTTCCTTTGTCTTTAGCCTTAAGATTTTGTTGACGTCGACCATCATCATCAACCCTTGGATTTGGGCATTGATTGGCATAATGCCCTATCTCCTTGCACTTGAAACATTAAAGTGTAGTAGGTTCATTCTGTGTATCCCTTCCTTTGTTTGCATCATTAGACATCTTCTTCCCATTATCGTGGCATTCAAATGCCCGATGACCTTCCTTTCCACATTTAAAACATTTACTTGTCCCTTTAAGACAACTCCCTCCATGTTTCTTTCCACACTTTGAGCATAAGGGAAAGCTCATCTTCTTTTCAGTGTGCTCTTTAGATTTTCCTTTGAATTCCATCTTCCTCTTCTTATCAAACCCATGTGATTGATGGGTTACTCCAATCTCCATCTCGACTTTGAGAACACATCGAACGATTTCCTCGTAGCTATTGAAATCCCTTATGGCTAACACCCTTCGAAGACTTGGTTTTAAGCCACTAAAGAATCGATCGATCTTACTCTCAGGTTGGATAATAATACCAGAAGCGTACCTTGTAAGTCTTGTAAAATTTACTTCATAGGTACCAACAGATTCATCATCCCTTTGCTTCAGTTCAAGGAACTATTTCTCCATCTTTGTTCGGAGAATACGAGGGAAGTACTTATTGAAAAATAAGTTCTTGAACTCGTCCCATTCCATAGACTCAATTTCATCCCTTTGCCTCGTATTCTTAATAAGATTCCACCATTGATCAGCATCTCCTTCCAAAC
This sequence comes from Viscum album, assembly GCA_963277665.1. Lineage (NCBI taxonomy): Eukaryota > Viridiplantae > Streptophyta > Magnoliopsida > Santalales > Viscaceae > Viscum > Viscum album. The sequence goes on from OY728136.1 coordinate 1,270,868,015, forward strand.
GATACACTGCTAGGATGACTTTATCATGTTCAGAACATTGAAGAACTGAAAATATCTTTTCAGTAGTACTAATCCATTGTTCAGCAACTAATGGATCAGTAGACCCACTGAAAGAAGGTGGAAGCTGCCTCATGAAGGATTCAACAGAATGTTGCTCCTTCCTTTGCTCGTTTGGAAGTCCTGCATGATTCATATCTTGAGAAAGTTGTGTGAGCATGGCTACAAGATTTTGCATTCCAGCTCCCATATCGTTTGGTTTCTCAGGGGGACAATCATTGCATTTCCCAACGCATTCCGCATTAACACGGTTCCTTCGGGTTCCATCCATTGACTAAAACCAGGAAGAATAGTGTGAGCAACACTAATTATAATAGGAAAACCACATAATCAAGGATAAAAGTTCACACTTAAGGTTTTATCCTAGGGTATTCATGGCCATTTCTAAAACACTAAGATTGTGTTCTATTCTTAGACTTATCCTTAGGGTTCTTACTAAGGCTTTCACATCCTAGTTTCCAAAGGTTGACTATAACCTCCCTCTGATACCAACTATAACGACCCATACTTTACATACATTTTTAATACTTCAAAATTGAATCACACTTATTACAACATATGACAAAACCACAAAGGACCGTATAGGTATAGTGTCTTTAGAAACTGGGAAACATAAACAACTAGTTCATAAATCTTCTACAGTGTCTCCCATTTATTTCATCATATCTAGGGTCCCTTTTAGCATATTCTACTTAATATCCATCTTCCTGACCTGGGGAAAAGAAAACATAAAACGGTGAGATCAAATGCTCAGCAAGGGCAAATAAAGGAAATAAAAATCATATCATATCTTTTTGACAATCATAACCTGCAAAAGAGATCATAATATCTTAACATGGAATAAATCATAGAAGTGAAAATGAGATCCCCATAATCATAACATAAAACTTGAAACTTTGTGGCATGCACACATAATCATGGAAAATCATTTCTTGTTAGTCATGACTCATTTCCAAGACTATCTTAGTGGACAAAGTCCATTTCTGAATCGAGTGACCCTCGTTTCAGTCCGGTTTCACTGAACCGGTATAACCTACCATTCCATCCATGTATATCTCATGAGATATAAAATCTTTACCCAATGCATTGGAGGGAGATATAGGTCCCACCCATCTTATAATGAATCTTTTCTTATGTGTGCCACATAATCATAAATCATACATCATTGCATAACCCATGTAATAAAAATTGGAATCTTAAACATCAAGACATCATAAAACAATTCATACAAGATAAAAGAATTCATAAAAATAATTCAATCACAACATGATCAAATCAATGTAATAATAGGGATAAAAACAGAACCCTTTATTATCTTAGATGTAAAATAATTTTGATAAAACAGTTGAACTCCATTCTTGAGGAAAATATCCTTTCTTCTTCAAAAAACAGTTTTCCTTTCATAACATGTCATACGAATTTAAAATAAAAGAAGTTGATTAAAAATAAACTTGAAAACTTTTAAAGTAATCTTCTTGGAAATAATGTTTTAAAAATCCATTCATGTCGTATAATTTAAAAAAACATTCTTCGTACTTTTGTCGGAAAAGTCAAAAAGTACCTCATACGAAAAACGACAAAATATTCCTTTCATATTCTATAATAAAAACTCACCGAAGGGTAAACATGGATTTAAAATATTGTAAGTGGATGGAAACAATATTACATATTGAGGGAACATGGATGTGGATGATAAAATACACCCCAGTAAATACTTACGAATAAACAATCTCAGATAAAAATAAGATTGTGGTATTTTCCCTTACCTTAGGTCCGATTTGCTTTGTACGTGTCCGAAGCTCCTGTATAATGGTTTAAATAATGTTATTGACTTATTACATAATCATACATATTTATATGATATCATATATGGTCATATTCTTAGCTTCTTGTTAGTAATATTTCATTGTTACTTGGTACTCGGGTCTTTATTGCATTTTGTTCTTATGTGTGTTTTGCCGAATAAATTCTTATTCTTCTTTTAAGGTTATAGATACCTTATATCCAGAATGGTATTAGTGTAACATATATCATATTTATTCATTCAATTCATTTATATAATTATTATGTAATGATGATCATGTAGAACGAGTCGCTTCACATCGTGGAGACGGTATTCCGTACGTACGCACGAGTGATGATATTGTTCCTATGATCGTGGAATTGTATTGGAGTATATATATATTATTTCAGTATCAATATTACTTTATAATAATCATAAATAGTTACTCATTACACCATTATACCCATCCTTGTAAGGTGGTGGTGGAAAATAGATTACACCACGGCGTGGAGACGGTATTCCGTACGTACGCACGCGCGGTGATTTCATTTTTACGTAGGATGGATAGAAGGTGAATTAGGGTTGTTTAATATTTATAATAACATATCAGTATGTAAGTAATACTGATGTTATTACTTTATCATGAAACAACTAAAGGAGAAGAAGTTGAAGAAGAAAGAAATTGAAAAGATCGGTAACGAATATTACCTCTTCTTTGGAACGCCTCTTTGAATCCTCCACTTAGGGAATTAAGATTGGTCTTTGAAGAAGACCAGGACCACTAGGATTATTCTAGGGAAGTGGATAGGAGAAAATGGCAGGGGTTGGCCGAGCCTGAGTGCTCAAATTGGTGTGAGGAGGAGGGGGAGGAGGTGCCCTTTTATAAGGGAGGAGAGGGGCACCTTAGGAATATCTCAAAATATTATTTTATATTAAAGTCAAAATCGGTTTATAATGGTTCAAAAGGGTCTTATTTCGAAGCTAAAGTGGGGATGGGTCGAAATCCTATCAACCAATTGGATTTAGACAAGTTTAGGGTATTATTTTAACCTTATCAATTAGATTTAACTCTAAGTTAAATAATTTAACTTTTACCGTGTCTTTTTATTTTCTTTCACTATATGGTTAATACACTTACTATAACATGCCAAACGAACCCAAAATTGTTTATTATTAATATAAATATCCTTATCTATGTCATTTGGCCGAACCTTAGATTTTTAGGAATAAAATAACAATTAATAATATAATATTTGATTTAAAAACTATTTTGTGTCAATTTTGACACTATTTGATATATGATTTTTGTGAAAGTCATAACAGAATTATATGTTCGAATAAAGTTGATTAAAGCAACACTAATATATCATAGTAACCTAGAAAATTTGTGTAATTCATAAAAAGTCTGAAATTTAATTTATTTTGGTGTTTATAACATCAATTATGTCAATATTTCATAAATAAGATAATTACTGCATCATCTTTCTGTCATAATAAATTAAATTATTTAATGTCTAAAAATTATAAATAAAATACCTTTATGTAGGAAATATTTTTAGCTTTCTAATGAATATTTATAGTCGAATTTATCTTATGTATAACCCCATATTAAAAATGATTTACTTATTAAACATTGATTTTAACTATTTTAACCATTCTTTAAATAAATTAATAATAAATGTCCTAATCTAACCCAAGTGGGCCTAAATGGTCATATTTTATTCATAAGATTGTTTTTGGTAGAATTACACTTATCCAATAGAATTAGGACATGTGTTTGAGTAATAGTAATATCATATTTACCCTTAGTTACCCTATTTACTATTAACCGCGGTAAAAAAAGTAAAAAGTTACTATTCACTAAAAAATTATTTTTATCTCATTGAACCACATTTTACTTACTGATATCAACCGTGTCTGTCGGATTTTCGAAATTCCATTCACAGAAGCGGTAAAATTAAGTTTTATGCAAAAATTCAGTTTTTAACCTACCACTTAGTGGTTTCACTATTCATCAAAAATTGAAAGTTTTCAGAAAAATACCAAAATTTCACCCTAGGCTTATTTCGGTATTCCGAATCCAAAAATGAAGTCCATTTTAAAAAATAAAATTAATAAAATTTCAAAATTTGGTTATTACTATTCATAACGGCTAGTTTTAATAATATTTTAATAGCATATCGTTGTTTAGTGAAACTCGCTATTGCGTACGACGCAAGCTATCGAGGAAGGTCGTGATTGCGTGTAAAGTAAGCAATGCAAGTGTGTAGTTAAAGATTCCTTTGTTGATATAAAAACAAAATATTACTCATAAAAATCTCGGGTGTTACAAAAGGTATGTTGAAAATTAAAATTGGGAAATATTTTTTTGTATACTTGACACATGATTGATTTTACCATGATTGATTTATTTATTTACTAATGAACAAGTTCTATAGTGAGGTTATTGGGTTATTATTACATTAAAACTAGGATATAACATTATAAGATTGGATTAAAAATTAAATAAATGAAATAAACTTACAAAAACATGATATTTTCTTAGATTGGAAGTTGAGTCTTGAGATCCTATGTCATGGGACATGTATACACATTGACCTGATATGACTGATGAGTTGTGTGATGATATTATTGCAAGAAAGTAACAAGCCATAAGTAATGAAACATGTTGTTAATATATACTTTAATTTATGATTTTATTCCATTGGATTATAAAACTATTTCATTCATTCCAATAGTTTTATATAAACTATTTTATATAGATTTTTTATATAATCTTGTTTTGATATATCAGCATCTATTTTGATTATGAATGCATGTTTTGTTGAAATAATTTGAATTAATTGAAATGGATTATTTTATTTAAATTTAAATCTTCTTTTGTTTAATAATTATGTAATTGATTTTAAAAAATATTTTGAGATCCAAAAGGGATTTATAGATCATACCCAAACATTTTCTTTAGGTGATGAATATTTTCTTCTATTAGGTCCAAGAAAATGAAAAGAGCCACAATGATGTGGTTAAGGATCTTGATCTCTTTCACTCTGAGTGATTAAAGTGAAAATTGGATATATGATCCACTTGTTATATGAGTTTACAATTGAGTTTTATATTTTTAGACATTATTTATTTTGATAATTTAATTTTGGGCACTATTTTTTATATTGTATTCGGGTACTTTATCCCTTTGGAGTTTCGATCATGACTAATCATGTCTTTTATTTTATTTTTATTTTTTTGGAAAAATTTCTTTTTTATCATGTTTGATGTCTGTTTCTAGTTTCCAAACTATGGGGTTTTGGAATGCCCTTTGGGCCATGTTAGTGATGTCTCGACTATTAGCGTATAAGGGTAGGTATGATGGCTTGCATGCTTTACTTATTTTATATATTTTCTGATGTTATTGATAATTCATGTTTACAATACTAGAAATAACATCCATTTGTAGAGTTTATTTTTTTTATAGTTCTTTTGCAATGATGACCCTTGTTCTGTTGTTTTATGATTTCACACTTAATAATATTGATAAGGAATGTATATATTGATATTTCCCATGAAATATATTTTTTTAAATAAGAATTCTAAATTTAAGACATAGGGTAGTGAAATAAATTAAATGAAATGAGGATTATGGTACTTGATTCCTTGTGTGGATGTTCTTGTTTTGTTTCCATGTATGGTTTTTCATGACGTATTTTCTTGTGTTGATGTTCTTGTAATATTACCATTTCTATTGTGGGATGACGTTAAGTAGTGTTGGAGACCGGCATATATTTATTATGTGTGAGGATATGATGAGATATAGTGGTTGGATGGTATGAATGTGATGTGGGAAGTTGTACGATGTGCTTCATAGTGGATATGATGTGGGATGTTTTGGGGTTATTATAGTGCATAGTTATTGTGGTGCATATTGGAGACGATGTGTGGTGATGTTATGTGACATGGTAATGGTGTTCGGTTTGGTTGGGATTTGTGGTTATTATGTGTCGAGATGAGGTCTGTTGGTTGTGTGTGGTAGTTTTGTTGTTATTTGGGTAAGCTGATGGATGAGACATTTTGTGACACCAAATGATATGATCTATGCCTTTTGTGTGGTGTTTTTTTAGTTATTTTTTTAGGTAGTATTGGAATAAATATTGATTCATAAATAAATGAATAAATTAATAGATAAATGAATAAATGATTAATCTATGTAAAAATGAATGGGGTGGGAGAATAAATGAATGTTTTAGTGAAATTATTAATATATATAGTAGAGAATCCTATAATTGATAGTGGGAAATGTTTGTATCCTTGTATGGTGGTGGGGGTGTTTCATATTATGGTGGGTGATGTTTTGATGTTATACATGTGGTACGATGGTAGTGATATGGTGTTCCCTATTGTATTTGATGTGAACCCATATTTTAGGCATTGTGTGATATCTATATCATGTTATTTAAGTTTTTATGTGTTCCCACTCGTGTAAGATAACCTAACCAATGCTCAAAGGTGTTGATTTCTAGGTGTTTACCAAAATATCAAGGATGGTGGTAATGTGGATGGTTGGCTACCTCTTATCCCAATATATTCCTTTAGAAGTAGTGATATGAGTTGGTGTAGGGGATTACCCAGTTGTGATCCTATAGGTTACTATTTACGATTATCGAGTAGAGATGTGTTGGCCCATGTTTCTTTAGGTAGGATTTGATGTGTTTTCCCAAGTGTATATGGGTGAGACACGATGTTGTGTGACAAGATATGTGGTAGGTGACAGGTTTCACAGGATGAGAGAATAAGGATTATATACTTCATGTTAATGATACATTACTTCTCTAGTAATTTAATATTCTGGTATGTGATGTGATAGACCATGTATAACACACCAAGATTTCATAGTAAGTTATTTTCATTAACGTAATTCAATAGCTCACACTACACGCAACAGCGTGTTCGAGCGCACCATGACTTACCAAACTAGCCGTTAAAAAAGCATTTATGAATATTATTAATGAAATTTTGAATATTATATACTCAATATAATTTTATAATCAAGATTATGTGTTTCATAGACATAATATAAGAACAAATTCTTTTTTCAGATAAAAGAAGAATTTTTCAAAAAAAAATTACAAACTTTTAATGGAAACCCCTTTTAAATGAAATATTTGACACTTTTATATATTCAATTTATGAAAATTAAATTATTTTTTAAAGTCAGGCCAAAAAAATTATTTTGGATAAATTTTTTTTACTTTTTTGATAACATTCATATTTAGATGAATAGTGAAAAATAATAAATTTTATTTTCAAACAGATTTTTTAATCAAAATTATTTATTGTGTTAAATTATTAATTTTAATGGGTTGGATGTATAATCAGATTATATTTTAATCATTTAATACAATGTAGGTCATTATCAGTAATTTTACATTTAAATTTGACATAAACACATGTCAATCTTTTGATAGTTTTTACTTCTTAAATACCAGCTTTTTTACAGTGGAAATTAATTTTAAATAAATTAATGCTACATATATGTTTTTAATTTGGTAAAATAGAATTAATTTTTGAATTTTTAATATCAAAATTAACTTAGGGTGATTTTTTGTATTTTTCATCAAATTATCAATTTTTATGAATAGTGAAAAAATGCCTTATTTTTTAAAACCCGACTGTTTATTTAAATAATAATTTATTTTTATTATTTAAGTCAATATATATATATAATACCTATATTATTTTAGTTTTATTCATTTTAGTCATTATTATAATAACAATATATGTATAAAAGTTTATTAAACTTTTTTACCGTCTTTTACCCACCATCTAGGAGCATTTTCAAATTTGCATAAAAATTAATTTTACCACTACTGTGAGTTGAATTTAAAAAACCCAAGAGAATATGTTAAAAAAATTAAGTAAAATGTTCTTAAATAAGGTGAAAATAATTTTTGGCGAATAGGAACTTCTGATTTTAATTTACCATGATTAAAAGTAGATAGGGTAATTAAAGGTAAAAATGATATTATAATTACCCTAACACATATCCTAATTTTATTGGATAAGTATAATTATACCAAAAAAACCTTATAATTAAAATATGATCCTTTTTATCCATATGGATTAGATTAGGGAATTTATTATTATTTTATTTAAAAAATAGTTAATAGTGTTAGATTAAATGTTTAATAACTAAACAATTCTTAATATAGAATTATACCTAATACAAATTTGACTATAAATATTAATTAGAAATTTAAAAATATTTCTTACATAATTATATTTGTTTATAATTTTTAGACATTAAATAATTAATTTTATTTTTGGCACAATGATGATGTATTAATTACCATATTAATTAATGATTAAAATAATTAAAATTATAAATATCCAAATAAATGAAATTTGAGACTTTATGTGAATTAAAATAATTTTATAGGATAATATTAAATGTTAGGGTTGATTAAATAATTTTTCCTTGAAGTAATCATGCTATTGTATTTTTCAGAAAAACCAAATACTAAATAATATCAAAATTGACATCAATGAGTTTTTAAGACAAATACTATATTATTGGTTGATATAATATTCTTAAAGATATAAGGTTTGGAAAAGAGGCTTAAATAATATTATACATGGCACTAATGAACAACTTTAGGTTCTCCTGGAAGTTTAGAGTATGTTTATTAACCATATAGTGTAAGAATATAAGAAAACACAGTAAAAGTTAAACTATTTAACTAATAGTTAAATAAAAAAGACACTATTAATTTTGTGATATGAACTTGTCTAAAACCTATTTTTTGAGATTATTTGGACCCATACCCACCTTATATTTGAAATAAATCAATTTGGATCCATTATAAATCGAAAATGATTTATAATAAAATAATATTTCATGGTTTTCCTAAAGTGACCCTCACCTCTCTTAGAAAAGGGTACTTCTCCTTCTCTCAAAATAACACCTCAAATGGCATTTAGATTAGCCAAAACCTGCCAAAATATCCTCCCAACATCTCTCACATCAACCTAAAGTCCTTAATTTTTTCATAAAGCCAACCTATAGAGCCCTTTTGATCAACTCAAAAGGAAACGCCCAAAGAAGATGTAATAATTTCACCACCCTCTTTCAAGTCCTTTTCTTCTTCCACTTCCTCTTTATTTTTTGTTTCTGTACCATAATAATAACTCCAGTACCTCCTACGTACTGTTATTTTATTATAAATCTTGTACAACCATTTTCATCATTCTATCTATCCTATAAATGACAAATTCACCATACGTGTGTACGTACGGCTTACCGTCTCCACATCGTGGTGTAGTTTGTTATTCAAAAACATCATTATTTTTATGGGTATAATATTGAGTATAACTGATTTAAATAATAAATAAAACATGTTAATGATTTGGTATATATGATATACCATCCAATTATATACAATTTCACAATAAAAAGATTGATATTGTCGCTCGTGCGTACGTACAGCTTACCGTCTCCATGAACGCGATGAGATTCATTCCCCATCGTAATCATTCAAGAATGATTTTTATTTTATGATTAAAAATATTGTTTAAGAACATAATATAATTCTTAATATGAATCATATACATCCTATACATAAAAAACATTACTTATGTAACAAAACATATAAAGGAAAATGAATCAGTTAACAACCAAAACAATGATACAACTGAAATATCATTAACAAAGCAATATCAGAATATCATATATGATATCATATATCTGTATTTGGTTCTTGTATAATTTAATAAAAATTATTTCACAACTATATGAGAGGTTAACCTACCCTATAATAAGGAAATGTACAATGTAAGGGGTTTTCATATCACATTTATTCTCGTGAGATTCTTGCTATATTGGTCATGATTACCTTTTGTGTGGTGTATGTACTGCACATGATTGTATTTTTTTGCGTAATATACATTAATTTATGTGTATTTACATCATCATTGGATGATACTTATTTCTTTGGGTGTTTGTTTCTTATGTTACCAAATCAGTAAAAGAATTTAAAATTTCAATTTCCCCTCATTCGGTTTTACACAAACATCATTGATTACTTTACTCCATGATTATGTGTGCAATCACCATTTATTTACTTATGTAGTAATTTCCAATACCCTTTTTTTGGATATAATTTTAATACACAAAATCACTCCATTGTTAAATTCTCAAGTCCTCGATATAAACTTGATATGATTAATTTTAACTCAATTTCTATTCATTCAGTTAAACATCAAAGTCATTGGTGTTGTTTTTACAAGAATATGCGTGAATTTCCTCTAATTGATTTACTCTAAATATCCAATCATATTTTCTGTATTTATATTTATCACACATAATTATGTCATTGATTTATTCTTAACCAAAGCATACAATCTTTATAAAATAACATGTCTCAACTTACATTCCATTGAGACTTCTTTGTTGTTATACGCCTACTCCCTTTAATTTGGTGTATATACTGTACTTTGACATAGTATATCATGAATCCCTTTATTCTCATGAAATTATAATGTTTGTATTACCTCAATTATTTGCATTCAAGTGTCTCTCATTAGGTTAGAAACTCTAACTAAAATATTATTTTAAATGTTCTAAAAATTTATTCTTCTCAATCATTCTCATTAATATCCATGTTTTAAAAATGGTTTTATGATTTTATTTATATATATGGATATTAATTTTTTAAAATAGAAATTCCTTTTAAAAGATTCAAAGTGGTATCGGACACCTTCATTAAAAAATATACATTAAACAGATTCTTGATAAATAGTGAGACTTTAAAATGTTTTCATGAAAAAGGGATATTTCTCTCAAATGTTTTTTCTGATCATTTTCAACTCTGTCAACATCCTTTATGGGATATTATTCTTGATCGAGGATGATTTATTATGATAAAAATCATCCATATTTATTTGAAGGTTTGGTGATAGGTTTGACATTGTATGTGTTATTATAATACTATTCATGGTTTGTGGAAAAAGTATTGACATTTCATAGACTATTTTTAATATGAATGTTTTTGTTATGTTTGATCATATTCAAATGAGCAATGAATTGGACTTAGTATGTGATGGTTGGAGCTCTCTATATCTCCTCGATGCATCGGTAGATCTCATGAGACAAACTAGTGTCTTGGCACAATGCCTTGACAAAATCTTATTAGCAGTCCTAGCACAAGGCCTTGTCTATGTGGTTATTATGTCTTGAATTATGCATTCCATCTTTATGAAATTTGATATTGATAAAACATGTGATTATTTAAATAGTAGAATATCCTTGTGAATAATTAAAATAAATTTTTTGATTTATTTTTTCCATATAATGCTGAAGTTTATGTTTAAAAATCTTGTGTTCTAGTCTTATGAATTGCCTTAAAAGTTTATTCTTATTTATGATAGTTTTTTCTATATTGTTATCCTTACTAATAATCTCATCTCACCCCTTTCATATGTTTTATTTTTCTTATTATGTAAAGAAGTATGTTACGATTAACCTATAGGAATAAGCTAAGAGAAATTAGAGTCTTCCTAGGGGACACAATGTTGTTTTTTTATTCCATGATGTAATGAAAAACATACGTATATATCTAGTACTTCCAAGGCTACTAAATTGATCTCTTTTTCTAGATATGATTCCTTGTATCATGCCAAAGTTATGTCATAATGCACCGATTCTGGGTAACTGGGATTGGGGCATTACTGTTGGTATCAGAGGAAGTTTAGTACACACAATGGAATCTAGATTTTGAAAAAAAAACTCTGATTAGAAAACACTACCCTAAGATAGATATTGAGGATTAGTATAGAATAACGTCCAAATATTTTGGTAATGTAAATATTATGTGGGTTTTCCAAGAAATAAATCCCTGTCTGGATATGAGTAGGTAGAGAAAACTCTGGAACATATGTACCTAAGAGTGAAAACTCTGACAAGGAGTTTTGGGCTTGACCTGGGGTATCTTGGCAATGACAAAGGGCCTTGCAGCACTCTTGGTTATTACAATCTCAGGGGATATTCTTAGGATAATTCACATTTTCTTTACAACCCTATTTGAAGAATTTTAATATAAGATGAGAATAAATTACCTTAGTTAATTATAAGGTGTTTTAGATTTAAAATAAGGTGGTATGATATTCTCTAAATGATTTTATGACTCACACTATGCTTTATTTTATTATTCAATGGTTGGATTCCAAGGAAGTAATAGTAACATTTAACATGTTGTACAAGGTGGGAAAGTTGGTGGAAATGCGAAATGAAATGGAATGTTGATAGGTGTGAAAGATATTATGTTCATGCTGAATCATTTTCCAAAAATATGATCACTAACATATATATTAACCAACTCTTTAACTCCTAAAAGTAGAGAAAGGCGGTCAATGATAATAGCTCTAGCAGTAGAGACCATGGAGAAAAGAAATCTCAATTTCCATCATGTAGGAAATATGGAAGCAGACGCCTAGGAAAGTGTCTCAGTGAAATAATGAAATTCTTTATGTGTGGGAAAAAATAACATAAAGTAAATAATTTGAGAGGAAAAATTAATAATACTATGGGATTTCATTTGAGGAATAAGGGTGGATTTTTATCTATGTTTTTATTGTGGATTTATAGAGATTTGGGTTATTTATGGAAATGATTAAACTATTATTGAGAATATGTGATTAGGTTAATTACTTCTATGTATGTGACTTTAATATTAGTCATTGTTATTTGAAGATACAATTTAACGTGGAAGACTATGTAATAAAATTATTATAAGTTTTCGGTTTCAATATTAGTTTAGATTATATTGAAGGATTTTAAGGACAATTGTTTATTGAATGGTATTATTGAACATTGGGTATTCTTGGTTTAATTTTTGATATTAAGATTAGTACTTATTTCTCTAAAGGATTATCCTTTTTGGGGATCATATGACCTTGAACTAACTAATTTGGCTTTGGTTAATCTCTAAAGACAAGATAAATATATAGTTTATCCTTTTGGATCATTTGATTCTCTAGAAGTTGATTCTAGAATTTTAGGTGTGACAAAGTCATCTTGAATACTCATCGTTTGAAAAAAAGATGAGTTATTTGTAGAAATTTATTAAAGTATGAGACTCTACTTAATAAGTTAACATATCTCTTTATGTACTTATTCAATTCATAAATAAATTTCTCAACATTATGAAATGGAACATAATACAAAAAAATGTTATCGATTTAATTTTCCTACTCAGAAACTAGTGACTGTTTATCCCATCACAAGTTTGTGGTTTTCTTATTGTTAAATTTCTATTGATCATTTTTTCTATCACTCTCCATTAGAACATGACACTTATTTTATGTTCAATATCTATGTTTTCCTATATGGGATCCTCGTATGGGTTATCTCGGGTGACCTTCGTACTTGTCTTTCTTTTTTTTAAAGTGATAGTTTTTTTAACTCTTTTTTTAATGTCGGACTTTCAATGATGTTCACGAGCCCCATTTTAAAATTTCAAGGATGAAATTCCCAAAAGGGGGGAATAATGTAACCCCCTGATATTTCATAGTAATTTATTTTCTTTAAAGTAATTCAATAGTTTGCGCTTCACGAAACACCGAGTTCGAGCACACCACGACATACCAAGCTGGCCATTCAAATGAAATTCCTGAATAATATTAACTGAATTTTAAATTTTATACACTCCATAAAATTTTAGAATCAATATTATATGTTTCTTAAATATAATATAAGAACAAATTCATTTCTTTAGATAAAAGAAGTATTTTTAAAAAAAAAATTACCACCTCTTAATAGAAATCCTTTTTTAAACCAATATTTGACACTTTAATATATTAAATTTAATGAAATTAAATTCTTATTTAGAATCGAGAAATAAGAATTTATTTTGGATAAATTTTTGATACATTTCTGATAATATTCATATTTTGATGAATAGTGAAAAATACTAAATTTTAATTGAAAACAACATTTTTAAGCAAAATAATTTATAGTGTTAAATTATGTATTTTAATGGTATATAAGCATAATAAGATTATATTATTAACATTTAATACAGTGTATGTCATTATAAGTAATTTCACTTTGGAATTTTACATAAACACATGTTAATCTTTTAATAGTTTTTATATCTTAAAAACCCGCTTTTAGGTTTTGACAATAGAAATTAATTTAAAATTAATTCACTCTACTGCTATGTTATGAATTCGGTAAAATATTATTCTTTTTTGAATTTGGAATTTCAAAATTATCTTAGGGTGAATATTTGGTATTTTTTTGAAAATTTTCAATTTTTGATGAATAGGGAAAAACACTGTGTTATTGTTTAAAAACAGAGTTTTTATTAAAATAATTATTTTTTAAAATTATTTAAGTCAATATAGATACATAATACCAATATTATTTCAATTTGATTTATTGAAGACATTTTTATAATAAAATTAGATGTATAAAATTTTATTGAACTTTTTACCGTCTTTTACCCACCTTCTAGAAGCATTTTCAAATTTTTATGCAATATAATGTTTCCACTTAGGTGAGTTGAATTTCAGAAATACGAGAGACATGGTTTACATCAGTAAGTAAAATGTGGTTTAATAAGATCATAATAATTTTTAGTGAATCTTTACTTTTGACTTTTATTTTTCACGGTTAAAAGTAATTAGGGTAATTAAAGGTAAAAATGATATTATAATTAACCTAACACATGCAATAATTTTATTGGATAAGTATAATTAGACCATAACGAATATTTTAAAAAAATATTATCCTTTTGATCCACTTGGATTAGATTAGAGCATTTATTTTTATTTTATTTAAAAAATAGTTAAAAGTGTTAAATTCAAATCTTAATAACTAATCCATTGTTAATTTAGGGTTATATATAAGATAAATTCGACTATAAATATTAATTATAAAGATAAAAATATTTCATACATAGTGTGATTTTTTATATTTTTTAGACATTAAATAATTAAATTTATTTATTACACAATGATGATGCAGTAATTACCTTATTAATAAAAAATTAAAATAATTGATATTATGAATATCCTAAGAAATGTAATTTGAGAGTTTTTATGAATTAAACTAATTTTATAGGTTAATATGACAATATAAGGTTGATTAAAAAAAATTGAAGTAATCATGTTGTTATGATTTTCAAAAAAAACCAAATACTCAGTAATGTCAAAATTCACATAAATGAGTTTTTAAATCAAATACTATATTATTAGATCATATAATATTCATAAAAATATAAATTTTATCCAAATAGCTTAAATAATGTTATATATTTAATTAATGAAACACTTGAGGTTCTCTTGAAAGTTTAGAGTAAGTCTTTTAACCATATAGTGTAGTGATACAAGAAAACACAGTAAAAGTTATACTATTTAACTAATAGTTAAATCTAAAATATATGGTTAATATGGTGACCTAAACTTGTCTAAAACATATTGTTTGAGAGTATGTATTCCCATATGTATACATTAGAAACCTAAAATTATTAATAATAAAATAATATTTCAAAGTTTTCCTAAAGTGACCCTCACCTCTCTTATAAAAAGGTACTTCCCTTCTCTCAAAATCACACATCCAAACTCATTTGGCTCGGCCAACAGTAGCCAACATATCCTCCCAACTTCCCTCACATCATTCTAGAGTCCTTACATTGATCATAAATCCAAGATATGGAGCTCTTTTGATCAACTCAAAAGGAAACACCCGAAGAAGAGGTAATAATTTAACCACCATATTTCAAGTTCTTTTTTTCTTCCACTTCCTATTTTTTTATTATTTCCATACCAAAATAAAAACACTAGTACCTCCTAAATAATTTGATGTTATTATAAATATGGTAAAACCATATTCGTTATTTTATCCATCTTATAAATGAAAAATTCACCATACGTGCGTACGCACGACTTACCATCTCCACGTTGTGGTGTAGTTTGTTATTCAAAAACATCATTATTTTAATGGGTATAATAATGATTATAACTTATTTAAATAATAAATATAATATATTAATTATTAGTTATATATTATATTCCATCCAATTATATATTATTTCAACATAAAAATAATGATATTGTATCTCGTGCGTACGTACGATTTACCATCTCAATGAACGTGATGAGATTCATTCCCCATCATAATCATTCAAGAATAATTTTCATTTAATGAGTATAAATAATGTTTAATAACTTAATATCATTATTTATATGAATCAAATACATTCTATACATATCAAACAAGACTTAAGTAACAAATCATTTAAAGTAAAACAATCCAATTAATAACCAAAACCATGATACTACTGAAATACCATTAACAAAGCAATATTAGATGATCATATATGATATCATATTTATGTATTTGGTTATTTTATAATTTAATATAAATTATTTAATCATTATATATTAGGTTAAGCTACCCTACATTAAGTAAAAGTACAAGGTAAGGGGTTTTAATCTCACTTTTATTCCCATGAGATTCATGTTATAATTGCCACTATTACCTTTTGTGTGGTGTATATACTACTCATGATTGTATTTTTTGTGTAATATACTATAATTTATGGGTATTTACATCATCATTGGATGATACTTATTTCATGGGTTGTATGTTTCATAAGTTACCAAATCGGTAAGGGAATTTCAAATTTTAATTTCCCCTAATTCAGTTTTACGCAAACATCATTGATTACTTTACAGCAAGATTACGTGTGAAATCACAATTTATTTACTTATGTAGTAATTTCCACTCCCCTTTTGTGTGGATATACTTTTTATTCACATAATCACTCCATTGATAAATTCTCATCTCATCAATATAAACTTGATAGGAGTAATTTTAACTCAATTTCTATTCATTGAGTTAAACATCCATATAATTGGTGTTATTTTTACAAGAATATGTGTGGATGTCCCCTGATTGATTTACACTGAATATACAATCATATTGAGTATATTTATATTTTTCAAATATAATTATGTCATTTATTTGTCCTTAACCAAAGGATATAGTCTTTATAAAATAATTCATCTCAACTTACAATCCATTGAAACTTCTTTGTTATTATACATGAATTCACATTAATTTGGTGTATATATTGTACACTAATAGTGTATATCATGAATCTATTTATTCTCATGATATTATAATATTTTTATTACCTCGATTATTTTTATTCAAGCGTCTCTCATTTGTTTAGGAATTCAAACCAAAATATCATTTTAAATGTTTTAAAATTTTATTCTTCTAAATCTGTATCGTTAATGTCCATGTTTTAAAAATGGTTTTAATGTTTCATTTATACATATTGACATTAATGTTTTAAAATTTAAATTACTTTTAAAAGTTTTAAATTTTTATGGTACACTTTTATTCAAAAATAAATTTTAAACAACTTGTTGATAAATAGTAAACTTTTAAATGTTTTCATGAAAAAGTGATATTTCTATCCAAGATTTTAACTGATCATTTTCATCTATGTAAACATCATTTAAGAGATATTATTCTTAATCAATGTTGAGTTATTATGATACAAATCTTACATACAGTATTTAAGGTTTTGTGATATGTTTGATTATGGATGTGTTATTTTTAAACCATTCATGGTTTATGGATAAAGTATTGACATTTTTTATGCTAGTTTTAATATGAATGTTTATGTTATATTTAATCATTTTCATTGGAGGAATGCATTGGACTTAGTATTTGATGGGTGGATCCTTATATTTCTCCTCTATTTATCGGTAGGTCTCATGAGACAAACTAGTGTCTTGGCACATGGCCACTACAAAATCTTATTTGTAGTCTTGGCACAAGGCCTTGACTATGTGGTTATGAAGTCTGTAATTCTGCATTCCATCATTATGAAATTGGATATTGATATTACATGTGATTATTCAAATAGTATAATGTCCATGTGAATAATTAAATGGAATTATTTAATTTATCTTTTCCATATTATGTTGAAGTTTAAGTTTAAAGGCATGTGTTCTAGCCTTATGAATTTCCTTAAATGTTTATTCTTATTTATGACATTTTATACTATATTTTTATCCATACTGAACATCTAAGCTCACCCCTTTCTTATGTTTTATTTTTCCTTGGATTCAAAGAATTATATTATGATTAACCTGCAGTAATAGGATGTGGGATATAAGAATGTTCAAAGGGGACCCAATTTTGTTTTTTTATTTCATGATGTAATGCAAAACATACATATGTATCTATTACATCTAAGGCTACTAAACTGATCGGCCTTTTGGGAAATGATTCCTTGTATTATGCCAATGTTATGTAATAATGCACAGATTCTTGGTAACTAGGATTGGAGAATTACATTTGGTTCAGAGGAAGTTTAGTAAAAACAATGGAAGCTATATTTAGAAAAAAACTCTGATTAGAAAACACTATCCTAATATATATATTAAGGATTAGTATAGAATAACATCCAAAAATATTGGTAATGTAAATTTTATATTTGTTTTCTGATCAATTCATTCTTTTATGGATATAAGCAGGTAGAAGTGGATCTTGTACAGATATACCTAGGAATGAGAACTTCAAAAAGCAGTTTCGAGCTTAACCTGGGGTATCCTAATACATGACAACGTGCCTTGCTGTACTCTTGGTTACGACACTTCTACGAGATATTCTTAGGATAATCAAAATTTTCTTTACAAACTGGTTTGAAGTATTTCAAAATAATATAAGAATAAATAACCTTAGTTAATTCTAAGGTGTTTTAGATTGAAAGTAAGGTTTTATGATATTCTCTAAATGATTTTATGTCTCAAACTATGATTTCTTGTATTAGTCAATGGCCAGATTCTTAGGAAGTAATAGTAACATTGAACATGATGTAAAAGGTGGGAACAGTGGTGGAAATGAGAAAAAATGGGATATTGATAGGTGTGAAAGTTATCATGTTCATGTCGAATCAGTTTTCCAAAAATGTTGTCATAAAAAAATATATTAACCAACTCCCGAACTCAACAAAGAAGAGAAAAGCGGTGAATGATAATAGCTCCAGCAGTGGAGACCATGGAGAAAAGAAATCTCAATTTCCATCATGTAGGAAAAGTGGAAGGAGACAGCTAGGAAAGTGTCTCAATATAACAGATAAATAATTTATGTGTGGGAAAGAATGACATAATGGAAATAATTACTGAGGAAAATTGAATAATACTATGGGATTTCACTTTTGGAGTAATGGTGGATTTTTATCTATTTTTTTATTGTGGATTTATAGCGATTTGGGTTATTAATTGAAATGATTAACCAATCATAGAGAATATTTTATTATGTTAATTACATTTAAGTATGTGACATTAAGAGTAGTCGATGTTATTTGGACATACAATTTAACGTGGAAGACTACGTAATCAAATTCTTCTAGGTTTTGGGTTTCAATATTAGTTTGGATTATATTGAAGTATTTTAAGGACAATTGTTTATTGAATGGTATTTATTGAACTTTGGGTATTGTTGGTTATTTTTAGAAATTATGATTATTATTTATTTATCTAAAAGATTATCCTTTTTGAGGATCACATGATCTTATAAAAACCAATTTGGTTTTGGTTAATCTCTAAATACAAGTGAAATATATATTTTATCCTTTTAGGATTACTTGATTCTCTAGAAGTTGATTCTAGCACTTTAGGTGTGATCAAGTCATCTTGAATACTCATTGTAAGAAAAAAAAAGATTATTTAGTGGTAGAAACTTATTAAAGGATGATACTCTACATAAAAGTAAGTATATATCTTTATGTTCTTAGTCAATCTCATAAATAATTTCCTCAACATTATGAAATAGAACTTAAAACAAATAAATTTTTTTGTTTACTTTTCCTACCAAGAAATAAATTTTCATTTATCCAACCACTAGTTTGTGGATTTCTTATTGTTAAATTTTCCCTGATCAAGTTTTCTATCACTCTATATCAAAACATGACATTTATTTAATCTTCCATATTAATGTTTTCCTACATGGAATCCTAGTATGGGTTATCTTGAGTGACCTTTGTACTTCACTTTCATTATTTTTAAGTGATAGTTTTATTGACTCGTTCTGCAATGTGGGACATTCAATGAAGTTCCCAGGCCCAACCTTAAAATTGAGAGGATGCCATTTCCAAATGGGGGAAGAATGTAACACCCCAAGATTTTATAGTATGTTATTTTATTAAAAGTAATTCAATATCTTGAGCTAAACCCAATACCGGGTTCAATCAAACCACGACTTACCAATCTAGCCGCTCAAAATGCAGTTATGAATAGTAATAACTGAATTTTGAATTTTATATACTCCATATAATTTTAGAATCCATATTATGTATTTCATGGACATAATATAATAACAAATTAATTTTTTAGATAAAAGATGTATTTTTCAAAAAATGAAATTTTACCACCTTTTAATGGAAAACCCTTTTAAAAACCAATATTTGACACTATTATAAATTAAATTTAGTGAAATTAAATTCTTATTTATAACCGGTACATAAAAATTATTTTTGATAAATTTTTGGTACTTTTTGGATAACATTCATTTTTCGATGAATAGTGAAAAATACTAAATTTTAATTTAAAACAACTTTTTTAATAGAAATAATTTATAGAGTAAAATTATGTATTTGAATGGTTTGGAAGTATAATCCGATTATATTTTTATAATTTAATAAAATGTAGGTCATTATAAGTAATTTCACATTTAAATTTAACATAAACACATGTCAATCTTTTGATAGTTTTTACTTCTTAAAAACTTGCTTTTGTTTTTACAATGAAAATTAATTTTAAATTAATTAATGATACTTCTATGTTTTGAATTTTGTAAAATAGAAATCCTTTTTGAATTCGTAATATCAAAATTATCTTAGATTGATGTTTTGTTATTTTTCAAAAAAAATTCAATTTTTGATGAAAATTTAAAAACACTGCGTTATTGTTTAAAAAATGGGCTTTCATGCCTTGTTTTCAGGCCACTTGGCCTTGGGCCTTCGGGCTATGTAATGGGTCACCCTCTACCCAGTCTAAAAGAGGTATTTGCTTTAAATAATAAATTGAGGCTTTGTCCCCATCCTTTAAAAAAAATACCTATATTAGTTCAATGTGATTTATTGGAGTCATTTTTATAATAAAATTAGATTTATAAAATTTTATTGAACATTTTACCATCTTTTACCCACCTTATAGAATCCTTTGCACATTTTCATAAAACATAATTTTACCACTTCGGTTATTTGAATTTCAAAAATCGAAGAGACATGGTTGACATCATCAAGTAAAATTTTGTTTAATAGGATGAAAATAATTTTTGGTGAATAGTAACTTTTGACTTTTATTTATCATGGTTAAAAGTAAATAGGATAATTAAATGTAAAAATGATATTATAATTAACCTAACACGTGTCATAATTTTGTTTGATAAGTATAATTTGACCAAAATAAGTCTATAATAAAATATTATCCTTTTGGTCCACTTGGATTAGATTAGAACATTTATTATTATTTTATTTAAAGAAGAGTTAAAAGTGTTAAATTCAATGTTTAATAACTGAACCGTTTTTAATATATGGTAATATATAAGATAAATTAGACTCTTAATATTAATTATAAAGATAAAAATATTTCCTACATAATGGTATTTTATTTATAATTTTTAGAGATTATATAATTTAATTTATTTATGACACAATTATGATTCAGTAATTACCTTATTAATGAAAGATTTAAATAATTGATATTATAAATATCCAAATATATGTAATTTGAGACTTTTTATGAATTAAAATAATTTTATAGGTTAATATGACATGTTAGGGTTGATTAAATAATTTTTTTAATTAATCAAGCTGTTATGATTTTTACAAAAACCAAATACTAAATAATGTCAAAATTGACATAAATGAGTTTTTAAAACAAATACTTTATTATTGGTTGATACTACATTCCAAAAAATAAAAAGTTCATCCAAAAGTCTTAATAAATATTATATAAGTAATTAATGAACCACATGAGTTTATCTTGGAATTTTAGAGTAATTTTATTAACAATATAGTGTAAGAATCCAAGAAGACGTTGTAAAAGTTAAACTATTTAACAAATAGTTAAATCTAAAAGCTAAGGTTAATATGGTGACCGAAACATTTCTAAAATCTATTTGTTGAGATTATTTTGACCTATAACCACCTTAGATTCTAAATAAATCAATTTGGATCCATTAAAAATTGAAAATGATTTATAATAAAAAAAATATTTCAATGTTTTATTAAAGTGACACTCACCTCTCTTATAAAAGGGTACTTCACCTTCTCTAAAAATTAAACCCCCAAACTGATTTGGCATGGCCAACCCCTACCCAAATATCTTCCCAACTTCTCCCACATCAACTTCGAGTCCTTACATTGATCCAAAAGCAATCCTAAGGAGCCCTTTTGATCAAATCAAAAGGAAACACCCAAAGAATAGGTAATAATGTCACCACCATATTTCAAGTTATTTTCTTTTTCCACTTCCTCTTTTTCAGTTTTTTCCATACCAACTTAATAATTCCAATACCTCCTATGTACTATAATGTTATTATAAATATGTTACAACCATATTTGTTATTTTATCTATCCTATAAATGACAAAGTCTCCATATGTACATACGTACGACTATCTATCTCCACGTCGTGGTGTAGTTTTTTATTCCAAAAACATCATTATTTGGATGGGTATAATAATGTGTATAACTAATTTAAAAAATAAATACAACATATTAATTATTTGGTATGTATGATATACCATCCAATTATATTTTATTTCACCATTAATAGAATGATATTGTTGCTCGTGCATACGTACGACTTACCATCTCCCCGAACGCGGTGAGATTCATTCCCCATCATAATCATTCAAGAATGATTTTCCTTTTTGTGATTAAAAATAAGGTTTAAGAACTTAATATCATTCTGTATATGAATCAAATACATCCTATACATAACAAACATGACTTACGTAACAAAAAATATAATTGAAAACGAATAAGTTAAAAAGAAAAACAATGATACTACTGAATTATCATTAACATGACTTACTTAATATCATTCTATATATGAATCAAAGACATACTATAAATAAAAAATGACTTACGTAACAAAACCTATAAAGTAAAATGAACCATTTCACAACCAAAACAATGATACTACTGAAATATCATTAACAAATCAATATTAGAAGATCGTATATGATATCATATTTATGTATTTGGTTATTTTATAATTTAATAACATTGATTTTACTATTATAAAAGAGGTTAAACTACCCTATACTAGGGAAAATTACAAAGTAAGAGATTTTTATCTCACTTTTATTCCTGTGAGATTCATTCTATATTTTCCACTAATTCCTTTTATGTGGTGTATGTACTTCCCATGATTGTATTGTTTTCATAATATAATTTAATTTACTGGTATTTACAACATCATTGGAGGATCATTCATTCATGGGTTGTATGTTTCATAAGTTACCAAATGGGTAAGGGAATTTCAAATTTCAATTTCCCCTCATTCGGTTTTATGAAAACTTCTTTGATTACATTACTACAAGATTATGTGTGAAATCACCGTTTAATTACTTATATAGTAATTTCCACTCCACTTTTTGTGGATATAATTTTGATACACATAATAACTCCATTGATAAATTCTCATGTCATAGATATATACTTGATAAGAGTAATTTTAACTCAATTTATATTCATTGAGTTAAATATCCAAGTCATTGGTGTAGTTTTTACAAGAATATGTGTGAATGTACTTTGATTTATTTACTCTAAATATCAAATCATATTGACTGTATTTATATTTGTTAGACATAATTATTTAATTGATTTATTCGTAACCTAATGATACATTCTTTATTAAGGAATTCATCTCAATTTACATTCCATTGAGAATTCTTTGTTGTTATACGCCAATTCACATTTATTTGGTGTATATAGTGTACTTTTACATAGTATATCATGAATCCATTTATTCCAGTGATATCATAATTTTTTATTACCTCAATTATTTGTATTCAAGCGTCTCTCATTTGGTTAGTAACTCTAACTAAAATTTCATTTTTAATGTTTTAAAAATTTATTCTTCTATATCTTTCTCATTAATGTCCTTGATTTAAAAATGGTATTAAGTTTTTATTTATATATATATACATAAATGTTTTAATATTGAAATTCCTTTTAAAATTTTCAATGTTTTATGGAACAATTTTATTCAAAATTCTATTTGAAATGGCTTCTTGATAAATAGTGAGTCTTTTAAATGTTTTCCTGAAAATGGGATATTTCACTCAATGTTTTTTACTCATCATTTTCAACTATGTCAACATCATTTAAGGGATATTATTCTTGATCGAGGTTTATTTATTATGATACAAATATTTCAAACTATATTGAAGGTTTTGTGATATATCTAATTGTGGATGTGTTATTTTTATACCATTCATGGTTTATGGATAAAGTATTAAAATTTTGTATGCTTGTTTTAATATTAATATTTATGTTATGTTTAAACCTTTTAATATGAGGAATGCATTGGACATAGTAACTTTTAGGTGGATCCTACTATACCTCCTTGATGCATCGATAGGTCTCATGAGACAAACCAGTGTCTTAGCACAAGGCCTTCAAAAAATCTTATTTGTAGTCTTGAAACAAGGTATTGACTATGTTGTTATGAAGTCTATCATTAATAATTCCATCATTATGCAAATTTCTATTGATATTACATACGACTATTCGACTTGTAGAATATCATTGTAAATAAGTAAATGTAATTATTTTATTTATCACCTCCATATTTTGCTAAAGTTTATGATTAAAAGGCTTTTGTTCTAGTCTTATGCATTGCCTTAAATGTTTATTCTTATTTGTGACAATGTCTACTATATTGTTATCCTTACTGATCATCTGAGCTCACCCCTTTCTTATGTTTTCTTTTTCCCAGGATGCAAATAAGTATATTATGATTAACCTGCATGAATAGGCTATAGAATATAAGAGTGTTCAAATTAGACACAATGTTTTTTTATTTTATGATGTAATGTAAAACTTACGTATGTATCTAGTAATTTCAATGTTACTAAACTAATCAGTCTTTCGGTACAAAATTCCTTGTATCATGCCAATTTTATGTAATAATGCACCGATTTTGGGTAACTAGGATTGTGGTGTTACACCATGTGTCTGTGGGTGGGATGCAATGTCATGTGATGTCCCATGTGTCTACGATTAGGATGAGATGTGATATAATGACCTAGGTTTCTCTATGAAATATTTGATTTGATATATATGTATGGTATGGTATCACATTATTGTCAATGTTGGGGTGTGAAAGAAGAAAATATTTAGAGAATTGGTAGTGGGAAACCATTCATTTTTATGTTCATAATGTCATATTAATATATTTGAGTCATGATTTGGTGATTGGGCCTTAGTGAGAAAGATATTGGTTAGTTTAATTGTTTAGGTTCCGATTGGTTATGTAGTTTATTCACTAGTTCATTACCATTATATTGTAATGTGTGAACATTATATCTTTGTTATGTCATTGTAGTGTATACCATTTATACTCACCCTATGTGTATAAACGTTTCTTCAGTAATCTTAGAGGGAATTGGGGATCAATCTAGGTATTATGAGCTATGTGGAATCTATTTTTGAGACATCGTCATAGACCTGTCATTTCGTATATTTTTTAGACATGTATATGTACCAGTTTTATATTATTCTTTCATTTCTTGATAGTTTATTTTTACCATTATTTTAACTTTTGGATTTTCATGGTGATTATTTATCATATATCTCTATCATGTATTATTTATAGATAGTTATTAATAAAATGCATGGATACTCTCATTATACCCTTGGTGATAATTACCAATATGGGGTCTACTAGTGGTAAGACTCAGGGGTCATTATCTCTATTCAATGATATTTTTTTAAGGGATGGGTCATTAAAGAGTGGTATCATTGTTTTTCCTTGATATATATGATAGAGTTTTGTGATAGGCACAATGAGGTATTAATGGGTTTCTATGGATATTTTTCCTTTATATTTGTGCATGGCATAGGCCAAGAAGACAAACCATGACACTAGATTTTAGGGGCCTCTATGATCCACTGCATAGAATATATTATTATTTAATAACTAAGTGAGGTATACCAGATATCATGTTAATGAACTAGGATATATAAATTCATCATGAATGATGTTGGTTGTGACATAAGTAGGTTTTTTTGTAAAACTAAAATGAATTTAATGAATACATTTTTTTAAAATACAAACCATTGAGCTTTGGATGTTCTCCGTACATTTTAAGAATGGATACTATTCATAATTTCTGAGTAGCTAGGGAAGTTGATGTATAGAAAGATGCTTTATATGTTATTCAGAGGGTTTAATTTATAGAGGAGGATGAGGTTATATGGAAGGATTTGAATAAATTTAGTGGAAGATTTTGGGAATGTATGAGGGGAGTCTTAGATCAATAGATTGAGCACTCTCTTGAAGATCTTGATATCGCAAATAGATTGATCTGAGAATAGGTTGATGTCTGTGTTCCATTGGAAGTGATTCATTTGTGGGGTTTTTCATGATAGTGGCGGACATTATTTCTTAAAAAACATTAGGACTCAAAAAAAATAAGGTTGATATTCATTGATAGTTCCAAGAAGATTTACCATCGTAATAAATCTGGGCATCCAATAGGCATGATCATCTATCCCATCAGTAAGGAATGTTGAGTGTGCGAGAACAGGGGATTGGGTTCAAGGAAAAACTGCACTTTTCTCCAAATATTTTCTTATATGGGGAGTCTGGAGTACGACATCTAGAGGATTTTTTTCACCTATTTATCTGATATACATTCACTATGTTCATTCATCCTACAAATCAAGAGGTTTATAAAAAGTAAAATAAAATAATGTAGATTTTTTTCAATGGGTGATGACCCTTTAGAGTGTATTCAATATGCCCTCTTATAGAGCAGGGATTCCAGATGTGTTCTACACATGTTCAGGAGTTTAGGGTTCTGGTCATTGGGAAACCAACTGTGGAAGATTCTTTATCAATTATAAGGGATAAGGGGTTTTCATGGACAATTTCTTGGTATTTCTATTCATGTTCTATATCTATGGAATATATATAAACCACATGACATAATGCTCGAGCAATTAGGGATGGTAGTATCAAGAAGGAATTTGGGCCCCTTTTCAGTATAAGTAATGTAACAACCCTGGTACATATAAAGTTTATTTTTATATTCTATAATTAAATATTTCAATACATCAGAAATTTATAATGAGATAATTGATATTTATAGAAATTATGGAATTTATACTAATAGAATAGTTACTTCAGCATTTGAATAGTAATATTTCCACTATATTAGTAACCTCACCTATGAAACTATAAGTAAAATTAATTTATCTTAAAAGTGAATATATTATATATCTATGTCAAGGAATAATTACATAAATGATTTGAAAGTGATAAATTAAGTGCCGGTATTTTTTTGAAACATATTGATTATTTATAAATTGATAATTAATATATTTATTTAAACGAAAATATTTTTTCATAAAATATATTTATAAATTAATATTTTATTTTTTATTATTATTATAGGTTAATTTTATAAGACATTAATTAATTTTACAAAGTGTTAAAAATTCATTTATAGTTTTAAAATTTGAATTTTTCAAATAAATGATTATTTTAATTAAAAATTGAATTTCTAATATGTAAATAACTATTTTCATAAGATGTGTTTAATTTTTTCATTTAAACATGTAGAAAAATGGTTAGGGTGATTTAATGAATTTTTTCTGAAACACGTTTATTTTTGGGAATATTAAAATATGGTAATTTACAATACATATACATTATAAGTTAGAGGAAATATTCCTCAAGTCATCACTGAAGTAACTAATGTAATATAGAATTTATTATCATTATTTTAATATATTTATTGATAATTCTAAAACTATTCATAGTATTGAGACAAAATACAAATCTATTGAATATAATAATGAGAAAACTCCTCTCCTCCACTATAAATACCACCCCTTCTCCTCATGCCTCAAAGACTTGTAGCTTGTTCAATTTATTTTCATTTCCCTTCCCAAGCCACTTCCCTACGTCCAAGACCTACTAGTCTCAACAAATGTCCAAAACCAAGGGCCTTAAAGAGGTTCTCAAGTAGGAGAATTCAGAAGACAAAATCCTATTTCATTTTCTTTTATTTTCATTACAATTATTATTCATTTCATAAAATTTTTTCACATAACCATATCCAAGTTCATGAAAAATCTATTATATTTTAAATAATATAATTTTATCACGTTTATGTAAAATTTCTTCTCTATACGTTTTCTTGTATCCCTTTTCTTATGAAAATGAGAACATAGTATGTGATGTGTCAATTTACCGCCACCATGGACGATACACTTTAATATTTCATTAGTTCCATCAAATATGGTCATAAAATCCTTATAATGGTTAAATAATATTTTATTATACATATTATATTTTATTCAGTATTCTAGAATTAGAATATAAACATGACATTGAATAAAATGGTATGAGTTCATGATGGTCATAAAAAACACCAAAATAAATTAAATCATTCTCATTCATGTTTTATCTAATAATTCATTCTGATATCATAAAACAAAGTGATATGTGGTATAATTTAAAATTCTTGAAAAATAATAACACCATTTCATTCCACTTATGGAATTTTTTGTCCATTCAATGAGAAAATTCATAATGGACCAACCATGGAAACCCTGAAATAAATGCACCTGAAACAATGGAAATAAAAAAAATTATTAAAAAATGAATGGAAATATGTTATAATAAAATCATTTAAGTAATTATAAATATTAATATAATTCTATAATATATTAATAACACACTTAAAACTATTACACTGGTGGTTTGAACAAATCTGAAGTAAGACAATCCCGATGTAAGTGAATTCTAAACCCAATTTCTATTATTTGGGTTTACCTTCTACATCATTGGTTATGGGGAAATAAAATTATTTGTTAAATTATTTTTTACTATATTATTTTATATTATTTAGACTTACATTGTATAAAAATATTCAATTAATTTTTCTAAATTATCACTTCAAATATATGATAATTGTAATTGACTTTTCATTCAAAATCCTCTTTTAATTTCTCTTTTTTTCAAAATGAAAAGTTAATATGAAATATGAATTCTTATTTTATAATTATTTTTTGGTTATTATTCATTGTTTATTTTTAATTTTGGGACCTATATCACCGTATAATTCATTATGTATGTTTATTTTTTAGGTCGATTGTTTGGTTACACCAAGAATAACAGTGATGGTTACACCAAAAGATAGCATTGAGGGGTACATTATAAGGTAGTTGTGGGGGTTACATTATAAGGTAGAAAAGAGGGTTACAAATCATATGGTTTCCACTAGGACTAAAAAATTAAGTGATTAATTCCCAAATTTATCTTTATGGTTTTATTTATGTTTTCCATGTTTTATGGAAAACTATTGTTTTCAAAAAGTAAGTATATGATACCATATGGGTTAGAATTATGACTTTGAGAAAATGATTCCATATCATTATAAGTATTCATGGAATAATGGTTACGTTCCTTATTTTTAGGATCCTTTATAATATTTGTTTCTCAACCCATGTTTTAAAATGTTTTTCACAAGTTTTAAGGATGGGTAAGAGAAAGGTTAAAGCCCATATTAATATTTTAATGACTTTTCATCAAAATATTTCATGTTTTTAATAAAGGCATTAGTATTATGGATGAAATGGATATGGTTTTAGTATTAACCACATTGTATTATTGGGGGATGATATTTATTAATTATTCCATAATTATTTAAGAATATAAACTAAAAATATCTTTTGGAATGTATGAAGGTGAATTCTAAAATAATTTACTAGATTATGTAAGTTTTAAGTAAATAATCTTATAGTTGGTATTAGAGCATTATTTAGATAACTTTTAAGGTTGGGATGATGTTAATAGAATACCATAAATTATATTTACAATATTTTTAAGTTGAAATGATATATAATTTTAATATTAAAATATTCATTCTCTATGATATGTCTGTTTAGAATAGTTTTTCATAGAAGAAACAGGGAAGCTAAAGTTGAAAGGCACTAAGAGGATGATATCATTTCGAATCTACAACCTAGAATAGTGGGAATAGGAATCAAATAGTTTGTGATAGTAATGGATAATTGATTCAGTATATAAACAGTGGAGGAATCCATGAAAGATATAAACCATAACTACCACAAAGGAACATGCCGATAATTGAACATTCTTTGCCGAAACACGGTATTGAATTTAGTTAATCCTATAACCGAGTAGGGGAACAAGGATGGATTAAATCTATTTAAAATATATTTGATGTTATGGGGTGTTTTGATCATCAAAAGGGTATTTTTTATATTTACCTTTTTGATAGTGAAGTAGACTATTGGTATTCAACGGTCATGACTATCAAGGATAGCGATGAGATCGATGCCATAGAATGGGATGAATTTAGGAATATTTTCATTGGTAAATATTTTTTTATAGTCAATTGACATTGGATGGAATATTAATACATTGAATTTATTCATATTAGTTATTATTAAGTGGTTATGTATGATGAAAAACTTTTAATTTTTGGAAAGTAATGCTCCATATATTATTCAATATCTTGATACCAAAATCAATGATTTTTACTCATAATTGAATCCAAAATATAGAAGGGCATTGGACCACATGAATTCAAAACTAATGAGATACATGTCTAATGTGCTTATAGGGAAGATATGTATTTTTTTATGATAAGGTGTACTTTGAAAACAACAATAATAAGAAATATATATGTAAAGAGATGGTTAAGAATAAATCAATGAAATATGAAGGTAAGAAAGTCCAATTTTCAGTTATTGAAATGTGTGGTAAAAAGAACCATGGGGAATTCCTTAAGAAAAATGGGAAGTGTTTTTGAAGTGGTAAGTGGGGAACTATGGACTGATATTATAATGAAGCTGATCTTAAGACTAATTCTAAAAAGAAAACCATAAAATTTTTTAAATGTGGTGAGAAGGGTCATTATGAAAAATCATGCACAAAGAATAATCTGAATGATGGAAAGAATCCATATTATAAGCAGAAAGGTGAAAATAGATCCTCTGAGACTACGTCAGTAGATGTAAGGCTATCTAATGAAGTAGTACGAGGTACTTTGTTTTTTTACACATATTTTCCTAATATCTTTTTTGATACGGGGTCTACATATTCCTTTATTTCTAATTTTTTTTAATGAATTGAAAATTTCACCTCATGAAATGAAATAGGAACTTATGATCTAAACACGGAGAAATATTACCAAAAAAGAAATTATAAGAATCTTTATGTAATGCCCCGACCCCAGTTTCCCAGAGTCGGTGCATTATTTTAATACATTGGCATGATTACAAGGAATCAAGTCCCGAAGGACCGATCAGTTTACCAGTCTTGGAAAATATATTACATACATGACTGTTACATTACAATTCTTAACCTACGAAACAACATAAATAATAGTTCATGAAATCCATTACCCCTTATCTTAAACCTGCATATCAATCACAATACACTTCTTGGAATCCTGGGAAAAAAACATAGAAAGGGGTGAGCTTAGATGCTCAGTATGGATAATAATATAGTGGAAACATTTATAAATAAGATTAAACATTTCAGGAAATGTATAACAAAAAAATCCTTTTAAACTTGAACTTCAACATAATATGGCAGAAATAAAATGAGATAATACCATTTACTTATTCACATGTATATTCTACTAGTTGAATAATCACATGAAATATCAATAACCACTTTCATAATGATGGAATGCATAATGCCAGACTATCATAACCACATAGTCAAGGCCTTGTGCCAAGACTACAAATAATATTTTCTCAAGGCCTTGTCCCAAGACACTAGTTTGTCTCATGAGACCTATCGATGCATCGGGGAGCTATAGCGGGCTCCACCCGTCACATACAAAGTCCAATGCATTCCTAATATGAAAAGGTTTAAACATAACATAAACATTCATATTAAAACTAGCATACAAAATGTCAATACTTTCTCCAAAAACCATGAATGGTATAAAAATAACACATCCACACTCAAACATATCACAAAACCTTCAATAAAATATGGAATTTTTGTATCATAATAAATCAACTTCAAATAAAATTAAAACTTATCAAAGGATGTCGACATAGATGAAATCAAAACTATTTGAGAGAAATATCTCTTTTTTTGAAATAATTTAAAATTCACACATTTATAAAGGAAGTAATTTTAAAGAGATTTTTGAATCAAATTTTCCTATACCACTTTGTAACTTTTGAAAAGAAATATCATTTCAAAACATTCATGTCCATATAAATAAATCCTTAAAAAACCATTTTGAAAACATGGGCATTAATGAGAAAGATTTAGATGAATAAATATTTAAAACATTGAAAATTAAGTTTTAGTAAAAATTTCCTTCAATGGAAGCCCATTGAAAAATAATTTTATGAAACGTGGACATGGATAATAAATATTTCTCAGTAGATACATACACATAAACAATCTCAGATAATAATGAGATTGAGGAATTAACCCTTACAAATTTGGTAACTAAGGAAACATACACCCCATGAAAGATTTATCATAAAATTAATATGTAAATACACATTAATTAAATTGTATTACACAAAGAATACAATTATGGGCAGTACATACACCACTTAAAGGGTAATAGTGGCAATATGGCATGAATCTCACAGGAATAAGGAGTGATATGAAAACCCCTTACCTTGCACATTCCTTTAGTCGAGGGTACATTTAACCTCATGTATGAAGACCATAGTATGTTATTAAATTATACCACAACCATATTAATATTTATGATATCATAAATTATTCATTTATGACTTTTTACTACTCATTTAATAATAATTTCCATGTTAAATTAACATTTTGGGTAATAATCGCTTTGTTTATCGTACGTGTTTTAACTTGTTACTCTTGATTGTATTACTTAGATAATGATTCAAATACTTCCAGAATATAAATCGTGATTTATATATCATATATAATTAGAACATAATTATGTATAATAGATATATATGTGAAATGGAAAACACGGTTTATGGAGATGGTAGTTCGTACGTACACATAAACGTTGTTTCCGTTTTCATGACGTATTGAATGGAACTAAGTGAATAAAATATATGTACTTACATATATATATATATATATATATTAGAATTATTATGTCAAGTTTTACAAACATATTTGTAATATATATTTTTATAATCGTCGATGAATGGTGAATGTGGAAATGAATCTCATGGCGTCGTGGAGACGGTAATCCGTATGTACGCACGAGCGACAATATCATTTCCTTAATGGTGTGGAATTGGATGGTATATTAATTTTATAGAGACATTATCTTGTTATTTTCATTATTTATATACATATTAATAATCATTATATCCATCCAAATAACATAGTGTTGAATAAAAAATTACACCACAGCATGAATACGGTAAGTCGTACGTACTCACACATGGTGACATTATCATTCATAAGATGGATATAATAATGAATATAATTGGGAAATATTTATAATAACATCACAGTATATAGAATATACTGGATTTATTATTTTATAATGTAAATAACAAAGAATGAAGATGTGGAAGAAAAAAGGAACTTGAAAGAGGTTGGTGAAAACATTACATCTTCTTCAGGTTCTTCCTTTTGATTTGATCAAAAGGGATACATAGGTTGGATTTATGATAAACCTAAGGCCTCTAAGTTGAAGTGAGAGATGCTTATAGAATATTTTGTCAGTTTTTTTCGGATCCAAAAGGCTTTGAAGGTGTGAATTAGAGATAAGGGGAGTTCCCTTTTATAAGAGGGGTGAGAGGCACATTTGGAAAAGCTAGAAATATTATTTTATAATAAATTCATATTCGGTTTATAATGGCTCCAAAGTTGATTATTTAAATTTTAAGGTGGTTATAGGTCTAAAACCACTCAAAAAATAAGTTTTATACAGGTTTGGGTCACTATATTAACTTTATCTTTTTGATTTAACTCTTAGTTAAATAGTTTGACATTTATCATGTCTCTTTGTATTTTTATATTATATAGTCAATAAACATACTATAAACATCCAAGAGACACCCAAGTGGTCCATTATTAATAGGCATCTCATTATATAATCACTTTTTCTGATAATTAGATTTTTAGGAAGAGAATATCAATTAATAATATAATATGTTTTTTTAAAACTCCTTTATGTCAAATTTTGACACTATTTAATAATTGATTTTTATTAAAGTCTTAAAAACATTATTAATTCTGAAAAATTAATTTACGCAATCCTAACATGTTATATTAACCAATAAAAGTTTTGTATGTTATCAAAAGTTTCATATTATATTTATTTTAACATTTATAATACTAATTATTTTATTCTTTCATTAATAAAGAAAATATTGCATCATTATTGTGTCATAAATAAATTTAATTATTAATGTCTAAAAATTATAAATAAAATACCATTATGTAGTGAATATTTTCATATTTCTAATGAATATTTATAGTAGACAATATAACATATATAACCCTGTGTGAAAATTGTTTTTCAAAAAGATATAAGCTTTTTTCATTTTTGTATTTACTTTAACTTAATTAATATAAAGTGTCATTATCACTTACAAGTGAATCCATGGGGTCCCAAAATCAAATAAAATATGAAAATGGTCGGAAATATAACAACCAATAGTGTTAGGACATGTTTTATGGTAATTTAATATTATTATAATATTATTGTTTTACCATTATTTACTGGAGTTACCCTTTAACCATGGTAAATAAAATATTTACCGAAATATTATTCAAATGACTAAAAATAAAATTTACCTATTTACACAATTTGGAACTCATGATTATAATATGGAATCCATTTTTCTAAATTCAAAACACAGAAGTGGCAGAAATTAAATTAAAATTAATTCCCGTTGTTAAAAGAAAAAGTGTGTTTTAAGAGATAATAACTATCAAAAGATTGGCACTTGCTTATGTCCAGTTTAAATGTGAAATTATGACCAATAAACAACATTGGATTAAATGGTAAAAATATAATATAATTATAATCAAAAATCACTCAAATTCAAAATTTATCACTATTAATTATTTCGATTAAAAAAGTTGTTTTTAATTAAAAATTAGTAATTTTCACTATTCATCAAAATATGAAAGTTATCTGAAAAGTACCAAAAATTCACCCTAACTAATTTCGATATTATGAATCCAAAAATGAAGTCCATTTTGAAAGATAAAATTTTTAATATTTCAAAAAGTGGATATTACTATTCATAACGTCTAGTTTGATTGGTTGTGGTGTGTGTTAGAACTCGAATTTTAGTACAACACGCGCTACTGCATTATTCAAAGAGAAGCGTACCGTGGAATCTTGGGGTGTTATATTCTCCCCTCCTTTAATAAATCGCATCCTCTCAATTTGAAATTATTTTTCAGAAATAAAAGGTTGAAAATATAAAATACCTTTGGGAAAACCCACATCAGAAATTAGGTTAATAAAATTTAGTCTTAACGAGAGGAAAAGAGAAATGAAAGGGTCAAAACCAAATTATGATCTCAATTAGAAGAACATTGGTGGAAATTAGAGTCATATAATTGGAGGAAAATGTAAATATTAATAGGTATTTATTGAGGTCATTAATCATAAACAAGTGTAAAATTGAGGGCCTTAAATTAATCAATATATGATGATTTAAAATATTATCGGTTCAACAAAACATATGGTATTAGGATAAAAAAATTTTGGTTTTAAGGTCCCTTCACAAAAGTATAAGAATTAATTTCATCGTAGAATAGTATAAGAAGAAAAATATATACTTGACAAGTAGAGTCCCATCCTTTGCTAATTTCTACCACAAACTCATTCTTCTCTCTAAAAGATAATAGAACTTATAAATAATATTCTATTTATCCTATTCGTATTGGGTTCAAAAAAAAGTTGAATTTATAATTCATAGACCAGATTTATTTTAAGAAAAGACTACATTATTCAATGCAAGACATCATGTGGGCCAGTGTTATGTGATACACCCTTGTCGCCCATCGGTTGCGGGTTCAAGTCTCGTAGCCTTGCCGGACGCGATGGGTTGCCACCCGACCTCCGGGTTGTCCTTTTATGGAAATCTAAAAAATGATCTCAAACTAGAATTATCCAAAATACTTCTGTCCAAACACACATTCCAAAATTTATAAGGGAGGTAAACACAATAAAGATCCTTTTTTCCACGTAATAACATGTGAACACCTTCATCATGTATTCTTTTAAAACACTGCAACATCCTGAATTACCATAAAACCGTATTGATTACATTCATTATTTCTTATGTCGTATAGAATATTGGATATACTTCTTCTGTCAAAAAATGTTTTAAACTCCAAAAATGATGGAATATAAAAATCATTAATCAGTTTCAAGGTAGTCAAAAATATCCAATATAATTTATCCAATTCAGTCATGTATTATTCCAAAATCACTACCTCAGTATCAGAACCATATTATGGTTTATCTTTCTCTCAGCCATATATTTTCCAAAAATTTAACCTGCTATTGAGTCACTTTTCTTGGTTCCACACAATCTCAAGTCCTTAATGGAAAAGTACTATATTTAAATCCTTATATACTCCATAATTATTATAATCAGTACATTGTTGATACAACTCTAAAATGACATAATTCTATAATAACAACATAAGAACTCTTATCATTACTCCTCATATGTGGTAGTATCATAACATGATTATTATCCAATAGCATCATTTGGGGCATACTCTGATGATTTGAACATTGGTTCTCATAGTGTCCCAACTCCTTGTAGATAAAGCATTGTACATTTGAAACCTTTTCCTTACCCTTCCAGTCACGTACATAGTGTCCTTTTTCTCCACACTTATAACAAACTCCCATTCCCTTCAGGCAAGTTCCTGATTTTTTCTTGCCCTAGTTATCACATATGGGAAAATTCCTCTTTTCCCTCTTCCCTTTATCCATCTTTCTCTCTTCCATCCTTTTCTTCTCTTTCTTCCCTTCAAAGCCATATGACTCATAGAATTTTTTACTTATCTTATTAACACATGATATTATTTCTTCATATGTCGAGAATACATGGGAGACTATTTCCCTTCTAAATGTTGGCTTAATACCGTGAAAGATATGATTCTTCTTAATATTTGAATCATACGTATTGCTGGAGTTCAAATTCCTTCTACTGGGTGCCATTTCTATACAATGGAAAAAACTAGGTCTGTTTGTGAATTGCAATGAATAATTCCAAACTTGTAAAATACCTAATATAAATTGAACAGTTTATGGATATAATACATAATAATAAAGATGTTTTCATTGGGGAAGTATATACTCATAAACCCTTCATAATTATTTGTAATTAAAATTAGAATTATCTTGAGCATATCCCCCAGGAGTGTCGTACCCAAGAGTGAAGCAAGTCTTGTTGTCGTGCACCAGTTCTCGTTCGAGTCTAGCTCAATGCGGTGTTTTTGGGTTTTACCCCTATGTACATATGTGTCAGATCCGCCCCTACATGCTCGTATCTAGACAGGGATGTATTTTCTTGGAAAACTCACAAAATCTCTACATTACCAAAATTCTAGGAAATTCTTCTATACTAATCCTCAATGTCTATCTTAGGTCTATGTTCTCTAATCAGAGTTTATCTAAATCTAGCTTCCAAGTTTATTTCTAAACTTCCTCTAATACCAAATGTAATGCCCCGTCCCCAGTTACCTAGAGTTGATGAATTATTTTAATACATTGGCATGATTACAAGGAATTAAGTCCCGAAGGACCGATTGGTTTAGTAGTCTTGGAAAATAGATTATATACATGAATGTTACATTACACTTCTTAACATACAAAACAACATAAATAATCCTTCACAAATGCCATTATCCCTTGGCTTAACCCTGAATATCAATCACAATACACTTCTTGGAATAATGAGAAAAATAAAACATAGAAAGGGGTGAGCTCAGATGCTCAGTAAGGATAACATTATAGTGGAAACATTTATAAATAAGCTTAAACATTTAAGGAAATGTAAAACTAAAACAAAAGCCTTTTAAAATTGAACTTGAACATAATATGGAAGAAATAAAATAAAATTATACCATTTACTTAATCACATGGATATTCTACTAGTCGAATAATCCTATGGAATATCAATAACCACTTTCATAATGATGGAATGCATAATGCCAGACTATCATAACCACATAGTGAAGGCCTTATGCCATGACTACAAATAACATTTTTTCAAGGCATTAGGCCAAGACACTAGTTTGTCTTATGAGACCTACTGATGCATCAAAGAGCTATAGTGGGCTCCACCCGTCACTTACTAATTCCAATGCATTCCTCATATGAAAAAGTTTAAACATAACATAAACATTCGTTTTAAAACTAGAATATGAAATGTCAATAATTTCTCCATAAACCATAAATGATATAAAAATAACACATCCAAAATCAAACATATCACAAAACCATCAATAAAATATGGATGTTTTGTATCATAATAAATCAACTTCAAATAAGCTTAAAATCCATCAAAGTATGTTGACAGAGATGAAATCAAAACTATTTGAGAGAAATATCTATTTTTTTGAAATCATTGAAATTTCACACATTTATAAAGAATTTAATTTAAAAGATATTTTTGAATCAAAATGTCCCATACCACTTTGAAACTTTTGAAATGAAATATCATTTCAAAACATTCATTTCCATATAAATAAATCCTTAAAAACCATTTTGAAAACATGGACATTAATGAAAATGATTTTAGAGAATAAATATTTAAAACATTTAAAATGATGTTTTAGTAAAAAGTCCCTTAAAAATAATCCCATTTAAAAATCTTTTATGAAATGTGGACATGGATAATAAATATCTCCCAGTAGATACTTACACATAAATAATCCCGGATAATAATGAGATTGAGGAATTAACCCATACCAATTTGGTAACTTACGAAACATGCACCCCCTGAAAGAGGTGTCATACAATGAATATGTGAATACACATAAATTAAATTGTATTACACAAAGAATACAATTATGGGAAGTACATACACCACTCAAAAGGTAATAGTGGAAATATGGCATGAATCTCACGGGAATAAGAAGTGAGATGAAAATCTCATACCTTGCACATTCATTTAGTCGAGGGTACGTTTAACCTCCCGTATGAAGACCATAGTATGATAATAAATTATACCAGAACCATATTAATATTTATGATATCATAAATTATTCATTTATGAATTTTTACTACCCATTTAATAATAATTTCCATGTTAAATTAACATTTCGGGTAATAATCTCTTTCTTTATCGTACATGTTTTAACTTGTTACTCTTGATTGTATCAATTAGATCATCATTTAAATACATTAAGAATATATAACATTATTTATATATCATATATATTTATAATATAATTATGTATAATAGATATATATGTGAAATGTAAAACACCATTTATGGAGATGGTAGTCCGTACGTACGCATAAACGTTGTTTCCGTTTTAATAACATACTGAACATAACTAAGTGATTTAAATATATGTAAGTACATATATATATATATATATCTCAAGTATCATTATTATGTCATATATTACAAACATATTAGTAATATATATTTTTATAATCGTCTATCATTTGTGAATGTGGAAATGAATCTCATCACGTCGTGGAGACAGTAATTCGTATGTATGCATGAGCAACAATATCATTTACTTAAAGGTCTGGAATTGGATGGTATATTAATTTGAAAAAGACATTATAATGTTATTTTTATTATTTATATACATATTACCCATCATTATATCTGTCCAAATAACCTAGTGTTGGATAACAAATTACACCACGGCATGGAGATGGTAAGCCATACGTACACATGCATGGTGACATTATCTTTCATAAGATGGATTGAATAATGAATATAGTTGTGAAATGTTTATAATAACATCAAATTATATAGAATATTCTGAAGTTATTATTTTATAATGGAAATAACAAATAAAGATGAAGTGGAAGAAGAAAGGAACTTGAAAGAGGGTGGTGAAAACATTACCTCTTCTTCGGGTTCTTCCATTTTATTTGATCAAAAGAGACACTTAGGTTGGCTTTATGATAAAACTAAGGCGTCTAGGTTTAATTGAGGGAAGTTTAGAGAATATTTGGGTTGGGTTTGGCTGATCCAAAAGGCTTTGAAGGTGTAAATTAGAGAGAAGGGGGAGTAGCCTTTTATAAGAGGGGTGAGGGGCACCTTTGGAAAAGCTAGAAATATTATTTTATAATAAATTAATATTAGGTTTCTAATGGCTCAAATGTGGATTATTTAAATTTAGAAGTGGGTATAAGTCTAAAACCAATAAAAAATATGTTTTAGACAGGTTTGGGTCACTATATTAAGTTTATCTTTTTTATTTAACTCTTAGTTAAATAGTTTGACATTTACCATGTCTCTTTGTATTGTTATATTATACATTCAATAAACATACTATAAACTTCCAAGAAACCCCAATGTGGTCCA
Source organism: Viscum album (assembly GCA_963277665.1). Classification (NCBI taxonomy): domain Eukaryota; kingdom Viridiplantae; phylum Streptophyta; class Magnoliopsida; order Santalales; family Viscaceae; genus Viscum; species Viscum album. The sequence goes on from OY728136.1 coordinate 1,270,908,649, forward strand.
TTAATTATACACCTATCATTATATAAGTCCTTTTTTCTAACCTTATATTTTTAGGAAAAGAATATAAATTAATAATATAATATTTGTTTTAAAAACACCTTTATGTCAAATTTTGACACTATTTAATAATTGATTTTTGTTAAAGTCTTAAAAAATTTATTAATTCAAACCAAATTTCTTTCAAAATACTAATATGACATATTAACTAATAAATATTTTGGATGTCATTAATACTTTCAAATTATATTTATTTTCACATTTATAAAACTAATTATTTTCTTCTTTCATTCACAAGGAAAATACTGTATCATTATTGTGTCATAAATAAATTTAATTATTAAATGTCTAAAAATTATAAATAAAATACCATTATTTTGGAAATAATTTTAGCTTTCTAATTAATATTTATAGTAGAAAATATAACATATATAACCCTATGTAAAAAAAATTCTAAAATATATATGCTTATGTCATTTTTGTATTTACATTAACTTAATTAATATGAAGTGTCATTATCACTTACATGTGGATCCATGGGGTCCCAAAATCGACCCAAATATGCCCATTGTCGGACATGTATCAACCAATAGGGTGATGATACATTTTAGGGAAATTTAGTATAATTATAATATTATTTTGTTACCCTTATTTACTAGATTTACCCTTTAACCATGGTAAATAAAATATTGACCGGAATATTATTCAAAATGTCTAAAAATAAAAGTTACCCATTTACACAATTTGGACCTCAAGATTCTAAAAATGGAATCTATTTTTTGAAATTCAAAACACATTAGTGTTAGGAATTAATTTCAAAGTAATTCTCATTGTTAAAACAAAAAGCGTGTTTTTAAGAGATAATAACTACCAAAAGATTGGCACTTGCTTATGTCCAGTTTAAATGTGAAATTATGTAAAATGACCAAAATTGGAATAAATTGTTAAAATATAATCTAATTATACTCTAAAATCACTCAAATTCATAATTTATCACTATTAATTATTTCGATTAAAAAAGTTGTTTTAATTAAAAATTAGTAATTTTCACTATTCATCAAAATATGAAATTTATCTGAAAAGTACCAAAAACTCACCCTAAGCTAATTTAGATATTATGAATCCAAAAATGAAGTCCATTTTTAAATATTAAATGTATTAAATTTCCAAAATTTGGTATTACTATTCATAATGGCTAGTTTAATTGGTTGTGGTGACTGTTAGAACTCGAAGTTGCGTACAGCACACACTACTACATTATTCAAAGAATAGCGTACTATGGAATCTTGGGGTGAAACACTTCATGTTATTTTAATTGTAAATACATTACCTTAAAAACTTGTTGTTTTTATCTTAGTCGAGTATGATTTTATTATGGGTATGGATTTTATTTCTGATTATCATGCTAAAATTGATTTTAAATATAAGGAAGTGGTTTTTCATAAAGAGTTTCAGTTTGTAATCAAGAATGAACCCACAATATTGATAACAAATCAGGAATAAGAGAAACTTTTAAAATATGGAAATGAATGTTATCTTTCTCATATTGTTGAAAATAAGGGAACTATTCTAATTAATGATGTTACAGTGGTAAATGAATCCCTAGATGTTTTTCCAAATGTGTTTCCCAATGTTATACCTAATTGGGATGTTGAATTTAATATTGACTAGGTTCTTGATGATAATCCAATTTTAAAAATCCCTAATAAAATATCACAAGTGGATCTTTTGGATTTGAAAAATTAGTTACAGGAGTTGTTTGATAAAGGCTTCATTCATCCATGCACTTCACCATGGGGTGATCCGATTTTTTTTGTAAAAAAGAAGTTGGCTCCATGAGACATTGAATTTATTATAGAGCATTGAATAAAGATGCTATTATGAATAAGTATCATTAGACTCATGTCAATGACTTGATTAATCGACACCATGAAGCTTAGTATTTTTTAAATATTGACTTGACATCTGGGTACCATGCGTTAAAGGTGAAGGAGATAAGAATCCTGAAAAAAAATCATATTTGATATTGGCTTTATGAGTTTGATGTTATTCCCATTGGTTTGACAAATTTTCCTACATTATTTATGGATCTTATGATTAGAATATTTTGAGAATATTTGGATATGTTTTTTATTATTTTATGGATGATATTTTGGACTATGTAAAATGTTATTAGGATCATTAAAAAAATTTAAGGATTCTTTTGAAAATTCTTATAGAAAATAAATTATATGAAAAATTTAACAAATATGGGTTTTGGATGCAACAGATTTCTCTTAATGAAAAAATTTAAAATAATTATTGAATAAAAATTAATCCCACTAAAACAAAACTATTTGATGAATGGACAAGGCCTTCAAATGATACATATATTCTTAGTTTTCTAGGAGTATCAGGTTATTGCGTATAGTTTGTTAAAAACATTTCATATTTATCTAGCATGCTAACTAAGTTAACAAGGAAAGGGTTTAAATTTATTTTGATAGAATAATGTGATGTTTTATTTCAGGAACTTTAGAAGAGATTGGTGAATGCTCTAATTTTTTCCCTCTCTTCCAGAAATACAGAATTTTTCATATATAGTTATTTTTATTTTAATGGGATTGGTTATGTTCAAATGTTGAATGATTATATAATTCCTTATTATTCAAGAAAACTAAAACCTCATGAATTAATTTATCCCAAACATGAAATGTGTGACTTGTCAACAAGTTAAATTATAGCAATAGCTACCAAAGGGGAAGCTTCATCCATTTCTAGTGTCAAAGTAGAAATGGTAAAATATATCCATGGACTTCATAGTGGGGCTACCAAAGACTTATTGAGGTAAAATGTGATTGGGTTTACAGTTGATCAGATGATTATATCATCACATTTACTTCAAATTCAAGATATTATGTCGTTGTATTAGGTTTATCATCTATACCTCAAAGATATTTTCAGGTTACATGGGGTTATTCTTTCTATTTTATCTGAATTTTATCTTAGGTTCACATATAACTTTCAGAAAGGCCTTATGAAGTTGTTGGGAATATAATTAAATTTCATCACATCTTTTCCTCTTCAATCTGATAGAAAGACTGAGTGAACTATTCAAACATTGGAGGATATTCTTCAAGATGGTTCAATAGACTACCATGAATTTTGGGATCAACATCTTTCTCTAGTTATTTTTTTCTTATAATAATATATTTCATTCCATTATACATATGGTAAATTTTATGTAATTATATAAAAATTGGTGTCAAACATCATCTGTTTAGGATGAAGTCTAGGAAAGGACGTTGATGGGAAAAAAATTATTATAGAAAGTGGATGAAAAGGTGAATATGATCCAACAACACATGAAGAAAAATCAGAGTAAAAGGAATAGATATATAGATAATAGGAGGATAGACCTTACTTTTGAGTTTGGTGATCATTTTTTCCTTAAAATATCCCCCTGGAAAATTGTAATGAATTTTGGTAAGAATGAAAAGTTATGCCAACATCTCATTTGACCATTTTAAATCCTAATTAGAGTTTGACCAATTGCTTACCGAGTAGTTTTTCCTCTAATTTTATCTGAGGTACACCGTTTTTTCATGTTTTGATGGTTATAAAGTATGTTCCAGATTAATCACACATTTTGAGCCCAAAAGGAGTTTCACTTGAAGGTAATCACTCTTATAAAGAGAACCCTAATCAGTTTATTCATCATATAGAATGGGTATTTTGGAATAAGTTAATCCAAAATGTCAAGGATTTTTAGAGAAATCAAATTGTATAAGAAGAAACATGGGAATTAGAAAATTCGACAAGGGGAAGGTATCCTCACTTCATTAATAAGTTAATAAAAATTGTATGGGCACAATTTTCAGAATTTAGGTAGAATGAAACAACACAATTACTTCTAAAATAACATTTTTTCATTATATAATTAAATATGTAAATTCATCAAAAAGTAAATGAAATAATTGATATTTATAGAAATTATGGAATTTATACTGATGGAATAGTAACATGACCACAGGAATAGTAATATGGCCAATAGAATAATAACCACACCTATGAAACTATAAATACAATTCATGAATCTTAAAAGTTAAAATATTATATATTTATATCATGGAATAAGTAAATAAATAATTTGAAAGTGATAAATTAAGTGTTGATATTTTTGCTAAACATTAATTTTATTTTAATATTTTTAAAATTAACATAATTATTTAAAAGAAAATTTATTTGTATTAAATTGATTAATAAATTAATATTTTGATTTATTTTGATTATAAGATAATTTTATGAGACCATAATATATTTTTCAAAAGTGTTAAAAATTCGGTTATAGTTTTAGAATTGGTATTTTTCAAATCTATTATGATTTTAATTAAAAATTATTTATATAAAATGGAGTTCATTTTTTTATTCTACATGTATAAAATGGTTGGTTAAAATTTTTGGTGTTTTTTCGAAATAAAATAATTTTTTGTAAATAATAAAATGTTATAATTAATTGAATATATACATTTTAAGATAAATACACTATTTCTTTGATTCATCACTGATGTAAGATCCATCATCTCAAACATTCAATCCCTATTTTAATATATTTATTGATAATTCTCAAACTATCTGTATTCTTTATCCAATATAATAAACAAATGAATATAGTAATGAGAAAACACACCTCTCCTCAACTATAAATACCACCCCTCGTCACCTCTTCTCCTCACACATCAAAGCCTTGTATATTGTTTAATTTATCCCCAATTCCATTACCTATTATCTTTCCCATTCCAAATATATATTTTTCTCACCAAAAATCCAAAACTGAGGGCCTTAAAGAGGTTCTCAAGGGGTGGAATTCAAGACGTAAATTCCCCTATCATTTTCTTTTATTTTTTTCAATTATTTTTATTTTCTTATAAAATATTCACCTCACCTTATAAAAGTGAAATTAAAACTCTAGTATCATATATATACTATAATTTTTTCATTTTTTTGAAAAATTCATCATCAAAATTCATCTTCTCTTCCTTTTCTTCTAAAAGTTAGAACATTATCCGTGATGTGTTGATTTACCGCTATCATGGACGATACACTTTCATTTTTCATTAGAGCCTTCAACATTAGTCATAAACCATTATTATGATAAAATAATATTGAATTATGCATATTATAAGTTATTTAATGATTTAAAACCACTAAATAAACCTTATATTTAATAAAAAGATAAGAGTTCATAATGATCATAAAAAGCACAAAAATAAATTAAAACACTCTCATTAATGTTTTATCTAATGATTCATCCTCATATAAAAAAATGATATATAGTATCATTTGAAATTCTAGAAACATATTAACACCACTTCATTCCCCTTTTATTATTTTTATTCCATTTTATATGAAAATACATAATGGACCAACAATGGAAACCACGAAATAAATGCACCCAAAACAATGATAATAACAAAATATTATAAAAAAATGGGTTGAAAGATGTTATAAGATTAAAATATAATTAATTATAAATATGAATATGGTGTTTTAATATATTAATAACACGTTTTAAAATATTATACAAGAGTTCTGATATCATTTTATGTAATTCGAACCAGAGGTAAGATAATTATTAACCCAATTTCCATTCTTTGGGTTAACCTTCTACATCATTGATTATGTGGTAATAAAATTATTTCTGAAATTAATTTTGATTATATAATGTAAAATTATGTTTATTTACAATATATGCACATATTCTATTCTTTTTTATCAATTCTCACCTCAAATATATGATATTAGTAAGGGACTTTTCTTTAAAAATCCACTTTTAATATCTCTTTTTTCAAAATAATGATTTTTATTATGTAAGTATTCTTATTTTATGATTATATTATAATTCGTGGAAATTTTTTATGATTATTGGTGGGAACTGTATCTCCCTCTAATTCATTGGTTATTTTTATGTTTGAGGTAAAGTGTATGGTTACTCCAAGTGTAAATGTGATCGTTATTCCATAAGGTGGCTGTGAGGGTTATGTTGTAAGGTTTCCATGAGGTATATATTTTAAGGTAGCCATGAGGGTTAAAAATCATACGTTATCTACATGGGTTTGAATAATATATAAGTAATTCCAAAATTTACCTTTATAATTTAATTTATGTTTTCAATGTTTTATGGAAATCAATTGTTTTCACAAATTAGGTATATGATTCCAACGATCCAGTACCTAAGTGGTATAGGCTCTTTCATGGCATCCAAAAGACCTAAGATCATATCCAAGCAGAGATGAATTTTTGGACTGTATGAGTGTTATAGTAGGGTACTATTGCAGTACTGTAGTAGCAGCTAAACTGTAGCAGAGATTGAACTATAGCGGCGGAGGCACTATAACATGAACTGTAGAGGTGGTTGTACTATAGCATGGACTGTAGTAGTGTGTTTACTATAGCATTAATATTCCATGAGGGTTCCTTTCGTCCAAAAAATGGGATTTCAATCCTTTTATTCAGGCTACTTGGCCTTGGGCCTTTGGGCTATGTAATGGGTCTCCCTCTACCCAGTCATAAAGTGGTATTTTCATTGAATAATAAATTGCAGCTTCACCCCCAACCATTAAAAAAATTAGGTATATTATACATTATCACTAAGAAGTATGTATTTGTGAAAATGATATCATATATTAATAAGTATTCATATACTAAATGTTTCATTCTTTGTTTGTATGTTCCTTAATTAGACTATGTTCTCATCCCATGTTTTAAAAAGTATTTAATAGAGTTTAAGTGTGGTTAAATGAAAAGGAGAATCCATGATGAATGTTGGGAAGAGATTTCATGAAATTATTTTATGTTTTTTTTTAAATATTATATTATGGAATAAATGGAAACTATTTTTTAGTGCCAATTTTGTAGGCTTTTGTGTTGATATGTATGAATTATGTCCCAATTTTTTAAAACTCTTAAAATATATATATTTGTGAATGTAAGAAAGTGATTTCCAAAACATTTACTAGAATACATAATTTTTTAGGCTATATCCTTATAAATACTATCCTCATAGATAGTTTTACCATAAGATACTTCCTACCTTTTTTCTAAATCAAAATGTTTAAAGAGATTGTAGACAGGATCCTCATGCTAGTCCTCGTCCATAAAAGCACATGCCATTGAATGGTTAAGAAGGTAGATTGTGATGAACCAAATCCGGTCACCACCAAAACTAGTGCCAAACCTAGACCATGACAAGGCCCGAAGGGTTTTCCCGATCCCCGCAGGCTGGCACAAGTGCTCGGGTATCATAAAATGATAATTGGGAACGATTTACACGATTTTATAAACTTAAAACAACAAAAGAATCCAATAAAACGAATCTGGATTTTTCAAACCAAACAATCTTTTACAAAAATTAAGAATTGAATTATATAGCTTAAAACAACTCAAAAAGACTATAACAAAGGTACAAAACATAAATGAAACAGCCCAACAACCCTCATGGCATGGGTCACCTCCCTCAATCCATCTTCACAAGACTTCACCACCAAAGACCTGCTAGAAACCCGAACCACTAGAACAAAACAAATTGTACCCAACCTGCGACAAAAAATATATCCAAGTATACTTGCACCCAAAGGTGTAAGTAGGGTGTGAGCCAATTCCCATTAGGATACCACCACTAAGAGATTCCATGCGATAAACATTCAAAGTTGAAAAGCATGCATGTTTTCAAAAACATGTAATTTCTTGTTAAAATTTCAAAAAGATGCAACTAAAAAAATCAGTTTTCAAGTGGGATAATTTAAAGAATAAAAACTATTAAAATAAATACCAAGGATACTGAATTTTACAGCCACTCATACCGTATGCTGACAGTAAGCACAAAATATCTATTGAGTACAAGCAATAGTAAATAACCCCTAAGCACTAGCTAGATGTGGGTCCCAGGTACCTCCTATATCGGTGAGAGTAACCATCACAAATATTCGTTCTCGTGCACGAGGCACTAGTAGGGAACATACCCATAACCTAGTGGTCCCCAATATTCATAATCATTAATTAGTTAGAGTTGTAAGCTTCAATATTGCTAAGTGAAACTGAGGCCAAACCTCAAGAATCACTAGCATACTTGTACACGTCCACCCACCTAGATACCCGGGTTTTCCCTTTGTGCCCAAACAAGTTCAACAAGTCAATGATTATACTATTCACAAGAAAATATCATTTCCATATCATTAATTTACCAAACATCCCACATATATACAACACAAGTCACAAAAGTCCACTTTTCATTCAAATTGATTTTGAAATCCGACTCACACCAAAATAGCCCACAACACTTTTAACATTTCCTTAACACTTACACAAATTCATTAAACAATTTTATAAAACCATTACAATATATTAAAACTCTTATAACATCCCACTCACTTGTTAAATAACACCCTTTTTACCTTCAAAATCATTTTATCATCAAACATACACGAAACAGCCGACAAACAAGTTTTTCTCCAACATCACAATTTAATAAAACATTTCAGAAATTTACAAAACATTATAAAAATGTTTTACATCTTCAAACATCACTTCACCTTTCAAACCCCCATAATAGGTGAACACACATAACAAACAATACATATACACCCTTTTCCCACTTTTTTTAACCAACTAAAACATTTACAATTTTCATAAAAAGAACCTAAGTGGTGTAAATATGTCTTGCACACAAAACCCATTTCAAAAACCTATTTTAAGCCAAAATCACCCCAATCCCCTAAAAAACAGAATTGGAATCCCAATCAACATGTAATAATCCACTTTCAAATTTTATATAATCACCTTGAACAATATCACAAAATATACCCATGAGAACACACAAATCCATAAAACACTTTCAAGGAGTATAACAAGGTTACACACATAAACCCCATTCAAAGACCCTAATTTTTAGGCCCACATGACACTATATCATTACCCAACCAAAATTGGAATCCCCATTCAACAAATAATAAATCACTTCCACATTTTACAAAACTAGCACAAGAGATAACACATGAAATACATTTGAAAAATACACACTTGAAACAAAAATGTAACTTTAATACCAAATGCATTACTATTGCTACCAAAATGGGTTTTGCATAATTAATAGCATATAATGAACATGAAAAATTATTTAATCAAGAAAACTAACTCGTTATTAAATTGTTACCCATGGAATCACCTACCGAATGTGTCGAAACACTCAAATATTGGGGTGAAACATCAACTGCATGACCGCCGCACCTCAGGGAAGTTAAAAGAAACCTAAAACCTCAATATTTCACTCAAAAGATAGTAAGTTAGAACCAAGGCACGAAACATAACTTCTGGACTTTTTATAATTCAACGATTATGGAAGAAACCCAAAGCAATTTGAGAGAGGAAAGAAATGGACTCACTTACTTGAAGTATCCTGAATTAATCACTCCCAAAACAATAGTTTCTGTAATTTAAAACGTCCAAAATTCATTGGTTGTTAGAAAAAGATGTAGGAGGTCATTTAAGAACTAGAATGGAGGGAAAAGAGTAATAATTGAGAGAGCTAAGAAGGGATGAAGTTACCACTTCAATTCTGGACGATTTGAGACATCCTATACAGTTCATCCCTATGTCGCGATTTCAAAGAGCTCCAAGGAGGTGGGAAAGAAAATGGGAGCGCACCTGGGTTTATTAGAGTCTAGTGGGAGGTGGAATAACAGAAAAATACATTATGTTTAATAAGATATTAAAAAATTATGGAAACATTTTAAAACTGGAAAATGGGCTTTCGGGTTGGCCCAATTCTTAAATAAAAACCCAAATCCTCCATGATTATGGATTTATAAAGGATCCAAATTTAAATTTCGATGTTAATAGGTCAGAGGAGACCATTTAGGAATTGTAATGGGGTAAAATATTAAAAAATGAAAAAGTTATAAAATAAACAAATTTTTTTTTAAATCTGGAATTGGGCTCACGGTTTGGCCCAATTCATGAAAACTCATCTATTCCTCCATAAAACCTTTGGAAACCCTCCAAAACAAAGAATTATAGGAAAATAAGTGAAGTTTAACTTTAAAATAAGTCATGTATGTGACAATTCTCCCCACCATGAAAACTTTCCGTCCCTAAAAAGCTACAGAAAGGCCAGATAAGAAAACCAAACCCAACTGATAAACCAAGATGTACTCCCTTGCCAGGTTTCACCCCCAAAGGCCAAAACACCTCCAGTGATCAATTAAGGAAGGAATACTTCACAAAACAAACATACACCACATTCCTGAAACAATAAATCATATTTAGGCTTTATCCCAAAGGAAAAATCCTCAAACACTATCCGAACATGACTCAAGAAATTCACCCAAATGAACAACGACATAAACAAGGTTACACTTACCTTGCTATAACTAAACCATTGGGAACTCTCCAATCTCAGTAGTTACCCAAGGAAGATTTAGGTAGCTTGATAGATCCGAACGAGACTACCTACCACCAATACAAGACCATGTATAAGTCTATGTTATTGGTACGGGGGGAAAAAATAGGCTCTCCACCATAAGAACCAACCATCTTAATCGACCAACATGGGTCGGTACAGAAATACCCCAAAATATATAAAGTTGGAAAGACCACATGGTTAGTCTGCACGGTTTGGAAAACCATGAACTAATAGTGGTGATTCTTCTATCTACATGGTTTTCTGGGGCATGGTCACTACTAACCAAGTGCAAACCGTTTGGTCAACCTGTCGAGCCAAACATTATACCTTTCTCTAAAGACTCAATGGAAACCAAAGGGGGAGTGAATACCATTGGGAGATGACATGGGTATAAGGCCCTCCACCTATTTCCACCGAACATGAACAACAGAAGAAAGATGATGACACCATAGGTTTAAAATCATCTTATCTTTCATACTGAGTATATGACTTTATACAAGGGTTTAAACGACACTGTGGTTTCCCTTGACTACGCGCCAGCTTCTCTCCGGGACCTATGGCTGGAGCTCAAAATATTGAAGCATCTTCAGACTCGCAGTTAGGCTGTGGAAACCCCTATATGGAACTTCTTCTTTAGATGTCGCAAACAACTACACCACATACCCCGATGGGTTCGTCAAGACATAACACACTCCATAACTCACATTACCAAAACCAGACATTTCACTAAAACAAGATATCAGAAGATGCACACACATCGCACCTTGTTTCTTTGGGTGAGAAACAAGAGAAGGGCAGGACACATATAAACACCTTCCTCTGAGATATAGGATTTGATGTTTTTTCCAAGTGATACATACTTCCAACATAACATAGAACCTCTGAGTATTGTGTGACCTTAACCTTTACACTCAAAAGAGAACACAACATCACAATGCGTCACCGAACATGACCCTTGTGATTGATAGAAACAATATATGGAATGGGACCATATTCCAAGTCCTTAAACAACGGACAAGTCCAAAAAGAGGACACAATATCCTATTATGACCAAAATCTCAAAATTGGTGGTTTAATAATAACTCTTACTTCAAAGAAACTATGAAGAACCCGGAGGCCCTCTTAGACACCATCATTACACTCATCTACACTAACAACCAAAGAACACTTCCACCATCGATGAATCATGAAACTTAAGAAACAAAGGTCTCTTTCAACCTTCCACAAGCACTATCCCACTACAAGAGGATCCACAAATCAACGAAATGAATGGGTGTAGACTCAATCAACAATGATCGATAAAATATTTTGTATATTGATAAACTGGAGGATTTTACAATGGAAAAACAATACGGGTTGCACTTTAGTTGTGCATTAACCCTTAATGGGGGCGTACCATATCCAATAAGAGAACCCAAGGACCCAACCAAGCTGGTACATTGGTCAAAACATGCCATAAACCAGATCCAAATACATGAAGGGAACCTCCATAAAGGCATCCCAAAACATTTTTCAAAAGAGACCACTAACCGTCCCTACAACACAGCTTACCGACCAAACACAAACCCAAAACACAGTTCAAACAGAAGGGGTTCTTGGACTCAAAACATCCCACAACATCAACATTTTCAAAAACCCATAATACAATACATACCAAACTATTCATCAAGACATCATGTTTTTCTTTAAAACCAATTCTTTAAAAACAAACAGTTTAGCAGTAAGCGTATCCACCAATGGTACCCCATTGGCCTCACACATGCATGTTTTTGTGCCACACCGGGCACCCTCCTCATATCCGTCTTGGAACTCATCCAATCATGCCATCTACTATCCATCATCCCATATAACCCCATGCATTTGGTCACTCATGGAAATACCAAAGCTTAAAACAAATATTCTTTCCACTTTTCAAAACCAAAACTGTCAACCAACACATCCTTTTTCTCAAAACTGTTAACCATGAGATCCAAATCCCAATTCAAATATTTCAAAAATTTTCATAAAGACACAACCATTTATACAATAACTCAATTTCATGTTATTAACATCAATTTCATAACATCTCATCCCAACAAAACACCCTATGATAGTTTAGAAAACTCTATTGGAAACACTTTTTCAAAACCAACTTCAGTATAGTTTCCGCTTTCAAAAGATGTGTAAGCACACCATTTTCCATTTCAAAACAATTCTGAATATTCAGTTACATTATTTCATAAATAAAACCATTCCATGTTTATTTTAAAATCATTTCACAAAAAATTTACACTTCTTAAAACAAAGTCAATTTAAAACCAAAGTTCCATGATTTCAAAACTAAAGAACACAAGACAATGAGAGAGGAAACTAGTTTCAATGAGAGACTTAGACATATGGTTGGAGGCCATATTCATTTCACTTCACTGTCATAGAGAGTGTTCTATGGAATATCCCCATCTCCACATGGCATTCCAGGCCCTGCGAGATTACTGAGACATTGAACCCAACTCTCTTTTCATTTCTGCTAATCATCATTAAACCAAGAAAACAAAAGGACTCTGAAAGGTCCAGACTTCCCTTAGAGACTTGAATCCCATCATGAGGTGTGGTGATCAGCCACACTACTCATAACCAAAATTCCAAGTCCCAAAAATCCTAACTCCAGACTATCTCGACTGTTCCCCAAATAACATGACCCAAAGAGAGCAAACCTCCTCTGATACCATTTTTCACGAACCAAATCCAGTCACCACCGAAACCAGTGCCAATCCTGGCCCATGACAAGGCCTGATGGGCATTCCCGATCCCCATGGGCTGGAACAAGTTCTTGGGTATCATAAAATAAGAATTGGGAATGATTTACCTGAGTTTATAAACTTAAAACAACAAAATAATCCAATAAAATGAATCTAGATTTTTCAAACCAAACAATCTTTTACAAAAATTCAGCACTGAATTACATAGCTTAAAACAACTGAAAAAGACTATAACAAAGGTACAAAACAAAAATTAAACATCCCATGAATTCTCATGGCATGGGGCACCGCCCTCAAGCCATCTCCACAAGACTTCACCACCAAGGACCTGCTAGAAACCCAAACCACTGGAACAAAACAAATTGTACCCAACCTGCGACAAAAAAAATATCAAAGTCTACTTACACCCAAAGGTGTAAGTATGGTGTAATACAATTCCCAGAAGGATACCACCACTAATAGATTCCATGGGATAAACATTCAAAGATGAAATTCATGCATGTTTTCAAAAACATGTAATTTCTAGTTAAAATTTCTAAAAGATGCAACTAAAAAATCAGTTTTCAAGTGGTCTAATTTAAAGAATAAAAACTTTTAAAATAAATAACAATACTGCTGAATTTTCCATCCACTCATACCATATGATGAAGGTATGCACAAAATATCTATTGAGCACAATCAATGGGAAATAACCCCTAGGAACTAGCTAGTTTTGGGTCCCAAGTACTTCGTATCTCGGTGAGAGTAACCATCACAAATATTCGTTCTCATGCACGAGCCACTAGTAGGGAACATACCCATAACCTAGTGGTCCACAATATTCATCATCATAATTTAGTTAGAGTTGTAAGTGTCAATATTTCTAAGTGAAACTGAGGCCAAACCTCACTGATTCACTAGCATACTAGTACACGTCCACCCACCTAGATACCCGGGTTTTCCCTTTGTGCTCAAACAAGTTCAACAATACAATGAATATACTAATCCCAAGAAAATATCATTTCCATATCATAAATTCACGAAATATCCCACATGTATACAACACAATTCACAAAAGTCCACTTTTCATTCAACTTGATTTTGAAATCTGACTCACACCAAAATAGCCCACAACACTTTTCACATTTCTTTAACACTTCAACAAATTCATTAAAAAAATTTATAAAACCATTCCAATATATTAAAACTCTTATAACATCCCACTCAATTGTTACATAACACCTTTTTTACCTTCAAAATCATTTTATCATCAAACTTACATGAAACAGCCGACAAACACGTTTCGCTCCAACATCACAATTTAATAAAACATTTCAGAAATTTACAAAATGTTTTAAAAATGTTTTACATATTAAAACATCACTTCACCTTTCAAAACCCCGTAATAGGTGAACACACATACCAAACAGTACATATGAACCCTTTTCCCACTTTGTTTAACCAACTAAAACATTTACAATTTTCATAAAAATAACCTAAGTGGTGTAAATATTTATTGCACACAAAACCCATTTCAAAAATCGATTTTATGCCAAAAGCACCCCAATCCCCTACCGAAACAGAATTGGAATCCCAATAAACATGTAATAATCCACTTTCAAATTTTATATAATTACCTTGAACAATATCGCAAAAGATACCCATGAGAACACACAAATCCATAAAACACTTTCAAGGAGTATAACAAGGTTACACACATAAAACCCATTAAAAGACCCTACTTTTTTGGCCCACATGACAATATATCATTACCCAACCAAAATTGGAATATATGTTCAACAACTAATAAATCACTTCCACATTTTACAAAAATAGCACAAGAGATAACACATGAAATACCTTTGAAAAATACACACTTCAAACAAAAATGTAACTTTAATACCAAATGCTTTACTATTGCTACCAAAAATGTTTTTTGCATAATGAGCAGAATATAAGGAACATGAAAAATTATTTAATCAATAAAACTAACTCATCATTAAATGGTTACCCACAGAATCACCTACTGAATGTGTTGAAACACTCAAATATTGGGGTGAAACATCAACCGCACGACCGCCGCACCTCATGGAAGTTAAAATAAACCTAAAACCTCAATATTTCACCAAAAAATAGTAAGCTAGAACCTAGGAACCAACCCTAACTTCTCAACTTTTTATAATTCAGGAATTATTGAAGAAACCCTAAGCAATTTGAAAGAGGAAAGAAATGGACTCACTTACTTTAAGTATCCTGAATTAATCACTCCAAAAACAATAGTTGATGAAATTGAAAACAGACAATATTCACGGGTTGTTCGAAAAAGATTTATGAGGTCATTTAGGAACTAGAATGGAGGGAATAGAGTAAGAATTGAGAGAGTTAAGAAGGGATGAAGTTACCACTTCAATTCTGGCCGATTTGAGACACCCTATGAAGTTCATCCCTAAGTCTCTATTTCAAAGAGCTCCAAGGAGGGGGGGAAAGGCAATGAGAGCACGTATGGGTTTATTAGGGTCGAGAGGGAGGTGGAATCACCGAAAAATCCATTATATTTAATAAGATATTAAAGACATTAAAGAAACATTTTAAAACTGGAAAATGGGATTTCGGGTTGGTCCAATTCTTAAATAAAAACCCAAATCCTCCATGATTATGGATTTATAAAGGCTCCAAATTTAACTTTTGGTGTTAATAGGTCAGAGGAGACCATTTAGGAATTGGAATGGGAGAAAAATATTAAAAAATGAAAATGTAATAAAAGAAAAAAAATTTATTTTTAAATCTATAATTTGACTCACGGTTTGGCCCAATTCATGAAAACTCATCTATTCCTCCATATATCCTTTGGAAACCCTCCAAAACAAAGAATGAAAGGAAAATAAATGCAATTTAACTTCAAAATAAGTCATTTATGTGACATAGATAGTAGAGAGTGTGATGAACGATGATTGTTCATATGCATATGTCATAGGTGGTAGTGCCAAAAATGTCGAGCATTGTTTGAGGTGTGACTAGCATATCATCTACCTATGTGTGTAATTTTTTTGATTTAAGATCCTTCCACTCCTTTTTCCCTCATGTTTTTGTCCATAACTTGGGACTAAAAGTTTAGAGACTTATAGTTCTGATGGTGCTATCTATATTCAAATAAATTCATGCTTCCTTGTTTGAAGTGTGATAGAGATTTAGAATAGTGATGGGAATCCCCGATCCCTTGGAAACATTTTCTTGTTATAGATACATCCATATAATGTTATCCATTGAGTGGATAAATTTAATTCCAAGTGGGTAGTTATCAATTATTTCTAGAGGAGAGTTTTTTCTGACGCGGATGGACAGTGAGTGGTGTTCAATGGTGGGTGAGCTTTTTTGATGGAAGGAGGAAAATTGGAATCTATTTTTTCACAATGGGTTATGATATTTTTAGAATATTCATTTATGGGTTTTTGAAGGGTTTTCAATCAGTTCCTAGAATATTTATAAAATGAGATTATTCCACTACAACCTCAACATGATTTTGAGTTTGGTATAATGTTCTAGAAGAGCATTTCTTTAATTTCAATGGACTCATAACAATATCCTCCTGCAAAGCTATGAGAGAATATGTTATAGGTGGATTGTCTTTTTTTGAGGGGTTTCATCTAACCTAGTCTTTTATCATTTGGTTTTCCATTCTTTTTAACCAAGAATGTGGATATTATTCTATGGTTATGTGTATACTAATGAAGGGTGAATGAGGTGACTATTAGGAACTGTTACCCTATTCCAAGGATAGATGATCTATTTGACTAGGTTAGGGGAACTATTTGGTTCTCTATGATCAATATTAAGTTCATATATCTCCAGTTAAAGTTGAATGGTGAGGATATCACAAATACTATCTTTAGGTAAAGGTATTATCAGTTTGAGTTTATATTCATTTTGTTCAATATTATAAATGAATCATCCATGTTTATAGGGATTATGAACTCTATGTTCAATTAATATCTAGAGAGGTTATTTGTTTTTTTAATTTATGATATCCTTGTCTAATAAAGGTCGGAGTAAGATAATTCCGAGCATCTTAGAGAAATTTTACAAGGCTTCAACACCACCATCTCTCTGGGATGCTGTCTAAGTGATTATTATGGCCACGTGAGGTGAGTTTACATGGATATGTGGTGTCATAGTTGGGTGTTGCAGTAGAAATATAAAATATGGTTAATGGTTTTCATGGAATGTTCCCAAGAACATGGAAGAGGTACATATTTTCCTTCTAATTTTGGGCCATTTACCAAGGTTTGTGAGTTATTTACCTCAATTTTAATCCCCATTGACAACATTGGATATAAGGGACCAGGATTTTGTGTGGATCCAATAGTGTAAGGAAATGTTCAATTACCTGAGGAAGAGATCTGATAGTGCATCAGTGCATCAATTTTGTAAGGATGTTGTTTTGTTTCAGGTTATCTATGATTTGACACATCTTGTATTTGGATTCATGTTGATGAAATATATATTTGTGATATATTTTGGGTCTAGGCAGTAACATCCCCATAAGCATATGTATTTCACCCATAATATCATGATAGTGAATGTTTTATTTCTTGAATGTTATGGATGAATCACCTCATTGATGAATGATTTGTAGTTTTTATATACTACAATAGGTTGAAATATGTTTTATATTTGTGTAATATAATTATTTTTCTATGGGGGTGGATGGTGTATCATTCGGATTTTGATTTTGAGATCTCTTACAACTTGGGAAAGGGGAATGTTATTATTGATGCACTGAGTCAAAAGTACCAAGGGGTTTTTTTTCAAGAGTGTATAGATGATGGTAAAGGGATAGAATATATTTAATTGTTGTTTCTTAACATTCCTGATAAATGGAATTCCTGGTAATATCTATTATATGTTATCAGAGTATTATTTGTTGATGTAGAAGAGGAGTCCTGGTGGGGAGACTCATAGGTAGAATTGATTCCTGACAGTGTTGTCTATAGTGATACCATTGAGGGATGGGAAAAAGATGGTATGAACCTAGTGTTTCTCCAAGGAATGATGTTCATTACACTAGAAATGTGTGGGGGTTTTATACATAAGTTTCATATCTCACTATTATTTTTACATCATAGTGTGACCCAGATGTATCCTGGTATGAGGAGGCAACTTTGGTGGATATGGATGAAATTTTCAGTGGAAGAGTTTATGGGGAGGTGTTTGGTTTTTCAGTATGTGAAAGAAGAGAAATATATTAAATGATGTTAGTTATAGTCCTTAAATGTTCCCAATGTGAAATGGGGAGAAATATTGATGGTCGTATTCAGAAGTTTATGTTGGGATCTAAGAAGTTGTGATGTGGTTTTTTTTATACTGGACTTACTAGAGACATCTTCCCAATTTCTTATAATCCATGAGTCATGTTTTATAGGTTTTTTAATAAGATAATATGTGAATTATGTTTCTAGGAAACATGAGTTTCCAATGACCATCATATTTGATCAGGATCTTTATTTTACCACTATATATGGAAGGTATTACAATATTATTTTTTCTCTAAATTTTACTGTAGTTATGCCTTTAACCCAATGATAGATAGGCAGATGGAGCAGACCATCCAGATAATAAAGGATATGATGGAATCTTTTTTCTTATTCTATGATGGGTACTATGTAAAACAGTTTACTTTTTTTTATTTTTCATTAAATAAAATCTAGTACTGATACATTTTAATGGATCCATCTAAGTCATTATACGACCTAACATTTCATTCTCCATTGGGTTGGAAAGAGGTTGGGGATTGAGTAGTTCCTTATCCTAATGTGAAGTAGATAATGATCGATAAGATCCAGTTGGATCAAAAAAATATGACAGAATCACAAGACCATTAAAAAGACAGTGCCTATCATTGGTGGATGTCCCTAGAGTTTGAGTATAGAGGCCATGTGTTCTTGAGAGTCTCCATTTGATGAAGATAGTAGAGGTTTAGCAGGGGGAGTGTGCTCTCACCCTGGTTAGGTGGTCCTTTTGAGGTGATGAGATGAGTTGGAGAGGTTTCATATCAGTTTAAATAGATACTATATCTATAGAGGATCCATGATGTATTGATCATATCCCTTAATCATTGGATACTTAGTGATGACTCCCACATCATTGACTAGGGTTAAAAGGATATTGAGGATGAAGCGATGTTCACAATGTAACCTATAGAGATCTAGAATCATTAAGATATGGTTATGCATGGATGAACCATTCCGTTGTGTTTCTTATTGTGGAGGCATGATGGAAAAGAGGAGAGTACATGGAGTGAGATATGTAGAGTCATACCCAGTACCTAAAGATGTTTTGACTCGTTAATTGATCTATTTTGTTTTTGATCTTATGATCATAATCCTTTATATTATATGAGATGTGTTTTCAAATAGTTTTTATGTGTTATGTGTGATAAAGATTCCAATATATGAAAAGGGAAGTACCTGAATCTCTATCAAGATTCATTATACTTAGACATGATTAGAACAATGTAGGAAAGTCAGTGACTCCCAATTTGGATAATATTGTTAAATGGTAGATGGTACTCCATGATTTTTTCTTGGGTTAAAGTAGTGTTTTTAGTGGTAATTATTGGTTTTGGATATGTGGAGGTTGTTATGGTTTAGTGGGGATGTGGTTGTGTGGTTGTGTAGTGATGTGGGTGTGTGGGATGTTGTGGACTGTGGATGGTGTCTGATGTGTGGTTTCATTCACAATTAGTAATTATTATGTGGTTGGGATGGGATATATTTTCTTTTTATATTTCAAGGGTGATTTAGTTATTATGTTTTCTTGGAGAAATTCTAGTTGTAATGAGAAACTGGTGAGGTATCTCTGTGGGTGGTTGTTCAAACACTATTCTATTCCATTGTGGTGTTGAGGTGTGTTGGTAAGGTGGAATATCTATTAAAATTTCCACTATTTCTAAATAGGTTCCATGATATCCCTAACATATCCCTCTATCTTTAGTAAATTTATGATGAATCTCATGTCATTAAATTTGGTCAGTTGGATATCGAGGATAAAGAAATGTTCATAGAGAAAATAGTAGAGATCACAAGTCATTAAGATATAGTGATGCATGGATGAACCATTCCTTTGGGTTTATTATTGTGGAGGGATGGTTTCTTATAGGATAGTACAAGTGAGTGAGATTTGCAGATGTATACCTAGCACTTGAAGTTGTTTTGAGTCTTTCTTTTCTCTGTTATATTTTATAAATTTTGATGATAAAGCTTTATATTTTATGAGATGTGTTTTCTCATTCTTTTTTATGTGTTATGTGTGATAAAGATTCCAATATATGAAAAGGTAAAGACATGAATCCCTATCAGGATTCATTATAATTTTACTTGATTAAAACTATATGGTAGTCACTGACTCCCAATTTGCTTAATATTGTTACATGGTAGATGGAATTCCCTGATTTTTGTGATTGGGGTAATCTTGTTTTTTGTTGTTGTAATGATTGGTTTTAGATATATGGAGGTTGATATTATTGACCAGTGATGTGGTTGAGCACTGATGTGGGTGTGTGGGATGTTGTGGATTGTGGATTGTGTGTGATTTGTTATGTAATTCAAAATTAATCATTATGATGTGGTTGTGAGGGGATATAATGTTTTGGTATATTTCATGTCCATTTCAGTTATTGTGTTTGTTTGGTGGAATTTAAGGTGTAATGATAACCCTGTGGGGTATCTTAGTGGGTGATTGTTTGAACACTATTCTATTCCCAGTGTTTGAATTATATTCATGATGGATATAATAATTTTAGAGGTATCTAATGAAATTTTATTGGCTTATTCATCCCATTACATTTATGTATTTGTGGTTGGATAGATATCATAGAAGGCTAGAGGAGGTTCAATGTAGTTTTAACTATTGAAGATCTATATCTAACCTATTATATTGTAAAATTAGTTTTTATAGTTTACTCTAGTGGTTTACAACTTGTTTAGTTGATGATTTATGGATTGTTTATAGTTTAGGTGTAGGGAATAAAAAGTGTTTACACTACATTTAGTGTTTTTACATAGTAAGATTATTTTGGCCTAAAGATCCACAAATTTCAAAAGATGCAGTGGTATTAAAGATTTTAAGGCATAAAGGTTGTTTTATAGCATAGGTTTTGGGAGACCATGTAGTTTATAGAAAAAACACGTAATTTTATCCAAAAATCAATAAAGTTTTAAGTTGTTTATAATCACAATACATCCAATTTTTCATTCATTTGGATCATCATCACTCTTTTATTATCAGTAAACCCTATACGGTTTTTAGAGATTTTACATCCCATTTCATCATGTTTCAATTAGTGTGTTCTATTGATCAAGTTCTGGTTATTAGTGGTAATACATTAACCATTTCATGGTTTTTCCTCTTAATCAAATCTTATATAACCACTATTGTGTTATTGGTTATATTTCAGTGTGTGTTTTGATGATCCCTTGATGTAGTGTATTTTGATTCATGATCTTGTGGTTTTGTTGTGGTTTTTGATAAGTTTTTTCATATCCATATGGTTAACAATGATATATTAAAGCTTCTTCATGGTTTGGATCATTGTTCTAAATGTGTGAAAAATTCATGGTGTTTTTCTTATTGGGTGGATAACGATGGTTGGATTAAAATGATAATAATTAGCATAATTAAAATTGATGAGTATGGAGTGATATCACATGATTTATTTATTTGATATATGTTTCTAATATTATTGAGAATGTTTTCTAGAAATATTAAATGTAATAGATGTTCAGAGCCTTTTTCCTATATAGTGGTTACAATTTGATGACCCATGTTTTGTTATTGTGTGATCACACCATGAATAATAATTACAAATAACATATATATAGTCAATAATATTTTCAAATTGAATCAATTTTTATAGAAAATTATATGTTAAATTAATGTAGTAATTTGTTTAATTCTGAGAAATGAATTGTGGATGTTGGGATTTTATTCCATGTGTTGTTGTTCTTGTTGAGTTTCCTTAGATGGTTATGCTTTAATGTTATTGTGAGTGGTTTATATGTTTTGTTTCCTTGTGTACTTTGGGTTTTTGGGTTATAGTTTTAGAGACTAGTTGGGCATTATGATGTGTGGGGAAGTGATATGATGTCGTGGTTAGATGGAATGAATGTGATGTGGGAGATTGTGGGAAGTAGTGCATAGTTGATGAAATGTGGGAAGTTGGGGTGTGGTTGTAGTACATAGTGGTTTTGGTGTGCAATGTCCATGATATGTTGTGGTGTTGTGTGATGTGGATATGGGGTTTATTTTGTTTGCAATATGTGGTGACGAAGTGTGGTGATGATGGGTTTTTTTTCATTGTGGTTGTGTTGTTACATGGTTTGGATAGTGTATTTGAGGTGTTGTGAGGAAAATTCAAGTGAAGTGGGAAAGTTGTGTGGAGTGGTTGTGTTAATGTTCTTAGTATTACTGGAGTAAATGTTAATGATGAATGAAATTATTCAATGAGTGGATTAATGGATTAATTTTCTAGTTTTGTAAATATGAATGATTTGGTTTATTCAATGAATGTTAGTGAAATTTGATTAATATGAAAAGTGTAGAAACATGTAATTGATTGTGGGAAATGTTATGTAACTAATGTTGTTATTGTGTATAGTTTCATATGGTGGTGGTTGTAGTTTTGATAGTTGAAATTTATTGTAGTGTTGGTTTTGTATTGGGTTATATTTTTGTTTATTTGAACACAAAGGTTTGTTATTTTGTGTTATAGATATCATGCATTTTAGGTTATTTTGTTATGAACCCCACCTGAGTGGGATTACCTATCCAACACGTAGGGGTTCAACATTCTGAGTATTTTAACCAACCTATAGGATAAATGTTATATTTATGGTCATCTTATCCTATCATATTCTCTTTATAATGTGGTAGTGACTTGGGTTGTTATTATATATTTCCAAGAAATGATGATACAGGTTGATGTTGGACATTATGTAGTAATGATGTGTTATCCTAGGATTCTTTTGGAAGGATGTGATGTGTTTTCCTAGGTGTTTATGGGTGAGACATGATGTGGTGTGATGTGATATACATTCAGTGTAATTCATGGTATTTGGAGGGTATTAAGTTCTTCTCCTTCACATTCAGTATACCCTACTTCTATGGTTATGTGATGAAGATTTAGTTGATTTTATGTCCTTGGTGTTTGTTGGTGTGATGCGATGTGATGTGTTAGCCCAAGTGTTTTCAGGTGAGATGTGATGTGATATGTGTATAATAGATGGGATCATATGACGTTTGATGTAGGGAAGTGAGAGTATAATATCAGTGGGGAAGTGGTAGCAAGGAACCTTTCATTATTCGGATCATTATGTTATATTACTAAATTTAATGTGTGATTTTTTGTATGGACAATTGTGACTGGGATTGGTTAGATGACCATTTTGGGAGTGTGTTGGTTATGTTATTTGTTCACTCTAACATTAACATTCTCTTTAAACATGTTCACCTGATTCCTCCATAACATTAGCACAAATAAAACTTACAATATCACTATATCAGGGGTGAAATACATATTCTTGTGGGGTTGATACTGCCTAGACCCACAATAGATCACAATATTATATTACATCAACATGAATACAAATTCAAGATATGAAACATCACAAATAACCTAAAACACAACACCATTATCATGAGACTCTAGCACTGAATCTCTATCCAACGTCTTCATCTTGTAATATAACACTGACTCGTACTGATGTATCCATACAAAAACATCATCCCTTATATCCAACATCTTCAATGGGTCCATAGATTGAGATAAATCAAGTAAAAACATCTGATAATGGCCCATGATACCAAGGAAACAATGAACATATACCTTCTTATTGGGGAAATTCCAAGAAAAAATGTCCTCAATATTTGATTTTTCTACTACAATAACCTACTATAATACCACATAGCTATCTAAGCTCACATCACATGTCCATAACTTTCACTTGTACAGCATCCCAAAGAGATGGTGGTGTTGAAGGACTTGTAAAATTTCTCTAAGATGCTTGAAATGATCTTACTATGACCTCAATTACATTAAGATATCATCAATGAATACAGAAAATAAACTCTCTATAAAATCATTGAAAATGGAGTTCATAATTCATATGTGCATAGATGGTGTAATTCTAATACTGAAGTGCATGCCCATAAAATTGAAGTGATCATACCTACACCTAAATATAGTATTTGTGATATCCTAATCATTCACCCTTAACTAGTGATATATAAACTGATGATTTATCATAGATAACCAACTAAGGACACTCATCTAGTCAAACATCTCATCTATCCTCGAAATAGGGTAACAGTTCTTGATAGTCACCTCATTCAACCTTTTTTAGATTATACATATCCATAGACTACTATATAAATTCTATGTTAAAAATACTGCAACACCACTTGAAAACACACAAGGTTAGATGAAACTCATCAACAATAGATAATCCACCTATAACCTCAAGTTTCATAGCTTTGAAGGAGGCAATCGGTAGGAAGCAATCGAAATCGATGACACACTCAACCACAATAGTATTCCAAAAAATACATCATGTCGAGGGGGTAGGTTAATAACCTCATCTAAAAAATATTCTCGGAACTCATTGAAAACACTATGAGGACCATTAAATTATGATTCTACTAATATCTCAACCAACTATGACAAAATAGATTCCACTTTCCTTCCCCCCATCCAATAACCTCACCGACCACTGAACACCACTTGATGGCCCTCGACATTAGAAAAAACTCTACACCATTACTAATTGATTACTGTCCAAATGGAATTAAACTAATCTCACCTATGGATAACATTATATTGATGTATCTAAAATAAGAAAATATTTCCTATGGATTTTGGAATCCCATCACTATCTTACACCCCTAGCACACATCAAACAAGGAAGCATGATCTCCTTTCATTGTAGATAACACCAGGTGAACTAGAATTCCTTATATGTATAGTCCTAATGGATTGACCAATTTGGAGAGACAAAGTAATAAAAGGCTCGTGAATCAAAAAAATTACACTAATGGGTAGATGATATTATAATCACTCCTAAAAAAACTCCAAACATTGTTGGATCTACCACCTATTACATGTGAATCCGACCAAGCTGTGTTTGTCTAACTCTCTACTGTCTACATCCACAACTATTCATTGGCCTGTGTTATTATGGATGGGTACTAGTGTGAGGATCCTCTCTAAAATCACCTCCCACTCATGGATTCATGAAAAATGAAGGAGGTTTCTACTGGTAAAATTGCCTCTGAGGACATTACTTTTAAGGACCTGACCTTAAACATTACATAATATTGTAAATTATTATGGAATTGATTTTATTAAATTCCCAAAGATATTTTTTGTCTTATATAATTGGGATATAATTCATACATATCAACCCAAAAGTATACAAATTGGTTACTACTAAAATATTCTCCATTTCTTCTATAATACAATTTTTAATAAAATAATGAAATCTTTTCATGAAAAGTTTTCAGAATAGTCATTGTTTCTTCTCTTTTCCTATTACCTATCCTTAAACCCTGTGAAAAACATTTTAAGACATTGTATTAGCACAAAATCTCAGTAAATAATATAAAATGAATGAAAAAAACCTTTATTCCATGAATACTTATAAACATAGGATATTAATTTCCGAAGGACATACTTCTCGCCCATAATGTATCATAAACATACTTTGTTAAAACAAGAGATTTCCATAAAACATAACAAACATAAATTAAACAATATAGGATACTTCAGGGATTTATTATTTATGATTTTAACCCTTAAGTATACCATTGGATTTGTAACCCTCATGAATACCTTATAATGTAACACTCACAGCGACCTTATGATGTAACCCTCATGGCTACCTAATTGTGTAACCATCACAGTTACACTTGGAGTAACTATACAGTCGACCTCAAACTAAAAAATAATCATTGCATTAGAAGAAGATATATTTCCCACCCATAATCATAATAAATTACAAAGAATGGTAACATAATCATTAAACAAGAATACTCATATCATAAAAATCATTCATTTTGAAAAAAGATAAATTAAAAGAGGATTTTTAGAATAAAAGTCCCTTATAAATATCAGATATTTGAGGTGATAATTGATTAAAAAGAATGAAATATGTTATAAAGTTTAAATACACATAATGTAATATAATATAATATAAATTAATTTTCAAATTAATCTTAGTACCATATAATAAATGATGTAGAAGGTTAACGCAAGGAATAAAAATTGGGTTAAGAGTTCCCTTACCTCAGGTTCGTTTTACATCATACAAGTTCAAAACTCTTGAATGATAGTTTAAATAATGTTATTAATACATTAATGAACAGTATTTATCTTTATAATTAATTATATGATATTATTAAAACATATTTCCTACTATATATGAATAATATTTTGTTATTATAATTGTTTTGGGTGCATTTATTTCTTAGTTACCATGGCTGGTCCATTATGGAATTTCTTATCAAATGAAAGAAAAAATCTAAAGTATAATGAAGTGGTGTTAATATGTTTTAAAATTTTTAAATGATACCATGTATCATTTTGTTTTTTGATATAATTATGAATCATTGGATAAAATATTAATGAGAATGATTTAATTTATCTTCGATCTTTTTTTGATCATCATGAACTTATATCATTTTATTCGATATGATGATTATATATTTGTTCAATAACATTAAATAACTTATAAAATGTATAATAAAAAATTATTTAACCATAATTTTGGTTTCATGACCAGCCCTAAAGTCTCTAATAAAAAATTAATGTGTATCATCCATGATGGTTGTTAATTGTCACATCATGAATGATGTTCTCATTTTAGAAGAAAAGGGAGAGGGGAATAAGTTTGATGAAATTATTTTTCCATAAACATGATAAAATTAAATTATATATAAGATAATTAATTTTTCATTACACTTGTTGAAGTTGAGTTTAAGATATTATAAGAAAAGGAAAATAATAGGAAAAAATAAAAGAAAATGAAAGATGATTTTACCTCTTCATTTCTCCTCCTTGAGAACCTCCTTAATGCCCCTAGTTTTGGTCTTTTGGTGAGAACAATAGGTCTTGGACGTAGTTAATTGTCTTGGGATGGGAATTGGGAAGAAATTATGAAATATACAAGGCATTTAGGTGTGAGGATAAGAGGTGACGAGAGGTGGTATTTATAGTGGAAGAAAGGGGTGTTTTTCCATCACCGTTTTCATTATATTATTATTTTGGATCAAGACTATGAATAGTTTGATAATTATCAATAAATATATTAATATACTGATGTAATGTTCGATATTATGGTTCATACATCTGTTATGACTAATGAAATAGTCTATTTAACTTATAATGTATATATATAGTAAATTATTATATTTTTCTATTTACAAAAAATTCTGGTATTTCAGAAAAAAAAATTCACCCTAATCATTTTTTGACAAGTAGAATTAAAAATGACAACCATTTTATAAAAATAATATTATAAAAATGAGATATTAAATTATTAATTAAAATCATAATTTATTCAAAAATTACAAATTTTAAATCTATATCTCAATTATTAACACTTTTAAAAATTAATGAAGGTCTCAAAATATTTAATTAAAATCCTAGGAAAATAAAATATTAATTTGGGAAAATATTTTTAGAAAATAAATTTATTTTAAATAATTATATTAATTATAAAATTATAAATAACTATTTAGGTTTCAAAAAAATACCAACTCTTAATTTATTACTTTTAAATAATTTATTTACTTCTTCTGTGATATTAATATATAATAATTTCACTTTTAATATACATGAATTTTATTTATAGTTTCATTGTGGGGGTTATTACTCTTAAGGCTATATTTCTATTCATGTGGTCAAGATACTATTACATTACAATAAATTCCATAATTTCTATAAATATAAATTATTTAATTATAGAATTTTAATGAATTTAAATATTTAATTTCACAATGAAAGAAATTTATTTTATAAGTACCTGGGATGTTAAATTATCCTATCCTTTTAGAAATTAATCCCTAATAATTTTTATTCACTTATTCAATATCTTAGGATATATTTCTATTATAGAATGTTCAAATTTCCTTGTTGCTTCTTTATCCGTGTGGTTACTTTAAAAAACCTTAACCTGGTGGATTACCTTATTCTGCAATACTTTCTCTCTATGATCAAGAATATTAATATGTTTCTCTATTTAAGATTTATTGTATTCCAAATGAGATACTTCTCGGCTCAAAACATGTGATGAATCTTGAACATACATTGTTAACATCGAAACATAAAAAAAATCGTGTTTCTATGATAATGTCAGTGGAAGAGCTACTCGATTGGAAATTAGTCCAACACTCACCAGGATTTCAAAAGGTCCAATGAACAGTGGACTTGTCTTTCCTTTATTTCCAAAACATAAAGCACTTTTACAAGGAAATCTTTTTAGGAAAACACAATCACCTAACACAAATGAAAGGTCTTTCCTCTAGTTATCTTCATTGATTTTCGGCCTGCTCTTAGCTATCCTCATGTGTCGCTAACTCATCTTCAATATCTCAGCCACTTCCTCTACAAATTAAAGTCCCATCAACTTTCATTCCCTGACTTCATCTTAAAAAGTAGGAGTTATACACAGATTTTTATATAATTCCTCAAAATATTCAATTTGTATACAGGAATTAAAGTTGTTATTAGAAGAAAACTCAACTAGAGAAAGATATTGATCCCAACTTTCCTGTTTGTCCATTGAACAAGATCGAAGCATATCCTTCAATGTATTAATTACTCACTAGGTTTTTCCATCAGATGAAGGATGAAAATAAGAAATTAAATTTAATTATTTTCCTAATTACTTATGATTTCCTTTCCAAAAGTTATAAGTAAACATGGGATCATGATCAGATGTAATGGAAAGAAGAACTCTATATAATGGGAAAATATCTTTGAGGTATTTTCGAGAAAACTAATCCAAAAACAAAGTATATCAAATTGTAATGAAATGTTCAGATTTATTCTATTGATAAAAAATAACCAAAATCATTATTGATAACAGGAAAATGTGACAACGTTATTAAAATGAGAAATTCATAGGTATATCATCAAGGTTTTCTACCAAGGTATCATAAATCATAATTATGAAGTTTATTCCCCATGTTATCCTAAAACATGTAATCAATATAGATTAATTATTTACTCAATTCAGTGTTGTGCTATCAGGGTGAACCATTCATATATAATAATTCATGTGTTCCTCATTATCAAAATAATCCATTTCATCAATAACCCATGGAGAATAATGAATAAGTTTCATATAATGTTTTTGTGAAAAAAAGATTAAAGAAATTCCTGAACTTTGCATCATATTTAACCAAAGTAAAGGGAATGTGGATTTATTACATGTAAATCCCAAAATAAATAAATTATACATACTTGTAGGTGGATATACAAGGATAAATAAATGGTTTAGGTATTCATAATTTGATAATTGACCATAAAGTGTGAAATTGTAGAAAAGAATTTGAAAGCATGAAAGGTATAAAACATGAATTAATAAATGGGAATATTGAGAGGGAAAAAATGTAACATCCTATTTAATTATATATTAAATCATTTTCACATTTATTATTATTAATTAGATAATTATACTTGTTATATGAAATATTTTTCAAATAAAAAAGGAACTAATTTTACAAAACACTTTTTTTGTGACGTTTTTATTTTAAAGCATAATTTCTAAAATTTTGAATTTTTATTTGATAAAATTAATATCATTTTTGAAATAAATATCTCAAAATTTTATTTGGGTGGAATTTTTTAATTTTTCAGAAAATAATTAATTTTTAATGAATAGTCCAAAAATACAATTTTTTTTGTTAAAAGTAATTTATTTATAATAAATTAAGTAATTTAAAAGTCTCATTATATTTTTAATATATTTTATTATAACCTAAATATTATTTAGTTATATTTAATAGTATTAGTTATTTTTAATCAATTTTAAATTGGTTTTTGTTATATTTGTTTTTGGATTAAAAATAGGTTTTTTTGTAAAAATTATTTTCAAATGAATGATATTTCTCCCATTTAGTTAATTAAAATAGTCCCTAATGGGAAATTTTTTAAAATAAATTTAAATATTATCTATCATTAGAAATTAATTTATTTTCATGTAATCGTTATTTTTATTCATATAGGTAATATATAATCATCATTTTCTAAAAAACTCTCTTCTTAAAAACCATTGTCTCACTGCGTCGATGAGATTAGTAATAAATTATATTTTTATATTTAAATTAATTTAATTTTAAAAAATGTTCCATATTTGGAATCATTATAATTTTTAATATTTAATGAGGCCATTTTTTGATACCGTAATGATTAGTAAAAATAGTTAATATTAATCGAAATTATTAATCTAAGAATGAGCTTACTAAGAGATTAAACATTAATATTATGGGGGAAATGACCTAGAAACTTTACTATAGTAGAATGTATGGACGTATTCTTACCTTATCCCTTATATTTTAAATAATGGGTCATTATTGTTATAAGTACATAGCATTAACATTATATAACCTAGTAAATTCCACAACAATTCACTTTCAAACTTTCCCAAAGATCTTTTCAGTTTAGAGTTTTTGTGAATTATGACATAAATCATACATATCAACCCAAAATCATAATACTTGGGTAATACTAAAATAGTATCCTTTTTTTTAATAATAATTTTTTTATTAAATATTGAAAAAATATTCTATACTTTCATATTGGATTCCCCTGTTATCTTACCCATCCTTAAACCCTATGAAATAAATTTTAAAACTAGGGATGTGCACAAAAGGATCCTTAAAGAACATAAAATAAAGAATCCATTATTCAATGAATACTTATAAACATATTAAGTCATTTTGACATGATATACTTATCACCCTTAATGTATTGTATACTTTCATTGATAAAGCTTGAGATTTCCATAAAACATAGAAAAAATAACTAAAACACTTATGTAACTAAGGAAAATTAATTAATTAAGGATTGTATCCTTTATAGATAATATATTATATGTAACCCTCATAGATACCTTACAATGTAACCATCATAACTACCTTTTGATGTAGCCCTAATGGCTACCTTATGGTGTAACCATCAGAGTTTCCCTTAGAATAACTATTATGATAAACTTACAACATAAACATACTCAATGAATTGGAGCTAGATATAGGTACCACCTTTCATCATACAAAAATACCATGGACTATAAAATAATTATAAAATATTAAAACGTGAATCATAAAATCATTCCTTTTTCATTTTGAAGGAAAAAAATTAAAATATGATTTTAAAGAGATGTCATTTACCTCAGGTTTGTCTTACTTCAAACTTGTTCAATCATCTTGTATAATGGTTTAAAGGGAGCAATTAATCTATTAAAAACTATAATCATGTTTATATTATCTTATATGAATATATTACAAAACTAGACACACATTTATTAATAATATTTTGCTATTTATATTTTTTAAAGAATATTCTTTTCATGTTTTACATGATCGATTTGTAATGTATTTTCTTATAAAATGGAAGAAAAACTACTTAAGTGGAGTGAAATGGTGTTATTCTACTTCCATAATTTTTAACGATACCATATATCATTTTTTTATTCTGATATAAGGATGATTCATTAGATAAAACATTAATGAAAATGATTTAATTGTTTTAGGTGGTTTTTATGACTATCAAGAACTCATATCATTTTATTTAATATCTTGTTTCTATAATAGTTACAAAATTTTGTATAACATAAAATATTAATAAAGAAATCTTATTTAACTATATTAATGGTTATATGACCATCATTGAAGGCTGAGAAGTAAAATTAAAACACATCATCCATGCTAATGGTAAATCGACACATCATGAACAATGATTTAATTTTTTTTGAATAAGTGGAGAAGAGGTGAGGTTTGATGATGGATATTACATTAACACAGTAACAATACAGTATATTTAAGATACATGAGTTTTAATGTTACATTGGATAGGGAATTTGAGGAGAGAATAATAATAAAAATAAATTGAAAATAAGATAAAATAAAAAGACAGGTGATTTTACCTCTTGATTTCTCCTTCCTCAGAACATGATTAAGACACATGGTTTTGGCCTTTTTATGACTCTATAAGATCCTGGACGTGGAAAAGAGGATTTTTATGTGAATTTGGAATAAATTAACCAACAAAAACATCTTTTGGTGTGTGTAGAAGAGGTGGTGAGGGTGGTGTTTATATTTGAAGAGATATGTGTTTTTTTATTATTTTGTTCATTAGTATATTATTTTGGATAAATAATATAAATAGTTTGATAAATATAAAAAAATATATTAAAAAATTGAAGTATATTAATATATTTTGGGCTTACATAATCCATACATCATATATAACTCAATATATCATGTATTTGTTATATACTTTAAATTATCATATTTTACTATTCACCAAAAATTCAACTATTTTAGAAAAGTCACAAAAATTATCCCTAACCATTTTTAGAGTTTTAGAAATAAAAAATTAACTCAATCCTATGAAAGTAATTTTCTAAATATGTGAAATTTAATTTTTAATTAAAATCATATGTTATTCTAAAAATACCACTTTTAAAACTACAAATGATAATATTAGACATTGAAAAATCAAGAAAGTTCTTAAAAAGTTTATTTTAATAATAAGATAGTAAAATATTATGTTATGTATATATTTTATGAAAATAAATTTTATTAAAATCATTAAATTAAATAAAATATTATAAATAGAAATTTATGTTTCATAAAAATATAAACACTCAATTTATCACTTTTAAAACATATACTCACTTAATCCATGATATAAACATTTTATATTTTCACTAATGAGATATATGAATTTTATTTTTACATTAATATGTGATGTTATTATTATATTATTATATATTTCTTAACTACTATACATACTACTTATTTCATTAGAAATCTATAATGAATTTAACTATTATATTCCATAATGAAAAAAAACATTTTATAAGTACCTATGTTGTTACATTCTCCCCACTATTAGAAAATTCCATCATCACAGTTTTTATTTAATTATTAAACAAGTGAGGATATTTTTCCCACATAGCATTTTGAAATTAACCTATTTTATCAACAATGTGGTTTCTCCACATAATTTTAACCTAGTGAATTACCATATTATGAAATAATTTCCATATATTATCAATAATTTAAATAGGTTTCTATTCATAAGAAAGGTTCTCTTCGAGTTGAACTAATTCTAGGATCAAAACATGGGATGTATCTCTGACATACATTCTTAACATCAAAACATGAAAAAAAAATTCATTGCTTGAGATAAACAAGGAATCAAGGATACTCGGTCGAAAATTGGTTTAACTGTCTCTAGAATTTCATATGGTCTAGTGATCTATGGAAATAGCATTACTTTTTTACAAAAACACATTAAACTTTTCCAAGGAGATATTTTAAAGAAACCATGATCACCTTCCTTGAAATAAACATATTTTCTTATGTTATATTCATAATTGTTCTTCTTACTCTATGGTTTCCTCATGTGATACTGGATCATCTCCAACTTCTCATCCACATTCCCTAATAATTATTGCCCCATCAACTTACTTTCCCAGACATAATCATAAAATGATCTAGTTCGACACTACTTTCGATATAATGCATCAAAAATTTCCATTTATATAATGTAATGAAAATTATTATTATAAGAAAAATGAACTAAGGAATTATTATGATCCAAACATCCATGTTAATCCATTGAACAACCACATAACATATCCTCCAATGTTTTAATAATTTGGTCGGTTTGTAAAATATATTGTGGATGAATGTTTTCAATGAAAATTAATTCACTTCCTAATGATTTATTGAAGGCCCTTTAAAACACAATAAGTGAACTTGGGGTCATGGTAAGATAAAATGTCCATAAAAACTCCAGGAAACCTGAAAATATCCTTTAGGTAAAATCAAGAAATATGGTCCAGGAAAAGACTATCTCAAATAAAAATAAAATGTTCAGACTTGATCTATTGATAAATAATAACCAAAATCAAACTCTTACCTTGTGCAGTGTTTGGTATTCCCACTAGAAAGTTCATGGATATATTTTCTCATTTCCACTCTAGCATTGGAAAACACTAAAACTTCCCCATTTTTTTCTCTTTCCTTTAACCAATTGAGAAGTCAAAAATATCATTGTAAAATCATAAATATCTCTTTTCATTCCATTCCACCAGTAATACTCTTGAAGGTCACTATAGATATTAGTGTTTCCATGATTACCTAATAATGGGTAATTATGAGCTTCAAAAAACAATTCATTATTTTTATGGGAATCAAAGGGCACACATAATCT
Organism: Viscum album; assembly: GCA_963277665.1. Taxonomy (NCBI): domain Eukaryota; kingdom Viridiplantae; phylum Streptophyta; class Magnoliopsida; order Santalales; family Viscaceae; genus Viscum; species Viscum album. Next base: position 1,270,943,297 of record OY728136.1, read on the forward strand.
TTATCCAAATATGAAGACACAATATTTATCAACATTAAATTCTAGAAATTTTCTATTCTTAACTAATTATATATATTTCTATAACTCATGGTCTTTCTTTAATACTGGAATAATTCTTTTCGATAGAGACAATTGCACTGACACCTGAATCAAAATAGGTAATTTCCTTCACCAACAACTTCCAGACCAAAATTCACAAATTCATAAATCAATGGTTCATGTTCTAAATTTTACATGTTTATTGATGCATTATTTTTTTCACTCATGGAATCCAACACCTTTTATAATTTTCCTAGCTTGAAATTTTCCATGAAATCTTAATCATTTATCAATTTAAGCCATTTTCTCTGCCTGATATTCAATTACATTTGAGTGAATATATATTCAAAATTTTATGGTCAGTATATATTTCACATTTGGATCCATATAAGTGATGTGTTTATATTTTCATATAGAAAACCAAAGATGCTAAATAAAAATTATGTGCGAGATAGTTAAATTAATGGGTTTTAGTTGTATTCATGCATAAGAATTTACTTAATCATTTTGTATCAGAAAAAACCATTTCCCTTCAATGAAGCATCACTGTAGATGAAAAAATTACCATTTATACAAGTCAGGGATAATATTGAAGCATTCACTAATATTTTTTTCCGTTCCAAAAAACAAACAGCATAATATTTTTCAGAAATTAATTTAAATCATTTTCATGTTAACATATGTAGTAGTCCAGATAATAATTCAATGTTTTAAACAAACCATCAATAACATCCTCTTAATTCAAGAAACCTTTGAATCATATTAATACTTTAGGTCCTGGACATTCACATTTGTTTTCTCATAATAAACCATTATTCCATCATTATTTAAAATTTTCCCCCGAAAGGAAATTTGTTTAAACCAAAAATTACATTTTCTATATTTTCTATATAAATTATTTTCTTTAAGAGTTTACAGAAAAATCCTTAAATGTTTTTCATGGTCCTCATAACTTTTTTAAAACACCAAAATATAATCAATAAAACAAAAAATAACATATCCAAGTATTCATGGAATATTCCTTTTGTAAAAACTATAAATACATCAAGATCATTTGTCAAACAAAAGGTCATAAAAAATTCCAATGCCAACATCTAGTAAGGAATACTGTTTTTAGAAGTTATTATTCCTTCACTCTTAGTTAATGGTACCTAGATCTCCAGTCAATCTTTGAAAAATGAGGAGCTCCATAGAACCAATCATACATGTCATTGATATGAGTAAATTGATATGTATTCTTAACAATAATGTTACTCAAATATCTATAATCAATGCATAGTCTCATGGTACCATATTTGTTTTATTGAACAAAATAAGAGAACCCTCATAGTGATGTTCTAGGACGAATGAAGCCATTATCAACAAACTCATGCAACTTACTCTTCAATTCAAGAAGTTTCACTTGAGACCTTTTATAAGGTATTTTATAAATTAAATTATAATAAGTAATTATGTAAACAATAAATACAACTTTCTAATCATGTATTTCACTGGATAACTAATCATTAAAAACATCCAGGTATTTATTCACCAATGACACATCATTAATATGAACAGTTCCCCTATTTTCAACAACATATACAAGATAAGATTAATTTCTATTTTTTAATATTTTCTTAGTTTCCTGATATTTTTTCAATGGTATGGGTTCATTCTTGTAAAGAAAATTAAACTATTTTTAAAGAACAACTTCTTTATCTCTACAATAAATACTAACATGATAAACTTAAATCAAATCTATACCCAGAATAAAATCTAACTTTATAAAGTGAAAACGAACAAGGTTTTTCGGTAATATATTTACACATAAAACATAGGTATATTCTTATAATGTCTTTTTCCTTTAAAATTTCCCCTAGTTTTTCAACCATATGTTCTGGTTTCATTTCATGAGGTGATATTTTCAATTTACCAAAACAATTCTCAGTAAAAATGGAATGTGTTGACCCCGTATCAAACAAAACATTAGTAAAATATAAGTAACAAACAATGTACTTGATACCACTTCATTACATGTACCAAAATCTATTTAAGTAGATTCAAATGATTTTTCAACATCGTTATGCTTATAATATTTCTACTTCTCATCATTCAGATATTTTTTGGGTAGGTATTTGCATAATTCCATTTCTAACCACATCTAAAACACTTTATGGTTTTATTATCATAATTAAACCTACCAATACTAATATTTTTTAATTAAAATATTAAAAAATATTTCGAAACAATCAAAATAGAAAACACTTCCTATTTCTTTAGGCATTCCCCAAGGTGATTTTTCCCTACATACCACAAAATGGAAACTGGAATTTGTTACCTTTCGAATTTTTTGGTTGATTATTCAAAACAAATCTATGTGTAACTTTTCATATTTTGGTACCTAAAATACATGTGATCATCAGATAACTTCATTTCCACCCTCTCAGCACGCAGAACAAGTTTTTCAAAACTTTTGAATTCATGAGAGTATAAATCCCTTTGATATATTGGCTTTAATCATGTGTAAAAACAATTGATTTTATAATAAAGACCCCAAATAAGATTTGGATTGTACCTTTCCAAACGATTGAAGTTTACATTATAAATAGCCACTAAATATTCATAATTTTTTTAAAATTCATTGAATTAATTTTCCATCTTATATCAAACCACCTTAGCAAAATATTATTCAATGAAAAGATTATTAAATTTATCTCATTCGAAGGCATCAATATCTTCACTATCTCTGATATTCTTAACCATTGACCCCAACTAGTCATATTCACCTTAAAATGGTAAATAGAAAGACTAGACTTTTGATTATCTGAACAACCATAACATATAATATCTTTCAAGTGATTTAATATATCATGTACGGACCATTAGTTCATAAGATGCACTGGAAGAAAAAGGGTGTTGCCTTATAAAATGTTCATGAATCATCATGTTCCTTTGTTGTTGATCTGGTTGTTCTCTTTTAGGGGTTATACTGATATTTATATCCTAAATCAACTCATGAATTACTATCACAAACTACATTATTTCAATTCCCACCATTCTTGGATGCATATTTTGAATGATACAATCCTCTTTGATTGTTTTTTCTTCAGCTTCTATTTCTGTTCTGTAGAAACATGTTGTGAACAGAAATATCTTAGATGAACCAACATTTTAATCATTAAGTATTATACCATTTTAAATTAATTTTAAGGTAAAAAAAATTTATGGTATTATATTAAAATCATTTTAACCCTTACTGTTATCTAAACTGTGCTATGAAACTAACTATAAGTAAATCCCTAAACATTACATAATCTAGTAAATTATGTTTGATTTGAAATTCATACATTCCCAATTATATTTTTAGTTTATAATTTTAGTGAAATAGGACATAATTAATATATTTTTATCTAAATTAATACAAATTTGGTACTACAAAAAATATCGATTTCTTTCACCACCACCACCAGAATAATTATTTTATTTCAAAGCCACATTAAGGGAGAAGTAGGGAACCATGAATAACAAAATAAAGATCAGTACATACTTAAGGAACTCAAAGATTTTCTAAATACTAGACTGATAATTCTATATTTATCCACACTGTATTGTTCTCTTTGAAGAGAAGTTACCTGGATATTCAGGTCATTGTAGATAATTTCTTCAAAATTATTATCCATTTTGTCCTATGTTTGGATTAATTCTTCTATGTTGATTTTATGTTCGTTGAAACCTCTATCCAGAATTCAGTTTTGATTATGGATCAGTACCTTTTTCTCCTCATTGATATAAACTCTATGAATTCAATAATAAATTTTATCAACCTCATCACTTGAAGATTTAATATGTATGTCTCATTCTTGTAGTTATTCCATGGAATGAAGACTAAGATTTACACACTCCCCTTTGTCTTATTCCAATAAACCATCTCTAACACTTTCTTCACCCACCTTATCCTAAAATACATTCGGATACTTGTTATCAATGTCTGGATACTAATTCCCTCACATTTAAAGGACCTGCTAGACCCCTTCAACCATTGAGGGATCCCCCAGTTTTCCTTCTTCCCCATTCCTCTTAACATTAACTAATGATCTTGTAAATACAGTCTTTGGAGAATTAGAATAATCCTTTAGAGGTCTTTCATTTTCTCTCCTTTATGGAAAAAAAGTTCCTAGGAAGAGTAATCTCATATTTCACATTCCTTGACCCTGGCCCTCCATGTTTTCCCCTTGATAGTCCTAATCGTGATCTGTTGCTGGCTGCGATTCCACTTCTTTATCATTGATCTTGTTATATTATTAAGACCTTGACCCAAGCTATTTTTTCTTCAATCATGGAATTTAAAATTTCTATCATTCTGTATTTGTATTCTCCTTACCATATCCAATAAATTTGGAGAAATGATTGTGGATCATCACTTCCTTTGATGCTTGTCTATGATCATCCACCCCTCAATTTGGAGACAAAACAATATTCAGATCAGAAGAACCATGTTTCTCTACCATAACCATTACATCAACTAGGGTACTGTCACCACATGTATGAGAAGAATTATCATTCATTTTTCCATTACCCATTCCACCATTCTCTGATATATCATTAAAGGATAGGATCGTGATAGTGTTTACCTTTTATAGGGCACCACTTTTTCCTTTTTCTGTCACCATACCGATCTCCCATTATTCCATGTCCTTGTTTAGATGTAGTTCCCCTGAATGAGGTAGATTCAACATAATTTTCATGGTCTCTACACCACAATTCTCCTCATACTTCACTAGATCAAGTGATACATACTTATACACCATGCACTTCTCTAAGTCTCACTTCTTGCGAGAAAACATGTCCATAAATTCCAGGTCATTTGAAAATCTAGTCTCTTTCAATATTGAATATACAAAGCAACACCATTACCCCTGGTGGGATAGTAGGATCATTTTACCTCAATTCCAATTCATTCCCTTATACCAACTTCCTTGGTGGAAATAAGAAGACTAGTGCCTTAGGTGCCTACATAAAGCACAATAAGTAACCCAAGAATCTAAAACCACAAATTTCATCCACCTATGTTCTTCATAGTCTACTATCCAAACCCATTCCATTATTGGGCTTGATAAATCAACATAGTCACATATATTTTTATTAATTGAGTGACTCACAAATCATGCCCTACTATTGTAATATAGGTATCCTCCTACCGGATTTTCTAATATTCGTAAAATTAATAGATTTTTAAATGGAAATGGGAGTTCAAGAAAAATTACCCAAATTGAAATAGAGATAGAATCCAATTTCATGTTAATACTTATAATCATATAAAATCCTTTTACAAATATATTCTTATCACCCTTAAATTATCATATTCTTACTTTGTGATAACAATTGATTTCCACAAAACCTAGAAAACATAAATAAATCATTTTGGTGTATTGGTCCATTAATTACATAATAATTCTAACCCTCAAAGGTACCATATTAATTATTACCATCATGTATTCCTTACAATATAACCCTCATGTCTACCTTACGATGTAACCCTAACGACTAACTTATGGTGTAACCATTTCAGTTACACATGGAATAACTATTACAGTCAACTTCGAACATAAACATATCCAATGAATTAGAGAGAGATATAGGTCACACCCTTAATCATACTAAATTCTCAAGAATCTTATGTTAATAATAAAACATGAAAACATTTATCATACAAATATTCTTTTTTAATTTTGATGAAAAAAAATTAAATGGTATTTTTAAAGAAAAGTCACTTACCTCAAGTTAATCTTACTTAAGACATGTTCAAGAATACCAGATAATTGTTTAATGTGTGTTCATAATCTATTATATAACTATAATCATGTTTATACTACCATATATGTCCATTTTAAAACAACATTCCACCTATATATTAAAAATATTTTGTTATTTTCATTACTTCTGGTGCCTTCGTTTCATGGTTTCCATGCTAGGTTCTTAATGGATTTTCTTCTCGAATAGAAGAAAAACTATAAAATATGAATTAAATTGTGTTATTATGTTTCCATAATTTTAAATTATACCATATACCATTTTTTTCTGATATTTGGATTATTCATTAGATAAAATGTCAATGAAAATGATTTAATATTTTTTTGATGTTTTTACAATGATCACAAACTCGTGTCATTTTATTTAATATCATGATTATATATTGGACCCTAAACATTAAATGAATTATAATATGTATAATAAAATATGATGTAACCATAATAAAATATTTATTACTACAATTAAAAAATGTAAAATAAGATTATAACACACCGTCCATGATGACGGTGAATTGACACATCACGGATAATGCTTTCATTTTTTTAGAGTAAGAGGATAAGAGGAGGGGTGTGATTATAGATATTTCATTAAAAAAATAAAATTATGGTATATATAAGATATTTAAGTTATCATGTCACCTTGTATAGGGTATGGTAGAAGATAATAAAAAAATAAAATGAAAAAAATGAAGAAAAGAATCCTTTACCACTTGAATTATCTTCCTTGGGAACCTCTTTATGACACTTGGTTATTTAATTTTGGTGAGAATAATAGGTGTTGAACTTGGGTAAGATGCATTATAATTGAATTGGGTGGAAAATAAATAATTTTTAAGTCATTTATGGGTAAAGAGAAAAGGTGATGAGGGGTGGTATATATATTGAGGGATATGGGTGTTTTTTTTTAATATTTTATTCATTAGATTATTATTTCAGATCAAGAATATGAATATATTGAGAATTACCTCTAAATATACTAAAATAATGATAGATAGTTTGATATTTTTGTCTCACATCATCCATACATCATCTGTGACTCAATAAATCAGGTATTTGTTAAACATAATAAATTGTCGTATTTTACTATTCACCAAAAATTCAACTATTTTAAAAAAAATCCCAAAAAGTAACCTTAACCATTTTTATATCTGTAGAATTAAAAAATGATCTGAATTTTATGGAAATAATTTTATAAGTATTAATAATTTAATTTTTTTAATCCAAATTTATTCAAAAAATACTAATTTTAAAACTATAAATGATTCTATAACACATTGAAAAATTAATTTAATTGTCATAAAATTATCTTATAATAATTAAAAAATAAAATATCAATTTATGAATCTATTTTATGAAATGAATATTTATTTTAAATCATCAAATTAATAAAATAAATTATAAATAAAAAATTTATGTTTTTATAAAATACCAACACTTAATTTATCACTTTAAAAATATTTATTTTCTTATTATATAATGTAAATGTATCATATTTTCACTTTTTAGATACGTGAACTTAATTTATACTCTCTTAGGTGAGGTTACTAATCTATTAGAAAAAAATAATTAATTTCTATGAATAACAGTTATTTAATTATACATTTATAATGAATTTAACTATGTAATTCCAATATGAAGAAAAACTATTTTATATGTACTTGGTTTTTTACAATTGTGGTTGGGTGATATGAAACAATTCTGGTTTGAAATCCATATTTTAAAAACAATACAACTATTTCACTCTACTCATTTATAAGAGGCTACCCTCTCTCATATTCTCCCCACACCTTCAAACTTAATTAGTTTGTCTAATACCTTACCGAATCACATCTTAACATCCCTCGTCCCATCCTATAATCCTTACATTGTGGATAAATCATATGAAGGCCTTTGTTTCAAAACAAATGGAGATACCAAATGTAGAGGTAATTTTCATCAATTAATATTTTTATTTTATTTGTTTCTAAATCCCCTTATATTAATATTTTAACATGATGATATAATAACCTAAATAGATTCTATATAATTATATGTTGATATGTTAAGGTTATGACTAAAAACACACACATCCATCAGTTGACTTGTGAAATCATCATTCATGTATTCAGAGGAATACCACTATGAAGAATGATGTCATTCATTCTTCAATTACCACCACTCACAGTTGGGTATAATAATGAATATAAAGTTCATATTCAATATTTATGAAATTATAATACCTCTTTATCCATTATATGAAATATAACCTTAAAATTCCAATACATATGGGATATTATAATGTCTTTTTTGTGTACAATGGACTACTACCCAGTGAAGCGATTTGATTCATTTTTCACTAACACGTTTCATGGAAGGTAATATGGGTAAAGATAAATAATATTTATGATAGAAATGATATATTTATGATATTATTGAAAAAATTATCATTCTATAATTATAATATATAATTTCCTTTTTACCTTTCCACTAAATGAAACAATAATAATGTTGTTCGTGGATGTGTAGACTACTTCCTCCTTGAAGTGATGTGATTCATTTTTTAATCACCGCATCCCATGAATGATATATATAGATATAAATTATTATATAATAATTTAATATTACTATTATGATATTTCTTTAAATATAAAATGTTACTTACCTTCTTTCCATAATGATCATTGAAAAATTGAAACATTGCTTATCCGTACATATGGCATACCTTCTCCATGATTGTAACATTAGATCAATATTCATAACCATATTTTTTATTATTTTAATATTATTATTATTTTATAAACATGATAATAATTTCATGATTTTTATTATGGATATTTTTAAATAATCTCATATTTAACCATAGTTAACCTTTCAAATCCATTTTTGATACAGTCCCAAATATGGTCAAAACATTTGTCTTAAACATAATTTATTAAGTAATTGTACATTAAATAGTAATAGATTATATAAAATAATTAATAAAATTGAAAATATTTCTCCATACATTAATTAATAAAGATAATTTTATTATTTAGGATTATATAAATCATGTGACAAGTCATACTCAAAGTAAGGGCTTCATCTTAATTTCTATTTATTGTCGAATTTGTAATGATGTTATGCATATATATTCTTTTATAAGGTATATATACAGATCCATTGAAATTTAATTTAATGAAATATTCTATAATCATGGAAATTAATGTTTGGTTTAATTTTAATCATTCTTTGGGATTATAATTCAAGAATTTCCTATATGATAAGGGATTTTCCTTCTAAAAATCCCATTTCAATGTTTCTTCATCAATTAATCATTCACTTACATGTACATATTAAAAAATGAAAAATTTTATATAGAGTTTAAATATTTATAAAGTATGATTAATTTATATTTTGATGTTTTCATTGTTTTCTAAAATGGGAACATTTTTACAAATTCTATGAGGAATGTTTTGAAAATTGAAAAAATAATTTTCTATTCTTAATGTACGTGGTATCAATGAATTTTAAGAAATCATGGTCGTTATTTTATTTCAATATTCATTTAGAGATTTTTTGGTTTTTTCATATAAAACCATTTCCCTTATTTTGGGGTATTTTGGTATTGAAAATTGGTTTTCAAAAGAAATGGTTATTTTGGAATTGAAAATTTGTTTTAACAGGAAAGTGTATTTTGATATCAATTAGTGATTTTTTATTAATTTAAAATAATTTTTGAAAAGAGAATGTATAAAATTGTTTTCTTCATGTTATTGTACTTGAAACATGTAAATGAGAAAAGGGAGAGCTCAGATTGCATCAGGTGATCTCATTACATCATATTCGATGGGGCGGCCTAAAAAACACCAGGTGTGCCTGTTAGAACTTATACTATGGGGTGACCTAGAAATCATTGGGTGAGCTCATTACAGCTTATATGATAGGGTGGCCCAAATTTCACTAAGTACTCTCATTATATCATAAATAATGGGTCTTCTTAGATATCTCTCTAATGCATTAGGTAATGATTATTTTAGAAGTCAAGTGTATGGTTATTCTAATTAAATGTTTTTCAATATGGTTTATAAATATGATAATCTATGTTGAAAAAAATGGTTTTTAATTTATTACTATGGGATTTAATGATTATATTTTAGGAACAATTTTATTGTGTGTTTTTCATCTGAGAAGGCCTTATTTTATATGCTTAAAAAATATTAATGATAATGTTAAAGTTTTATGAGTTTTCATGTTTTCACAACACTAATGGTTTAACTTATTTTTTATCCCTTATAGATATTTTATTATCATCAAACATTTTTAAATTTTTTTAAAAGGGTTTAAGGGTTTTTAAGGAAAATGAAGTGGTTATATTGAAAATAGTGATGATTTTTCAGGAAAATAAATAATTTTTTGATTTAAAGGTATTATATGGTGGGTAAAATGGATTTTATTCATAAATATGAAATTTTTATTATACTATTTTCAAATTAATTAGTTATGATCACATTCTCTAAAACTCTAAACAAGAAAATATCCTGAAATGGAAATATATTAAATTTTTGTCTTAAAATAAATATTATGTAATGTTTAATAATAGGATGTTATAGTTGGTATCAAGGGATGGTTTGTATAACATTATAAGTCTAGATAATACTAACATTATGCCCTAGAAACATTTTACATTATTTTTATGTTTAAATGATATAGAATTTGAAGATTACCAAGATTATATATCTAAACTATTTATGTTTAGATTGGATTTTGGTATAGGAAAAAGGAAATATTTAGTGGGAAGGAACCAACAGGAAAATATACTTCCAAATCCGTATAAGGAGATGGTTGGAATCATAATAGAATAGTTTTATTATGACTTAGTTAACAAAATCTATAAATGGTGGTGGTATCTGTAAAAGACTAGAACTTGATCTATAATGAAGGAACATGTCTTTTATAGAGTGTTTCATGAGGAAACATGTCCTATCATTCAGTTTATTATCTTACATTATGGTATCAATGTATAAATAAATACTCATGAAAGGTTATTTGAAGTTATGGGAAGTTTGTAATTTTAAAATTTAACTCTTTCCACATATTATTTGGTTGGTGACGTTGTTATATGGTGGTATTTTGATAATTATATGAGATAAAATAAGATCTTGATTCCATGGAATAAGAAAAATCAATGATATTTTACTTGAAAAACAATTCCCTAAGGTTATTCGACTCCTCGTAGAAAAATAATTTTTGGAAATGTGGAAGAAATATGATGATTCTATACATTCCCTTGAATGAAACATCAAAATATTGTATATGCATGTTATATTATTCAGTTCATAGATAATAAAATTAAAATATTTAACTCAACATTCAATCCAAGTCTATAACGAGTTTTGGCAGCATGAGAAATTAAAATTTTTGAGAATTTATTTTGTTAGGCTAAGAAAGTTTATAATGATTTTTATAACATTTATTTTCTTGAAAATAAAATTTTATGAAAAGGTCATGGTGGAAGGAAAAGGAGAAACAACTAGAAATGATGTTCCGAGGTAAGACCCTAAAATGTTCCATGTGTGGAAAAAACATTTCAAGGAATGTTTTATGGGATCTGGGAAGTGTTTATGGGGTGGTTAGTATGTTTATAGGGCGCATAGCTATAAATAAAAGGGTCTTAAATAACCAAATAATGGGGTAACTGATATCCAACAAATACAAAGGTGTTTTACTTATAATGAGTTGTGTCATTATGATAATATATGTACAATTTTAGTTTCACCATATAGAAATCATCATGATTGGATATATGAAGGTGTAGTAAAGTCATTTTCTACAACTGTTTTTGATGTTAGTCTATCAAATAGTGGTGTAAAGTATATAACTTGTGTATTATAATTATACCAATATTCTTGTTGAATATGTATCTTCACAGTAATTTTTTTCTAAATTTTTTTATGTAAATTATGAATATAACCTAATGATATTAATAAAAAAATATTGTGAAAAATCTGGGTGGAAGTATTACATAATCTAATATTTAACAGAATCTTCAAATTTTTATCAATGGAATGGTCATTCCTACCCATCTTGTTGAACTGTCCATAGTACAGTTTGATGTCATTTTTTATGGATTGTCTTTCTATTAATCATTTTATGATAGACTGAATTGCCCATAAATTTATAGTCTATTATTGAATGCCTTTGATATTATACCAAGTAGTTCAAAAATATTTTAGAGATTGAAGCGAATGTTACGAAGCTTAGTTTTTTGAAAATAAAGGAATGATTCAAATTTTTGATCTTCATGTAGAAAATGAATACATGGATATATTTTCATGATGATTTTCCTAGAGTTATTCTTGATAGGTAGGTTGAGTTTAATATTGAATTAGTATATGATCCTGAGACTATTTCTAGACACCCATACTAAATTCCTCATGTGGAACATTTATAATTGAAAAATAGATTACATGAATTATAAGATAAAAGTTTCATACAACATATAACATCACCATAGGTTTCTCCTATTTTTTGTTAGAAATAAATATGGCTTAAGGAAATTTACATTGATTATATTTCCATTAATAACATAATCATTGAGAAAAAGTATACATTTCTCTATATCAATGATTTGTTTGATCATCTCTAGTGAGCTCATTATTTTATGAAGGTCGACATGAGGTCCTGATACCATTAGTTGAAAGTTCATGAAGTAGACATTCCAATTATTTTGTTTTAGAGTAGATATGGGTGTTATTAATTTTTATTTATGTTGTTAGGGATATATGATGCACATGTTTTATTTATGGTCATTATTAATAAGATTTTTAAAGAGTTCATGAAAAATATTATTCTTGTTTTTATTAAAGATATTTTGGAATATTCAAAATGTAGTGATGAACCTGAAAGACAACAAAGGATTATTATGAAAACATTACGTGAAAAAAATCAATATGGAATATTTATTAATTAATAATTTTTATTTGAAAAAAAAATTTTCCATTGAAATATTTCTCTGAATAATGGCATAACTTTTGACCCTATAGAAGAAAAAAAATGTTTATGAATGTACAATACCAAAAAATATCACAAATATTTATGGTATTTTTAATATACGGGTACAACCAGTAGTTTGTTGAAAATAATTTCTCGGATGTCTATCCCATTTACCATGTTAACTCGAAAGGGATATTAATTATTCTATATAAAATAATGTGTAGATTTTTTTAGGAACATAAAATAAAATTGGTGAATGGTCCAGTCTTGGTCCTAACATCTGAAAATCATGAATTTTTCATCTACATTGATTATTTATTGAAATGACATGGATGTTACCAAATAAACAATTATTAGGTAATTACATATACTCAACATCAATTGAATCCCCATGCATTAAATTAATCTAAACATTACTTGGAAATATCATCTTTAGATGTTACACTGAATTTTTTTTGGAATAATTTATATGGATTAGTGTTTGAAATACAAACTGATCTTATAATTTTTAAGTATATATTCACTTAAAATAAATTGAACCTAAGATAGAGAATATGGATGGAACTGATTAGTGATTATGATTACTCAATTCCTTATAATCCTATGAAAGAAAAATAAGTAGTCAATCCTTTGAGATGAAAAAAATATTTCTACATTAAACATTATTTGTTTGGAATGTAACCATTTGGTTTATTTTCTTAATATAAATTTTCCTAACTTTTTTTGATATAGTGACGTCCTCTATTTTTTAATGTTTTAGTGGAGTTGGATTTGTTATAAATAATTATGAAATTTCATAAGGAGGATCAATAATTTCCAGAAACGGAAGAATCATTTAAATATAGAATGTTTTATAATTTTAATTTTTAATAATAAGGTATTTTATGATTTTCAAAAATATTATGTATTCCTTGTGAATCAAATTTTAGAAAAGAGATGTTGAGTGAATCTCACAGTTCTTCATTTTCTATTTATCTTTGCAACACTAATATATATGGAGACCTTGTGGAGTATTACTGGTGGGATGGTATAGAAAAATTCAATACAAATGTTACAACAATGTGTTTGAAATTTATGTTGGTTATTGTACAATGAGAACTATCAAATGGAATTTTACAACATTTTCCATTGTCTCAGTGGAAATTGGAAAATATAACCCAGGATTTTTTTGTTGGGACATCCAAGGATATTAGGAGGTAAAAATTCAATTAGTTTTATTATTGATTTATTAACTCAATCGTAACATTTCATTCCCATTCGATATATATTATCTTTTTATCATCTTTATAGATTATTTTTAAAATAAATTTTCAAGTCACAAATAGTCCCCCTCTCTATTGTATCAAACATTCATCCCAAGTTCACTTTTTATTTTTTGGAAAGGTCTTTAAAAGTCATTGGTAACTATTGTAAATTTCAAGAAAAAAATTTAATCCTCAATCTAATGGATAGTCTTAGAAAACAGTTCACATCCTAAAATATATGCTTCAGTATTGATTAATGGATTTCTAGGGATGATGGGATCGACTAATTTATTCATTTTAGTTATCTTATTATAATATTTCTCCTTTGATTTCATAGTTGGAACAATTTAAAAAATTATATGGAAAGTGGTTTTGGACACCAATGGTTTTGGAAAAAGTAAAAGAAAATAATTTTATTTGACTATATTTGTTTGGGGAAACTAATGAGAAGGTTTAGATGACTCAAAAACATATGAGGATGTCTCATATAAGGTAGAAATATTATGTGGATAACTGGAGGAAATAACTTTCATTAAAAGAATGTGATCATTTCTTTCCCAATGTTTCCCTATGGAAAAGTGTTGTCTACTGTTATAAATAAGGAAATATAAGTTCTAAGTTCATTGGAATGTTTGAAATCCTAGAGAATGTTAGATCAGTTATTACTGAGTGGTTTTGTCCTCGTATTTATGTATCGTACAACACATATATCATGTTTCAATGTTATGGGAATATGTTCCTGAATCATCTCATATTTTGAGACCTGATGTATTTCTATTAGAAGAGTATCTTTCTTATGAGTAATAGAATGTTTATATTCTTGACCATAGAGAGAAAGTTAAATGAACCATGTACTTAAATAATTTGTTTTTCATTTTGTAATAAAATAATATAATTAACTATAAATGTACAATGAAATAAGCTGTATTTATTATTAATGAATCTATTCTAATAAAACTGAAACCACACCTATGAGAGTATAAATAAAATTTTAGTATCTTATAAGTTTAATCATGATATATTTATATCAAGGAATATGTAAATAAATGTTTTGGGGATGATAAATTTAGTGTTGGTATATTTGTAAGTCATAAATATTTAATAAAAATGTTATAATTAAATAATTATTTTAAAAAATATAATTTCTTAAATGATATTCATAAATAATTTTTTTCTTATTATTATAAGATAATATTATGAGAACTTAATTAATTTTTTAAAGTGGCGTAAAATACTTCAGAATTTTAAAACTAATATTTTTCTAATTAATGATGATTTTAAATAAAAATTAAATTTCACATATGTAGAAAATTAATTTCATAAATTATAATTATTTTTCGGGTTCTACACATTGAATAATGGTTAGGGTTATTTTTTTTAACATTTTTCTAAATAGCATAAATTTTAATGAATAGTAAAATATGCTAATTTATAGTATATATACATTATAAGTTAAATACAATATTACCTAAGTCATCATTGATGTAAGAACCATAGTCTTGAATCCTCCTTCATTATTTTAATATATTTAGTCATAATTATTAAAGTATTCATATTCATGAGCCAAAACAACAAACTAATGAATATATTAATGAGGAAACACCCCTCCCTTATACTATAATACCACCCCTCACCACCTCTTCCCCTCAAACCAAAAAACATTGTATCTTGATTTATTTCTTCCCAATTCCATTCACAAGCCTCTTACCCATGTCCAATATCTACTGGTATCACCAAAAGGTAAAATAAAGGGCCTTAAGGATGTTCTCAAGGAGGGGAATTCAAGAGGTAAAATCCTCGTTCATTTTCTCTTATTTTTTTCAGTTATTTTTATGTGCTTATACTCTCTTCAACTCCCCTTATCCAAGTGGAACAAAAATTCCATTTTCTTATATATATTGTAATTTAATCATGTTTATAGAAACATTCCTCATCAAACTTCTTCTCCTCGCCATTTTCTTCTAAAAATTAGAACATCATCTGTGACGTGTCGATTTTCCGCCCTTGTGGATGATACACTTTCATTTTTCATTAGAGAATTCAAGGATGGTCGTAATACCATTATTGTTGTTAAATAATATTCTATTATACATATTATAATTTATTTTATGTTCAGTAACCAATATATAAACCTGATATTTTATAAAATGACATGAGTTTGCAATGATCATAAAAACCACCAAAATTAATTAAATCATTCCCATTAATGTTTTATCTAACAATTCATACTCATATAGGAAAAAAAATTATATATTGTATAATATAAAATTATGGAATCATATTAACACCACTTAATTCCAATTCTAATTTTTTTCATCCATTCGATAAGAAAATCAATAATGGACCAACCATGGACACCATGTAATAAATTCTCCAGAAACAATGATTGTAAAAAAATATTATTAATAAATAGGAGGATATAATGGATTAGAATATCATATAAGTAATTATAAATATTAATGTGTTTCTTTAATATATTTATAAAACTCTTTAAACCATTATTCAATATTTTTGAACCTATTTTGTGTAATATGACCCAAAAGTATGGGAATTTTGAACCTGATTTATATTATTTGGTTTAACCATCTATATCATTGATTATGTGGTACTACGATTATTTATTAAATGAATTATAATTACATTATGTTATATTGTTTTTATTTGTAGTTTATACACATATTAAATTATTTTTTATCAATTCTCACCACAAATATATGATATTTGAATTGGAATTTTCTGTAAAAATACTCTTTTAATTTCTCTTTTTTCAAAAGTAATTGTTTTTACGATGAATGTATTATTTTTTATGATTATTTTCTGGTTCTTGGGAATCATTTATTATTAAGGCTGGGAAATATATCTTTGTCCAGTGCATTGGGTATTTTTATGATTGGGGTCAACCTTATGGTTACAACAACGGTAACTGTGATAGTTACATGATAAGGTATATGTGAGGGTTACATTGTAAGGTAGTAATTAGGGTTATATTGTAAGGTATCTATAATGGTTACAAATAATACAATATCCATTATGGTTACAATATTTATTAAGTAATTCCCCAAGATATTTTTTGTTTTTATTTATTTTTTCTTTTTTTTTTCAAAAATGTTTTTTTCACAAAGTTTGTACATGATACTTTATGGTTGATAATTATGTCTTTGTGAAAATGATTTCATATGTTTATCAGTATTCATGGACTTAAGGTTTTATTCATTATTTTTTATGATCTTTACTAATATGTTATGATCATCCCATGTTTTGAAATTATTTTTCATAAGGTTTCAGGATGGGTAAGGAAAAATAATAATCCAAGATGATTGTTGTGACAAATTTTAATTAAAAGATTTCAGGTTTGTATTAAAAACAATAGTATTATGGAATAATACTATATTGTTTTAATATTACCAACTTTTATACTTATGGGTTAATATGTATGAATTAATTCCTAGTATTTTAAAACTCTAAAATGAAAATATATTTTTTAATTTAAGAAAGTTAATTCTAAATTAATTTACTAGATTATGTAATGTTTAAGATTGGGTCCTTATAATTATTTTCCTCAAAGGTAGTTTTAGAAGTAGAGACTGCCTATATTTTTAATAAATCTAGGAGTGGGAGGATATTTTAGATAGGATCCTCATTCTAGTCCCCATACATAAAAACATAATCGATAGAATGTTGTGGAGGTAGACAATAGAGTGTTTGACGAATGGGGATTGGTTGTATGCACACATAATAGGTGGTAGTGCCAATAATATTGGGAGTTGTTCGAGGTGTGATTATCAAATTATTTACCCATGTGTTTACTTTGTTTTATTCAAGATCCTTTCACTCCTTTGTTTCTCATGCATTAGTCCTTACATTGGGACTAGATGTGTAGAGACTTCTAGTTAACTTGGTGTTATCTACAATGAAATGAGGTCATGCTTCCTTGTTTGATGTGTGCTTGGGTGTAGTCTAGTAATGGGTAGCGCCAATACCTAGGGAAATTATATTATTATATATACATCTATATAATGTTACCCATAGAGGGGATCATTTGAACTCCTTGTGGGAAATTACCAATTTCTTCTGGAAGAGAGTTTTTTCTTATGCAGAGGGCCACCGAGTGGTGTTCATTAGTGGGTGAGTTTATTGGTTGAGTGGAAGGAAAGTGAAATATGTTTTCTAATAGTTGGTTCAGATATTATTAGAATATTCATTTTAGGGTGTTCCCTAGGTTCTTGATGAATTCTTATAAAATTTCACAAAGCAATTTATTACCCTACCCCCTCGACATGATGTCGAGTTTGGGATATTACATTGGTTGAGCATGTCATTGATTCCAATGGATTCTGACTGATTTCCTCCTCCAAAGCTATTATAGTTGAGGTTATAGGTGTATTATCTATTGATGATGTGTTTCATCTGACCAAGTGCATTTCAACTAGTGTTACAGTGTTTTTAACCAACAATACAGATAGTAATCTATGTTTATGTATAGACTAAAAAAGGTTGAATGAGGTGACCATCATGATTTGTTACCCTATTCCAAGGATAGATGATCTTTTTTACTAGATTGAGGGGTGCTATTTTGTTCTCTATGATCAATATTCTATCTGGATATCACTAGTATAAGGTGAATATTGAGGATATCCCAAATACTTTTTTAGGTGTAGGTATGATCACTTTGAGAATATAGTCATTCCCTTCAACATTTGAAATGCACCATCCAAGTTCATCAGGATTATGAAATCTATGTTCAATTATTGTCTAAAAAGGTTAATTTTTGTATTCATTAGTGATATCATGATCAAATTGAGGTCATAGTAAGAGTATTACATGCATCTTAGAGAAATTTTCCAAGTCCTTTGACACCACCAGATCTTTGGGATTTTGTCCAAGTGAGAGTTCTATACATGTGAGGGGAGTTAACATGGACTTGTGGTGTCTAAAATGTGGTTTGCAGTAGACCCATCAAATATTGAGGAATATTTTTCTTGTAATGTTCCCAAGAACATGGCAGAGGTGCATAGTTTATTAGGTATCATGGGCTATTATCAGTGGTTTTTAACTAAATTATATAAATATTCAGCCCCATTGACAATGTTGGCTATAAGGGACTAGGTTACTGTGGGGATCCATTAGTGTGAGTTAGTATTTAATTACTTGAAGGAGATGTTGGATAATGCTTCCGTGACTGAGTTTCCTGAGGAGGGTGTTTTGTTTGAGGTTATATGTGATCTTTCATATATTTTATTTGGATTCATGTTGATGTAATATATGTTTGTGATATATTTTGGGTTTATGTGATAACATCTCCACAAGAATATCTATTTCGCCCATGATCTTGTTATAGATGATGTTTTTTTGTGCTAATGATATAGAGGCATCACGACATCGATGAATTCTTTTTAGTTTTTATTTACAATAAGATCTAGAAATATGTTTTATCTTAGTGGGATCTACATATTTTTCTACTAAGGTGGATAGAGTATCTTTTAGATTGTGATTTTGATATCTCTTACAACTTGGGAATAGGGAATGAGGTTGTCAATGCGTTGAGTCATATATCCCTAGGGGAATTTTTGTGAGTATACATATGTTTATAATAGGATATATGATATTAAAATGATGTTTCTTAACATTTGAGAGATTGGATTACATGGTTATATCTACTAGATTATAGTGGAGTCATCTTTGTTGAGGTATGTAGAGGATTCATAATGGTGAGACTCATAGGTAGAGGTGTTAACTAACCGTGTTGTCTATAGTGATACCACTGAGGGATGTCCAGAGGATGGTAAGAACCAAGTGTGTCTCTAGGGAAGGTTTCTCATTAAACTAGTGATGCATTAGGGGTTTATTCATGAGTTTCATATCTCACCATTAGTCGTACATCATAGTGTGACCAAGATGAATCATGGGTTGAGGATGAATCTTTGGTGGTTGTGGATGAAATTGTCAGTGGTAGAGTTTATGGTGAGTTGTATAGTTTT
The DNA here is from genome assembly GCA_963277665.1 of Viscum album. Taxonomy (NCBI): domain Eukaryota; kingdom Viridiplantae; phylum Streptophyta; class Magnoliopsida; order Santalales; family Viscaceae; genus Viscum; species Viscum album. Next base: position 1,270,963,298 of record OY728136.1, read on the forward strand.
TCATTACATTATAGAAGAGAACTATGTTAAATTATTTTTAGGATATTATTTGGATGATCCCATGTGAAAATGGAGAGAAATATTGATGGTCTTATTCATAGGGTTAGTTTAGGATTTGGGAAGTTGTGGTGTGGTTTGTATGATAGTGGACGAACTATAGATGTCTTCTAAATTTCTTTCAATCCATAAGTCAACTATTGTAGAATTTTTTATAAGTTAATATGTGAATGATGTGTCTAAGATACACGAGTTTCTGGGGAATATCATCTTTTATTAGGATCCTTATTTCACCCTATGAGTCTGGAAGGGATTATAAAATATCTTTGGCTTTAAATTTGACTTTAGAATTACCTTTAACCATATGATAAATTGGAATATGGATCAGACAATCCAAACATTGTAATACCCGATGGGTGCTTATATCTTGTTCTATGGTGGATACTAGTTAATACCGTTTCTTTTTTTTTTTTGAGTTTTCATAAAATAAAATTTATTACTGATACATTTCAATTGATCTATCTGAGTCACGGTATGACCAACCTTTTCATTCTCCATTGTGTCGGATAGATGTGGGGGTGAGTATTTCATGGTCATAATTCAATGTAGATAATGATCAACAAGATCTAGTTGGATCAAAAAAAGATTAAAGAAGCACAAGACCATTAGTATGAATCTGTTAATTATATTTGGAGGCCCCTATAGTTTGGGGATAAATGTCACGTGTTCTTGGGAGTCTCCCATCGATGAGGGTAGAAGAGTTTTAGCATGGAGAGTAGGATGTCACCATAGTTGGTTGAACCATTTGAGAGGTTGAGGTGAGTTAGTAAGGTGGAATATCAATTGAAATTTCCACTACCACTAGAGAGGGTCCATGATGTCTCTAACATATCCCTCCATCATAGGTCAATTTATGATGAATCTCACATCATTAACTATAATCAGCTGGATATTGAGGATAAAGCGATGTCCACTGAACAAATAGTATAGATTCCAAATCATTATGATATGGTGATACATGGATAAAACATTCCTTTTGTTTTCTTATTGTGAAGGAATAGTGACCTAGAGAATTGTACAATGTAGTGAGATATGCAGATTCATACGCAGTACCTAAATTTGTTTTGAGACGTTCTTTACTATATTACATTTATGATATTTTGATGATAACCCTTATTATTTTATGATATGTGTTTGCCCATGATTTTTTATGTGATATTTGTGATAAATATTCCAATATATGAAAATGTAAGGACCTAAATCCCTATCAAGATTCATTATAATTAGACATGATTTAAACAGTGTGGAAAGGTCCATGACATACAATTTTCATAATATTGTGACATGGTAGATGGAATTACCTAATATTTGTGCTTAGGGTAATCTTGTGTTTTTTTGTGTTAATGTTTGGTTTTGGATATATAAAGGATTATATGGTTGAGAAGTGATGTGGTTGTGTAGAGATGTGGGTGTGTGGGATGTTGTGGCTGGTGGACATTTTTTGAAGTGTTATTTCATTCACAATTAATCGTTATGATGTGGTTGTGAGGGGATATAGTTTCATGGTATAATTCATGGTTGTTTTAGTTATTGTGTTTGTTTGGTGGAATTTTAGGTGTAATGATAACCTTGTTAGGTGTCTCAGTGGGTGTTTTTTTTACACCATTTTATTCTTTGGGTTTGGTTAATATTCTTTGATGGAAAGAATCATTTTAGAGGTATCTAATGAAATTTTATTTTTCTACTTGTCCCATTTCATTGATGGAATTGTGGTTGGAGATATATTGTGCAATTATAGAGGAGGTTCAGTGGAGTTGGTTCTATAGGAGAACCATATCTAACCTTATATATAGTAAAAGTAGTGTTTATGGTGTATTCTTGTGGTTTACAGCTTATGTGTCCGGTGATTAATGGCTTGTGTATAGATGAGGTCTAGGGAGTAAAAAGTTTTTACACTATAAGTAGGGGTTTTATATCATAATTTTACTTTTTCATGAAGTTTCATTAATTTTAGAAGATGCGGGGGTATTTAGGATTTTATGGTGTAAAGATTTCTTTTGTTGCATAGGTTTTGCGGGACCATATAATTTATGGATCCAACATGTAATTTTGGGAAAAAATCAAGCGATATAGAAGTATTTTATAATCCTAATACAACCAATTATTCATTCAATTGTATCCTCACCTCTCTCTTATTATCAGTGACCAATAGATGGTTTTTATAGATCTTCTATCCCATTTTATCTTTTTTTGATCAGTGGGTTCTAGTGATAATGTTTTGGTGATTGGTGGTAATCCATTCTTCACATAATGTTTGATTTATCTCATTGATATCTCATATATCTACTATTGTGTTGTTGGATATAGGGAAAGGTGGTTTTTCATGATCCCTTAACATAGTGTAGGTTTATTCATGATCTCGTGGTGCTATTGTGGTTTTCAGGAAGTTTTGTGTATCCCTATGGTGAACAATGATATAAGAAAGTTTCGTCAAGGTATGGATCATAATTATTGCTTATTTATGTGATATGTGTGACAAATTAATAGTGTTTATTGGTATTGGGTGGGCAAAGATGGTTGAATTAAAATGATAATAATTAGCATAATTTAAATTGATGTGTATTGGAAAATATCACATGCCTTATTGAATTGATATATGTTTCTAATGTTATTGAGAAGTATTGATAGAAATTATGAAAGTAAAAAATTTATTTGATCCTTTTTAAACAACAATGGCTTTTATTTGATGACCCTTTTTGTTATTGTGTGATCCCACCATGAATAATAATTATAAAGAACATATATATGGTCAATCATTATTTTCAATAGAATCTGGTCTATTTTTTGAAAATATTCTTGTTAAATTAATGAAGAAATGTGTTTAAATCTTAGAAATTAATTTTTTAAGATGAGTTGTGATATAATTTATGGTTTTTATTTTTTTGTTTCCTTGTATGGATATTCTTGTTATGTTATCGTGAGTGGTTTTACATGTTGTGTTGCCTTGTCTATTGTGGGTTGTTTCATGGTAGTGCTGGAAACTAGAATGGATTTTTGATGTGTGATAAGATTATATGATGTGTTGGTTAGATCGATTGTATGTGTTGTGGTAGGTTGTGGGATTTGGTTCATAGTTGAATCAATGTTGTATGTTGGGGTGTGGTTGTAGTACATAGTGGTTGTAGTGCACAGTGGTGATGATGTGTTGTGGTATTGTGTGATGTGGCTATGGTGTGTAGGATTGTTGGGATATGTGGTGGTGAAATGTGGTGATGATGCGTGGTTTTTTTTCATAGTAGTTGTGTTGTGACATGGGTTACATAGTGGATATGAGGTGTTTTGATGACTATTGGGGTGATGTGGGGATGTTTTGTAGAGTAGTTGTGTTAATTTCTTGAGTATTAGTGGAGTAAATATTGATGATGAATGAAATTAATCAATGAGTGGATAAATTAATCAATTAAATGGTTTTGTAAATATTAATTATTTGGTTTAGTCAATGAATGTTAGTAAAAAAATTTATTAATATTAAATTCTTAAAAACTTTTCATTTAATGTGGGAAATGTTTGGAAACTTATTTTGTGGTTGTTTAGTGTTTCATATGGGGGTGGAAGCAGTTGTGAAGGTTGATGAGTGGTGTAGAGGTAGTTATTTAGTTTTAGGTATTTTAGTTGATGTGAACTAATAATAGTGGTATTGTGTGCTATTAATATCATGTATTTTAGGTTATTTTGTTATGTACCCTACTCTACTAGGATAACCTTACCAATACAGGGAGTCTCTATGTTCTTACTATTTTCACCGACATATTGGATAGTGGTAATATGGACGACTATATACCCTATATCATCTTCTCTTCCTTAATTGGTAGTGACATGGTTTTTTTGTTGTAGATTACCATGAAATGATTATATATGATGGTGTTAGAGATTAACTAGTAGTGATGTGTTATCACAAGTTTCTTCTAGTAGGATGTGATGAGGTGGCCTAGGTGTCTATGGGGGAGGCATGATGTGGTGTGGTGTGATATATAGTTAGGGTTATTCATGGAATTATGAGGGAATGATTTTGTTGTCATTCATGTTCAATATACCCTACTTCTCTGGTTATGGGATGAATATATTGGTGATGTGATTTCTTAATGTGTATGTTGGTGGGATGTGATGTGATGTGGCGACCCAAGTGTCTTCAAGTGAGATGTGATGTGATGTGTGTATAATGGATGGGAGCATAGGATGTTCGACATTGGTGAGTGATATTATAATATTAGTGGTGAAACTGTAGCAGGGCAGGATACATTATTAGGATCATTATGTTATATTACTAAATTGGATGTATGATTTTGTGTATGGTCCATGGTGACTGGGATTGGTTAGTGACCTGTTTGGGAGTATGTTAGTTCTTTTATTTTTTCACCAGAACCTTATAATTCTCTTTTAACAAGTGCATTTGAGACCTTAGTTATGTCCCTACTAAGTATATGTGTTATTCTCACAATACTTATAAAAAATATTTTTCATATTTAAGGGAGGACATTGGGAACTGAGCTATAAAGTATAACATGTGATAAAATTATTGTTGGGTCACTTCCATATACTTGTCCTTCATTATATTTTTGATAATTTTACATATCTTAGTTTTACATTATTCAGGAAATAGTGGATGGTTTTTGTTTAACATCATATATTCTATAGGAAATTATTCATGGATGTTTATCCAATATTTCTTTCATTTTATATTTTTAAGAGGGTAATTCCTTCATGAGAGTGAAAAATATTATATGCTCGTTGCTAGTCACCGACTGGGGGACAACTGGATATGGGCCTCAGGGGACATTATCTCTCTTTCTTCACTATAATATTATTGGAGGGATGGTGTTATGAAAATAATTGTGAAACAATATATCATAAATTTGGAACCTAATAAACTCAGTATCAAAATATTTATTACATTCATAATGAATAATAGTGATAAATAATCATGGGTCCCCTCATCACATCATAAAATTCCTAAAATCAAATATGTTACTAGGAAAGATAATAAAAAACAATTATAGATAAATAATCCCATTAAATGGAATGTGTTTCATAATGGATTCATAAATTAGACATTAATTAATGACCTTTTGGGTTTAAAAATAAATAATGTAAATCATATTTTGGAATAAAACATTATCATTCTTCATAGGATAACAAACAACTCAAGAGGATTTGAAGATTTGTTTTTTAAAAATAAAGTATTTTTAAAAATTCATTGATATTTTGATATTGATAATTTCAAAATGGATAGAAAAATTATTTGACCATAAATAAATAGATTAAATAGTTAATGGAATCTTTTATGGAATTATATTAATATTTTTTCTAAAAATAATTTGAAAGTGGATATAATACAAAAAAATAGGTCGGGTTCGATAATCCCATTAACTTAATTCCCACATAATTTCATCGCTCTTATTCCTCCTTAATAATATACAAATTTTTTTATTAAACATCGAATCATAAGTAAATTATTTTCATTTATTCACTATTTTTCTATTATAATAATTGAATCTTACTTCATAATTTTTGTTATTAAAGGTAAAACATGTTGATATCATATATTCCCTAAAATATCCCATCTTTATTCTATTTAACAATATTTCATTATTTCTATTAATAAATTTTTTATATTAATTCAATAATATTAGAAATATAATTTTTTAAAATTTATATATAACATATAATTTGTTATAAAAGTCCATAAAGGTGGTGATAAGAAAATAATTGGCAATGGCCTCATTGGCGGTTAACTGGCTGTTAATGGTACGTTGTCCAAATAGGTGGAAGAGAATAAAAAAATATAAATACATAACAACCATGGTCATTTACGTAGGATAAAATAATTAATATAATATTAAAATACTAATTACTAAATTTAGATGATTTCAGTTTCAATGGAATTGGAGAAAAGAGGAAGGGAAAAGGAAAATTAGAGAAGAGTTGATGAAAACATACAGTCTTCTTGGTGTTATTCCTTTTCAACAGCACTAAAATCACTTAATTCATGCAGGTGGATTACATGAGAACATCCAAAAGGATTCTATGTGGATTAAGGATTTGTATTTGGAAATAAAATTTTCTTTGGTATGTTGAACTTATGTTGGTTTCATAGTGGAGGGAGGTAGTATTTATACAAGAAGAGTGCGGTATTTTGAAAGTATAATGTCAAATAAAATATTATATCAAATTTAAACCCTTGAATATAAATATTATTTTCATTATGAAATATATTTGAATTAAATAACATGATTTTATAACATTCAAATACTTTTTAACCTGAATTTATTATTTAATAAAAATAAATTTTTGAAAAATTTGAAACATTTATTTCCACAGATTAATTTAGACATTGTACTTTTGAATGTACATTTTAGGTTTTGAAAAAAAAAATAGATAACTCATTTCAAAAACAAAATATGTATTTTTTGGGATAAATTTTCATGAATTTATAAGGTCATTATTACATAATAGATGATTTAATTTAAAATATAATGGTAATGAAAAAACATTATTTTTACAATTCATTTAAAAATTGGGGTGTGGAATATAAGTTATTTAAAAATAATAAATAGAAAATTTTAAAATGTTGATTATAAAAATGAAATTTATTTTATGAAATTAATTTTCTATCATACCTAGTTTTATTTACTAACATTAAAATTATGATTTTTAGAAAATACATTAACATAAATTTTATTAAAAATTTATCATATTTTACTTCAGTTTTTATTCATGAAATTTATTTTATAGAATTATAATATTTTTAGTTTCTTAAATTAATCCTTGTAGATATTATTTTTTTAAAAAAATTTATCATTTTTATGTCAGATAATCATTAAATTGATCAGTTTATTATTCCCAATGGCCATATTACTATTCCCAATGGGAAAGTCACTATCCAAATGGCCAACTTTGTATTAAAATGATCACATTAAATCATTTAAATACAAAAAAATTCATTTATTCGACAATAAAAATCATTCCTCTCATTGTTATATATTTTCTGTTTCAAAACATTTGATTGGTTTATTAGTATTCTATTTATATTATATTGTGTTTTTCATCGAGGTGATCATTCAAAAAGATTTTAATGATCCATATTTTCCCACTCTAAATTTCTTATTTTTTATTCTTATCATAGTAATGTTTCTAATTTTCATGGGTTTAGTCACTAACTAATTTTTCAATCTCTATTAGTTAAATTATGTTTTTGTTTCTCTATGTAAATTATGTGTATAATAGTAAAAAATATAATATCACATACATTTATTCTAGAAAAAATATTCCATATAATGTATGGGTTATCACATTATTTCCCCATTTTAAAATTTTACCTCTGAAATTTCAAATCAAAATATCTGTTCTGAATTTATGTGGGTACTTATATTTCATTTTTTTCATTGGTTTATTATGTCACATATTCATATTTACTTTTCCTGTAAAGGATTTTGACAATAATATATTTATTTTTGTGTAATACATTGTCTTTATGGTATAAGATCTCTCATTTACTCTATTTATAAAAGATATCATGTCCTAGTTGTACCATCACTAGATTCAGTATATGTAAGGGATAAGGTATATACATCCTAATGAGAGATATGTGGAATACATTATTTACATTAACTAAAATTGGTAGAAGTAATAGATGATAAACCACTCCTCCTATTAATTGAGGAATTTCAAAGGGTCCAATGTACATATGGTTAAGACTTCATTTCATTCAAAATATCATGACACCATCCATTGTGATATTCAATGGGAAAAATTATATCCAACACCAATAATCAAGTCCCATCGATTCTTATCATCATATCCCTTCTACGAAATATAAACTATCATTATATCATGTTGGATAGATTGAAAAATTATTCTCGTCTCTTTCATGAGACTTATTCAATGAATCATTTTTTTACCAAATTCATTAAAACATTTAATAGTTATACGTCACTTCCCATATAAGGAATCATATGGATCAGTTTGAATAATCATGTGGAAGTTATTGTTGCATGTGAACTCAAAAAAATGGGAGAATTTTATCCCATCCACATTTAAATTACATTGATTAGTCTCTCAAAACATCCTTATGTGTTGGAAAAGGACTTTTAGTTTTTCAATTATTTTAGGGGTCATAGGCCATACTGAAATTTATTTTATTATTCATAGAATATTGGAATATTTGGAAAAAAATCAACTGATCATTTGGTTACAGTTAGAGTTGATCAAAAGTAGTTCCCCATGTTGCCTCACCACATATATTATTTATATGTTAGAATGTTTTTTTGGTGAGAAATATTCTAGAATAGATATGATGTAGGTAGTCTTGGCGATTCAATCCAATATAACCTATATCACATTTATTCATTTGGATGTCTTTAGAAGAGTAGTGTTAATATATTTTTTGATGTTCTCCTCCTTTTATGTTGGTATTTAAAATGGTTTAATAATACCTTTGGACTTATATCCCTCAACTTTACATTCCTAAATTTCTAAGAACTTTGAGGTTTAATCAATTATCACCTTCTTCATGTCTTCCAACAAGAAGTTATCTCAAAGTTTATGATACATCATGGAACTTCCTGGATGGATGGAAAAATATTGGATATATGAATTATCTAATATATCTTTATTATTCATAGGTTAATAAGATATAAACCATCTATATCCAAACTAACTGAAACTATCTTTATCATTGTAAATTTCATGAAGATTCATTTCTATTAATGTCTTCACCTAATTTTAAATCTCCAAATCATCACTTTATTCATCCCTGATCATCCATTGGATATATGTTTCGTAAATAATTTCTGGTAGAAATTATGTATTTAATGTCTTTATGAATTCAAATTTCATCTTGTTTGTATCCATTGAGATTGTGTCTTTCTCACTGCGCATTAGTGATTGAGTATGAGGTTATTTTCTACTAAGGGAATCAGCTACCTTGTTATCCATTATATGATTTTTTTGAATATAGAATTTATAGTCCTTGGTCGAATCAAATAATATTTTCTATAACTTATTTATATCTTTATACGTTATTATTTACTTTCTAAAATTGTGATTTTTATAGATTTTACACTTCTCACCATAAATTTAATACCACAAAATCGTCAAGGAAAAGACCAAATTATATAAATCTAGATCATGTGTTTGGTACTTCTATGTTTGGATCATGAACTATAATGAGTAAAATAAAATAAATCATTAATTATTCTTGATTACACAACATATAACACCATCATATTTTATGACATGTTTCATTTAAAATAAATTTAATCTCATCGATAGTTTTTTATACACACAAGCCAGAGTCTAAAGGAACAACAATATAGCATAACATTATAACATATATGTGAAATTGGTGAATAATAATAGGAATAAATATTATAAAACTCATATTTTTAAAAATTTTATAAAATAAAATCATTGTTTATTAATTTATTACAAATGAATCTAAAATAATTTAGAAATATTTGAAATTTGTCTCTAAATAATAATTCTTATTCAAAAAATGTGTTTTTATCTAAAAAGGTTATATTAATAAACATTAGGTATTTATTTTAATTAATTTTTTATATTTTATATTCAATAATATATCTTTTACATTCATAAAATGTTTTTTCTATCCATGGGATAATCATAAATCTAGTTTTATTCTTAAAACTTTATTCTTTTCTGGAAAAAAGTTTCATTTTGTTTAACATCATTATTATTTAATTAATCAATTTCATTTTAGAAAATATATTTCACAAAGTTAACTTATGTTTTTAAATCAGTATGAAAAATTTATCATAGAGTGATATTTTGAATAATTTTCCTAAATGATTAATAAGATTGTTATAGTGAAAAATACTTATTTGTGTAAAAAAATTAATTTACTTTAAAGAATTTTCAAAGATAGATTTTTTTAAGATGTTTTAAGAAGTAAAATTATTTAAATAATATTTATATTGATACAATTTAACTCATTGTAATTTTTTTAAAATTTTGATATAAAAATTACTATCTTAAGAAAACCCAATCTTTGAAAAACTAGGTTTTATTGCTTTTTGGGTTTATATATAAATTAAATTCAGCATTGTTTGTGAATTTATTATCATTAAATTGATTAAATATTTGGAATAAGAATAATTACTATTATTTAATAAGGTTAACATGTTTTTTGGTGAAAAATAAAATTAAAAACAATAAAAATCTTTTACCATAGTTAAGGACAGAGCACATTTATCAGGGGTTAAACTAAAGAGATAATGGTAAAAATGACCTAAAAAAAAATCAAAATTATATTTTTTTTGAAAATATTCCAATAATATATCATCTAGTATTAGGTAATGTTCCATTTTTGTGACATTTGATTTTAATAAAAAATAATATATTTTAGTATTTTAAAAATTACATGTGGGTCCTCTCCTAGACTTATAAAAGGACATCCCCTCTCCTTTCCTATCTATAGTTGTAAACCTTTTTGTTTATGACAAAAAAAAATTATATACCGCCATCACATCCCTTCCTATGACCTAAATTCTCTATGTTGATCATAGCACCATCCTAGTAAATCATTAGGTATAAATATAAAATGGTTTTCTTAAGAATATGTAGAGATCTTAAAAATCTTTTTCATTTTTTTTATTTTTATACCTCCTTAAAATAATCATCAGCCACAAGGAAATAGAACCACTTGTATATTAAATTAACATATATTTTATTATGTTAATATTATATACTATATCCATCTCTTATTCCATAAAATATGAAATGAAACCAGTGGTCTTGTGTGTGTTGGATAATCACATTGTGAAATTATGTAATTTATTTTCAATCACTACCTCTGAGGGGTGGATATAATGATGGATTTAATATATATATATATATATTTATATATATATATAAGATATTTATGAAATAATAAAAATTCTGAAATTATAATTCTATATCTAAATTATTATTATCCAATCCTTTGGAAAATGATAATGTCGCTCATGTATATGTGTGGACAACCACCTCTATGAAGCAATGCATTTTTTTGTTTCCTTTTACATTGACGGAAATAAAGATGGATTTTATACATATATATGATTTATATTATTTAATTATAATTATGGAATGTTTAATTTTTATTTATCTCTCTTTAATACCATCTGTTGAAAAATAAAAATAGGGTTCATGCGTACGTACGTCCTACCATCTCCATAAATAGTGTTATTAATTTTTTATCCATAACATTTATGGACGACTATATATATAATGAAAACATATTTTATTAATATCCTGATTTATGTTTATAATATTATGCAACCATGATCAATCTACATGAACCAAAACTAAAAAACCAAATAATATATGAAAAATGAAACAGTTATCATCAAGAATAGTGATTTTAATAATAAATTGTTAATAAAATGTTATAAAATGTTACAAGTAATCATATATTTCATAATATATATAATTATGGTTATACAATATATTTAAAATAAATATTTATTTAATATAAATTATGTTCAAACACGTATAAAGTAAGTCAGATCTGAGGTAATGATTTTTATTTAAAATCAAATTTTTTATTGTGATTATTTATGATTTGTTTATAATAATGAAAATTCATGATATATATCTCTATATACACATTAATTTTGTTATAATATTTTTATTTGTATAAATTACATGGTTTAATATCAATTTCCTCACCATACATAGTCAATAGTCTGAAAGAATTTTTTTAAAGGAAAAAATTACTTTATTTTATCTATCTAGAAAAAAATCATTCTCTATCATTTCCTAGTATTGAATAAATGATTAAATTAATGTTATTAAAATTAACCAATGGTTTTATAATGTAAAATTCTCTAACATTTTAATTGTTATAAAGTAGTTTAAAAGAAATCTTCTTTTAATTTTTTTAATGAGGTACTTTTTGACTTTTTTATAAATGTATAAAAGGAACATTTTCATTTAAATTATATGGAATGAACTGAATTTCCCACCTTCATGAAAATTATTTGATTTAAAAACTTCATTAAATGTCTCAATGATTTAATTCAATGAAACAATTATCCTTCATCTTTGGGATATTGTTTGATTTCATATAGGTTATTAAAAAATGAAAAGGATATTTTCCTCATGACATATTCATGATATATTTTAAAGGTATTTTCATTAATGATTATAACCTTTTATATTAAATATGATTTACATGGTATATGATCGATTTATATCATCCTATTTTATACATTCGATGTATTATAATGATTATTTAAAGTGATTCTCTGAAACTCATTTCGTTTCCATGGGTTAATTATGTTATGAAACACAATAATTTTCTATGGGTTATGATATGATGAAATGATGAAATATTTACAAAACCCTTTTCATGGGTTATGATATGATGAATTATTTATGGTTATTTGGTACAAAAATATATGATTTTCATTATGTGATGTGTAGACCTAGAATTATATTCCCCTCCAATGAATTGGGTAATATTGTACATCTCATTAGAAAATCATGAGTAGAATGGGGAGTGACCCCGGTTCATTATGGGACTACTTCCACTATGATTGAATTTGGAGTAATTATCATATACTATGATGGGATATAGAGTGAACCCAAGCTACTATGATACTCATTTGAGTAATCCTTGACTATAAATGAAAATATTTTATATTCTTATTTTAATGGAACCGACTTATGTTTAATTACAAGGTAATGATCCCATGGATCTTGTTAATTTATTCCTTTATGATCCATATATCATGAACATCAAATATTTATTCAATAATTCAAGTTATGATCTATTATATGTGGGTTATGGTTTTGAAATGTTATTCTCAAATTATTATATCCTTATTGTAATGTTTTGCATGAGTGGTCATTGATTCTTAGTGTTTTACACCTATTAAGCATCAGAGCTCTCCTACTATCATGTTTCTTATCCCTAGATAAGGAACAATGGTACTATGAATGATAGGTATATGTGTCGTTCTATTTAGGATGAAAATAGTGGAATATGATGTAGTTAACTTCTGAACAAGTTGATTTTGTGTCCATGATTCCAAAGGCACTAGACTAATATGAATCTAGTGTGGATCATTATGTTATTATAATGAATACACATATATTATCATATGATATATGTGTATGAAAATTATGGTTCATGATATCTTATATCAAATAATGTATTTTTTTTCATTTTGAATCATGGATTATAATACTTTAGTTAGAACTGTTAGGATATTCCATTGTATAAGAGAATATCCTATGTTACGGTAATAAAATTATTGTGGGTCTCATAAAAGAACATCAGTGTCTAGATACTACCAGTGGAAAAAGTTTTGGAATATATGGATCCAAGGGTAATAACACTGAAAAGTGTTATTCAATTATATCTCATTTATATTAGTGGTTCATGGTGAGCCTGACAATATTTTGATCATAGTTCTTCACTCTTAGGGGATATTTTTAAGTCAATTCATATTTTTATTATAAAACATTAACAGGTATATGAAGAGAAAATAATCATGAAAGACAGAGGTAAAACCAATAGTTTCATAACTTGAAAACAAGTTTCTATGATTTTTACATCTTTTAAATTATGTATCATGATTATATGGGTTTCTACTACGATTTTTGTTAACTTCACGATTCGTTTTGGTTTTTTAGAATGGTCGGATCCCAAAGTAATTGAGTTAATGTTTAATAAGAATGAAAATGAAAATTATTTTGTCCTATGGAACCAAATATTATGGGAGTTTGACTGAAAAATCTCATTGTTATGCTTACACAACTTCCTCAATTTATGAAACCTATTATGCTTGCAAACAAGAAATTGAGGGAACAAATTGATTTTGATTCAATTTTTAGGAAACATCTACATTAATTTAGATAGTCTACTTATCCAATAGTCACTAAAAAATGATAAGTTCCACTAAATATATAGTTTACATTTTCAGTTGTTTTTAACCTAAAAATTTTTATTTCTATATCTATAATTTGGATGGATAAATATATCAACAGTGGAATCTCATCACCAAAATGATATAAAGGGAAAAAATTATTCCATGGAGTGGGATGATTTAAAAATATTATTATTCATTAATTTGATTCTTCATTTTCTTTTTTTGCAAATGGAGTGGAAAATTATAATACCTAGTTTTTTGGGAAATTTTTCTCTTTAAATAATATGATTTATTTGATGGCATGCATGACATGCAACAAAGAGTTTAAATAAACCATGTTATAGTATTAAAATATTATTATTTAAATCTAATGTTGTCACCTCACCTTTGGATAGGCCGGTATGAATAGTAAAAAATATATTATAAATAAATTATGGTTATATAAGTATAAAATTTAATTATTGGTTATCAATTGATTATAAAAATAATTTTAAACAAAAAAAAAATATTTTTCTGAAAAACAGTTTTACTGTGCATAATTTATTTTTATTTTAATAATTTAAATTATCCTATATTTTAAATTTATTTTCATAAAATATATATATATTATTTACATGATAAAATGTTTTAAAAATAAATATTATTTTCCTAGCCCTAGGATAAGAATAAATCTAGTTTTATTTGTAAAAAATATTTTTTTTATAAAAAGTTGTTTTCTAAAAATTTTCACACTTAAATTAAAATAAATTTCATCAATTTATTGGTAAATATTTAGATAAAATTAATTACATATTTACTATTCATAGGATCAAATTTGGTAAATATAACCCATTTTTGTCAATATGAATAGTAAACATTGTAAAATTTATCACTTCGACAAAGGGTAAATTTTGTTAATCTAGATTAAAAATAAGTGATAATGATTGAATTATTTATAAAAATTATTACTATATGATTTTATTTCAACCCTTAACCACTTATTCTTATAATTGAGTTCATTAATATCCACTTTTCCATTAAAATGACTTAAATTTTATTTAAATCAATAAAAGATACAAAATGTAACACCCTATGTTTTTAAAAACAATTATATGTCCCAACATGGAAAAATGTAATTTATCAATGAATATATTATTATTGAAATTATATTCGTGATATATATTTATTTTTTATATTTAATAATTATTTCATTACATTAATTACTTTTACAACACAGATGTAGTATATCTCCCTTTAAGAAGGAATATAACGAATGATATTAAAATTTTTAAAGGTGATATAATTTGAAAAATTTATTATTTCCCAAATATATATATATATAAAGAAAATATTTGGGAGGTGTGAAATCATAAAATTATAATAACCCATTTTTACTGTTGAATTTAAATTTAAATTAAATAAATAGTTTTAAAATTTAAAATAATGATATTTTATGAAAATTATATTTTATTAAATTATATAAATGTCATAATAATATTTAAAAAATAAATTATGGTCTGGATATGTTCTAAAATGTCCCAAATTGACAATTTATAGCCCAATTTTCACCTGATATTTAAAAATATCAACCCTTTAATACTGATAATGTGTTTCTTTAGTAAAAATTAAAATTTGTTAACTTATGGTTAATGAAAATGATAAGTTTTAAAATTACACAAAAACTGATATCAATTCTATTAAAATATGGGATTAAAAAATATCAATAATTATCTTATAATTCATGTCTATTCAAACTCATTTTGGTAAAAAATTATTTTTTTATAATTTTTGGGAGATTCCAAAACATTCAATCACCTAAAATATAAAAGGGAACCTCCTCCTTCACACCATCACAAAAAATTGAGCCTTCTAGTTAGACCAACTACTACCAATTTACATTATAAGTATTAAAATAAAAAATTTCCTTCATATTTTCTTCCAAAAATATTAACCAAAGATCCCTATATAGTATATCAAAAGGAGTTGCTTCCAAGAATAGGTAATCAACTTAACTGGTCACTTTCTTTTCTACGCATTCATACCACTAATAAATTATTTTTATGCTACAAAAATAATAATTTAATTGTACTAAATATTCTAAAATGTTTTTTATTATTAAAACACTATAAAATATCCTCTTTCCCATCAAACAAGATGTGAAAGTATCACTCGTGCATACGTATCTCTTACCATCTCTACATATAGATACAATTCATTTTTCATCACCAACATTTATATATGAGTATTATTATGTGATTAATATTTATATATGATATAAATTACACAATTATACTTATGGAATAATAATATAACTTCTACATTGTTACTATCAAATATTTTTTGAAACGATAACGTCGCTTGTGCATACATGTTTAATACCTCCTCCACAACACGATGTGACTCATTTTTCATTTATATATTACATGTATTGTAATTAGGATAAATTAGATTAATAAATATGAAATATATGATATTATAATGATATATTAATGAGGAATTAATAATTACCTTTAATTTTTCCATTTATTGAAAAAATGAAAACAACATTCTTGCATATGTACAACCAACTGTATCCATGAATAGTGCAATTCATTTTTCTATTTCTAAATTTTATGGATGAGTATAAATATGTATATAATGAATATTTATAATGATTAATATATAGGATATTATTTAACTAAGATAAATGTTCATGGACCAGAAATACTGAACTGGTATACTGATGATGAATGAAATAGTTAACACATTAAAATAAAAATTTTAGTAAGGAATTATTTACCAAAGGGGTGTTGAAATTTGATAAATAGATTATATGTTATATTATAAGTATGAAAATAACTCTATTATAGAATTATAATATACCTAAATTTATTAAATATGAGGGTAGATTTTCTTTGACGAAATGTCAACATCATGTAAGGGTTAATTTCACAATCTCTTCAATAATCTGGATTGTTTATGTTTAATTCCCCACTAGGGGATAATTCACATCAATGTAAATTTATTATAAAATTATTTTTAATTTATTTTACATTTTTTTATGATTTTATAAATTCATCATTAACTATATTTTTTTTATAAAATTTCTTTAAATAATTTTTTTTTGTTTTTTCCAAATGAGGTCCTTCGACACTTTTTTATTAAATAATCTGAAGGAATGTTCTTTTAAATTATATTGAATGATCAAATTTTTTCCACCATCATGAAATAATTTTTAATTTAATTTTATATTAAATTTTGACACTTTAATTTTCAGAAAAAATAAATTCTATTACAATTGAAAACCATTTTAAAATGAACTTATTTTGAAATGGTAATGTAATTTTCCAAATTAATTATTCTTAATGATCTTTAAAAATAATATTCCATTTTTGATGAAATTAATTGATGTTTTGTAATATTTACTAGGAATATAAACCAAGGAAAGAGTTTTTATGATTACTCTAGATGGTTTATGATTATGATGAAAAGTTTTTATGTTTATGAAACACATCTCTTTGGAATAGGTTATGTTATAATGTAATGATTATGAAATCCATTTCTTTTCCATGGGTTATGTTATGATTATATGTTTATAAAAAAAATCATTTCATTGAATATTATATGCTAAATACTTTATTCTCTTGAGGAACACATATGCATGATTTTTCTTATGTGATTGGTGGTACATGTATCTACCTCCAATACATTGGGAAATGATAAATATCTCATGTCATAAATAAGAGTTGAATAGGGATTGATCCCAATTAAATAGTGGACTCTATCTACTGCATTATTCATTGGAGTGATCATTGAATACTGTTATTGGTCAGGGAGTGAACCCATTCCACTATTCTAAACATTTAAATTATCCTTAACTATTGAAGAATTTGTTTTTTATGCTTATATATAATCCAAAATTCCTTTTTTTATGCCCATATTTTGATCTCATAATTTATGTTATTAGATTAAATTATAATTCATGTCTTTTGATATACTATCATTTATTCTGTGACATTATAATGTGACCATTTATATGTTTGGTTTGGTTTTCAAATGAAAAGATGATTTTATTATACCATTATTATTATGCGATGTTTATGTGATTGTTGATATGTCCCTTATTTACCCTTACTAAGTATTTGAGCTCATCTGTTTCTTATTCTTCCTTCCCCCAGGTTATGAAGAATGGTATTATGTATTATATGTTTAAGGAGAATTATATTTATGAAGAAATAAGTGGGAGGTGATGTATATATTTCATGAATGTGTTTTTTATGTTTCTATGTATATAATGATACTAGTATTAAACAATTTGGGAATAGATCAAAATGTTGTGTAATGAATATTCATCAATTAAGTTGTAATATATATGATTTAAACTTATAGTCTTCTATAGTTTCTATTAGAGAAAGGATTAGTAATCCATTGAAAATTAGGATGAGAAATCATTAGTAAGAACCTGAGGGATTATTCTATGTGTAGGATAAAATCATAATGATTTGGTAATGACCATTAATGACCTAGGTCAAACATATGGTTCCATAAAAAAGGTTTCATAATTGAAACATCAAATTGATGACTTTAAAAATTTACATTTTTTATCTCATTGATTAATATTAATAACACTATGATTTTTAATTTTTTTTCAAGGGGTAAAACACTAAAGAATCAGGTAAATACTTACTATGAAGAATAAATAAATGATTTTATTTATGAAAAAAATAATGTTATGGGATATGGAATATAAAATATTGTATTTATTATCAAAAAACGTTCTAATGATATAAATTGTACTCATCATCCATATGAGAAAAGGATGGAACATCATTATGTGCATCTTGTTTTGAGGAAACAAACACATTATTATAGTGGGTCTACTAATCAACAAGTTACTATGAAATGGATTAGTAAAAGTAGAAAGATATTTTCCATTCTACACTGTTCATAATAAGAAACATTAATACTGGATGTTAATCATTTAAAATGAAAAGGTGATCAATGGTGGAATATTGTCAATAACATCATAGAATAACAGTAAATTTAAATTATAGAGTGTGATGAATTTAAAAGATTATTATTAAATATGTACAATACATTTATTCTTCATATAGAAATAGAGAAATAAGTCCTTGAATTAAAGAAAATGGGGGGTTAATATATTGGTACTTGTGAGGTGAATTTCACAAGACATGCAATGTATGCTTCTAGAATTGTCATCCCACCAGAATGTATGTTTTATAGATTTTTTAGTGGATTAAAACCAATTATTTTAAGGGATATATATATAACTTAATTAACTATGAATAAATCATGTTATGCCATGTCAACTTGGAGATGTATATTGAAGTTACACATCAATCTCAAGGATTTTACAAGAAAATAAAAATTTTATTCAATAGAAATTCTACAAACCCTATAAGTATGAAGAATAGATTTCCATTACGCTCAAAATGTGGTAGAAAACATGGGGGAAATTACCTTAAGATTACTTTTGGACTCCTAATGTATTAATCATGTTTTAATGATGACAAATCATATTCAGTATATAAACCTTGTTAATCCCGTGTAATCTATCTAACTTTAAATGTATAGTTGTTTAGTAAAGTTATCCAAAGATCATAAGTGATATACTTAGTTTGATTATTATACACTATTTTTGATTTACTTTATTGTGATTTCTTTGATAAATGAATAAGTCTAATCCATTTTATGAATATCATTGCATAAGACTGAATACAGATGTTTGTCTAAGTCTGAGACACCATGAGTCTTCCACCGGTTATGTTTTTCTAGAAAAGGACCCAGACACCATGAACCAGACACCGTGAACCAAACATTGTGACCAACCAAACACAATGAACCAAACACCATGACCATGAGACATCATTTCAAGGAGACACCAGTTCATAGAGACACCATTTATAGACAAACTGTGACACAGTTTCTTAATATATTTTTTCATTTTTCAATTTAATCTCTAATGTTCATATTTGATGATTTTAAATTCACTAACATAATTTATGTTTCTTTGTATACATTTCACCTAACAGTATGAGTTTTCAAGTGTTGAATACATGCAAATTCTCTTCTCCAACACATGCACTCGATGATAAAAGAGTAGTGTGGCCCAGAAATAATGTGTGCATGAAAGTGCAATAGCGTGACGCAAGTATGTGAGCATGACAACGAAAAAAAACTCTTAAATAATTTTTGAAGAGGGAATTGTCACAAACAACTCGACACTTCTAAAGAAGACACAAAGCATACTCGAATCTCATAAAGTATGACATCTTCACCATAGACAACATCCCCCAAAGCTGACTTCTGATACTCTCTTTTCCATACGAGGACTTGATTTCGGCATCTGCATCATCCTAGAAGTACAGAGCTACATAGACAACCAATCAGAGCACATATAAACTTTATCTCATCATTTTTCAATGGTTTTAATCATTTTATTAGCTTTCAAGAAGTGCGTTTATCTATATAACAACACACGCTATCTCCTGTATTAAACTAAAGGATCAAGATATCCTTTCTCAAAAATCATTTTAATCTTGTGTATACCCACGAATAAGTGTGGAAGAGGTCCCTATGTGGCCTGGTAGTTTTTAACCATGTATAAATGTAGAAGAGGTCATGTGACCTGAATAGTCTTGTGTACATTTGGTACCCCCGATCCAGGGTGTGGATCATGTTTATTTATATAAACATCTTGGTGTAATGTGATCACCAAGTGGAGTGAATTGGGTCTCGTCTTGAGACTTAACCACATTTTTATATCCACTGTACCGTTTAGATTTAGTTTTCTCTATTTTACTATTTAATTCAGAATTCACTAAATTAACTTTAATAGTTAATCTTGGGAAGAAGTTATAATTGTCTTTATTTATTACAATAACTTCAAAAGTAATATTAATAACAACTATTAACATTTTTGATAATTAATCAATCATCAAAGAAGTAATTTTAACAGTCAAAAATTCATAAAAATATAACCTTTATTAACTAGGTTGCATTTAAATTTATTGGTGAAACTGTTCAGGAATAGTTTTTGAACAGAAATTTTTATAGACACTCAATTCACCCCCACCCCTCTTTGAGTGATCTAATCCGACCAACATTTGGTATTAGAGGTTGTTTATTAAGACTCTGTTTTTTAACCATATTCAACTATGATTGTAGTTGTACATTAAATATCTGTAAATTAATGTTAATTCTAAATTTCTATCTCTTTCAATGTATATCTTTATTATGGATAATATATTGGAAGGTGCTACAAAAAACATACCACCATTCTTTTATGGAACCAATTATGCTCAATGAAAACATAAAATGAAAATTCATTTAGAAAGTATGGGTTTTGAAATTTGGTCTTCAATTATTGATGAATATAAGATTCCTACTACTGATAAAACCACATGGTTTGAACCTACTAAAATTGCCTTCAATAACAACTGAAAATCTATGAATGCTTTATATTTATCATTAGGAGATGACTAATTTAATAGAATTTTTTCTTGTAAAACTAGCCATGAAATTTGGGATTCCTTGTCTGTTTCACATGAAGGAACTTATAGTGTGAAAGAAATGTGACATAATACTTATACTATTAAATATGAAAACTTTAAAATGAATCATGATGAGCCTATTTTGTACATGTATCATAGGTTTAATGAAATTTTCAACATAATGATTTCTCTTGGAAGAGAAGTCACTGTCAAGGAACAGATCACGATAACTCCCATATGTCTACCTGATAGATGGAGAGGAACCTCTGTCTCTATTAAAGAGTCATGTGACATTAGAGAGATACCTGTAAAAGAACTAATTGGTAAAAAGATGTTGTATGAAGAAGAACTTAAAGTCAAAAAGGAAGAGGAGGATGAATCGAAATGGAAATTTGAGTCATTCAAGACCACCACCTCTAAACACAAAGACAAAGGGTAATTTGAAGCTTCTGTAGAGAGTTAAAGTAGTAAACAATAATCACCTAACAATGATGAGGATATGGATCATTTAGCCATAAGATTCAAAATATTTTACAAGAAGAAGAAATTTTTCAGAAAGCCTAACTTTAAGGGAAGATATGATCAAAAAGAAAGATGGATGAAACAGTGGAAAAGAAGTGACAAGACTGTTGAGATTTTCTTCTATGAATATAAGAGCAAATGATATATCAAGGCTAATTTTCCAAAGATCAAGTACAAAAAAAGATATGAAGACACATATGGAAAGTATAAACAGTCAATTAAAGAAACCTAGAGTTCTTCTAAGGACATTTAAAGTGACTCAAAAACATCACATGATTAATAGGCTAACAAAGCCAATATGTGTTTTTTGATTAACACATCCGAGGTAACACTGGACTCTTCTATACATTATTTATACTATTCTAGAGATGAGGGTGACTCTGAAAATATATCTAAGGGATAAATATTTGAATACTATAATATAATTTAAAGAAACATGCAATGAACAAAAAGATAAATATAAATCATTTAAGAAATGGTATTCTCTTATTGTGACTATTAAAACTAAACTCATAACTGAAAATGAGAAGAATGATCAACTACTCAAGGATAGCAATGAATTAAAAATGTATAATGATCTATTGAAGAATGAATTATAATTGTTACCGATGGAAAAAAATACTCTTACTCAAATTCTAGGTAAATAATTTTCACCAAAATACAATACTTACATAGTTTATCATCATAGAAAAAGAAATCTTTGTAGAAAAAACATTGTTTCGAAATCTAGTACATACAGCTTTACTCCTAGTTTGGGACAAAAATCAACTAGTTCAAGTTATTATACTCTTTCTATTGTTTCATGTTTTTCTGGACCCAAAATATTTTATTTTTCAAATACGTTACATAATGCTTATATGAAACCTATGAGGAAGATATGGGTTCCTAAAGCACTTATCACTAATGTTACTAGACCCAAAAAAGTATAGGTACCAATATCTTTTTTCTCTTGATCATTTTGTAGGTAATATGATTAAAGAGATCCTATAGAAGTTTTTGGTTTTTGGATAATGGGTGTTCAAGACACATGATAGGAGATTACTCATGCTTCAAGAATCTAATAAAAATTGATGGAGGAAATTTCACATTTGATGACAATGACAAAGGAAAAATCATTGGCCTTGGGTAAATCTATAACACTAGATCAATTTTGATTTCTAAAGTACTGTTTGTTAATGAATTAAAATATAATTATCTTAGTATCTCATAATTATGTGGTGAAGGATTTTATGTTGAATTTGAAAATGATGCTTGTAATGTCTTTAATTCTAAAAATGAATTAGTGTTTTTAGCATTAAGAAATGAAAATGTATATTTTGTTAACATAGATTCTTTAGTTTCTCAAAATGAATCTTGATTAAGTGTATTTCATAAAGAGTCTTGGCATTGGCATAGGAGACTAGGACACTATAATATTCACTCACTTAGAAAGCTAACTAGGAAAGGCTTAGTCAAAGACTTACCCAAGCTTGGGTTTCCAAAGGATAAAGTGTGTAATCCCTATCAAAAGGTAAAACAACACAAAATTTCCTTCAAACCGGAGAATGAAGTGTCAACTTCTCAACCTCTCAAACTGGTTCACATGTATTTGTTTGGACCATCTAGAGTTTCTAGTTTAAATAAAAAGCACTATGATTATGTTCTTGTATATGACTTATCTATATATACTTGGACCTTCTTTTTGTCTCACAAAAGTGAATCCTACTCTTACAGTACCAAATATACCAAGTCTGTAGAAAATCATAGTGGACTTAAAATTAAATCCTTGAGAAGTGATCATGGACGTGAGTTTTAAAATCAAGAGTTTGAATCCTTTTGCTCCCAAAATATATATAGTCACAATTTATCTGCCCATAGAACACCTCAATAGAATGGAGTTGTAGAAAGAAGAAATAGAACCCCTCAAGATATTTCTTGATTAATGTTTAGTGAATATGACATACATATTTATTTTTTGGCTCAAGCTGTAAATACATCATGCTACATAATCAATAGAGTATTATCTAGAACTATTCTTAAAGGGACTTTTTATGAGTTATGGAACAATTGAGAACCCAAAGTTATCTACTTCAATGTTTTTTGTTTCAAATTTTATATCCTTAATACTAATGAAAATCTTGAAAAAATTTCATCCAAAATTGATGAAGGAATAATCATAGGATATTTAATTTCTAGTAAAGCCTACTGAGTGTTCAATAATAGAACTAAATGTATGGAAGAATCTGTTCATGTCAAATTTGATGAAACAGATCCACATGATCCTAAAACCATTCTAGAGAACCTATAGGATGATGTATCAAATATAGACATTAATTCAAAATCCTCAAACCATTTTGTGAAAGAATCTGTGAAAAAATCCAATTCTGGAAATTCCATAGACTTATGTCACAATGAACCTGAACCAATTGATGAACCTGAAATCACTAGTCCATTATTTTCTAGAGCTATCATAACTCTTGAGAATCATACCTTATATTTGTGGTAGTAGACATAGAAAAAGGAACTCAAACAAGATATTCTCTTAGAAATCAAGTTGAACATCAATTCTTCTTTTCACAACATAAACCTAAAAACATTAATGTTGTTATAAATGATGAATTTTTTATTATGGATATGCAAGAAGAACATAATCAGTTTGAAAGGAACAAAGTTTGGAAAATTGTTGAAAGACCCAAGGACACATTCACCCTAGGAACTAAATGAGTGTTTATAAATAAGGTATATGAAGCTGGTAACATAGTTAGATACAAGGCTAGGTAAGTTTCACAAGACTATAGCCATGAAGAAGAAATTTATGAGGAGGAGACTTTTTCACCAGTATCTCAACATGAAGCCATTAGAATTATACTTTCTTATGTTGCACATCAAAATTTCAACCTATGTCAAATGGATGTTAAGAGTGCATTCCTAAATGGGTATATTTCTGAGGTTTCATTTGTTGAGAAGCCTCCTGGTTTTACAAATCCTCATTTTCCAAATCATATTTTTAATTTATCAAAATCTTTATTTTGTTTAAAACAATCTCAAAGAGCCTGGTATGATAGGTTGAGTACTTTTTTTATTTCAAAAAGTTTTAAAAAAGGAATATCATATCCTACTCTTTTTATAAAATGAATTTCCATTAATATCTTTGTTGTTCAAATCTATGTAGATGACATTAACTTTGGATCTTCACGAAATTATTTATGTATTGATTTTTATAAAATGATAAAGAAAAATTTTAAATGAGTTTAATGGGTGAACTAAAATTAATTCTAGGATTTCAAATCTTTCAAAATGATGATTGTATTAATTTAAATAAAATTAAATACACTAGATATTTTTTAAACATTTTTTATTGCATAGCACTAAAGGTAGTGAAACTCCAATGAGCACCAAATGTAATATAGATCTTGATAAAGATGGAAAATATATTGATCAAACCACTTATAGAGGAATGATTGGAATTTTACTCTACTTAACTTCTAGTAGACCTGAAATTATGTTTATTGTGTGTATGTGTTCCAGGTTTCAATAAAATCTTAAGGAATCTCATTTAAATGTTGTAAATAGAATTTATAAATACCTCAAGCATACACCCAATCTAAGACTATTCTATCCTAGAGGAAAATAATTTGAACTAGTTAGTTATTCTGATGCTGAATTCGATGGCTATAAGTTAGAGAGAAAAGGAACCTCCGAATCATGTCACTTTTTAGGAAAGTCACTAATATCATGGTATAGTAAGAAACAAAATTATATTGCATTCTATACTAAAAAAGTTGAATACATATCTTCTGGTAGTTTTTGTGCTCAAATTTTTTGGATAAAACACACATACCTAGATTATGGATATAAATTCAGCCATGTACCGATAAACTGTGACAATACAAGTGCTATTAACATCTCAAAAATCCTATTTTGTACTCTAGGACAAATAATATTGATGTAAGACATCACTTTTTGATAGATCATTATCAAAAGGGTGATATCACATTGGAATTCATTGGAACTGAATATAATCTTTCTGATATATTCACCAAACCATTAAATTCTGAATGAATAGACTACATCATGCATGAATTAGGTATGATAATGCTTATGTAAATATCTTACTGTTTTATATCTCACTATTTCATTTTTTACTTCCTTAATACTTATTGTTTCATGTTTACTATCTCACGGTAAACACTTGTTATTGTTTCACCATAAACACTTGTTACTGTCTCACTGTGAATTCAGTTACTATCTAACCGTAAGAATGTTTTGTTATTTTATTTACAAATTAGAACCCTCATCACGGTGATTACTTATTTTACCCTTTTTCTTTCCCTCACTTTTTCTACGACGATTGGTATTCCTAAATGATAAAATAAAAGAAGTTTCAGTCATCCTTCACTTGAGCACCCTTGTATTATCCCAAACCACAACCCTTCTTCAACCCTTCAAACCTTGTTTCTCTCGATCCTTCGGTTAATGTCCTGGATGAAACTTACTTCATTGTCAACTCTTGAGAAAAACAGTTCGAAGAAGAAGATCACACCTAAGTTTTCACCTGAGGGTCCTTTTAATCCAAATCTAGTGAACCAAATAGTTTTACCTAAGAAAGAGATATGTCCTAAGTGGATTCTGTCAAATAAGTCTCTGGTTTTGACAGTACTGAATGAGAAGGGTTGGTTATATTGGTTTTCAAAGGAATATGGACCTATCTACATAAATCTAGTTGTACAATTATATTAGTGTGTACAATTTTCATTTGATTCAGAAAGTTTCTATGTTGTAAGAAGTTGGATAAATGGACATAGATGCATGTTTTCTTCAAGTTTATGGGCTGCATGCCTTAGGATACCTCATAAAGATATTTCTGAAGAATACCAGATAGGCCTTCCACCTTCAAGTAATTTTTTTTGAATATGCCTAGAAAATTTTAACTGGAAAAGTAGCCAAGAGGATATTCATAGTTGCTAAACTAGATGGAGAATCTAGAATTCTGTTTAATTTCATTCAGAACTTGATTAGCCCTAGAAAAGGTGATTTCATTATACTTAAATATCAGGATATATTTTTGATTCATCTCATAAAAAATGGAAATAAGATCAATCTTTGTAATTATGTCATACACCACATGTGTGCATTAATCAAAACCACATCCAAGTTAACCTTCGTATTCTATTCTCGTCTTATCTCAGCCATGATATATAGAAAAAGTTTTGGTTGGAACAAATGAAGAAGTTATGAAGGATTATGAGTTCTGTCTCTCAAGAGTTATTATATAGAGGATGAATACCAATTAGAATCTATGGAAAATGGAATGGGTGGAAGAAAATGATAGGATCTATGAATAGTTCAAACTAGTAGAACATACCTTAAGAAAAAAAGGTATTTTTGATCTGGGTTTGGAACCAGATGAATTTTTTGATTATTATGAAGATGAAGATGAAGAAGAGGTTGTTGTTCCTGCCCGAGAAATTGTTCTTGATGAGGAAGATAATACTTTTACTCCTCAATTAGTAACTGAGAAAGAATCTCATGCTTCTAAAGATGATTCTAATCTGGAATACCAACCCGAAGTTGAAAAATAATCTATAGCTAAAGAAACAAAACAGGATGATGTGGAAGAACCTATAGAAGAATAAATTCCTGTTATGCAAGAAGCTGCCCTTGAGAAACTCCCAGAGGAACAAGCTATTCCTGAAGTCAATCTTTCTACTAACGAGAGAATGGAAAAATCCTTTGAATTGGATCGAAAGGAAATGACTGAGGAAAAAAGGGGTGAATTCGTGGAAATAAATCATGTTCATATGTCTATGAGTCTTAAGAATTATGCAAATGTTGAGGGGGTGTATCTCCCCAATATGAAGTCTGTTATAGTGCCAAATTCGATTGATTCGAGCTCAATGGACACATGGTATAAGTTTCCCAGTTATTTTGATGTGAATGACTCATAGGAAGTCTCAGTCAAAGGTATTGACCTTACCACTATGTTTTAGTTGAAAATGGAATCTTCTCCTAAAGTTATCTCTTCCACAGAACCAAAGCCGGTCTCAGCTTCTATCTTGGAGCCTTCACTAGAATCTTCATCCTTAGTTAGTAAAGATGATCTGAAATAATTTAGATCAACCCTTTTGGCTGGGGTTCAAACACTCCTAAATACCCAACCATCTCCTATAACAAATATAAGTGAGATAGAAGCTTCATTGTTTTTGGAAAAAGTCATTTGGTTGTTTTAAAGAAAAATGATTCATGTGATTCGGGATGTCATAGTTGAGAACAAACTGCTTAGTGATGAATTAAAGACTCTAAGAGGTATAGTTGAGGAAATGCAAAAATTACTGAATTCAAGATCAGATCTTTCTTCTCATCCTATTTAGACTGTTGTTGCTCAAACCCCATAAGATATTGCCTCTCTAATTCAACCTTATTTACCTTCATTTTCTGAAAAGGTAGCTGAAAGAAACAATCAAATAGTGAAAGAGATGTATGAGCTTGTTTTTATTCTTAATAAGGTAACTGATGAGTATAAGGGGTGCCTTCAGAATGTTCTCAATCAACTGAAATCACTAAACACAGTTTTCACTGCTTTTAATGCCTCTGGTAAATCTTCTAAACCTTCCTCAGATAGTGATCTGTTTCTAATAGTGGTCAAAGAGTTACTTCATGTTGTTCTTTTTGGTTTTAATAAAGAATATCTATATGATGTTACCAAGAATAGTGACAGAGTTCTTGATTTTTTGCAAATCTATTATATGATTACTAATGATGCTTAGCAGGAAATTTCCCAGAATATGGACTTCTATTTCAACTGAATCTTCTCAAGGACTTATATGACCAATCATTTCAAGTACCTTGTGTAAAATCTGATGATTCCTCCTGTTACTCAAGCCTTCAAGACTCAAGTTCAAAATATCACAGAGTTTACTCATCTATTGGATAAGTTTATGGAAAACAAGGATGATTTTAAAAAATCCATGCAGTATGGTGGGGAGATCATTATAGACTTTATAAAGCTTCTGAGGCCCTATCTTCATGTATAGAGTACTTCCATAGTTTCTCCTATAGGTGCCCCTATGAGATATAGTTTTCCTACCTTCACATATGCCCTAGCCTCCACTTCTATGACTGTTTGTTAGGCCCTAAGTCAGATCAGGCATGTAGTCCTTGATCAAAAGTTGCCTCGGTCTTCTACTGCCCATACATTGGACCCTTATATCTTTTAAGGCCTTCCTTTACCTTCTCTGACAACCATCTCACTCCCTTCTTCTACCTCCACCTCTGCTCCTATGGCTTCTTCTTCTGACCCTCATACTAAGAATAAAGATAAGACCATCCAATGATGAAGACCAGTGACTAATATCTTTTGATAGAACTACTGTTTCATTTGTTTTGTTGTCTACTGTTTTCACTAAAACTCCTTTTCTCTAATGCATTATGATCTTTTCTTCCCTTTTCCTATTCAGGCTTTTTGATAATTCCAAAAGGGGGATAAATCAATATATGTTATATTCACATTGGGAATATGTAGTTGGAACAAATATACACTCTAATTACACATGATTTGTGATCATCAAAAAGGGGCAGATTGTTGGACTCCTCATGTATTAGTCATGTTTTAATGATCACAAATTCTATTAATTATATAAACCATTTTAATCCCATGTAAAGTATCTCACATTAAATGTACAATTGTTTACTAAAGATATAAAATGATCTTAAGTTCTATACATTCAGTTTGATTATTTTTCACTATATTTGATTTAATTTATAATGATTTCTCTAATAAAGGATTAAGTCTAATTAATTTGATGAATATCACTTCTTAAGTCTGAATACAGATGTTTTTCTATGTTTGAGACACCGTGAGTCTGCCACCGGTTATGTTTTTCTGGAAAAGGACCCAGACATCGTGAACCAGACACCGTGAACCAGACACTGTGACTAACCACGCACCGTGAACTAGACAACCTGACCATGAGACATTATTTCAAGGAGACATAGGTTCATAGAGACACTATTAAAAGACAAATTGTTACCCCATTTCTTAATCTATTTTTAATTTTTAAATTTAATATCTAATGGTCATATTTGAAGATTTTAAATTCACTAACATTGTTAATGTTTCTTTGTAGACATGTCACCTGACAATATTAGGTACAAGGTGCAGAATACATGCAACCTGTCGGCTCCAACACATGAACTCCAAGATAAAAGAGTAATATGACCCAGAAACAACATGTGCATGAAAGTGGAATAATGTGAAGAAAATGTGTGAGCATGACTATGAAGAAAACACTTAGAGAATTTTTGAAGATTGAATTGTCACATAAAACTCAACACAGCTAAAGACCACACAAAGCATACTCGAATCTCAGAATGGATGAAATCTTTACCATGAAGAACATCCGCCAAAGATGACTTTTGATACTTTGTTCTCTATACGAGGACTTTATTTCAGCATCTGCTTCATCCTAGAAGTCCAGAGCTACATATACAACCCCTCAGAGCACTTATAAACTTTATCTCATCATTTATTCCCTATTTTGAATCATTTTATTATCTTTCGAGTAGTGTGTGTATATGTATAACAACACACACTGTACCCTGCATTAAACTAAAGGATACAATATATCCTTTCTCAAACATCTTTTTAAACTTTTATATACCCATAGATATATGTGGAAGAGGTCCCTGTGTGGCCGTGTAGTTTGTACCCACGTAGAACTGTGGAAGAGGTCGTGTGACATGGATAGTCTTGTGTATTGTTGTGAACCCTGAGTGAGGGTGTGGATCATGTTTATTTATATAAACTGCTTGGAGGTAGGTGATCACCAAGTGGGCTGGATTAGGTCTCATATTGAGACTGAACCACTTGTTTTATATCCTCTAGGTCATTTATATTTTTTTATCTGTTTTAAAATTTATTTCAGAATTCACTAAATTCACTTTGATAGTTAATCTTGGAAAGAAGTTATAATTGTATTGACTTATTATACTTGCTTCAAAATAATATTAATAACAACTATTAACATTACATAGAATTAATCAATCTTCTGAGAAGTTATTTTAACAGTCAAACATTCATAATAGTATAACCTGGTTTAACTGGCCTATATTTAAATTTATTGGTGAAAGCTTTCAAGAATACATTTTGAACAGAAATTTTTATAGTCACTCAATTCACCCCCTCCCCCTCTTGAGTGATCTACTCCGACCACTAGGAACATTGAAATGTTTCAACTATATAAGGGGAGTTCATCATAAAATAGAATTCCAAAGTTATGGGTATAAATTAGATAATCATTTAAATAAATATAAATATACAAAAAAATGAATCACCCACACTCCACTATTTTAAATGAATGGAGTATAAGAATTATATTAACCAGTACTCAAATTTGAATGTTTATTATGATGATCACCATAAAAAACATATTAAAACCACATATAAAGAAAAATATAATGTGATCACTATTTGTGATTAGGCATATGATAACAAATTGGGGAAAGGTATACATATGATCTACTCCAGAAGTGAATCTATCTTATTTTATTCTGGATCCAACCACTTTGTTATATAAAAATACATTTCTAAGGGTATGAAAGTAAAACATAAGGAATAGATGTTGTGTTTTAGTGAAACCCCTTTATGGTATGATGATTTCATCCCAAGTCTATGATTATTCTCCTATTGAGGTTTATGGGAATGTGTTTCCTTTAAAACATATCATTCTTTTGCATTTTGAATTTGTTGTTTATTTTGGAATGGTTAGAATTTATTTTCAGAAATCCCACATAAACTAGAGATGAAGGTTCTTTTTGTATGATATTTGAAGCCAACTTACGATATCCTATCATTTTTCTAACAAAAATGAACTTATAATGGAAATTAAATCCATTTTATGGGTCATTATTCTAATTTAATAGGAGGATTTGTCTCTGATAGTTGGGGATAAACTCAAATTTAATGATATTACTATTATATGTAATTTTAGGGATGCTTTGTTTTGGAATAGATTCGTATTATTTCACTAAATAATATTTTTTAGTTTTCAACATAATGGAATTCAGGTGAAAATCTAATTTTAATGTATTTATAATGAATTTCCCTAATTGGGTTGAAAGAGTTGAAGTAGAAACTCTTGGAGAATATTAACAAGATATTCTTTGATACAAGTGTGTATCCTTATAGTGAAACTATTATATTTGATAATAATAAGGATGGTTCACTATGTCTTCACATTTATTATTTAGAACATTACATGATCACTATCAAGAGGAAGTATCATCTACCCCTTATTGATGATTTTACATATCATCTATATGGAGATTCATATATTTCAAAGATTTACCTTTGTTTTTAATATCATCAATCATGGGTCATGAAAGAGGATATACAGAGATAACATTCCATACATGTTATGAACACTATGAATTTATAGTGATTCCATTAGGACCTATTAGTGAACATGTTGTCTTCCTTGATTTAATGAATAATGTATTTAGAGATCACCTTGCTCATTTTTTGTAGTCTTTAAGGATGTTATTATTTTTCATTCAAAGAGAGAGGAAGAGAAAGGATATCATTAGAGAATAGTATTGAAGTCCATAAAGAAGGATACAATTTATAAAAATTTACATTGTGTGAATTTGGATTTGAAAGGTTTTATTCATGGGACATATTTTATCAAGTGAGTGTATATCAATACACCCTCCAAAGGAAATAGTTTTTTAACATTATCATAGAACAACCATTGTGACAAAGATCTATTGTTTTCTTGGAATGGTTGAATTTTATTAGTACTTTATGGATATTTTTTCATGACTATAGACTCTATTATATTTGATAACATGGAAAGGGGATATATTTATTTGGACATAAGAATGTGAGGACTGTTTTAAGGAACTCAATATAAGGATATTAAGAACACTTGAGATTATACTACCCTTTAATGTATAATGGTCTCCAATCTATTTTGAATCCTAAATGATAGAACTTGGTTCTTTCCACGTTTATACTTATATAGTTATAGATTATATCATATTATAGTTTATGGTTATTGAGAAAAATTACCCAACTCATACATTGGATTCACCTGAACTAATTTTTCCTATAAAGATATGGAGGAATTATCTCAATGGTTAAAAGTTAAAAATATATACTAATCACTAAGTATTATTTTATATTTTCAATCAAATATGGTTTAATATATTCCATAGAAGATTGTAATAGATTATTAATGACATGGAATTCAGAATATATTACCACCACGATAAAGAGAACAAGGTGGATGTTTCTCTGAGTAGAATGGATAATGTTATTTTATATATACTGAAGATCAAAAAATATTATATATTTATGGACATGAAAAGGATATATCATAAAGTATTTATGTAATAGAATAAATATTTTCCATATCAAATGAGTGTTCAAATACCTATTCAAGTTTATATTAAAGAGTAATAAATGGAATATATAATGCTGAAAAAGAAGATGATAAATAATAAATTGCTAAACCATAGTTGTAAACAAATAATAATGATCATGAATATATTTTTGTGTCTCTAAGGATCTATATTTGAAGAAGAAGCTAATAAAATATTCTTATAGTTCTTCATTCTCTATTTATCTTGGAATTATGAAGATAAATAGAGATATAAAAGAGTATTTCTAC
Organism: Viscum album; assembly: GCA_963277665.1. Lineage (NCBI taxonomy): Eukaryota > Viridiplantae > Streptophyta > Magnoliopsida > Santalales > Viscaceae > Viscum > Viscum album. The sequence goes on from OY728136.1 coordinate 1,270,996,871, forward strand.
TGGGATTTCATGAAGAGGGATATTGTAGATTTTTTATCATGATGCATTTTATTTTATTATGTTATGAAATAGAGATAAAATTCTAATGGGATAATTCAAAAATTACATATACTATAATGGAAATGGGAATACATTCATATGGAATTTTTTTATTCAACTCCCAAAAATGGGAATAATACTAAATGGGTTTTTATCATTTTCCTTATGATGTCATCGTACATAATTTTATTTGAAAATAATTTTATATAGATATACTTACTTTGATATACATTAAGAAAGGGTTAATATTTAATGGTGAACCAGTCTCAATTGAATATGATAGGGCTATGAAATTTACCATGACGTTTTAAAGAACCATTCAGTAGAATATGGATAAATATTTATGTTTCAGGAATACATTACATCCTTAGAAATATGGTCAGTATGATTGGAAATAACAAACTATAGAATTCATGTTGAGATATTTATCTTAGGATTTAAAAGGTGGTGGTAAAAGAAACTTTATTTTATGGAATTTTCATAAGATTATAAATTCACTCCAACATTCTTATGGATCCTTATGCAGTCCACATTGGTGGGTGGTGTAGAACACTAATTTTCTTGAATGATGTCATATATATAATGCTATTTTGTACTAATTTTATTAATTAAATTTTATATAATTTTATAGACATTTAATAGCACATAATAGTAGCTCATAGTTGATAAAAATGTTACATTAAAAATCATCACAAATATCTAGAGCTTGAATATTATGACAAGGTGTTTATATTAATATATCCATGGAAGATGGTGATGGGATCTATAAATATGGTAAAAATAATCCCTATATATATTATCTATTTTATAAATATTTATTTTATCTGGACGATATCTTATCGATTAACACTTCCACCAATTCTCTCTAAAGTTCATTATGTGGTCAATGTATCTATTTGAGGGATGTACACACCTAATTATTTACATGTAATGAACTATTACATACTAAAATAGAAGAAATATCTTTATTATGATGAATAACTAATAGAAATTCAATATTATAGATAGAATATTTTAAGAAACAAGAATACTAATTTGTTCAATGTTTTGTGGAGAATCCAGATGTTTGGGGAAGCTATGTGAGAACCTGAGAATGTGGTGAAGAAGAAGTATCCTCATATATTTTTTAAAAAGTGATGAATTTTGTGGAAAATATTAATTTTAAGGGTGTTATAATGGAACAACATGATATTATTATGAAATATTTCTCATTAAATAATTTTCTTTAATCGATAGATTCTGTTACACCCAACACATAGTTTAAATGAAAAACCATAAAAAATTAATATTTTACCAATTAAAATGATAGTTATCACTTATCCATTGGATTGGAAGATATGATTAAGACTAATATATTTATGTTAAATTAATTATATATATGTAAAAAATAGGTTCATTCCATATCAATTGATTTTAAAAATCATTTTAATGGATTAATTTTTTCTCAATAACTGATTTATGCATGTAATGTATTTTTGACATAATATTTTAAATTATCCAGTATTATTGAATGATTTTAATTAAATTTATATAATACAAACTTGATTAAATGTTTAAAATAATTGAAAAGTTTCTTTTTTCATAGTATAATAATAGTTCCATTCTTATGCTTAAAATGTATTTTTTCAGGAATGGAATATTTTTTACATTTTTTGCACATACATTAAAATTAATTTCTCCCATTTATATGTATTAAATTAGATAAAATTATTTACAAATTTATCATCAAGCATTAAAAATTTTGAAAATATACCCATTTTAATTTTAGTCAATGTTAATAGTAACCACTGTCAAATTTATCGCCTATGTAAAGGGTAAAAAAGGTTAATATTGATGAAAAATAAATAAAAAGGCCGTAATTAATCATAAATTTTTTATTTGAGTAATTTAAGTATATCCTTAACATATTAGGCTAGAAATTGATTTTTAATGGATGTTTTTCAATGGGACTGACTTTTATATCATTTAAATAAAATAATGATACAAAATGTCACTCTTTTTTTTAATATTTTTTTAGTATCAAAATTGTGAAAAAAATATGTTTTTAATTAATATAGGTGTTTGTTTTGAACATAATAATATTATTTTAATGTTAAATTTTTATTTTAATTTAATATAATTATATAATTACCTTAATTTCTTATGAAACGCTAATGTAGTATGTATGTGTTTAATAAAAAAATTAATATTTGACTTTAAAAATATTAAAATTACTATAATATGAATGATTTAATGTTTTAAAAAGAATTTATAGATCTATAAGATATATTGAGGATGTTATAAATCCTTATATTATAATTTTTTTAATTATATATTTAATATTATATTAAATAAATTGTGTAAAAATTGACAGTAATGATATTTTCTCAAATTAATATTTTATTAAATTATTTAAATATCATAAATATATTTAAATAAGAAAAAGTGGTTATGATATGGTCTAAAATATCATAAATTTTCTATTTGGGGTCTAATTATATTCTATATGTAAATATTTCATCCCATTAATATTAAAAAACATGTTACTATTATTAAAATTAGAATTGGTTAACTAAGGGATAATCAAAACAATAATTTTTATAATTATACTGAATAATGTGTAAATAATATTGTTTTATGGGAATATAAAACTATACCACCATATATTCGAATCCATTTCCAATTGGAGGCATTTAGAATGATAATCTATTTCTTTTAATTTAATCTTTTTGAATAAATCTAGAAATTCCCATAGCCACAACTTGAAAATGACACATCCTTCCTCACTTATTCACACCACATTGATCCTTATATCTCAACTAAATAATAATAATTTATCTTCTCAACATTTCTATTCATAGTCAATAAATTTTGGATTTCACAAAACTAAAACCCTAGAACTCTTTAGAGGAGATCTGAAGGCCTCATTTTAAATTAGAGGTAATCACCACAGCAAATCAATTTATTTTATATAATGCTTTACCTAATATTAATCTATTTTATGTATCATAAAATAAAAAATGTAAATAATAATGATTATTTTATTTTATTATTATCTCAAAAACACCATTATCCACCCACTGTACTATCAAACAAGAAGTGAAAGTATTTCTCGTGCATATGTATAACTTATCGTCTCTATGTAGTGATATAATTCATTATTTTCACAATATTTTATAGATGGGTAATATTATTTGATTAATTTTTTATCAAGGATATTAATGTTAAAATTATACTTTTGGAATAATAATTTCATGTCTACATTCTTAACATCTAGTCCTTTGAGGAACGATAATGTCTCTCATGAATAAGTGTGGACAACAACCTTTAAAAACTGATGAGATTAATTTATCATTTATATTTTAAATGAATAGAAATGATGATTAATTTAATGAATATATATAATATATTTTATTTAATAACATTCATTTAATAGTAACTTAATATATAAATTTACTTTATTTCTTCCATTGAAATAATATAAATAGTGGTCATGTGTATATACTTCCTACTATCTACAAAAATGGTGTATTTAATATTTATATATCTATATTTTAGGAATTAATCTAAATATGTATATAAAAAATATATATGATGATAAATATTATGGGTATGATGTTACCATGACATATATATATATATATAAGGATCAAAACTACTGAACTGATATACTCCTGATAAATTAAATAGTTAACACCTGCAAATATGAATTTTAATTGCAAATGTTTAACAAAATGGGTGTTGAAATGTTATAAATGGATCATATGTGAAATTGTATTTTTGAAAATTACTATTTGATAGATTTATAAAAAATATTAATATATTATATATGAGGTAAGGGTGATTTTGAGACTTAGAGAACATGAGGAAAGGTTTTACTTCACAATCTCATCAGTATTAGGGATTATTTTTTATTATACCTATATTGAGGAATATTGCAATTCCATATCCAAGGATATTAAAAAATATGTCAATTTTTTCAATTGTCATATGATTGTTTAAAATAATTTTTACCCGTGATTGTCTTTTTACAAAACATTATGAAATAGATTTTTTTAATTTTTATAAACATGGTACATTGTGACTTTTTCAAAAAAAAATATGGAGGGAATTATTTTTAACAGATATAGCTTGAACTTATTTTTCCACCATAATAATTACTTTTTCATTGAAACTCTATTTAAAATTTTACATGGTTCTTTTCAATGAATACTTTATCTGTTATGATTGTGTATCTTATAAAAAATAAATGATTTCTAAATTGAAAGTTTATATTTTATAGTGACCTTACCCTCGAAACACCGAATCTAGTGTGAACTAATATTTTATTACCATGACTACATGGAATAAAATCCCGATGGACTAAATAGTGTATTAGTCTTAGTAAACTATATACATACACGAGCCTTGTATTAAAAATAAATACACTTATTACTAAATTTTTTCTTCTGAGGATAATAACATTATCCTATCAAGAGTATCATTTCATGTCTTTATTACTAAAATTTCTATAATCCTGGGGAAAGAAAATAAAATAAGGGTGATATAAAATGCTCACTAAGGATCATGTATAGTATAATAAATAATTAATAAATGAGAATAGTCAATATGGAAATGTCATAACTGAACACACATGCCATATAATCAATAAAAGAAAAAGGAAATGTGTAAACAAAATGGAAAGGTAAAAAACTTAAAACACAATCCATTTAATTAACTAGATAATTGATGATCAACATGGAAAGGAAAATAAATTAAACACATTCCATTTAATCAATTAAATGATAATGAAATGAATCCATAACTAATGTTAAAGGAAAAATATCATGGATAATTATAAATGCATATTGAATAAAAAAATCATAATTATTAAATGTCATGTTTTCCATGCAGATTATACCTTTATTGTCAATACCTTTCACAAGACGTTTTAGAATACTAATATCAAGACCTTCCACATGAAAGTTTAAATATATGGGTAGAAACTATTCAATTCTTATTAGAAACAAACTTAAATGGTTTTTGGCTAACTAATTTCATATCATTCCTCTATTGATGAATTGTAGGGATTACTTTAAATGGTCCCCAAAATGTATGGCATGAATTAACTAATCCCCAACCCATATAGTGCATACACAAATAATTCCACATATATCAAAAAATATATTTATGTAAACATATTTCAATTTCAAATATATGCCTTGGGTAAAGGATAGGGATTGGCCAATATTTCCCCATTCAATCAAAGAATAGTTAATGTAAGCACTGTATGTAAAAAATGATATATTCTTTAGGAAATAAACATATCCATGATAAATTATATAGATAATTAGGGGAAATTAAATGTTCAATAATCATAGAAAATTGAATATTTCAAGGGGACAAAAATAAATAATTGTAGTGAATGTAAATACTATCTCGATTTAAAGAAATCATAAAACATCTAAATGAAGAATAAATATGGTATCAATTAAAAATATCCCAAATGATGTAAAACTAAAGGGTTGTTTTCCATGATGAATTTAAATACTATAAATTGATATTTTAAAAAATTATTATTGATAAAAATATAATTTTTAACTTTAGAAAAATTTTAAAATAATTTTCTTTGAAAATAACCTTTTAAAAAAATTTCATTAAAAGTGCCCATTTAAAAATTCAAATTAAGCTTCTAATATATGATGAATTGTAAATTTCTACATTTATTACAAGGTAAAAATAATATCTTTTTTCACTGTAAAAGGATAGAAAAATTCCTTTTTCCAGAAACCAATAAGAAAATTCATTTGAAGATGTTTTTAAATGACAAATAGGGTAAAATTTTCATTAATAAATCATTATGGTAAAGATAAAACGTTTTAGAAAACCTTTTTATAAATCATGGTTTTTAGAATAAAATTGGTTCTCTGACTAAAGAGTGAAATGATTTCATATTTTCCTCATAACATTTTTTGAAACATTTTAAATACCAAAGAGTGGTAAAATGGTAATATTACATTGATAATTTCATCAATGACCATTTTAGAAGAACATAAAAGGTATTATTAAACAATGATCAAATAACTTTCACTTTTAAAATTCAAGTGTAAATAATCCCTAACAAAATTATATTCTGAAGTAAACACTTAAAAAGTGCATAACATTGATGTGATAATCAATTAATTTAAATATTATGCATCTAGAAGTGGATATAAAAAATATATATTAAAATATTATTATACACATAATCATAAAATATTAATGACTATTAGGAATTAATATAACTAAATGATTATAGATTGGGTTCTAAAATTTTTTTCACTTTGTAAAATATAATTCAAATCCCTTTAGAAGAAACAATTCAAATTTAAACTCAAAATACCATGAAGATAAAAAATTTCCTGATATAATATATATAAATGGCATTTATATCCACCATAAATTAGAATTAAGTGGTGAAAATTAAATTTTATCTCATATATGTAAAAAGTGAGTTGAGAATGCATTACCCTGTTTTTACTTTTTAGGTGAACATCCTCAAACTTCATGTATAATGTTTTTAAAAATCTTAATAACTTATTTCAAAACCATATGTATATTTATTATATCATATTTGATCTTGTTATAATATCTTACCACCGTTTTGTTAGTAAAATTTTCTTATTTTGAATATTTTGGGTGTTAATTTCCAAGTTCTTCAAGTATGTTTTGACATGTTACTTGTTGTTCCAATTACTTAGATCATTATTGCATAAAATCCGTAATTTAATCCATGATATATTTATTATATATATTCATTATATATGTATTTAAAGGAATATATAATATTTGTATATAAGAAACATAAATACATTATAAATATAACATATATCATATATAAGTAACATTTACATCATAATTCCCATCCATGAGAAGTGGTAAAGGAAAAAATAAATGACATCATTTTTAAAGGTGGTAGTTTACCTTACAAATAAACACTATATTCATTTCCCATTGTATGGAAGTGTGTATATGTGTAGGTAGAACGATAAGAATAAAAAAACTCACTATATTGATTATAATTACTTTATTATGTAATAATGTAATAATAATAGTTAATGGGGTGTAGAATGAAAATAATACAAAAGATCCTGTGGAAGGATGTTACCTCTTATTCCGGTAACTTCTTTTGGTTTGCACCAAATGGATTCCTTTTGTGGATTTATACCAAAATTTTATGATTCTAGGTTGATGGGATATATATTGGGATATAATTTGATAATATTATTAGTTATTCAAGTTTCTTTAATGATTTGAGTAATTAGGAGGGGTGGCTAACTTTTTATTTTGGGGGATGAGTGGCGTTATTATAAATTTTTTAAAAGGTAATTTCACCCAAGTTATTCCAATAAAATCTAGGCTCAAAAATAAACAAAAATGTTTAAAAAGTATTATAGAGTCGAAATAATGAAATAAAATGGTTCTTTTATTTCTAATTCATTTTGGATCTTTTGATTAATGTTTATTCTCTTGTTAAGCAAATTTTTCTCTCAATAGTTGTGACTAATTTTAATTACATTCACTAATAAATTTTGTAAAAAAATGTTTAACTTATTATAAATTATAAATTATTATGATTATAAATATTTAAACAATTTCGGAAAACTCTAATCACTTAAGTTGTAAAAATTAGTATAAATTTAATCCTGTAGACAGGACGAAAAGTCGGTCTTTTAAAGAAAAAAGTTCAAAATATTGTTATGTTTATATATTCAATTTCAATGTGAAATTGATTCCAATGACAAAAATTGGGTAAAATTATATAAAATTGATCTAATTATTCTTTAAAACTGATAAAAAATATAATTTCACCATATAAATGAATTAAATGAAAAACCAGTTTTGAATTAAAATTTAGTATTTTCATTGTTCATCAATAAATGAAAATTCATAAAAAAATACCAAAAAATCATTGTAACATAATAATAATGTTTTCATTTAAAAAATAACGTTAATTTTTACATATAAATTTTATAAAATTATGAACAATTTCATAAAAAATAAGTTATCCATTAAAATTTTGTAAAAGTGGTGATAAAAAATAATTATTTTTTTTAAAATATTATGTCTGCACTTAACTTATGACTATATAATATATTGGATGAATTTCAAAAAAAAATATTGAATATAATATATATATATATATTTCATTATTATCACTCGTTAATTTTAATTAATTTAAAGTTTTTAGGAAAAAACATCATTATGGGCATAAAAATAGTTTTCTATAAAACCATTCCCTTTATATTCAATTTTTTTTATATATTTATAATTAACTTATTACAAATTCAATGATTTTATATATTTTGTAACCATGAATTTACATAAGTTAGCTAATACTATTCATAAACTCTAATTTAATGGCTTGATTATATCTTATTATAAATAATAATATTTTTTATAATATATTGTTGCCCAGAAAAACTCAGTTTTATGTGTAACGCAATCTATTGAAAATAGTATTTGGTATGTCTAACAGAAGCTAACTTCTCATTTTATGCATTGAAATCTACAGATTGATTTTTCTAAAAAATTTACTTTTAAATTATTGTTTTGGGATATTTTATTCTCTTATTTTCTTGGTGTTTCATATCATGGACATTATCGAAAACAATGTTCTTATTATAGAATTTTTGGGCATTACCTTATCCCCACCCTAAATAAATTATTTCCTCACAATTTAAACTCAATCTTGGTAATATATTTATTTTTTATATTTGCTATTTTTTAATCCCACATCATGATAAGGGTCTACAAAAAATCCTCTAAAAATAAGAGAATGGGTTGTACAATGGTTACATGGATTAACATATAACTAGGTCTCCAAATAGAAGAACAATAGTGGAAAGTATAGAAGCGTACATGGATGAAAATGAAAATATTTATATGTATTGACTAAGGATATAAAGCACAAACAAGGTAATGATCAATGGAAATTTGAGGTCCCCAAATCTATAAGTATGTCATGATTTAGAAGGTCGTCAGTTCAACAAAAATTTGGGTATTAGGAAAATAATGTATTTCAAGATACTTTTCTGTATATTGAGGAATTATTTTATTGATCAAGGATATAAAGAAATATACTTCAGAGTATAACTGCTAGATTGCACAAAAAAATGTATTTGGCCACTTTTGTATTACCTCTTCTTACAGCTATATTTATGTTAATGCACTTTTCAATGATACGCAAACAAGGTATTTCTGGTCCTTTATAAATTTTAATCTAATTTATACACTTGAGGGAGGAACCATAAGTTTTCATTTCCAAATAAACATGATATATTTTTAAAAACATAATTTTATCCTTTGGTTGCACATTTATCAATTTCCAATTCATCCATTACTTCATGAAATGGATATCCAAAAAATAACTTTGATTCCTAGAGCACTAAAATAAACTTTTAATGGATCATAAGGCCTATAAAATTGTTAAAAGTATTTAAATTTTTCTCTATCTATTTTCCATAAACAAAATGGGTAATACAATAATATCCAAACCAAAAATGTGATACTACTTGTTTATAATTATTTTATATTCATTAAATTATTCTCCTAGAAATAATAAAATATTAACATGGACACTATGTAGGTTATTGGTTGGTGTTAAAAACTTAATGTCCTTCATCCATGGGTTCGTATCCCACAACCTTGTCAGATTTGATGGGTTTACACCCGATATATAGGTTTTCTTTTTCTAAAACCAGATTAATATAGATGATGGAAATCATTGAAATTGAGTCATTAAAAACATTTTAGTTAAGGTTTTCAATACAACCTCAATTCATAAGTAAATAATCTATTTATTTCCATATAGGTCCATGGTCTAGGGATTATCCTTTAAAAGAGGTAATTGAATCGGGTAATGACTAGGTTCCCCACATTTATGTCAATGAACCAAAATGGATTCTTATGATGTGATTTATTTCCTTCCATCATACTCATCATTTTTTCTCAGTAATTAATTGATTTATCTTCTTATTACGACCCATAAATAATTTATCCATTCTATTGAGACACATTCCTGAGTGTCTACATCCAAATTTCTTGCATGATGAAAATCAAGCCTTCATTTCTCTATGATCACCACCACCTGAGCGCTTAATAACATGCATCATTCTCTTATTTGGTGAGTTCAAGAGTTAGTTAAGGTATATTTTGTTAATTGTATTATAGGAAAAATGATTAGGAATAAACACAATATATTTAACTCCTCTCAACACCTCATTTGTTTTCTCATTGTAACCAACTTTTTCTTCATGTTCAATGTTAAAATGAATCATTTGTGTTCCATTAATTTACTAAAACCAAAAAACATAGTGTGAGTAACAATAGTCATTTTAAGAAAATTGTGTGATCATTTATATGTTATCTAAATCATGAAACCTTATTTTCAATCTGAAACACCTGATGTTTAATATAGATTATTCATTTATGTAACATATTCAAATCCTTCATAATGGTTTCCAAATAAAATGTGATTTATCCTAATAATATCCCTTATGAATTTCAGATTAGGTTTGTATTATGTCCCATTTCTTATGTACCAAGTTATACTGAGTCAGGCCCGACACACCTTATTAGACTTGTGACCCATAGGTACATGTTTTTCAGAACCATGTCCACTTGTATTATCCAGACAAAGATGTATTTCTAGGAAGACACAAATAATTTCTTCCTTGCCAAAAATCATGGATTTTTTTATACGTATTCTCAAAGTATAACTTAGGGATAGTTTCTTTATCTATTTTTTCCTAAATCTAATTCCAAAGGATTTTACTAAACATCCATTGATAACAACTATTGAAACCTAACCCAAAACATCTTATAACCGGTGTCAACTACCGTTACATTGTCTTGATTACAATTAATGAAATCCCAAAGGGCTGAATAGTTTAGTATCCTTGGTAAACCTTATACCAATATGATTATTTTATTTCAAATAAATACACTTATTTCAATATATATTTTTTATTTCAAGGATAATGAATTTATTCCATCATGTGTATCCTTGCATGTCTTTTATAGAACAATTCCAAGATTCCTAAGGAAAGGAAATAAAATATGGGTAATCTCAAATACTTAGTAAGGGTGAGGTATAGTGGAGGCAATAATGAATCAATGATAATAGTTAATATGGAATGTTAATAACTGAAATAACATTATATATAATCAGTCATCTTAGAAGGATGTTCATAAAAAATTATGACAATATAATAAACTAAAAACAACTTCCATTTAAATAACTGTATAAGGATTAATCAATATGTAAATTCAAATAACTAAAAAACATGCTATTTAATTAATGAAATGGGAATAAAATAGAACCATATATAATTTTAAAAAAAATATCATGGATAATAATAAAATAATACCTAATGAAGGATATACTTAATAATCAGGCATCATGTTTCTAAGGCCCATGATACCTTTTCCCTTAATACCATTCACAAGACGGCTTAGAAAACTATTCTAAGAATTTTCAAAAGAAACCTAAAAATATATGGGTATAAACTAGTCTAATTTACTAGGAAAGAAACTCAAAGGGTTTGTCACCAATTAATTTTGTATCATGAGACTGGCGATATATCATAGGGATCACTTTTAATAGTCCCAAAACCATAGGGATTAAATTAACAAATTCTCAACCCGTAGGGATTGCATTAACCTTCCCCAACCTATATAGTGCCTGTTCAAATCATTCCTCATATATAGAATAATTTATATAAATAAAAAAAGTTCTTTATAAAATATTCATATTATGTAAAGGATATAGATTAATCAATATTATTCCATTCAATCAAATAAATTTCAATATATACATCACGTGTAAAAAAAATTTATGGTTTAGGAAATAAATATATTAATGATAAATCATATTTTAATTAGGGGAAATTCAATTTTCAATGATTATTGGAAATTCAATAGTTTAGGGGGGGGAAGGAATCAAGGTATTGAATGTTAATACAATACTTGGTCAAAGAAATCATAAACCATACAAATGAATAATTAAGATTGTATCAATACAACATATCCCAAGTGGTGTAAAAATAATGGGTTGTTGTTATTTATCAATTGAAATACTATAAAGAGATATTTTAAATACATTATTGAAGAATATATATCCTTTTTATTTTGAAATTCATGAAAATACTTTTCAATGATTATCACTTTTGAAAACATTTTCTTTAAAAATTTCCTTTTAAATTAAAAAAGGAAGCTTCGAAGATATGATGGTAGGTAAATTCATACATATTGTACAAGGAGAAAAGAACATTCCTTTTGTATAGTAAAAGGTTAGTCAAGTGCCTTGTACATAAAGATGAAATAATATTCCTTTGAAAAAATTGGTAAAATATAAAACACATAAAACGTCTTTAATAAATAATTTTTGTAAAGATAAAATAGTTTATAAATTTTTTTAGAAAATATAGTTTCTATAATAATACAGGTTCTCCGACTAAAGAGACAGAAGAAGTTGGGTTTTCTTAAAAAAAATATAAAACATATTAAGTAAAAATGAGTTGATAATGGTACTATTAAATGAAAAATTTCAATTATAACCATAGGAGAATAAAATGAAATGTATTAATAGACAATGATCAAATAATTTCTTCTGATGGAAATTCAAGGGTAAACAGTCCGGAATATAATTATATTGTGAAGTAAAACATTAAAAGACCATAACATTGATGTGATAATAAATTATTCAATGTATTATGTTTGTAAAATTTAAATAAAACAATATATAGAAAAAAATTAATACACACATAATCCTAAAATAATAATGACAGTGAGGAAGTAATATAACACAAAGAAATGAAATTGGGTTCTGAAATTCTTTTCTACTTGATAACACTTAATTCAAATCCATACAGAATAAATAATTCAAATTGAAATTCAAAATATTATGAATATAAAGTAATTAATGATAAAATATATCAAAATTTATAGTAGATACACCACACCAAATAAGTTAGTGGTTAATTTTACATTTTATCTCACAGTTGTAAAAAGTGAGATGAATTTTTTTTCATGAGAACATCATTTAAAATCCTATATAATGGTTTTAATCATCTTATGAACTTATTAAATAACCATATTAATATTAATTATATCATATATTATCTTCTTAAAATATCTTATTATATTTTTGTTAGTAAACATTCATTATTTTCACTATTTCGTGTATTAATTGCCTAGTTCTTTGAGTATCTGTTGACTTGTTACTTGTTTCTAATACAACTTATATCATGATTTAATCATATCTAAAATATAAAAAAAAATAATATATATTTTTTGTATATATATTTGATATAATACATAATATTAGGATATTAGAAATGAAATACACAGTTCATGGAGACGGTAGGTCATACAAACGCATGAACGCTACATTCATTTAATTATTGTATTAAAACAATGGAAATTAAATTATATATATTTATATTATAATTAAATTATAGTATTTATGTTATATATTTCACATAGGTTTTATAAAATAACACTTTATGTGTTCCATGTACAGTTTTAATGAATCACATCGGTTTGAGGTGGCGGTATTCCACACTTCCACAAACAATGTTATCATATTTACACAAAATATTAAGCATAAGGGTATGAGTTATATAAAAATTAAATATAAAGGCATTATAAATATAATATATATCATATATAAACATATTTTCCATCATAAGTCCCAACCATGGAAGGTGGTAAATGAATAATGAATGACATCATTTTGTGAGTAGGTAGTTCCCTATACACAAAAATGGTATATTTGTTACCAATTAGATTGATGTGTGTGTAGGTGTATGTATAAATATTAGAATTAAAATATATAAGTATAATTAGGATAATTATTTTATTATTTTTTAATGTAATATTAATAGTTTATGTGACAGATAATGAAAATAATACAAATGAGCTTGATGAAGGATGTTACCTCTTATTCTGCTAACTCCATTTGGTTTGCAACAAATGGATTCCTTGGATGGATTTTTCCAAATTTTAGTCTTGTAGGTTGAGGGGAGGGATATTGAGAAATTATTTGAATATATTTTATCTGAAAAGAATTGATTTAATGGTTTTACAAATTGAGATGGGTGAGTGCCTTTTTATTTTGGAGGAGTGGTGTTGTTGCAAATTTTTTAAAATGGTATTTCACCAAACAAAATTTATGAATAGTTGATAAAAATAAATAAAAATGTGTAAAAGGTATTATAGGGTTGAAATAGGGAAATCTAATAGATTTTTTACATGTTTCTAGGTCGTTTTGGTACTTAAGTTTAAAGTTTATTCTCATGTTAAGATAATTTCTCTCTTAATAATTGTAATTAATTTTAATTACTTTCACAATTATTTTTGACCAAAAACTATTTTTACATTATTTTAAATTATTTATTATTCTGATTTAAAATATTTAATCAACTTTTTTCAAACTCCAGTCCTATAATATGGAGAAATTAATTTAAATTTAATCCTACTGATGGGACAGCATGGTGGGTTTCTAATGTTAAATGTTCAAAAGTTTTCTATGTTTTTATATAAAATTTCAAAGATAAATAGATTAAATTGAACTAAATTATTTCAATTGATATAAAATTTATCTAATTATAATGTGAAACCAATAAAAAATATAATTTATCCTTATAAAAAATAGATGAAAAAGATGTTTTGAATTAAAATTTAGTATTTTTCAATATTAATAAAAAAATGAATCTTCACAAAAAATACCAAAATTTCACCCTAACCTAATATTGACATTTTTATTTAAAAATAATGATTTTTATAAATATAAAATTTTTCAAAGTTACAAAAATTGGATTAAAAATACGTTCTCTGTTAAAATATAATAAAATTCCCTTCAGAAAAATATTGATTTTTATGAAAAATATTGGGTTTTTTCTTATCTTATGACTATAAAATAAATTGGATGAATGTAATAAATATTTTTCTGAATATATAAATTATAAATTTTGTTAGTATCACTCCTAAATTGTAATAAATTTAATTTTTAATGATAAAACATCTTGGTGGGCATAAAAAAATTCTATAAAAACAATCCATTTATAATCAATATGTTTTTATATTCATTTCCAATAAATTTTTAAGAAATTAATTAATTTTATATTTTATTAAACCATATATCTTTAAAATATAGTTAATAATATTAATAAATTCTAATTTAACATCTAGGTTTTATCTAATAAAAAATAATAATTTATTTAATAATTTATTTTTTTTTCTTGATTAAACTCTATCTTGCGTATAACGCAAGCCATTGAAGAAATTTTTTTTTGTAACACAAGATAACTCAAAATTGTGTTAATTTAAAGATATTGATTTAAGATATTTAAAATAGTAATAATATTGTAATTTCTCATGACAATATATTCCCTTATATGCTTGGTGTAGTGTCATATATGTTATTCAATACAATGTTATTATTTTATAATTTTTGTGCATTGCATTTTCATCCAAAAAATTTACTGTGATATATAAAAAAATTACCTTTAATATGAAATTTTTTATGTTACTTATGATTTAATGGGAATTATATCTATGGGTACTAACTTTATTCTTTCTCTGGATGGTTTATTTCTATCTTTAAAAGAAGAAATTCTTACAAAACCCATTTCTTCTTCATGGGTTATGTTGTGAAATAATGTTTATGAAATTCAATTATTTTCCATGTGTTATGTTATTTTGAAATGTTAATGATACTCATTTCGTTTCATGAGTTTTAATATGATGAATAATTTATGATCTTGTGGAACACCGATTTATGATTTTTATTATGTGACAGATAGGACCTATATATCAATTAAATGTATTGGGTAATGATTGATATCACATGAGATAAAATATTCTGGAATAGGGAGTGAACCTAGTTTAGTAACGAACTCTACCCACTATGGTATTCTTATGTGTAATTGGTTGCTACTGTGTTGGGTTTGCAAGTGAATCCATTCCACTTTGATAACCATGTAAATTATCATTGACTGCTAATGAAATTAGTCCATATACCTATGTTTATTCCACAATTCCTTGTCTTGCGACAATAATATGATATCAAGGTTCATGTTCATTTATTTATTTATAATTAATGTCTTATAAACTTCCAATTTTTTTCCATGACATAAGATTATGACTTTTGATATGAATTTTTCTGTTTTCCAAGGTTGTGTTGATGTTCTTACACCATTTTTCTCCTATTATGATTCTGTGATTATTTATATCTTCTTTGTTTACCCATACATCGCATCTGAGCTCACCTTGTTCTTTTATTTCCCTTACCAAGTAATTAATAATGGTATAATGTATGATCTGTATAAGATTTTTTTATTTATGAATAAATAATAGGGAGAAGATGTAGATATTTAATGAACCTATTTTTTTGTTTACATGATTCCAAAGATACTATACCTAAACGCTTCTATCATGGATTGAAATTTTATGTAATGAATATTAATACATTAAGATGTGACATATTTGTATGAAAATTATGGGTCTCTATATAATTTTTTGAGATAATGAATAAGGTAGGTGAATATTTTGGTAGATATGATTCAAATTTAACAATACATTCAAGGATTAATTTTGGTATTATCATTACAACTAAATTTAAGTGGGATCGATTCTTTAGTGTTTGAAAATGAACCATTTGAATAGATTTATTAACAAGATAATTTAATAGATATGAATAAATCATTTGGTTTTCAATCAAGGTGGAAAATGATATTGGAGTTACCCATATGTATCATGGTGTTTATATCAAAATAAAGATATAATTAAAAGTAAACCCTAGATACCAAAGAGAGAAGATGATGAGCCTTGTATTATGATTAGTGTGTGGATGGAAACAAAAAATAAATTTTCCTACATGTATTGAAAAATACTTTATGTACAGAATCTATGTTCATTTGTAAATCGTATATTGAACCCAAAGGAAAAAAGATAGATAATTATACAAATATAGAAAGAGATCCATAGAATAATCCACCAGAAATCCAAATTATGGGAATAATGATAACTAGTGATCAAATCTGATGGTTAATGATGATTTATGTGAGAAACCTATTAATCCATCAAATAATGAGAAATATCATTTGATCACTATTTCTGATGAGGGTTATAATAATGATCTAGCTAATTTTTTACTTACAATCGACTCAATAACTGATAATATATTATATTACTCTTGATCTAACCACACTCTCTTATGTGATTATTTTTACATGGGTATAAATAGTACACACAAATAATAATATGTTGAATTATCTATGAAATATCATGATAGTATGATGATCATATCTCAAATCTATGATTCCCCTTTGGTTGATGTTTTTGGGAATGAGATTCCAACTAATCTCATTATTCTTCCAATAGTTGAATTTTTTTTCATCATTAGAATTTATTTAATTTATCTACATAAACTACACATCAATTACATTGGTATGGAAATTACATTTTATATTCCAAACCAACCTATGTTCATCTATCATTTTTATGAAAAATATGAATATAAGATGAAAATCACATCCATTTTATGGGTATTTATAATAGTTCAAACTATAATTTTTATCTTAGATAGTTTGGGAGAAAATAAAAAACAATGATTTTAATATTTTGTGAGATATTATTGATATAAACCAAGAAGATTTTACAAGTCTTCAATGAAATCCTAAAGTTGAGTTCTATATAGAACATGTATGTGGTTATACCCTAATATCAAAGGCCCCATTTATAATGACCTCAATTGAGATGCATGAATTGTTGAAGAAACCTCATAATAATCTAGAAAAAGGAATTTATTAATCCATGTGTGTCACCATGGTATTGGAAAATTATTTTTTAGAAGAAATATGGATAGTTGTGACACTTAATTGATTTTATAAAACTCAACATGATTATAATTTATAAAATTGTATCATTTAACCCATATTGATGACTCACTTGATCAACTATGTTTAGCTCATTACATTTACAATATATAAATTTGTTTTAGATATCATTAATTTGGGTTTAGTTATGAGGATATATCCAATACTGAATTCTATATAAGGTTTGGACACTATTAATATACAGTTATTCCTTTTTTCCAACTAATGCCTCCATTATCATTAAGGATTTAATGAATATTTTTTTATATATTTTCTTGATCTGTTTATAATATTCCTTATAGATTATACTATTATATATTCAATGATCAAGAAAGAACAAGACCATCACTTGAGGATTGTATTGAATAAATAGTTGAAGGATAAGAAGTATGATAAATTTATATAGTGTCAACTTTCATTAAAAAAATTTAATATTTGGGTCATATAATCTTATTTTAGGGTATATCTATTTATCCATAAAATATGGAATTTATTTTACATTGGCCCATAATAGCCACTATGACCATGATCCATTGTTTTCTAGTTTTTTCTGGATATTATCCGCACATTCTAGAGAATTTATTATCCCTATCTAATCAACTTGCAATGTTAACTTGGCAGAGAGACATTATCCATTGGATATATTAATGTGAATAAAATTTCAATGGTCTAAAGAGAAGGTTAGTTAGTGCTCATGTTCTTAAATTACTATGTAGTATATAAGGGTTTATAATCTATTCTGATTCATCTAAGAAGGTATTCATATTTATTCTCATGCAATTGTATAGAGTGATTTTGTATACCTCATTAAAATTTGAGGTTCATGAAAAATATCCAAAATCCAAATTTGGAGTTGGTTATGTAAATTTTAATATTAAATATATAAATTAATTATCTAAATTCATAATAGTTTGATATATATACTAATCATAATTTTTAACATGTATATTCCCAAAAAATAGATTAATAGTTTATATAGAAGATGGTTAGAGCTTCTTAACAATTATAACTAGTCAATACATTACCACCCTAGGAAAAATAAAATGGTGTCTACTTCTTTATGTAAAAATAAATATTCTATATTATCTATGATGAAGATAAAAAATATCCAATATTTCAAGATTTTTAATGGATAGATACATGAAACATAATGGAATGGGAGAAATATTATATTAATAAAATTAGTGTTCCATCATTTATCCATGTGTGGATTAAAGTGGCATATAAGGACTATGTAAAAGTATATAAGATGGTATTGAAATTTCATTGGTTTAACCATAATTGTGATGGAATTATATGGTTAAAGACCCATGTATGGGCTCCATCTGTACCGAAGTTTGAATGAACCATAATATAATATACCATTAAAAATTGATTATAAATTGGTTGGTCTGAATAGGACTAACTATGTTATGAAAAGGATATATTTTAAACATGTATTAAAAAATTCATAGGTTATTAAATGATTATAAATGAAAACAAAATTCATTTGAATGTAAAAGAAATATTGTTTTGAAAAAATATTTATTTGCACACAATGTGTTTTTTATATAAAATAAATTAATTAATAAGTATTGGGTAATCATTTTAATGTTTACGTTATATTATAAAATAAAAAATGTTGTATCTTTAAAATAAAATTTTTTTCTTGGTAGTAGATAAGAATAAAACCAGTTTTATGCATAAAAAACTGTATTTGATTCTAAAAAATAGTTACATACCATTTTAAACACAAATTTTATAATAATTATCTTCCAAAAATAGAAAATTTATTTTAAAAAATGGACTTAATATTTTAATTAAACATGTAATATTTATCATAGGGTTATTGTTTTTGAATTTTTTGAAATGATAAACTTTCTTTGAATAGTGAAAAATATAAAAAAAAATTGAAACATTATCTTTTCTGTTAAAGAATATAAAAAGTTATATTTTTCTTTAAAATGGATTCAAATATAAAATTAGTTCAATTATATTATTATTAATACAATTTAGGTCATTGGAACCAGTTTAAGTTTTATTTTTAATATAAAAACTTTTTATAATTAAAATATTCTTATATCATGATGAAATGATAAAAGAAACCTCATAAGTGTACTGCTATATTATAATGCCAATATAATAACCTATATCTATCTCTTATTCGATAAAATGGAAATTGAAATTGTCATTAGTATTGTACGGAAGACTACCACCTCCAAAATCATTGAAATTCATTTTCCATAACCACCTCTCATATATGGATACAATGGTGGAATTAGGGTATATATATATATTATTTATATAATTATTATAATTATATAATTACAATATCACATCTATAATCCTACCTTATAATCCATTTGATCATGATTACGTTCCTCATGTGTACCTTTCAACTACCCCTCCCTGATGTGATGTGATTCGTTTTTCAATTCTGTTTTACATGGATGGTAATAAGGATACATGTTATGAATATATATAACTTTTATAATATTATAATAATTTTTAAATGTGGAATTATTTTTTTAGCTTCATTTATTTTGATTTGTTACAATATTTAAACAACATTTATGTGTATATATGGTCTTCCATATCCATGAACAATAAAATTAATTTTTTTGTTCTATAATTATAATGGATGACCCTAAATATGTATATAATGAATATTATTGAAATTTGTTTAATGATTAATGTTAATTATATTTTTAAAACATGATCAATGTATAAGGGAAGAGAATGATGAACCAAATCATACCTAAAAAATGAAGAAGTTACCACAAAGAACAGTGATTTTAATAAAAAAATAAATAATAAACGGGTGACAATGGTTATAAATAAAAATATGTTTTCTGATATATATTATTATGGATAAATAATATATTTATAATAAATCCATATTAAATATATTTTATATTCATACAAGTATAATGGATGTTGGATCTTATGTATGTGTTTATGTTACAATCTTATTATTTTAAAAGATTGTTTTAAATTACATTTTTTTTATGAAATTTAAGAATCTACCTCCCAAGAAACAAAATAATTTTATTCTACTATAGTTATTTATATATATATATATATATTAACTTTTTCCCTTTAATTTTCCTCACTTTTGTAACACAATAAAATTAAGGCAAATTTTAATAGAAAAAAATCATTGTATTTCCCACACCAGTCAAAATATAATTTTATAAGAAGTCCGTGTTTTCCAAAATAAATTACGAATTATTTTAATCTTACCAAATTAATTTTAGTTTTATTTTTCACCATTTTTGACTTTATAATAATTTATAATTAATATTATGTTGTTTTTTAAAAGATAAACTTATTTCATTTTCTTCAAAAGTCTGAAATGAATGTTTTCTTTTAACTTTTAGAACATGAACAAAATTTACATCCATTGTGATCATATATAGATTTTAGGATTCCATTAAATTGATCCCATGTCTATTTAAATTAAAAAATCGTTAATATTTGGGAATATTTTGATTTTAAATAAGTGTTTTCAAAATTGAATGTTTATTTTCCTCAAGATAAAATTACAGATGACTTTTAATGGTATTCTCATTTATAATTACATAATTTAATGTTACATATGCATTACTAGGGATATGATACAATAATATCATCCATATTAATTCTCTATAGAGATTATGATAATAATTTATAGATAATTTTATAAAACCATTTTTGTTGTTTACGTTAATAATATAAGGAATCCAATTACTTTTCTATGGATTATGATATGACTAAATAATGATTTTTTTAATACAATTTCCACTTCATGGGTTATGATATGATGAATGATTCATGATCCATTCAAATACATATGTATTGTGTTGATTATTTTATGGGTGAGATTTGAAATATATATCCCTCTAATTCATTGAGAAAATATGGATATCTAATCAGATACATTAAACTAAAATGGGGAATAAAATAATTTTAATATGGGACTCTATCCACTATAGTTGTCTTGGCAGTGAACCTAGACTAGTAAAATGGTTTGGAGAGTAATCCCGAACCACCATGATAATATCCATAGTAAACCTTGAATACTTGTGAAATTATTTTCTATGATTTTATGTATGCCTCAAACATACGTATAATGACCATTTTATTCTCTCATAGATCATGTTCAATAATTATTTTATAATTTAAGACTTATAAACATCCATTATTTATGATTAGTTTCATGAAAATGTTTTATGATATGCAGTTTATGGGTTTCAAATGTTTTGATGATGTTATCATACCCTTTTCCTCAAGTTGTATTTACATGGTCTTCTTTATCTCCATTTATTTACCCTTTTTTAGCCTCAATGTTAAAAATTTATTATGTTTATTTTCCCTAGGTTATGAATAATGGTAAAACGTATAATATGTCTATGAAGGATGTTAGTTATGAATATAAAAGTTGTAGATTATGTAGTTCATTTATAATAATGTTGTTTTTTGTCCAATTTTCCCATAACACTCTACCCTTATGATTATGGAATTAATAATTATGTTATTGTAATCAATTGAAATCAATTAATATGTGATGTATGTGTAAAAAATAATGGGTCCTTATAAAATGTTTTTTGAAAAAACACTATAGATCACAAAAACAATATCCACATTATTGTACTATGAGTGTATAAATTATTGTTTTCATCTTCTTGAGAAAATGAATGATTTAAAAACATTATTTCATTGAGAAATACTTTACCCCTTTCCATTATACTGTAGTTAGTAAGATATAAATCATGATGAATTTCTCAAAAAACATTCGAAGTAACCTCCTAATCCAATAAAACACTAGATTTCCATGATATTTGAGGGTCAATTCCATCACAAAATTTCATTTTTATTTGAAGGGTGCACATAAATTCCCTCACATGTTATCATGATCCTCAAAAATGTAAAGGAAGACATCCAAAATTCACACTTACTAAATTTAATATTCTTTTATCCTTTCCTAATTTCACCAGCACGATCCTTTGATTCTATTCATGTTCCTCTATGTACTTGGATTATATGAGAATATCATCAATAAATACTACAAAATAATTGTTAAATTTGTATCAAAAGAATATACTAATAAAATAAATAAAGATTTAAGTGGAATTATTATATTTGAATGGAATAAGTATGAACTCATATTTTCTATAAGATGTACTAATGGATATATTTATAATATATTCATTCTTAACCTTCATATAATGATATTTATAATGACGATCCAATATTTGAGAAGTTATAAGCTCATTTAAATTAAAAATACTCATCAATTCATGGAAATGGATATTTGTTATTCATGGTTATCATTTTGAGTGCTCTGTAATCGATGCATAGTTTCAAAAACCCATCCATTTCCAAAAAAATGTTACTAGCATACACTATGGTGATGCACTAAAGTATATAAACCCTTTGTATAATTGATCATACAGCTTATTTTTATCACCTCTAGTCTGATCAGGTTTATATTATAGTTGAATTTGTATATATTTTTGGATATATGTATAATCTCAATTGAGAACTCTACCTCATTATCTGGTTGATGTCCTTGTAACAATTTTTTAAAATACATATGTATATTATCATAAAATGGTAATTTCATTAATGATGAATCTTTCCTTAAAATAAGATATTTGGGAAATATAAGCATCTCTATTGGATATCACCACCCACACTATTGAGGGATTTTCCAATAGAGATTAATGATCACCCTTACATTTTTACATGATCATTAGACGGTTCAGAATATAAAATGTGACTTTTTTCCTAGATATTGATGTGAGATCAATATAATGATATAAAAACCATTTATAGTATTACATCAAATTTCCCTATGGGAAGGATAATGCGATTCACTAGAATGAAATTCCCATATCTACAAATTGTATAAGGTTCTAACACATGTAATTCATTAATCATACAGAATTCAATAAGTATTGAAAAATTAATTTATTTATATATTCCAAAAAAAATTAAAGTTATATCTTATGAGATACATTTTTTAGTATTTTTCTAAAAAGTTTCTTCTAGGATATTTACTTTAATGGTTATATAAATGTAAATGAAATAATTAATTTATCTATATATACATCATATTGGTTTTTATAGAGATTTTGATTAAAAAATAATATCTCCCAAGAATTTTATGCATAGTATACAAAAATAACTATTTTTCTCACACCAGGTAACGATTGAGTTAATAACTAATCCAAAATTTCTAGATTTGTTACCCCTGGGAACATCTATAATGGATCCCCCACCACCTAGTATATCTTTATAAGGAATTTGTTTCTCAGAAACCATGATCTATTATAAATTAGAAAAACATTGTCTTTTTCCCTATATATAGAATTATCTATATGGGTTTTATTATCATTTTCTTTTACTAATTCCATAATTAAATTAAATGTTCTATTATATCAACTATAACAACAAAATATTTTCATTCATGACTATTATGAAATTTTTTGATAAAAACATTATAGTAGTTGACTCCATGATCTAAAGGTTTGATATTATAAAACAATAATGCCCATATATCTCTTTTATATAATAAAACATAAGTGTTATTTAAATTATTATTATTTATCCTTATAAAATATATCATGTTCTCCTTTGTACATGTAACAACCTAAGTATATAAATCAATGAAATTGGTGAGCTAAAGGACATGTAATGGGATGGATTATATAGAATGAATAAGTTGAATGAATTAATAGTGCATTTTTGAGTGAAAATAATTTTAATCCATTCATAACAATATAATAATGGTAATAATAATAATAATGAGGGAAAATATGATAAAGGTTTGGAATTTTGGGTAATCATTATAATAAAACATCTTAACAATGTGTTCAATTAACACACATAGTTGGGAATAAATAAATCATGATTTTCACACATAACATATCTGTGTAAATAAAAACATCATATTTTTTAAAAAATATACCATCATATTCACAAATAATACATATAATTCCATGAGATATATCACATTACCTAATTCATCCTATGACAATATAATTACATCCCAGCCTATCACATCATAAGATAATCATAATAATACTTATCTCAAATAAAGAGATAATATAACAATCATACTCATGAAATAAAACCATAAAAATTATTGGGTGTTATAAAAAATACTATAATTAATAAAATTTGAGGTACCTATGATTAATGGGAAAATATTTTGTCATAAAAGATCATAATTTCTGAGTAGAGAAGAAATATATAAAGACGAGTCAAAGTTGTGTTTTAGGGGAGTAAATAATTTTTTAAATTTCTTTCTAATTGGCATAAAAGTTATTTTGAAATGTTTTAAAATTTTATATTTCTGGGAATAAAAGAGAAAATATATTGAATTTAAATATTAGGTATATTATTGGAATATACATAATTAAAATAATATAAAATAGGAGGTCGTTAAAAATGAATTGGTTTCGAGTATTCACATACCTCAAATCCTACATAGCTTCATCTCTTTTACACCTCCTAAATAAAAAAATAGTTTTATTATAATGTGGAACACAATTAAAATTACA
The DNA here is from genome assembly GCA_963277665.1 of Viscum album. Taxonomy (NCBI): domain Eukaryota; kingdom Viridiplantae; phylum Streptophyta; class Magnoliopsida; order Santalales; family Viscaceae; genus Viscum; species Viscum album. The sequence continues at coordinate 1,271,022,315 of OY728136.1, forward strand.
TTTATTATTGTCAAAGTTTTTCAATTATAATATTTTTACTTTACTTATTATTTTCCATTTTAAAAGAGAAATGGTTTATATTATATTTTTCTTAAAATGTATAATCTTGCATCTATTGAATTATTTGGATTTAGTTATATTTATAAATTATTAATATTAACTAAAAAATAACCAAAATACATGTATTTAAAAATTTATATAAAATAACTTATCTATTATAATCATCTATAAGGGAGGTGATAAAAAACGAATTGATAATGTCAAAAATTGTGTTTAACTGACCATTATAGGGATATTTTCAAAAAATGAGGAGAAGACTTATAAAATTAATATATATCATAAATAAGTAAATTTTAGTTGGTATATATAATTAATATAATTTTAAAATACTTTTTAATTAATCATAGAATATTTTGGTTTAAATGGAATTGTAAAAAATGAGTTAAAAGGAAAATAATACAATACTAGATTGAAACATACCAATTTCTCAGGGATGCTTCTTTTCTAATAAACTAAAATCACATGATTCTAGGAGTTGGTTTACACTTTAAAGTCTCAATAATTTATAAAGTGGTTAATAATGTTTATTATGGAATACAATTATCATTTAAATGTGGATGTGAAAGAGTTTTCCAAGTAAACGGAGATGGTTTACTTATACTTGCGGATAATTGTATTTGTGAGTTATAATATGTAATAAACAATTTTAGCCATGGTAAACCATTCAATTGTAATATTTTTGACGTTATAGAATATATTTTAATGAAATAACATGAATTTAAGTCATTAAATATTTTTATATTCATAATTTATTAGTTTATTCAACAGAAATGCTAGAAAAATGCAAATATATTATTTTAATGAAATACATTAGACTTTAGACATTGTCAAAATTATATTTAGTTTTGTAAAATTGGTTTATTGTATTTAAATGACTAATTTAACAAACTAAATATGTTTTTTGTCAAGGAAAATTAATATTAATGATGATGTCATTATCAAATTATAAGTGATGGAATTTAAAAGAAATCAGTTCAGAAAATAAATGTATTTTTCTATTGACCTAAAAATTGATGTATTTCAAAAAATTAATAGAAATATTCCCTTAAGAAATATTTATGTAATGATTCTGAAAAAAAAATCATTTTCTCAGAAAAAATTCAAATTAGAAAATTTAATATGAGAATGGGAAAATGATTTTTATGAAATACATTTAAACGTGACTTATTAAAATGTGATTTTAATTTCATTGAGCTCTTAGTAATGATATTTATTTTATGGAATTATAATATTTTTTTATTAAAATATTATTGATGAATAATATTTAAATTAAAGTTTATTATTTGCATGTAAAATTACTATTCTAATGGTCAAGTTATTGTTCCCAACTCTCAGGTTACTATTCCCAGAATCACATTAGTATACAAATGAAAACATTACTATGTATAAATACAACTTAATTACTTAAATAAATATTTAGTACAATTCCCCCCATGGTGTAATATTTTCTTTTTCTAAATTTTCTATTCTATTACTAATTTTTTTTCCATAGTGTTTATCATCAGGGTGATGAATCTAGCTAAATGTAATGATCCAAATTATCAAATTATCATATTGTTATTTTCTAGTTTTTATACCTTTTAATGTTTGTAATTTTAGTTTTTTTAGTTTCTAACTAATGCAATGATATCTATTAATGAATTAAAGTGTAATTTTTTCCCTTTATGGGTTATGTGTATAGAACTACACTATAAAATATAAAAAACATTTATGTATGAAAAAATTATTACTAATGTCTAGTTCATTATAATAATTATGGACTCATCATAGTTTCCACCATTATGGAACCATAACACTATATTCATATTAATTTAATGGGGAAAAATTTCCTCATTAAAACCCAAAATTATGTGACATAACGGAATGAATTAGGGTATAAAATAAACAAATTGATGTAAATATATGTCCCACAAAAAAATTATAATCATATTTAAAGAAAAAAATCATTTCTACATCATATAATCATCTTTTAAAATTTATATCAATGTAAATAAATAGTTACTCAAATAGGTGATGGTAATTTGAATGTATCTATCTATCAAATTCACAATATCACTATTAATGTTTTCAGTGATACTAAAGTACACACGCAATAAAAATAACCCATCATTGAAGGGTCATATGATATTAATCCTATAATTTCATTAGGGACCTTTAGAAGTTTTCATTGGGCTCGATTTCCATCTATCTCAAATTGAAATTTTTTATAATTCATTATTGTATCTCTTAAACTGCAATATATAGATGAGTTTCTATACTGAATCCAAATGTAAGAGTGATTTTATGCATTATTAAATGTCACCCACCCTACACATGATCAATAATTATACAATGATTTTTTTGGGACAACATTCTTACACAACTAAACCACTATTAACCATACTATGATGACTCAATCTAGAAAAATTGGAATACTTATAATTCCAATGTTCCTAACCATATATCTATATTGAATTTTTAATGGTTATAATAAATTTTTATTGAATTTAAGAACATATTCATTTTCTATAATTTATGTTTCACTAACTCTATACCCATAAACGATGATTTCTTAATCTTTTTATCATGTAGGGTTGACTAGTGGGGTCTCTTATAAATGTACCTAAATAGAGTGATTCCAATTATTCTGTTATAATTATTATTTTTTACATAGACTCCACAATGGGTATTTGATCATCTTTTCTCCATCTATAATCCATCTTATAATCCTTCATTATATCTTCATCCAAATTGATGGTTACATTTATTTTTGTATCTGTATAATAGTTTAAAATTAAACTCATTCAAAACTATGTATCATAAACCTCCATTAATTTATTTAATAACATAGATTTCAGTGAATCCTTTTGGGTTTAAATTATCATATAAGGTATACATTGTATCAAGATAATACCATCCACATCAAAGATTTTCAATCATTTCATTGATCACTACTCCAAAATTGAATGTTTGTAGACAAAAAAATTATTCTGATGATGAACACATAAATTAGTTCATGAGACATACTAAATTTTGATGTATTTTCATGAATTATAACATTATACTTTGCCACTTACATGATTTAACTTGTCATCATTGAGCTAACCATGCATTGACATAGTGAATGGATTTAACCTACTAACAAGTAAGTAATCATAATTAAAACTCAAGAATGATTATATTTATGTGTTTAAATCATAAAATATTCCAAATTTTAAGAAACATCTTTGTTAATTATAGATATTCCACTATGGTCATAATATAAAACTTTATCATCGCCTCCTTGTGCACAATTTTTTCTACCATATTCTAACCTCAAAAGAGGTTAAAATATACCCATATACTTAATTTTTATATCAAGAACTAATTATGATTATCTAGTATCATTGGATTAGATAATCAATGTACATGGCCTTTATGATATTTTTTAGGTTGTGAGGTTTATATAATTTGGTGAAGATTGTTGAAATCTCAATTATTGAAAAATGAAAAATGCATCATCTCATTCTAATAAATCTCTAAAAAAATATTTAGCATGGGAATTATTTCCAAGGGAGTCATTTAAAACAATTCCCTTCCCTAGATTATAGCCATTATCAAATTCACATTATTATAGGAAATCCATCAATTTAATCTATATCATGTTACAATATCTCTATATAAATAACTACACGATGTTGTGAATATTTATTTATACATTGAGCCTCTCACTATGATGGTAGTATATCCATGTATTTGAGGCACACTGTACTTGTACCAGTAATGGGTGATATAGTTAACATTATTGTTTTAAAAATATCAAGAACCATTAAAAATAACCAACTAACATTTCATCAACATAAAATCAATACCATCAAAAATAGTAATGCAAGAACACTATATTATTATACATTATATATTTTAATATAAAGTTAAGTGAAATCATAATCTTTAGCATCAACTCCTCAAAATATATCTGACACTACTAAGTGAAAATGAAGGGATAACCCTTTAAGTTAATGGTAATCATGGGAATGGAGGACTTAGATAATTCTATCCAAACTCTTTTGTAGTAACATAAAAATCTAATGATTCTATAGACATAAAACACTCTCATTGGTTGATACCAAAAAAGAAATGATCAATTTTCATTGTTTTCAAGGATACACTATATTAGGTGATGATATTCCCTTAGAGTTAGACTTATTTTGTCTAAAAATGATAGCTTTAGAGTGTAGAATTAACATGTATTTCTTAATTATGTTTTACTAAAACAAAATATTGATCAGTATGCTAATAATTTTTTCAAAAATAAAATTTTTTGTTATCGATGAAGATCATTACAAACCATACCATTATTAGATATATGATGGTGAAATTCTTAAGAGTATTATGTGTCTTTTGATTATGGGGTTACATTAGATGACTTTTTATAGTATGTGTAACCCTAATGATTAATATATGAAAATTTTATTCAAGGAATAGTTATCTATTCTTTTGTGGACAAAGTTATAAAGAACCATTTGGGTTTATATGATCCTTACTTTTGAGGTAATTATGGGTTACTAAATGTTATGATGGAAGTGAAATGTATGAGATTAAATTGAGGTTAAATTATGTTATGGTTATTTTTTATGATTCTATCACTTTTTGGGAATGATTTGAGAATTATATAGTTTTGGAAAAAGGAAAACACGCAGACCGTGTGACAACCCGTCGCATCAGACAAAGCTGCGGGAATCGAACCCACAACCAATGCGCAACTGGTATTTATCGCCTACCACTGGACTATGTGAAGTCACTGGTTAGTTTGACTGATTCTTTTCAGTTAGATGATTTTATGAATTATGGGTAAGATGATTTTGGGTTATCTATGGAAATTTATTAACCTATCATGGAGGATATGTGATTATGTTAATTACTTTTCAATGCGAGACATTAAGAGCAACTGATGTTGTTTGGAGACAAATGCTACGATTTAACTTGGAAGACTATGTGACTAAATCCTTCAAATATTCGGGTTTCAACCATAGTTTGGTTTACATTGAAGAATTTAATGGAAAAATTGTTTATCGAATGGTCCTCATTGAACTTTGGGTTTTGTTGGACAAATTTTGGAGATTAAGAATAGATTTTATTTTTATAAAGAGTTATCCTTTTCTGGATTATCTGATCTTGTACTAACCATTTTGGTTTTGGATTTGGTTAAAGTCTAAAGACATGGGAAGTATATAGTTATCTTTTGTGGATTAGGTTATTCTCTAGAAGTTGATTATAGTACTCTTAATGTGAACAAGTCTTCCTAAATACTCATCTTTTGGAGAAAATATGAGTTTGATTAGGGAATATATTAATAGTTGAAAGTATACATGACAAGTAAGTATGTTTCATTATGATTTAGTTAAGATCAAAAATAATTTCCTCAATGAAAAGTAACTTAAAACAAAAAATTTGCCTGTTAACTTTTCCTACTGGGGAATCAAATACCTTTTAACCCATCACAACTTTGTGATTTTCTTATTGTTAACATTATCCTAGACATGTTTACTATCACTCTCCATCAGAACATGACCCTTTGTTTTTTCCACTATGTCCAAATTTTCATACTTGGAATCCTAGTATGGGTTAACTCGGGTGACCTCTGTACTTATCTTTCTTTATTTTAAAGTGATTGTTTTACCGACTCTTGTTCCGATGTGGGACTTTCAAGGATGTTTCCAAGCTCAATTTTAAAATTGCGAGGACGCAATTCCCAAAAGGGGGGAAGGTTGAAACACCCCAGGTAAATAAAGAATATGAAATTTTTATATTTATCCATATTTGGGGGATTCTATGCTCAATGGCGTACCCAATACACAACAACGAGTTTTTTGGGAATCTTATATTTCATTCTAATAATAAAATAATATTATTTTAAACGGTAGTTAACGCCTAGATATTGTGATAGAAGAAATGAATAGAACTAACTACAAAATGATTATATATGTTTGTCAAATATTTTTACATTTTACAATAAATGTTAGAAGATTAAAAATGCGATTGAATCCAATTTTAAGCGTAAACATTCTAATATTCTTTAAAAGGTCGATTAACCGCCTTTTGATGGAGAACCTCTTTTAAATCCACTTTTTGACAATTTTATGTGTTATATTTGACAAAATAAAATTCATCTTTAGAATCGGGACATAAAATTTTACTTTGTGTAAATTTTTGGTATTTTTCCGAAAAAGTTCAATTTTTAATGAATAGTGAAAATGTTGTATTTTAATTCAAAACCTCTTTTTAATCTAATTTCTTTATATGATTATATTATCTTTTGAATTGGTTTTAAAGTGAAATTACAATATATTTTTACCATTGAATCATATATTGGTCATTTTAATTAATTTCACTTTGAAATTTGACTTAAACTAGTGTCAATCTTTTGATACATTTTGTTTCATAAAAACACGCTATTTGTTCTGACAGTGGGAATTAATTATTAAATTAATTAATCTAACTTATATGTTATGAATTTTTTAAAATAGACATCATTTTTGAATTCGGAATATCAAATATTGATTAGGGTGATTTTTTGGTAATTTTCTGAAAAACTTCATTTTTTGATGAATAGTGAAACCACTAAGTGGTACTTATAAAAACTGATTTTCCATTTAAATGAAATTTTGCCACCTTTGTGTTTTGATTTTCAAAAATCTGACATACCTGGTTATCATTAAGAAGTAAAATGTGGTTTAATGGGATTAAAATATTTTTTTGGTGAATAGTAACTTATTATGTTTTTAATCGCGATTAGAGATAATTAGTGTAGTTTAAGGTAAAAATAATGTCTTAATAATATGAAATGACCTAGACACATGTCCTACCCTCATTGGACGAGTCATGGCCGACAAATACAATCCATGGGTGAACTTGTGGGCCCCATGGAGCCACATTTGTTGGAAAATGACATAAATACGTTTTTACTTAATGTTAAAATTAAAATGACACAAACATGAGTTGTTTTACTAAAATAATTTTTAAATAGGGTTATGCAAGTCTTATTTTTTACTATAAATAGTCATTGGAAAGATAAAAAGATTTCCTACATTATTGCGACACCGTTTTCAGCAACGGGTCATTTGCGACGGGACCCCATCGCAAAAAGCCATTTGCGACGAGATCCCGTCGCAAACGACCCGTCGCAAATACCTGTTTTTCTAGTAGTGTAATTAATGAGGTCAATGAACACAGTATAGGTAGTAATCATGATAAAAGGAATCTTGTAAACCTTTGAATTTCTATAAGTCTAAATTTAGAGTGTCCCTATAATGATCCTAATAATGGTGATTTATAAAACCATGATTAATATTTGAGAACCACATATTTACTTCACCTCATTTAAAATACCAATTACCTATGGTCGATATATTTTTTCCATTTGTAATCACATAATTTAGGAAACTTTACTCAATAAAATGAATCAAAATATCAACAATATTATTAGAAAATAACAATAGTTCTTTCTAGAGGTACATAATGGGTTAGAAAATACCATTCCCCATAAGGTAATAATTATACACCATTTTTTCTCTAAGCATAGTGGGTGTCATGAGAAAAGATATTAATGAGTTTACAGAAGTCCTAATTGATAGATATATATAAATATCAATCTCTCTATGCGGTAGAAAATTAGGTATATCATTGTGGATGATGTATATCTACATCAACATTTCTTATAGAATTACATCCTTTAAAGTTTCTACTACACATAAGTTTACAATATGAATGTGATATGTGACCTATAATAACATCACATTCACTAGATAAGATCATATATACTAAAAATCCCACTCACCTATGATGTAAATCATTGACCAATTCAATAAAAACACATAAAAATGTATTGTAGTATTCTGTAATATTATTTATGGAAGAATTTGATTAAATTTCAAGAATGAATACATAATTCTTTATCAATAAAATTATTATTTTGAAAATTAATATGTCTATAATTGGTATCATCTTGAATCATTATTAGATTTGAGTGATAGTGTGATATTTTCTAGTTTGATTCCCTTTCCACCTAGGTTGATCTAAAGGATATACTGGTATATCTAAAAATAAAATAAAGTATAATACAATAAGATAATATTTATCAATAGTATCATTAAATATGGATACTGAAATATAAAAAAATAGTTATTTTACATCAGATAACCATAAACACTTTCGATTAACAACCATCTATGATATACATTTTAGTGCACCCCTACAAGCTATCTTCATTAGCCTAGAACAGACTACCTCAGAGCGTTTTTGGTTGGGGTATTCATAAATATATATAACCCATCCACATAGTTTACTCTAAGAACTTATACCATATAAATATCCATAAAGACTACTATATTTTCCTTGATTTGGTTCGTATTCACATTTCATCCATTGAAATGTAGGTCCATCGTCTACCTAACTACATTAGGATGGACATCATTTTTTCATGTCATTATTCATGTAACCTTATCCATAACAATGATTAAAAATTATTTACCTTAGAATCATCGGCACCATGAATTAGGTGATTCTAATCATCTATTCTAGGTTTACACATGGTAATGACTCTGATGATTCATCTTGAAGCCTAAATAAGGCCATCCATAGCTAATAAATTATCACTCGGATAGTTATCAATATATCCAATTAACTCTGTATCCTCACATTAAAATCATATCATACCCAAAATCCTATCAAGATCTCCATTATAGGTAGGAATCCATAGCAAAACAATAGGGACATGATTCTATATAGAAAATTCTATATTAAACATAACTACATAGATGGATAAAATGTAAGTCCTATCAATTGAGTAACTAATAAGGTTAGTGAACATAGAAATATAATAAAATATGGATATGAAACATTATTATAGATCTATTAAATATTATTTTTTAACTAACACAAACTTATCCATATAGTAATCCTTGAAAATTTGATTCTATAACATAAACTACAAAAGGGTTTCCAATACATTGGTTTAGATGATAAAGTTACACTATAGACATAAAACTCTATAGAGAAGTATAAAAAATTGCATAAAAAATTTAGAGGGGTCCAAATAATGGAGAACAACGGAAGAATAACATCAAATAAACCATACACTTCCAGAGAGTCTATATCATAATAAATAATGGGAGTTCAAGGATGTTGAAACCAATGAAGAGGCCTATTCTTAAATTAATCTTGAATCTAACCCATCTGATTAATAATCTTCTCGATATGTGTCTATATGTTCACCTATGTTATTGGTTGATGGTCTAATAAATGGTCTATGGGTAGAAGAATGAGTCATTTGACTATATTTGGTAAAATCTCATAGTATGTTCAATGGATAGAAAAATCATTTCTCTATTGTTTGGTAACATAAGGATTGATCATTTCTAGTGACATGTGAATACCTAGCATTAGGATCACATATAGTTTTTTTAATTGTAAAACACTATTCTTTGTTGTAAAAAAACATGTTTATTGCATCATATCATGGAATACTACTCAATGTGGACCAAAAATTAAATAGTTAATCAGTAAATATACATTTTCAATTTTAATATTCCTTGAAACTAGTGATTTTATATCTCTAACTGTAAAGAATAGGGTCATGCATTCTTGATGAATAGATATATAGGATTCTTTAACAACAATTAGTTACATGGAAAAAATCCAAACTCAATAACCTCTACCATTATCTCCCTAAATCCCTAAACCAATCCTCAAAGTCTCTTAATTCAATAATCTAGAAATTAAAATAAAATAATTTGATATGACTTTTAAAAGTATTGAACGATTAGGGCACCACACTGATAAGAATTATACATAAGTTCCACCACATGCTCGGAAAAAATTGGCTAGGGTGGATTCTAGAATTGAGTAGGAATATTATATATTATTAGTGGATTTATATTAATGAAAATTTATAATATAACATGTCTCTACTTGGGATAAAATGATATATTACATATTTTAAAAAACATTAATATATTTCATGCATGTGGAGAATTATATAATCCCAAAGGAAATAATAAAATAAAAAATTATAAAAAAATTTAAAAAATACCTATCCAAAATTCCAAAGGAAAAGCAACCTATCATCATAATAATTTTATATTTGTAAAGATAATATCCTATAAATGTTTTCTATAAAAGTCGCATTGGCTTCCGGATAACTCATGTTCTGTTATTGACAAACCCAAAAAATTATCTACTGAATTTTCTATCAAATTCATATGAAATAAAAATTGTGAGTGATATTCCTATGTAGGGGTAAAAATAATTATATACTCATTTGGAATTAATAGATTACATAATTAATATTAATATAGGAATTATGTAATACTAATTCACTTAAGATGAATACAAAATAATTATAAAGTCATGTAAGATGAATGAAATAAACTAGAGAGGTAACATGTAACCCAATCAATGAAAGATACCTTAATTTTTCAAAATATACCTTGAGATGATTTTATGATAATAAATTAAGGACACTATGTTCCACCAATAATGAGTCCAAAACAATAAATTCACCTAGAAAAACCATTAATCTATGATACAAAGTTAAAATGTGCCAATATAGACTTTTATAACACATAATAGTGGAATAATGAGTAATTGAGTAAATTGTTGTGGATGATGGTTTATTGTTCCCTTATGGTGGACCCATTCATTTTTGATCTGTATGGAATTCATTAATCAGTACAGAACTCCATGGATAGAGGGACCAAATACTATGTATATATGCAGGGATTTACTAAACAATTTCATTTGTATGTGGGGACCTTCACCTCATCGGTTCTGAATGAGTAAAAACCCCATTCCCAATATAGGAATCTCCCCACTCCCAATGAGTACGAGGGAGTACCAAACCCTACGAAGAATATAGTTTCCCAAATCCATATATTTCATACCTTAAAATATATATTTTAAAGGGACATTGGTAAATTTACCAACCATTCCATAATTAATTTATTCCCTCACATATCAATTATATTATCTATGTTTACCTATGTATTCAAAAATTAATTATCTAGAGCTATGATCAAAGGAATATTATAACATATTTACCTTAGTTCTTATAAAATTCTTTTGATTTTAAACATAACATCTAATATTATAGAATCATTGACCACTATCTCTAAAATTACAAGACCATCAAGAACACATAGAAATTGAACCAGATGAAAATATATACTTTTCCATGTTGGAAGTTATAATTTCTTTGTGAATGAAAGCATATAAATTAAAAAATAAATGAATCATACAAAATATATATATGATTCAGGATCTATACCTTTATAACCCTTGTTTTTATAATAAAATACTTGTTAGTATTCCTTAATAAGAATTCTAGTCCAAGATACATCACCCATTAGAGCATCTATAATTCACTCTATTATATGTATACAAGGTTCTTGTGGGTAAAATTACATTCAAACACACACACACACATACCACGCACAATAGATGATAAGGCAGGTCATACCCCTGGGAAAACCCACCCAACCAGCCACATTTTACTATATTTTAATTTTGGCCTAAATGCCCAGTAGGAATGAAACCCATTTCGTAGTGCAAAGGCCTAGAGAACATGGCATGTATGACAATAATTGGATGGCCCAAATGCCCTTCTTAAATCATTCTTACATCACCACATACCCATAATGCATGCATTATCACCCCTTTAATGGAACAATGTGCTAGTTACCCAAAGACCCATTCAGGATGGATAATATTGCTGCTATAATACCTTGCAACATTACTTGATATAGTTCCTACACTGCTATAGTGTTAAAATTCCACTACAGTACCTATAAAAGTTTTATCCCACCTGAATTTGAACCCATATCTCAATCATAATTAGGTGAATCCTTTAAAATAAAACATTTTTTAAATAAATAAATTATAATTCTAAATGACACCAATCTATCACATTACAACACATAATAAATTGAACTCCAAAATCTCACCCTTAAGAGGAATTGGGCTAGTATAAAAAATTATTATATCATCATATTATTATGGGATCCATTTCTTCTATGTGTAGTATATTACCTATAAACAACTCCACTATGAAATTTTTTGAATTTTAACATAGAACTATAACATATTCATTAAAAAAAATATAATACAATGTATGATAATAAAAAATCAATCACCAGATTCCACCAACGTATCCTATAAAGGAACAATAAAAATAATGGATGACACAAGAGTGGTCATTGTATAAGAAACTATATCATATTAGTTCTGTATAAACTACCCATATTAATCCTCTAGTACCATCCCACTTCATATTAGTTCATGTATTTGGGACCAAGATGATCCGAATAAAAGTGCACATATTAAGGTGTGAAATATTACTTAGTATAGTCATCTGTAGTAGATATATGAATCCCTTAATATTGAGTGTTTGGATGTAAGAATAATAAGTAATATAGAAAGGATAACATCACCAAAAATTCTATTAAAAAAACATGGTCAATAATTATCAAGTGACCCATATTTCTCTTTCCTCATTCATACTAATAAAAATATTTACACATATAAATTATTAGAAAATAATAATTAAACCTTACATTCCTTCCATGTTTTTAACATAAAATAATTCACCCTATATGCTCTAAAAATAGATTCTAGAAGAAATAAATTATACACGTATAACTAAAATCTAATGTACTTACGAATTTATAAAAATAGTAGTGTAATACATATCTAGATAGTAGATTATTTTTATATCTATTTAGATATATCCATATATTAGGGTACTAAATATAATATATATCTTTTTAGTTGTAATTTTTTTTCTCATTTTAATAGAATTATTTTGGGTGGGAGAGGTGATATTATCTAATGCATCATCATCCACAATAATCTCAAAAATGTTATAAGGAGATTGTAAACACCCAAGTGAATTATCATAAATCACTTTATACCATCTGGGATACTAAAGGAACTACCCATCTCAAAAAAAATATGTATTAGAGATGGTGGATAAATTTCCCAGAATCACCTTAGTAGAAGATAATATAAAAAATACCCATCTTAAATCTTTGGGATAATTGTAAAAAACTAAAATTTTAAAATGTTTATAATTTTTAATATTATATACAACAAGTAATGTTGATCTTAAACAAACCACAAGATATTAATATTTATATTTGATTCTTATAAGCTATTCCTAAAATTTATGGGGATTAATATTAATAACCATGTTATGAACAGTATATAAATTTATTAATAAATATAAAATTATTGATTAGTTATTTTGAAATAATCACTTAATTTTTATTAATGTTATTTTGTGATTCAAAAATACATTTTCTTCATAAATGATTTTTATTGATTTTTGGGGGTAATTATTTTAATTATTTCCTTCCGTTATATGAATGTTTATTTGATCAAAATGGCATACTATTTTAAATAATCATATTAAAATTTCCTTAGGGTGAATTGTTTGGATATTTATGAAATAATTATTTTTCTCTAAATTGTGAAAAATACAAATTTTTTGGAAACAATAATTTAAATTAGTTAAAACATCTCATTATGATTTGAAATAGATCTCAAAGTAAAATAAGTCTTAATAAATTATATATAATGTAATTAATTAATTTTGAATCATAATTTTACCCTCTTTTATTATAAGTTCAATTTGGGGCCCCAAAACACATTTTTCAAAAAATGGGGTTTCTTTGTATTTTTTATTTTAATATTATAGTATTTTTTCTAATTTAATTAAAATATTAATTAAAAATGAATAATTTATTTAGAATTAATAAATTATATTTTTTTAAATATCCCCTTTTACATTTCATTATTATGAATAGTAACCTTATAAAATATTTTCCAAACCAGTAAGGGGAAATTGATTAATAATGGTTAAAAATATTATGATAAGAAAATAAATTACCATAAAAAATTTCATTAATGTATTTTATATGTGGGGATTTACCATCCCTATCTATTAATATATGTTACTCTAATTTTTTGAAACATTTCTTCAAAATTACTTAGATATTATTTTAATTAAATGACAAAATGTCTCTCTTTTTCATTTTAATTTATAATAAATGTTAACATACGGATAAAAATAAATTCTGATGAATATTAAATGTTATCTTAATAATATATAAATTAATTTTATGATGGTAATTTATTTTTGTTTTAAGTAAGGAAATAATTATCTTAAATTATTTTGAAATGCTGATATAGTCCTCCTGCAAGCACTTAAAAAATTAGGTAAATGATTTTGAAGAATCTAAATGAAATTTATCTGATTTGTTATGGTATAAAATATTTTAATAAATATATATATCATATTATGGAAGATATTTTATTCTACGTTCTAATTCTATTTTACTATTTATGATATTAATTTTAATATAAATAAATAGTTCTAATATGGCATTAATTATATTTTATAACAATCAATATTTTTCTAAATTATTTAAAATTATTAAATTCCTTATATTCATATAATTTAATAGAATATGGTTTTAAATCACAAATATGTTATATTTTTTGTTAACTATTCATGTTATATTAAATTTCATAACCCTTATATATTAAAAACATTGATTTCATGATAATCATAAAAAGGATTAACTGGGGGTAAAAACAATGATATAATAGAAAAAACATCACCTAAACATGGAAAAATTATATTAGATGAGATTATGTATAGTAGTTATCATAATATATTACAAATATTTTGATTTAGTTTCATTTTCTCGAGAAACTAAATTTTTATTAATTTAATAGTTTATTTGATTACAAGAGTTCCCCTCCCTGAACATGTAAAAGTTCACCTCCTCTCCTCCCATCCTAAAATATTTTTAGCACATTATATCTAAAAATAACTAAAAAATACGTTAATAATGTCCATTACCCTGATCTATAATTGTTATTTTTATCAAAATTCCAACCACAAATGGATTAACCTAGAAAAAAAAATAAGGGTTCTTGAAGAAGTGGTATAGATTTTGACATAATGCATTAATTTAATATGTTCATATACATCCTAAAAATGTTTTTGAAAAAAGTAGATATAATAACCTAATTTTCTAAAATATAATTATATTTTATTATGTTAACTTGATAAAATATACCCATATCATATTTAATAAAATGTGAAATTAATCCTTCTTTCGTGTTTATGATAGATTACCCCCTTATGAACCAATATAATCTATTTTCTATAACCTCCCATAAAGACTAGCTGTAATAATATATTTTATGTATATATATGATATATGAAATATATTTTGATTATTATTATTAATATATATAGATTCATAGGATTATCATATAAAGATATTACATCTTTTTAGATTAATATTCAATACATTACAAAAACACACATCTCATGTCCGTAATACTTTAGTGCCTTAGAGACTATGAAAAAAACTTATAATTTTCAAAAATATAATCTACTTCATCAATATGTATCTTCCCTTCAATAAACTTTACAATCATCCCCTATACAAAAACATTTTTTATAACTATGAGAAAGAAAACAAATTAATGGGTGATCTTAGATACTCTATAAGGGTGAACAATGCAGATACATAAGAATAACATGAACATATGGGTATGAGAACATGAGAATGAAATTTGAAAACCATACCTCGCATATTAAATATTTCAATAATGAGTCATGGAATAAGGATTGGTACTTAATAATACATGAATCCTAATGGAATCAAATAACATAATCAATGAGAACAAAACAGTGTCATAAGACGTAGATTTTTGGTGTACTCATAAGAATTGATTTTTTTTTCAAGGATAGCAAGTAATATATTCTTTATATGTTTTTCATGCACTAACCCACCCTTTACCTACTTTTTGTTGTGATAAACTCATATATACACTCTTTTGGGTTTGGGATAACCTCTTGTGCACCCACATCTTGGATTGGGATAACTCTCATATACAATTTAATATTATTTAACATTAATTATCACTCAATGCATTGAAAGGAGTCATAGGTCCAACCTATCACATAATACATACAATAATGTGACACGAGAACATAGAAAATTCCTTATATTAGAACCTATGATAATAAATGGGTTTTATAAAACATTATATCCTAGAAAAACTCATTGAAAGTAAAAAAGGGTTCATAATAATTTTCTCATGGTATAACCTATATAGGAGATACGAGTTTCATAATAATTTTTCCATCATAAACCATTTATAAGAATAATAATAATGGTATACATGGTACATATATCCAATAAATAATATTCTACATCAAAAGTTGTAATCTTAGATAAAAAGTATTTTGAGAGATGAACAATTAGAACATTTCTTGAGGAAGATAAATTTTCTTTGAAAATCGGTTTTTAAATCATTAATCCTTTTTAAAATCAATTTTATTGAAAATGAACTTGTAAATATATAAAGGAATATTTAAACAATATTTAAAACATTTCTTGATGAAAGTAACCTTTCCACGTTGAAAATATTTTTTTAAATGTAATGAGTTTTGAAAATAAGCATGAAAAAATTATTAAATAATCTTTAATGATAATAACCATTGTGAAATTTGGAAATTATATTTATGTCATAAACAAAGATTCCTTTCAAATTTGATGAAAAATCATAATAGACAGTAGCTTTGAAAATAAAAAGAAGATTTATTTTTATTTTTTAAAAAATCATCAATTGTAAAAAAACTATTTAATTATTATTTTTTAAAAAAATCTAAAAATGTTTTAGATTTTTTTATGAATCATGATTTTTAAAGAAAATGGGTTTTCAAATGAAAATATGATTTTTTATAACAAATATATTTTATAACTCTTGAGTGAAGAAGTAGAGGAATATAAGGATGATTATAATTCCAATTAAATAAATATTTGGGAATAAAATCCTTGATTTTATTGAGATATGGATAATAATATTCTATCATCATAAATATAATCATAAACAATCCTAATAAATGATGAGATTGTAACATAAAACCATTACCCTTTGGTAACATTGAAAAAAAATATGATTGAAGGAATATCATTAAATGAAAATTAAAATATCCTAAGGATAAATAAATTGATTATTTTTGATTTAATTATTTTATATACACCTCATTCAAGAATAGAGGTTCATTTCATAATCTAATGTCTCAATGAATGAAAATTGAGACCAAATTACTTTACTGACTTGGTAAATTCGGAATCATATGCCCTATAAAAGAGATTAAATCAAAAGGATATGTAAATACAAATAGTTTTAAGTATAATATTCATAAAATATATTTTTCGGATGCATATACATAATATAAAAGATTCATGTGGTTAATATGGCATGTGTCCCACAAAAAAATAAAATTGAAATGGAAATCTGTTCCGCATTAGTAATATTTTAAATTTTAATCCTTGATAATGAAAATAATAAAATTAAACATTATTTTTCATTAAAATATTTTTATTAATTACATAAAATATAAATTTTTATGTATATAAACCAAATAACATAAATTATTATTGAATATTCATATATCACCCAGAAATAAAATAGAGAATAGAAATCACTTACCTCGAGTATAAACATCCTTCATGCACATTCCAAAATCTTTTATAATAAATATAGGTCTATTATAAATATATTATAGAATAATATATTTATATATTATACCATATATTATTTACTTATGACCATTTATTACCCATTTATTACCAATTCATTGTTAAAATCACGTTTTAGTTACAACGGGTATGTTTTCATTAAAGGTTTTGTTTTGTTATATTCAGTCCTCTTAAATTGATCATTATTCCATCATCTACATAATAATAATCAATAAATATTTATTATATTTATACATAATGTATATATTTAAAAAAATTATATATGTTTTTGTGAAATGATGTATGTTATGTTCATGGAGACAACATGTTTTACCTACATATGAGTAACATTTCCATTTTTAAATGGTCACTATGAAAAGTTTAAAAGTAATATTTTATCTATAAATAATCATAATAATATAATAAATAAAATATTATTAATTTAAAAATATTTATACATATCACCCATGTCGTCTGGTGAGAAAAATAGTGTCACATCACTTTGTGTGCATGATAGTCTACCTATACATGAATGACATTATCATCTTTTAGTTAAGGAAAATGTGTGAAATAAATTGATATATTTTCCTTTAATAATTATTAATATTTCATTTATATCATAATTATTTTTTAATATTAGATATATTAATTATCATTACCCTTATTATCTTCCAGGTAAAGTGTTACTGGAAAAGAATCACATCATTTCTCAAATTGGTAGACCACCCTACACACGTGTGGCTTTATCATAACCCCTATAAATTTGAAAGTAAAAAAATTGTATATATGATATAATTAATAATTGGGTATAATTGTAACACCCCAGGTAAATAAAGAATATGAAATTTTCATATTTATCCATATTTGTGAATAAAATATTAATATGACTTTAAATGGGACGCTATGCTCGATGGCGTACCCAACACGCAACAACGAGTTTCTTGGGAATCTTACGTTGCACTCTAATAATAAAATAATATTATTTTAAATGTTAGTTAACAAGTTGTCGTTGTACTGGCGGGAATGGATAGAAATAACTAAAATATGATTATATATGTTTTTAAATGTTTTTACATCTATCCAATAAATGATAAAGGCATAAAATACGGAAATAATTCAATTTTAGGCGTATATGCCCTAGTTTTCACTAAAGGTTCACTTATCACCTTTTGATGTTGAACCATCATTAAATATAGTTTTGTTCACTCTAAAACATTCTTTTGGACCAAATAAAACTCTTATTAAGAATCGGGACATTAAAATTTACTTTGTGTAAATTTTTGGTATCTTTCTGATAAAGTTCATTTTTTTAAAGAATAGTGTAAAATGTTGTATTTTAATTCAAAACCTCTTTTTAATCTAATTTATTTATATGATTAGATTATCTTTTGAATTGGTTTTAAAGTGAAATTAGAATATATTTTTACTATTAAATCCAATAGTGGTCATTGGAATTAATTTCACTTTAAAATCAGACTTAAACCAGTGTCAATCATTTGATACTTACTGTTTCATAAAAACACGCTATTTGATCTGACAGTGGGAATTAATTATTAAATTAATTAATGTGACTTATATGTTTTGAATTTTTTAAAATAGACTTCATTTTTGAATTCGAAATATCAAATATAGCTTAGGGTGAATTTTTGGGATTTTTCTGAAAAACTTCAATTTTTGATGAATAGTGAAACCACTAAGTGGTACTTATAAAAACTGATTTTTCAATTTAAATGAAATTTTTCCATCTTTGTGTTTTGAATTTCAAAAATCCGACATGCATGGTTGTCATTAAGAAGTAAAATGTGATTCAATGGGATAAAAATAATTTTTTGGTGAATAGTAACTTATTAAGTTTTTAATCGCGATTAGAGGTAATTAGTGTAGTTTAAGGTAAAAATAATGTTTTAATAATATTAAATGAACTTGAAACATGTCCTAACCTCATTGGATGTGTAATTTCCGACCAAGACAAGCCATGGGTCAACTTGGGGACCCCATGGAGCCACTTTGGTTGGGAAATGACATAAATAACTTTTTATTTAATGTAAAAGTAAAAATGACACAAATATGATATGTTTTACTAAAACAATTTTTAAGTGGGGTTATAAAGATCCGATTTTTGATTATAAATAGTCATTGGAAAGCTAAAAAGATTTAATACATCATAGTATTTGTTTTATAATTTTTAGACTTTAAATAAAATAAATTATTTATGACATTATGATGATGCAGCGATGACATCCTTATTTAACGATTTAAATAAAATGGAAAGATAATGTAAAATCTAAGACCTAAACATGTCAAAAACCAATTGTATGAGTGTATTTCGAATACTTATAACCTTATACACGAATTATATCAATGTGGGACCTTTTAAAACCGAATCACATTTTCAAATAAAGTAATATTTCTTACTTTCTAAAAGTGCCTCTCCTCTCCTCTTATAAAAGGCCCTCATCTCTACCTCATTTCACACACTCCTAAATCCTTTGGCTCGGCCAAAACCTGCCCATTTACTCTCTCCACATCCCTCCCCTCATCCTAGAGGATTCCCTTTGGGAATAATCCTTTCTAAGGAAGCCTTTAGGCTCAAATCAAAAGGAGTTACACTTTTAGAGGTAATTCATTCTCTCTTGTTCATTTGTTTTGTTTTGCTTCTCCAACCCCCTAACCTCTTTTTATTTACTTCTTTTGTAACAAAACCAGTATCTTCAATATACTAGGATGTTGTTATAAGATTTATTTGAGCTACACTCTCACACAACTACGTCAAATGGTTAAATAACATACGGTTTCCGTGGATGGAGAAATTCTTCCTCCCGAAACGATGATTGTTCAATACTCATTTAACACCTTCAAAGGTGGCCATTACGATGTCACTATTTTTATATATGATATATAATATGTTTATGTTTTACTTATGATTCTGTATTTTTCATTTTTGTCTTACCTTTATGGCTTCCATTATAGGTATACGCGATATCTTCATTTTAGGAAGTGCGGACTACCACCCCATCAAAGTGATGTGATTCGTTAATGCCATACGTGGGACGTATAAAGGATGGAACTATGATATTATATATGATATTATACTAGAATTATAATATACCTTTATATCATTATTATTCCATTCTATAAAATATGAAATAGAAATGAAAGTAGCGTGCATGCGTACGTACGGCTTACCGTCTCTATGAACGGTGCATTTCATTTCTTACCTATAAATGATTATGTAATGTTATAAATGCATGAATGTACTGGATATATATGACATATATGATATCTACATCATGAATACAATTATGTATATAATAAAAATTTGGCCACACGAACAACATGTAATTGTAAGAAGTCCACTTTCGACTTAAGAACCAAATATCGGCAAAACAAATATTATTAACATAAATGATTACATAATGTTTATGACATGGTAATAAGTGATATAAAAGGAATAATGAACTTGAAAAAGGTTCTTAAGGAAGTATAAATTAACTCAAGTTTATTATTCAAGAGATTAAATAACGATCGAGTCAAGTCGGACCCGAGGTAAGGGATCCTACTCCTCTCTTTCTTTTTAAGTACACACTTTTATGTCATTCCTTTTAAAGATCATCTTTATTTTTATTGGGATGATCTTTTATATTAAACATACTGTAATTTTTATGTTCATGTGATGAGAGACCCTATTCTCTCTCATAAATCCATTTTGAAGGTTTTGAGTGGCGTCGTTAGGTTGCCGAACTTTCGTAAGAGATCTAACCTCTCTCTTTCTTTTTAAGTACTCTCTTTCATGTCACTTCTTTTAAGCTCCTCTTTGTAATTTTGGGGGATGTTCTTTTATATTCCTCTTGCTGTAAATTTTATTGTAATGTGATGAGAACCCTATTTGATCTCATCAATCCATGTTCAGAAGTTTTATGTGGCGCCGTTAGGCTGCCGAGTTTTCGTAAGGGATTTTTCATCTCACTTTTGTTCCCGTGAGATTTATGCTACATTTGCCACAAATTCCATTGAGTGGTGTATTTACTGCCCATTATTCTACTCTTTGTGTAATATACTTTCGTTTATGATTATTTACATCAATGTTCTATTTTACTTCTTTCATGGGGTGTATGTTTTGAAAGATACCCAAGTCGGTAAGGGAACCTTTCACCCTCCTCTTTTTTAAAAGACTTCTTTTGTTGGGTCTTTTAATTTACATATTATTATGTTGGGATATGTTCTCATATATCCTTATTGATGAAAATTTTATTTCCAAGTGATGAGATACACTTTTTATCTCTCATCAACTCATTTTGATGTGATGTCGTTAGACTGTCAAGGGAACTTTTTAACCCAATTTCGATTTCTTTGGGTTCAACATGTAGTCATTGAATATGTCATCCATTGAATATGTGTGAATGACCTTTTATTGTTTTACACTTAATATCCACTTATATTGGGTGTATTTATATTTGTCACACATATTTTTGAGATTGATTTGTCCTTAATTTAAGGATACCTTCTTTATAATGTATTTCATCACATTTGACATTTCTATTGAGGGTTCATTGTTGTTATGCACCAATTCACTCTTATATGGTGTATATAATGCCCTTTGTATTAATATATCATGAATCCATTTATTCTCATGATATTATAAAGTTATGACTAAATGTTATTCCTCAATTATTTTATTCAAGTGTCTCTAATTTTGGTAAAACCCCTTTAACCAAAATATCATTTTAAATGTTTTATTATTTGTTCTTATTAATATCAATGTTTTCAAAATAGTTTTAAGGATTTATTTATATGGATATTAATGGTTTAAAATTTTAAGCTTCAAGGTGGTATGGGACTTCGTCTCAATCTCCTTTCATTGAGGCGTATTTTATTTTATACACAACTTTCTTTTATACGGTGTATAAACCCCTTTGACTTTTATGTTTATTCAAAAGGAATATTTTTTATACGAAGCGTTTACTAAACGACAAAAGGGAATGTTTTTGTCGTACGTATGCGGCGACAACGACTTCTCCGCCGCCGTGACCATTATTTGAGTTTCGGCTTCCTCTACAAGCCATACCTTCTTTTTTAAAAGAAAAATAAATACCATGTTTTAATTTTCTTTTATTTTGGTATTGAAAATGGTTTTCATAATGTTTTTATATCAATGTGTTATATTGATATCTTGTGGTTGAAAGGTGGAAATGTTATGTTTCCTTTATGCATGTTTTATGTGATACGATTATGTTGAGGTTGTTGGGCATTATTATGAAGATGGGTGGTTCTGTGATAAACTAAGGGCGGGTGAGCCCGATATAGCTCTCCAATGCATTGGGTAACGCGAAGGAGTGAAACGTTAAGGTTTCTCCGAAGAGATTTAGGTAATATACTGTGATGGGTATTCTAAACATAACTAAGTGGGTTTCTCCCTACGTAAGAATTTTATTAATGCCTCAAGTTACCTTTAAGTCTTATGTTTTCTATGATTTATTCATGGATTGATGAGGTTTGTTAAAGTACCTATGTTTTATGGGTAAAGTATGATTTCATTCTTATGTATATATGAACTCATGTTTCCTTTCCATATTTTTATTACCCTTACTGAGCTTTTTATGCTCATCCCATGTTTTTGAAATGTTTTTCACAGGTCAAGGGAAAGGTACATGATGTGGTGATAGTCTCAAGGATGTTTCAAGAAAGAATCCATGTTTTATTTTCAATATGTTTCCATTGATGGGAAGAATGAATATTTTCTTTTATGTAACCACTTTGTTTAAATGTGGAATGTAATGCAAGTTTTATGATCTAATTCTCTAAAACTCTAAACCTGAAAAGATCCTCAATGTGTAATCTTGTAATAACTCAAGATTAAGTAAGGTTTAAGGATGGGGCCTTATAGTTGGTATCAAAGGTCGGTTTAGATAACTTTAGAGGTTAGGGTATTCTTTAAGCATAAGTGACATTACCATAATGGTTAGGATTTCAGAAAGAGTCCTAGTTTTAGGTAAAGTGAATGAGTAAGTATATCTTAGTGTTTACCTTCCTCATTAGTACATGATGGTTTTGTTGATATACTCACACTGACCTTTTTGGTTTTAGTAAATGGCTGGATCTAGCAGGCACCAAAGTGACAACGGGTTTGAAGGAAACTGCGGTGCTTCTCTGATTAAGATACTGGATGAGATGGTGGATTCAATGAGTAATCTCATAGTTGTTCTAAACCAATTATCAAGGAGTCATGATCAACCACTTCAACCTTGGTGAGTTCTCTAATGCATCATGTACGAGATGGCCAACTCGATGTGGAAATTCAGGTAATAATTATTAAGGTAACCATTAGGGTTTATATGATCCTTACTTTTTAGGTAATTATGGGTTACTCAATGATATGATGGAAAATGAAAGGAATGAGATAAAATTGAGGTTAAAATATGTTATGATCATTTTTGAAGATTTTATCTCATTTTGGGGAATGTTTTGAGAATTATATAGTTTTGGAAAAAGGACAACACGTAGACCGTGTGACTACCCGTCGCGTCGGACAAAGCTGTGGGAATCGAACCCACAATCAAAGGGCAATTGGTATTTATCGCCTACCACTGGACTACGTGAAGTCCCTGGTTAGTTTGACTGATTTTTTTTTAAGAGTAATTTGATTTTGGGTTATTTATGAAAATGATTAACCTATCATAGAGGATATGTGATTAGGTTAATTACTTTTCAATACGAGACTTTAGGAGCAACTGATGTTGTTTGGAGATAAATGTTACGATTTAACTTGGAAGACTATGTGACTAAATCCTTCAAATATTGGGGTTTCAATCTTAGATTGGTTTACTTTTAAGAATTTTATGAAAAAATTGTTTATCTAATGGTCCTCGTTGAACTTTGGGTTTTGTTGGACAAATTTTGGAGGTTAAGAATAGATTTTCTTTTTATAAAGGGTTATACTTTTCTGGATTATCTGACCTTGTACTAACCTTTCTAGTTTTGGTTTTGGTTAAAGCATAAAGACATGGGATGTATATAGTTCTCTTTGGTGGATTAGGTGATTCTCTAGAAGTTGATTATAGTACTCTTAATGTGAACAAGTCTCCCTAAATACTCGTCTTTTAGAAAAAATATGAGTTTGATTAAGGAATCTAGTAAAAGTTGAAAGTCAACATGATAAGTGATTATGTTTCCTTATGAATAAATTCCTCAATAAAAAGTAACTTAAAACAAAAATGTTGTCTATTAACTTTTCCTACTGGGGAACCCAACACCGTTTAACCCATCACATGTTTGTGATTTTCTTGTTGTTAACTTTCTCCTAAACATGTTTTCTATCACTCTCCATCAGAACATGACCCTATGTTTTCTCCTCCATGTCCATGGTTTCCTACATGGGGTCCTAGTATGGGATAAATCGGGTGACCTCTGTACTTATCTTTCTTTATTTTAAAGTTATTGTTTTACCGACTCTTGTTCCGATGTGGGACTTTCAAGGATGTTTCCAAGCGCAATTTTAAAATTGCGAGGATGCAATTCCCAAAAGGGGGGAAGGATGTAACACCCCAGGTAAATAAAGAATATGAAATTTTCATATTTATCCATATTTGTGAATAAAATATTAATATGACTCTAAAGGGGGTGCTATGCTCGATGGTGTACCCAACACGCAACAACGAGTTTCTTGAGAATCTTACGTTGCACTCAAATAATAAAATAATATTATTTTAAATGTTAGTTCACAAGTAGTCGTTGTACTGGCGGGAATGGAGAGAAATAACTAAAATATGATTATATATGTTTTTAAATGTTTTTACATCTATCCAATAAAAGATAAAGGCTTAAAATACGGAAAGAATTCAATTTTAGGCGTACATGCCCTAGTTTTCACTAAAGGTTCACTTATCACCTTTTGATGTTGAACCATCATTAAATATAGTTTTGTTTACTCTAAAACATTATTTTGGACCAAATAAAACTCTTATTAAGAATCTGGACATCAAAATTTACTTTGTGTAAATTTTTGGTATCTTTCCGATAAAGTTCATTTTTTTAATGAATAGTGTAAAATGTTGTATTTTAATTCAAAACCTATTTTTAATCTAATTTATTTATATGATTATATTATATTTTGAATTGGCTTTAAAGTTAAATTAGAATATATTTTTACTATTAAATCCAATATTCGTCGTTGGAATTAATTTCACTTTGAAATCAGACTTAAACCAGTGTCAATCTTTTGATACTTATTGTTTCATAAAAACACGCTATTTGATCTGACAGCGGGAATTAATTATTAAATTAATTAATGTGACTTATATGTTTTTAATTTTGTAAAATAGACTTCATTTTTGAATTCAGCATATCAAATATAGCTTAGGGTGAATTTTTGGGATTTTTCTGAGAAACATCAATTTTTGATGAATAGTGAAACCACTAAGTGGTACTTATAAAAACTGATTTTTCCGTTTAAATGAAATTTTTCCATCTTTGTGTTTTGAATTTCAAAAATCCGACATACATGGTTGTCATTAAGAATTAAAATGTGGTTCAATGGGATACAAATAATTTTTTGGTGAATAGTAACTTATTAAGTTTTTAATCGCGATTAGAGGTAATTAGTGTAGTTTAAGGTAAAAATAATGTTTTAATAATATGAAATGAACTTGACACATGTCCTAACCTCATTGTATGTGTAATTACCGACCAAGACAAGCCATGGGTCAACTTGGGGACCCCATGGATCCACTTTGGTTGGGAAATGACATAAATAACTTTTTATTTAATGTAAAAGTAAAAATGACACAAATATGATATGTTTTACTAAAACAATTTTTAAGTGGAGTTATAAAGATCAGATTTTTTATTATAAATAGTAATTGGAAAGCTAAAAAGATTTCATACATTATAGTAGTTTTTTTATAATTTTTAGACTTTAAATAAAATAAATTATTTATGACATCATGATGATGCAGTGATGACATCATTATTTAACGATTTAAATAAAATGGAAAGATAATGTAAAATCCAAGACCTAAACATGTTCAAAACCAATTGTATTAGTGGATTTAGAAGACTTATCACCTTATCCACTAATTATATCAATTTGGGACCTTTTAAAACCGAATCACATTTTCAAATAAAGTGATATTTTTTACTTTCCAAAAGTGCCCCTCCTCTCCTCTTATAAAAGGCCCCCACCTCTACCTCATTTCACACACTCCTCAAGCCTTTTTTTCGGCCAAACCCTGCCCATTTACTCCCTCCACATCCCTCTCCTCATCCTAGAGGATTCCCTTTTGGTAGAATCCTTTCTAAGGAAGCCTTTAGGCTCAAATTAAAAAGAGTTACACTTTTAGAGGTAATTCATTCTCTCTTGTTCATTTGTTTTATTTTGCTTCTCCAACCCCCTAAACTCTTTTTATTTACTTCTTTTGTAACAACACCAGTACCTCCAATATACTAGGATGTTGTTATAATATTTATTAGAGCTACACTCTCACACAACTACATCAAATGTTTAAAGAACATACGGTTTCCGTGGATGGAGAAATTCTGCCTCCCGAAACGATGATTGTTCAATACTCATTTAACACCTTCAAAGGTGGCCATTATGATGTCACTATTTTTATATATGATATATAATATGTTTATTTTTTACTTATTCTTCTGTATTTTTCATTTTTGTCTTACCTTTATGGCTTCCATTATGGGTATACGCGATATCTTCATTTTAGGAAGTGCAGACTACCGCCCCCTCAAAGTGATGTGATTCGTTAATGCCATACGTGGGACGTATAAAGGATGGAACTATGATATTATATTTGATATTATACTGGAATCATAATATACCTTTATATCATTATTATTCCATTCTATAAAATATGAAATAGAAATGAAAGTACCATTCATGCGTACGTACGGCTTACCGTCTCCATGAACGGTGCATTTCATTTCTTACCTCTAAATGATTATGTAATGTTATAAATGCATGCATGTACTGGATATATATGACATATATGATATATACATAATTAATACAATTATGGATATAATAAACATTTGGCCACACGAACAACATGTAATTGTAAGAAGTCCACTTTCGACTTAAGAACCAAATATCGGCAAAACAAATATTATTAACATAAATGATTACACAATGTTTATGACATTGTAATAAGTGATATAAAAGGAATAATGAACTTGAAAAAGGTTCTTAAGGAAGTAGAAATTAACTCATGTTTATTATTTAGGAGATTAAATAATGATCGAGTCAATTCGGACCCGAGGTAAGGGATCCTACTCCTCTCTTTCTTTTTAAGTACACACTTTTATGTCATTCCTTTTAAAGTTCATCTTTCTTGTTATTGGGATGGTCTTTTATATTAAACTTACTGTAATTTTTATGTTCATGTGATGAGAGACCATATTCTCTCTCATCAATCCATTTTGAAAGTTTTGAGTGGCGCCGTTAGGCTGCCGAACTTTCGTAAGAGATCTAACCTCTCTCTTTCTTTTTAAGTACTCTCTTTCATGTCACTTCTTTTAAGCTCCTCTTTGTAATGTTGGGGGATGTTCTTTTATATTCCTCTTGCTGTAAATTTTATTGTAATGTGATGAGATATCCTATTTGATCTCATCAATCCATGTTTGGAAGTTTTATGTGGCGCTGTTAGGCTGCCGAGTTTTCGTAAGGGATTTTTCATCTCACTTTTGTTCCCGTGAGATTTATTCTACATTTGCCACAAATTCCATTGAGTGGTGTATTTACTGCACATTATTCTACTCTTTGTGTAATATACTTTATTTTATGAGTATTTACATCAATGTTATATTGTCCTTCTTTCATGGGGTGTATGTTTTGAAAGATACCCAAGTCGGTAAGGGAACCTTTCACCCTCCTCTTTTTTAAAAGACTTCTTTTGTTGGGTATTTTAATTTACATATTGTTATGTTGGGATATGTTCTCATATATCATTATTGATGTAAATTTTATGTCCAAGTGATGAGATACAGTTTTTATCTCTCATAAACTCATTTTTATGTGATGTCGTTAGGCTGTCAAGGGAACTTTTTAACCCAATTTCGATTTCTTTGGGTTCAACATGTAGTCATTGAATATGTCATCCATTGAATATGTGTGAATGACCTTTTATTGTTTTACACTTAATATCCACTTATATTTGGTGTATTTATATTTTTCACACATATTTTTGAGATTGATTTGTCCTTAATTTAAGGATACCTTCTTTATAAGGGATTTCATCACATTTGACATTTCTATTGAGGGTTCATTGTTGTTATGCACCAATTCACTCTTATATGGTGTATATACTGTCCTTTGGAGTATTATATCATGAATCCATTTATTCTCATGATATTATAAAGTTTTGACAAAATGTTATTCCTCAATTATTGTATTCATGTGTCTCTAATTTTGGTAAAACCCCTTTAACCAAAATATCGTTTTAAATGTTTTAATTATTTGTTCTTATTAATATCCATGTTTTCAAAATAGTTTTAAGGATTTATTTATATGGATATTAATGGTTTAAAATTTTAAGCTTCAAGGTGGTATGGGACTTCGTCTCAATCTCCTTTCATTGAGGCATATTTTATTTTATACACAACTTTCTTTTATACGGTGTATAAACCCCTTTGACTTTTATGTTTATTCAAAAGGAATCTTTTTTATACAAAACGTTTACTAAACGACAAAAGGGAATGTTTTTTTCGTACGTATGTGGCGACAAAGACTTCTCCACCGCCGTGAGCATTATTTGAGTTTCGGCTTCCTCTACAAGCCATACCTTCTTTTTTAAAAGAAAAATAAGCACCATGTTTTAATTTTCTTTTATTTTGGTATTGAAAATGGTTTTCATAATGTTTTTATATCAATGTGTTATATTGATATCTTGTGATTGAAAGGTGGAAATGTTATGTTTCCTTTATGCATGTTTTATGTGATACGATTATGTTGAGGTTCTTGGGCATTATTATGAAGACGGGTGGTTCCGTGATAAACTAAGGGCGGGTGAGCCCGATATATCTCTCCAATGCATTGGGTAACGCGAAGGAGTGAAACGTTAAGGTTTCTCCAAAGAGATTTAGGGAATATACTGTGATGGGTATTCCAAACATAACCAAGAGGGTTACTCCCTACGTAATAATGTTATGAATGCCTCAAGTTACCTTTATGTCTTATGTTTTATATGATTTATTCATGGTTTGATGAGGTATGTTAAAGTACCTATGTTTTATGGGTAAAGTATGATTTCATTCTTATGTATATATGAGCTCATGTTTCCTTTCTGTATTTTTATTACCCTTACTGAGCTTTTTATTCTCATCCCAAGTTTTTGAAATGTTTTTCATAGGTCAAGGGAAAGGTACATGATGTGGTGATAGTGCTAAGGATGTGTCAAGAAAGAATCCATGTTTTATTTTCAATATGTTTCCGTTGATGGGAAGAACGAATATTGTCTTTTATGTAACCACTTTGTTTAAATGTGGAATGTAATGCAGGTTTCATGATCTAATTCTCTAAAACTATAAACCTGAAAAGATCCTCAATGTGTAATCTTATAATAACTAAAGATTAAGTAAGGTTTAAGGCTGGGGCCTTATAATAATTATGTTATAAATATCATATATACTCATTAGATCTATCATCATATCCTAACCTCGGTGGTATAAATGGACAAATGAATGACATCAGTTCATGAGGCGGTAGTTCTCTATATAGTGGAACAATGATTTGGTTACCCATTTTATGAAATAATAAGTGGTTATTAAACATTATCATAATATAAATATATCAAAGTATGTTATATATATGGGTATTTTCATTTATTCATAGTTTTATAGTAATTAATGGGCGTGGAGGAAAAGTAAAATAAAAACACACATTGAGGAACATTAACTCCTCTTTGGGAAAACTCTTTAGGATTTCTATAAAAGCCTTACAAGGTTATAATTATACAAAAAATAAGGCCTATGAAAATAGATGAGGGAACTGGGTACGTGTTTTGGAATTTCTTGTCCAAAATGGGTTTTTATGTGTGAAAAAAATAAGGGATGGGTTTTCTTTTATAAGTAGGTGAGTGGAATATATGTTATTTTTTAATCAAAAAAGGTGTAACCACATTTTCCTCATTCCCAATGCTACAAAAAACAATTATTATAAATAAATATAAATAATAGTATTGAAATATTTCTATAAAATATATTTTACACAAATTTTCAGGTCATTTTAACCCTTATCTTTTTAGTCCAATCACTGATAAACATATTTTTACATTAACAGTGATAATTAATTTTTATTATTTGCACTATTTATATTGGTAAAAAATTAATTTAGTCATATTATATAATATAAATTATTTTAATCTGAAATAGGGAACCCATTTTTTCCATATTAAATTCTTATACGTGAAAAAACATATATAAAACTAATGTTGTAGATGAGATGAGAAAGAGGGTTTTTGAGGAGAAATTTCTCAAATGTATATAATTTTTTTATTACCAATATCAATATGATATTGACTATAATGAAATATATTTTATTAAAATATATATAATTTATGTAATTTTAATTTTTTAAAAAAATTAATATGTAACATAACTTTATTATTTTTTTAAATGAAAAGGCATATTTTAATTAAAATTTAGTATTTTTCAGTATTCATAAAAATATATATATTATTTTCAAAACAATTATCAAAAAATAACCCTATGATAATACCCATATTATTATTTTAAAAAATAATATTTTTTAAATATATATACGAAATGTTTTAGAAATGATTTTCAAAATATGTTCCCCAAAGAAGGTGACATAATTACTTTTTAGAAAGATACAGTTTTTAAGTGTAAAATTAGATTTATTCTTTTATTAAAAACCCATTTGATGAATCTTAAATAGTTTGTTGAATACATTATATATAATTTTAATTAAAATAATTCAATAATGTGGTGTTTTTAAATTTATTGTGATAAAATGTGTTTTTTTCATAAAAAATATTTTGTCATAAACAGATTCTCATTATTTTTTAATAGATTTTATTTTTATATAAATTTTAATGGTCATCAAGAAATTCATTTATAAAACATACAATTTCATAACATATTTAATCCTATTAACACCCTCTATTTAAATGTCTAAGTTATTTATTATGTTAAATAATAATTTAATTATATTAAGTCATGTTTCTTTTAAACATGGTGTTATGTATAACACAAGCTAAACACACTGTTGCATATAAGGTATGAAAAACATTGGTATTCCATGTAATGAAAAATATATAAAATATTAAATTAATTTGAGAAAAATATTTCCCAAAATATAGGTGTGTTACATTTTTCACCACTTAAAATTCATTTCTCCTAATAAATTAATAATTTTTGTACCAAAATAATAGGATAAAAATGCCTCATTACATCTTTAGGTTCCCACGTTGATTCCTAAATATTTGTTTTCAAAAAACATAGACTAGGTGGTTGGTCTGGTTTCATAGAACATTATTTATTTGATCCATATTCTCTTCCAGATGATCCTCATTATTAATATCATGCTCAATTGGTACAACCTCTATGTTCAAGACATATAATGGATCAGGTATGTACATCCTCAATTGTGATATATAGAACACATATTGAACCAAAGAGAGGTTCATTGGATGAACCAAATGATAAGATACCTTCTTGATATGATCACTTATTTCAAACTAACTGATATACCATGGGATTAATTTTTCATTCATTATTTTGTTAATAAGATCATAGAAACACTTTCTTAGTAATTTCAAATTCTAGATTAACATGATTATTAAAAGTATAACATTTCATTCAAATTTTTATTTCCCAAATGTGTCATTGAATTGATCAAAACTTATCTACTATGTCAAAAACTTTCTCATGTACCAATATATTTATTTCAAAAACTTAATTCTAGTACAATGGTTTGATATAATTATTTTCATAAATACATTCATATTGAGCCATCTTAATTCTCAAGTGAAATATATTATTGCAAGAAAACTCAACAATAGGAAGGTTTCAATCTCAACCAACATTAAATACATAGAACAATATCATAGAACATATTATTGGTTTTAAATTTTAATCTCATATTTTCCATCAATCTGAGGATGTTAAATAGTACTAAAACAAAACTCTATATCAAGAGATAGATGAATACTTCACCAAAACATCAAGGTAAACTTCATATTTCAATAAGATAAAATTAAATGTGGAAAACCAAGAATCCTTACTACTTTTTTAAATAATATCCTTGAATTTGGATCTATATATAAATATTCTCTAATAGAAATAGAGTGTGTTGACTTAGTAATGGTAAATGAAATCCCCTTCCAATAACATTTTCACTAACATATATAAAAACCCAATGGGTAGTATTTCTAATATAGTCTCCCAAAATACTCTTAATATTGATAAATTCAATTCATTTAAAACCTCAAGGGTGGTTTCCAATACATTGAACTTATTATAAATATTAAACATATAAAATCATGATGTAATCTCTTACTATTAATTTAATCTTACATGGAGACAAATATGATTCCAAAATTAGCATAATCCTTATGTATTTAATGAATAATAAAACCCAAATGCCATTAAAAAAATACTTCTAAACATTAATACATGAATCCCAATATATAAATACCTAACTACTTCAATATAAATTATTGAAAAGTAATAATTCATTCCTTGGTATTGATTATAATTCTTGGATATGGTCATTTATATGGATAATTACCATGTCCCCCAAACATAAGTCATTAGACTCCTCGATAATTTTTCTCTGTCTGACCTTCTTTTCTATACAGATAAAATAATACACTCTACTTGTGATATTATTCTAGGTCATTCTTCCCACATTCATGAAATGTAGGATGTTGTGTCTTCATTCCATAATGTTCATTACCACATAAAATTTCATAAAATTTTATATTCCAATAATTTGATTCTTAATAATATCACTAAAGTTCACATTGTTAATTATATGTCGTGATAACTAATTTGGAAAAATCAAAATATCTAACTATTTAGTCACTATCCATTTTTGTTTCTCATAGTTACATAATTTTTCAAAAAATCATTTGTTAACATGATTCGGTATATATCAATCCATTGAAACTAATAAAAAAGAATATTATGAGCAACAATAATCATAGAGGGGAACACCAAAATCACGAAAAATGACTTATATGATTTCTAAATCATGAAACATTATTTTAAAATTATTACACCTTGGGACTATCCTTATTTGGTCATTATGTTTATTCAAATATTTCATGATGGTTTATAAAGGGTTTGTGAATTTTAAATGGATATAATCTTGGAATGTCAAACTAGGAGTGAAAGAAGGCCGGTTTTTATAAACTATGTAATGTTTGAGTCTAACTTAATGTTCCCTATTAATTTTTATTACCCATAAATACATCTGTTCCAAATCCATGTCCACTTATAGTATCCATACGTGGGATTAATTTCTTGGAAACCAAATGCTCTATCCTGTTCCAAATCCCAATGCATTTTTTGGTACACTAAGTCACCCTTAGATATAACCCTAGAGACATCCCTAGATATATCATTAGAAATATCCCTACTGATCTCACAATAATTTTCCAATCCTAGTTTTCAATGGTTACCTAATCCTATCCTATGATATCAACTATTGAGACATAGGCTTCATGTATATATATATATATATTACATATTGTTATATAAATATTATATACATTTTAAAAAAACAATCATGAGGACTGTAATAGTTTAGTTCTTTGGAGAATAGGTACACAATCTTCAAATTTTGTGAATGATCTTCAATATCTCCAATAAATATCTTCCCCATTTGTACTTTTAAAAACTTACCATACTTAAAAATATTTCCTTATAACATGGGTAATAGAAATATAATAAATGATGAGACAAGATTCTCAGTAAGTGTAATCAAGTGGGGAATATAAGAATAATATGAACATAAGTTTATTATAACAAGAGAATAACATCTTAATCTCATTCCCTTTATATCAATCATCATAATCTTGAGTCGAAACAAAATATTGGAAGTTTATAAGAAATGAATCATAATGGAATCAAATAAAATGTTCCCATAATATATAACATTGTCATAAGATATATATTTGTGGTCTGTAAATAATCCTAGAAAATATTATGTAAAGGCTATTCAGAAATACATTCATAACATATTATACTTGGGATAATAACATGTGTACCTACTTCAGTTATGGGGTAACATTCATTATACCCTCTTTCGGGGTTGGGATAGCCACTTATGTACCCTCTTTAGATCTTGGAATAACATCCCTTGTACCCATTGATATCATAAAACATTAACAATTACCCAATCCATTGTAGTTAGATATATATCCTACACATTATGTCCTGAAAAAACATGTTCTATAACAACCCAAAGGTAGAAGTGGGGTATGACTAATAAATACCATTATGAAACCACCCAGAAATATATAGAGGTTCTAATTACAAGAATACACATGTTTTGACATTAATATATAATATTTTTTCATAAATTTATATACATAAAATAATTTGAAAACATTTCCTAAAATAATCATTAGGTTTTTATCAAATTTCTTATTTTGTTTTCCAATTATAGAAACATTATACTCATAAACAATGAATATGAATGTATTAAATATAAATAAACATGTGATACAACATCCATGAAATAATATATAATGAAATAAACAACTGTAAAGAACAATGCACCTTCTAGTCCAGCTCTAATCTATGGGAAAATATGTGCTAGACAGTCATGAGCCTAAACAATCATAATGAAAGATCTAAATAATATTTATTCTAACAACATTAAACCAATAAATAATAGGTTTCCTCTTAGTGGTTACATGCACACTAAGGCTGCCAGTGTCTCTTTCTTGATGGAACCAAGGTTCCTGCTATGAGATTTTTTCCAATTTGAATTTTAAAAACCATATCTAAATTTTTATAAAAACATTTCGAAATCATGCCAAACAACTTTAGGGTAGGAAAATCCATTTTTCTCCCAATAAAGGAAATTATGTTGTCAAAGTATATACCCCTTCAAAACAAAAACTCATTCCATTTTTAATTTATACACATGAAATTCCATTTCAAATATCAATGAATCAATAAGAATAAAATAAAATTAGAGAAATTATAACACTTTGATAAATCCACTTATCTCAAGAATATAAAAAACCTAAAATCCTTCGAAAATGGGGATTTGATAAAAAAATATCTACCATTGGAAGATAATGAACAATAATATATTAATAATTATAGGAAGAAATCATGGCCCGGCTTCAAATTCATAGCCAATACACATCCGCAGCCAATACCAGAGATGAAACAGAAGGAATGATTGCCTATAGAGGATCAATACAACCATAATGGAAATCAATATTTGAATAAATCAATATATGTGGAAAATATTCATCCAAAATAACCTAGGGAGATCTCTAGGTAGATTGAGGAAGGATAAATAAAGAATGACTGAAGTATATCACTTGTATGGAACCCTAAACACCAACATCGTAATATTTACAAGGCGCATAACCCATTTACATGTCATAAAAACATCAGGGTCTTTATACACTAAAACAAACCATTAACTATTTAATTAAAATCTATATTTTCTCTAAGAATATGGGTACCTGTTACATGCACATAACCATTTCATTCTATGTATCCAATTCAGGGATTCTTCCCATCAACCATTACATGGAATTTACTTCACATACATAGTGTGTAAGTTCCCCTTGACCTATAGAAACTACATATAATGACCCAGACATAAAACATTACATAATCATGATTTAAATGAAAAATTCACATTGAGGATCTTTTCAGGTTTAGAGTTTTAGAGAATTGATCCCAAACTATTACATATCAAGTTGAAAATTACATATAGACACTACTACTCAGTGTCCATTTTTTCATAAAATAAATAATCTTAAAAAGAAACATGTCTAGTTCTATGTTTTAGACATCATAACTTTTCCTTGATCATATCCTTGACCATATTCATCATTAAGTCATGTGGAAAAATTTTAAAAACATGGTATGAGCATAAAAAGATCAATAAGGGTTACAAAATAAAGAAAGGAAACATTAACCCATCAACAAATACATATCAATGAAACCATACTATTCAATCATAACATACCTCAAGAAATAATAAGATTTATGAATAACACATAGAAATAATAAATCATAAAGGTAACTTATAGAATCCATAACATACTTACATTGTAGCTTTCACAGCTATTTAGGGAGTTACATTTGGAATACCCATCACAGTATATTCCCTAAATTTCTTAGGAGAAACATTCATGTTTACCTCCGTCACATTACCCAATTAATTGGAGAGATATCTCGAGCTCACCTACCCTAGGTTTATCACAGAACCACCCATATATGTAAAATTTTCTCAATAACCGTAACATATTCATAACACATAAAACAAGCATAAAAGAAAGATAAAATTTCCACATTGCAATCATAATATATCATTTCAAGATATTGACATAATTAATGCTTTATCAAACCATTTTCAAAACAATTTAAAACATTTAATAGAGAGATTTTTTGGAATCAAAGTGTCCCATACCAATTTGAAACTTTTAGAGGAATTAAGATTTTAAAACATTAATTTCCATATAAATAAATACTAAAAAAAATTTAAAAACATGAGCATTAATGATAAATATTTATAAGAATAAATCTTTAAAACATTTAAAATGATATTTTAGTTAAATATTTTTTAACTAAATGAGAGACGCTTGAATACAAAAAATTGAGGAATAAAACAATAAAAATCTTATAATATCTTGAGAATAGACTGATTCATGATATAATACATCAAAGTGCAGTATATAAACCATATAAAATGAATTTCTGTATAATAATAAATAAGTTTCATTGGAATGTAAATTTAGACAAAGTCCATTGAAAAGAACATATCCTTAGACTAAAGAAAAATTAATGACATAACAATGTGTGACATAAAATAATAAAGCAAATATATGTGGATATTAAGTGTAAAATAATCAGAGTTCATTAAAACATATTTATATCATGAAATAATCAAGAAATAGAAGTTTAACCCAAAGAATCCAAATTGGGTTAAAAGGTTCTCTTATAGAAATTTGACAGCGTCACCTTAAAATTACAAAAATGAGTTGATGAGAGAGAAACGATAATCTCATCACTTGGAAATATAATTTACATCAAAATGGATATGGAAGAAAATATCCCAACATAATAATATGTAAATTAAAAGACATAACAAAAAAGTAGTCTTTTAAAAAGAGGAGGGTGAAAGGTTCCCTTATCGATTTGGTAACTTACGAAACATACATCACATGAATGAAGGATCATATGATGAAGATGTGATTACCCATAAATTAAATTATATTAAAAAATTATTACAATCATGGGAATTACATACAACACATAAAAGAAAATGATGGCAAATATATCATGAATCTCACAAGAATAAAAAGTGAGATGAAAACCCCTTAACAGGTCATAATCAATCGAGTCGTATGGTAAAAAGTTAATAACCACCAAATGAATCACAAAATACCATAGAAACATGATAATATATATCAAATTGTTGTACAAAATACACCACATTCAATAAATAAGTGGTGAACATTGGAAAACTCACGGAATTAAAAGTGAGATAATAAAGCCCATTCCTCATGTCGGATTTGACTCGATCATTCTATAATCTCATGAATAATAAACTAAAGTTAATTTATAATTTCTTAAGAAACTTTTACAAGTTTACTATTTCTTTTATATCACTTATTACCATGTTATAAACATTATTCAATCGTTTATGTTAATAATGGTTGTTTTGTCGATATTTGGTACTTGAGTCAAAAATGAACTTCTTATAATTACAAGTTGTTCATGTGGTGAAAATTCTATTATCTCCAAAATTATATCCATGATTTAGATATCATATATATCATATATATCCAGTATATTTATGTATTTATAATTTTACGTAACATTTGGAGATAAGAAATGAAATGTATCGTTCATGGAGATGGTAAGCTGTACATACGCATGAACACTACTTCTATTTCTATTCCATATTTAATGGAAAGAAAAAATAATGAAAATAGGTATATTATAATTATATTATAATAGGATATGATATATATGTTACAAAATTTCATTAACTCCATCCTTTATATATTCCATGTATGTCATTAACGAATCATATCACCTAGAGTGGGCGGTAGTCTGCACATCCTCAAATGAAATTATCATATTTACACATATTGGTAAGAATAAAGGTATTCTTTTAAATAAAATCTAAAGAATAATATTGAAAACATAAAAATAATATATATCATATATAAATACATTTCCATCATATTGGACATCATGAGATGTGGTGGGAAAGATTGAACAATCATTGTTTCGTGAGGTAGTAGTTTGCCATCCACAAAAACAGTATATTATTTACACATTAGATGGAGGTGTTTGTAAGTTTAGTTCGAATAATTATCATAAAAACAACCTAGTATATTTAGTATATAGTTTTTGTTATAAAATAATGTCATAAAAATATTTTAGAGGGTTGGATAAGTAAAATAAAACAATAGAACTTAAGAGAAAACATTACCTTTAAATCAGGTATCTCCCTTTAGATTGAACCAAAAGGATTAATTGAATTTTATTATGCCTTGGGGAATGACTTTAAGAGAAGTATAAGGATTTAGGTAGATTAATTAGTCATATTTTTTACAAGCCAATGGGCTTGACAACTGTATGGAATGGGTTATAAGTGAGGGCTTTTTATAAGGGGGAGGAGGGGCTCTTTAGGAAAGTTTAAAACTATTATTTTATTATATAATGATTTTCAGTTTATAAAGGTCAAAAACATATTAAAGTTTAATATAAGATAAATAATGTTAAAAATAAAATAATCCAATAAGAATTAGATAGGTTTTTGATATGTTTTTAATCTTTATAATCATATTTATTTAAATCATTCATTAATGAGGTAAATATTGCATCATTTTTGTGTCATAAATAATTTTATTTATTGCATTTCTAAAAATTATAAAAAAATTATCATGATGTAGGAAATCTTTTTATATTTAAGATGAATATTTATAGTTAAAAAGAGAGCTTATATAACCCAATGTAAAAATTGATTTACAAAAAGATATATGTTTGTGTCATTTTTTCCTTTACTTTAAATTAATTAATATAAAGTGTCATTATCACTCCCAACTGGCTCCCTGGGGTCCCAAAATAGACTGATGGATGCCCATGTCCGAACATGTATCATAAAATAAGATTATGACACATTTTAGGGTAATTTAATAAAATTATAACAATATTATGTTACCCTTATTTACCAGATTTACCATTTAACCATGGTAAATAAAATTTTTACTGAAGTAAATATTCATAATGTCTAAAAATAAAATTTACCTATTTACAAAATTTTGACCTCTTAATTCTAAATGATTAATCCATTTTTCTATATTCAAAACATATAAGTGTTATAAAGTAATTTAAAATCAATTCTCATATTCAAAACAAAAAGATTATTTTTAAGAAACAATAACTATCAAAAGATTGACACTTATTTATGTCCAATTTCAAAGTGAAATTTCATTCAATGGCCTAAATTGGATTAAATATTAATTACAGAATATAAATACACTTTAAAACAAATTAAAAATATAATATAAACTTATAATTAAATTATATTAAAAAGTAGTTTTGAATTAAATTGCAATAATTTTCATTATTCATTAAAAAATGAATTTTATCAGAATAATAATAAAAATTTACCCAAAGTGAATGTTGATGTCCCAATTCTAAAGAAGAATTTTATTTTTTCAAATTGAACATATAAAAGTTACCAAAACTAGATTTGAAGATAGATCACCATCAAATGGTAGTAAATCGACCTTTTAATAAATATTAGAGTATTTATGATTAAAATTAGATTCATTCACATTATAAGCCTCTAAATTTTATAGGATAAATATAAAAACCATTAAAAAACATATATAATTGTATTTCAATTAGTTATATTCATTCCCACCTATACAGCGGCTATGTGTTAACTAACATATAAAATAATATTATTATTATATTATTTTTTTAGTATAACTCAATACTATGTGAAACGTAAGATATCAAAGAAACATGTTGTTGAATATCAGGTATGCCATCAAAAATAGCATCCCCTTTAAGGTAAAATAAATATTTTATTCAAACATTTTAATAAATATAAAAAAAATTATATAAGTTTTTTACCTAGGATGTTACATCCTTCCCCCCTTTTGAGAATTTCATCCTCACAATTTTTAAATTGGGCTAGGATACATCATTGAAAGTTCCACATTAGAAAAAGAGTTAATAAAAATCATTTTAAAAGAAATAAAGAGAAATAAAATGGTAACCCAAGACAACAGATACAATTATTCCTTGAAAACACGAATATGGGAGAGAAACTAACTCTCATGGATTAATAGAGAGTGATAAAGAACTTGATCATGGAAAGTTAACCACCACAATACCATAAATGTTTGGATGGGTAAAAGTCTGATGATAAAAGAGAGCTTATAAAAAAAATTCTTCAAGATCCATTTCATAGAGTTGAAGAATTTTATTAATAAAAAACTAAGATCATAAGTAAATATATTTACTTTTCATGTATAGTGTCATCCTTTAATATAATTCTACCACAAACTCATCTTTTCTCCAAATGGTAAGTATTCAAGATGACTCGGTCACACCTGAAGTTCTAGAATAAACTTATAGAGTATCAAATAATCTACAAAAATGAACTATATATATCCCCTATCTTTAAAAATCAACCAGAAACAAAATTGGATAGTACAAGATCAGATAGTCCCCAAAAGGGTAATCATTTATAAACAGAAATGCTACTCTTAATCTCAAAAATTCATCAAAAAGAACCCCAAGTTCAATAAAGAATATTCAATAAACAATTGTCCTTAAAATTCATCAAAATAATCTAAACTAAAATTGAAGCACAAAGGTATGTTTGTAAATAAAAATTAAAAAATAATAGAGAAAAAATAAACATAATATATATCATATATAAATACAGTGCCATCATAATGGCCACCATGAGAGGTGGTAGGAGAATATTGAACAATCATCGTTTCATGAGGCAGTTGTTAGCCGTCTAGAGAAACAGTATGTTAATTACCCATTAGATTGATGTGTGTGTAAGAGTAGTTTGAATATTTTTCATAAAAAACCTATTATGTTGAATATAATGGTTTTTTTATAAAATAAATTAATTAAAATAGTTATTGGGGTTTGATAAGTAAAATAAAACAAAATAACTTAAGTAAAGACGTTACCTTTAAATCGGGTATCTCCCATTGGTTTAAACCAGAAGGTTTAATTGAATTGCCTTATGCATAGGGAAAGGCTTATAGGAGTAGGAGATGGATATAGGGAGATTAATTGGGAAGATTTTGGATAATACAAGGGGCTTGAGAAGTGTGTGTAATGGGTTATAAGTGAGGGATTTTTATAAGGGGGAGGAGGGGCACTTTAGGAATGTTTATAAATATTATTTTATTATATAATGATTATCGGTTTCTAATGGATCAAAACTTATTAAAGTCAAATATAATATAACTCATGTTCGAAATAAAATCATCCAATAATAATTGGAAAGGTTTTGGATATTTGTTTAGTCTTTATAATCTTATTTATTTAAATCATTCATTAATGAGGTAAATATTGCATCATTATTTTGTCATAAATTTTTTTTTATTTGATGTCTAAAAATTATAAAAAAACAATCATGATGTAGGAAATAGTTTTATCTTTCAAATGAATATTTATTGTCAAAGATATATCTTATATAACCCCATGTCATAATTGATTTAATAAAAGATATATATTTGTGTCATTTTTGTCATTACTTTAAATTAATTAATATAAATTCTTATTATCACTTCCATGTGGATCCATAGGGTCCCAAAATCGACCCAAGGATGAAAATGGATGTAAATGTATCAACCAATAGTATTAGGACACATGTTAGTGAATTTAATATTATTATAACAATATTATGTTACCCTTATTTACTAGATTTACCCTTTTACCATGGTAAATATAATTTTTACATAAGTAAATATTCATATTTTCTAAAAATAAAAGTTACCTATTGACACAATTTGGACCTCATAATTCCAAATATGGAATCCATTTTTCCAAATTCAAAACACAGAAGTGGCATAAATTAATTTAAAGTTAATTCCCATTGTCAAAATAAAAATCATGTTTTTAAGAAATAATAACTATCAAAAGATTGACACTTATTTATATCCAATATCAAAGTGAAATTACTTAAAATGACCAACATTGGATTAAATAGTAAAAACATAATATAATTACACTTTAAAACCAATTAAAAAGATAATCTATAATTATAAATAATTTAATTAAAAGGTTGTTTTGAATTAAAATACAATATTTTTCGGTATTCATTAAAAAATTAATTTTATCAGAAAAATACCAAAAAAATTCCCAAAGTAAATTTTGATGTTCAGATTCTATAAAAGAATTTTATTTTTTCAAATATAAAATATAAAAGTGACCAAAACTATATTTAAAGAGGGTTCTCCATCAAAAGGTGTTAAATTGACCTTTTGATGAATATTAGAGTATTTATGCTTAAAATTAGGTTCATTCACATTTTTAGCCTATAACTTTTATTAGATAAATGTAAAAACATTTAAAAACCATATATAATAATATTTTAGTTAGTTATATTTATTTCCACCAATACAACAGCTATGTGTTAACAACCATTTAAAATAATAATAAAAATATATTATTTTCCAGTATAACTCAACATTGTGTGCAACACAAGATTTCAAAGAAACCTATTATTGTGTATCAAGTATGTCATCGAAGATATCATCTCCTCTAAAGTAAAATTAATATTTAATTCACAAATATTAATAAATATAAATTCTTTAAATTCTTTATTTACCTATGATGTTACACTATATGTTTTTATTTTGAAAATTACACCAATCCATGACTTCATCATTATAGGTTTTCCCACAATTTCATGGTCTGAGTACTTTCCCAAAAAAAATGAATTAAAAAGAAAATATTCAAACATTCCAGAGAGAAATGTATTGGGTCATTACATCAAATATCTCTTATAGATGATCACTCAGGTATTTTATTTCTCAAGTAAATGATCACTCATATAGTTGATCCACATAACTGATCCAACCACATAGTCAATTTATATATTTGATCCATCCACGTAGCCAATTCACATAGTCGAAAACTCACATAGTTGATCACTCACATAGATGATCCCCATATCCTATCCATCTATGTATTTGATTCATGTATTTGATCTCACCAAGTATCTAATCATTAATAGCATATGAATCATGTAGCTGGTCCATGTTGTTGATATATTTGTGTACCCAATTAACATAGTTGATCTATCCACATACTCAATTTCAAGTAATCGATGGATCCATATAGATGATGGATCCAAATAGACCATATACCTACATAGTTGATGGTTTCACATATCCCATTAGACTTATCATGGGTCAAGATATCACTCAATCCCTAATTCACGCATTCATGACATGAAACCCTAACACACAGTGAATCCTCATTGCTTCCAGCTTTAATTGGTCAAACACCTCCAAAACCACTCTAGTTCTCCTTCATGCCCCATAAGATTCAGAAAAAATAAATGGGTCTGACTATATTGATCTATTCTCATATATCATATACCTCTCCAAAAATTATCATACATGATATTCCAGAACAAATATCATGGATAAAACAAAAAGGGTTCACCCAAACAGCCACCCTATGAGATTCCACTCACATATCCTTCTATCATAAGATCTAAACTAACACATTAGATGATTCAACTATAAAACCATGAAAAATAAATAGGAGAAATGTATGCACTCATCCGAGGGTAGACTCTATAAAACTACATAATGGTTAACAACAGGCCATAAGATGGAACCATATAAAAACCTAGATTGCTCAACATTTATAAAAAATAAATATTATAATTGATTAGATAAACATCAAATACCTATAGGTAACGAGTGCACATCTATGACTCACATTCCCATGTTATCTCCTCTACACCATCATGCATCCAC
The DNA here is from genome assembly GCA_963277665.1 of Viscum album. Taxonomy (NCBI): domain Eukaryota; kingdom Viridiplantae; phylum Streptophyta; class Magnoliopsida; order Santalales; family Viscaceae; genus Viscum; species Viscum album. The sequence continues at coordinate 1,271,067,148 of OY728136.1, forward strand.
AATACATGGACTAAGGTAATAATACACATGTAAAAAACCTTCTCCTAGAATTCCAAGATATTTATAAGACACTTCATAAAGGTTGCGTCATCAACAGAACTGATCTATCCTAAATCAATTACATGAAATTCATCATAAAGATAATGATAGAGATATTACACATTGAATTCATCTTGTATTCTTCTCATATACTAGAGATACTTTCTTGTTATGGGGTGTGTAAAAACAATATTATTACCCTTTATAATCTATAATTAAACCTAGGAAGTCTTCCACAGTAGAGTGAATAAAATTGAGTATATTATTTTCGTAGATTTTTGGAAATAATTATTTTTGATTGTTTGGAGAAATTGAAGATAGAAATAAGTTTAAACAGGTTGATTATAAATCTGATGATGGAATTAGTGATTAGGAAGAACATTTCCTTACCTAGAATAATGTTTTCATAGTGTATATTTAGTCCATATTTTCCCTCTTCTAACTGGTTGGAGAGAGTCTAATCTTTCGATACCTCTCTCATCCTTGACGGATTGTGATTATGAGGGTATCCGAAATTAATGTCTCAATATTTCTATCGTCCTTCCTAAGTATGTGGATTCATGGATGGACTTATGGTTAGATTATGGTAGTCCCCAATTTTTTATTATTATTACCTATTTAACAAAATTACTTGTAAAAATTCATCATATGTTTCAATGATCATTGAACACTAACCACCCAAAAATAATATACTCCAAAGAAAACAGATTGGGATTTGGGTGGATGGTGATTTGGATCACCGAACAATGAGAGTAAAAATAAATAATCTATCCATAATGTAGATGAAGTTTGTACTAAAAATAAATTATGAATTTATACTAGAAAGAAAAAAGAGGAATTGATTTAAATATTTTATGTGAAAACACAAACATTACACAAAGTTCCATTATCCCCCTTTCCATATCACTAAAAAAACTACCCCTTGTGTATGGGGATGTCAAGTTTAATCATGAGAGGGTATAAATCACATTCATGAAAGAAATAAAGATAAAATATACGAAAATATGAAATTAAATTAGCAGAATGATATCATCTACAGAGCCCTCTTTTGATTTATCCCCTATAAAACCCCCAAGACACTTATTTATATGCATGGATCAACTTTATACCCATAATAAATCGCTATTAATAGAACCCAAACCATACCATTCTCAAAAAGATCATTCCTAAATAATCTCTATTGAATCTTATGATTAATAGTACATCATCCATTTTCACATCATGTTTGTGTGAATAAAAGAATAAAGTGAGGTATCAAAACATTTCAGGGAATTTTACATGGCTTTAAAAGTTATATGGGCCTCTTGTGTTGGTGTTATGGCATGCTCCCACATCTTTTATTCCTTCATGTTACAAATTATGAATGAATTACCTAATGTGTGATCTTGTTTTGTTTATATTTTCACTATTAATTAGTCTTTTTATTTATTTTTGAGCAATGCCTTGATGCCTTGAATTATACATGGTTCCATTGTAGCTTCAATAATTTTCCTCAAATACAATTTCATGCTTCCCTACTTCACGGAACAACATGAAGTGTCTATAGGCAACCATATTTGTCTCTTTTTGTTCATTTTCTATCAAACTCTCTACCATGCTAAGAAATATAAAATAAATTAAATACTAAATTAATTAGTTAATTAAATTTATTAAGAAAATTATTTAAAATTAAAATAAACATGTAGTAAATGACTCTCTTAATAGAGGAAGTGTTATCTAATACGTCATGGATTTAGCAAAACCCAACACCTTGAAAGGTCCGATAAACCTGGGAGGAAGAATACACCAAAGACCTAACCCCTGCTTAAAATCACATGGATTCGTAGTCTGGAACAAGTGATCCCAAAAATAGAAATCCAGAGGTCTCCTCCTATGATCGTTATAGTATTTTTTTAATCATGCACTGCCTTCAACCATTTGGAAAATCCAACATCGGAAAACAAACATTCTAACTATACTCTTCAATCCAGGCCACAAAACACATACCTCTCATGGGTTGATACATATTTTTCTCACTAGGATGTATCACCAAAATAGAGATATAGAAATCACAAATAACTGTATCATTCATCACAAAAGGGAATAAAATCATTTACTAAAACAACACCTAGTTCTTCCATCCTCAAACCAACCATCATGTGCATCACCAGAAATAAATCAATCTCTCCAAACCTCTCCCTCAGAATCCCCTAAAATGGAAACCTCTATATTTTAAAAAATTATAGTCACATCATAATATTTAAAGAAATAATATTCCAAAAACATCTCCCATATCTAAATGCATCATTGAGATTTCTTATATCACTCTGTAAGAATCCCAAGATTCAAAAATGACATCACAACTGGAATTCATGTTTAGCGCATCAGCTATAATATCTTACTTTACTAAAATATAAAAAATAAACAAGATGTCATCTCAAAACAATTCCCTCAACCCAAACTGAAATAGGTTTAATTCATGTTGGGATTAGATAAACCTCATGCTCTTATTATCAGTAAAAATAAAAAAACTCTCGTTAATGAGGTAATGTCACCATTAATTCCAAGAAAAACTACTAGAAACTCAACATCATTGATGGAATAGATATTATCATGGTGATGTAACTAATAAGACCCATGAAACAACCAATATCTACTACATCAAGACATAGGCCAACCCATGATGTGAATTATCATTAAAAACCTCAAATTGAACTCCTTATACTAGAAAACAAAGAACTGCAGCACTGACCAACATCTCTTTCAAGTACTCAAAATCTTCATAACATTTTTTAGACTACCACAATGCTTAATAATTATTTTTCAAGGTTTTCAAAGGTGTCAAAACCGATATACATTTTTTACAAACCTCTTATAATAGCACGCATGACCAAGAAAACTCTATGCCTCTATTATGTTCTAGGGGCCTTATGAGGAAATAAATTCCTCTATATTATTAGGGTCCACAAAAATCCCTACTAAGACATGTCATTACCCAAGAAATAGACATTAATAGACCATAACACAAACATTGAAAACTTCTCAAACCACTAATCATGATAAATAACTCCCAAAAAGGCACATAGATGCTCTTCATTATCCTCATCAAACATAGAGAACAGATTGTTTTCATTAATGAGAATGAAAATTAAATTATTCTAAAACTCTCAAAACATGGTATTAATCAACCCCATGACCATATATATAGATTTAGTCACACCGATCATCATCATAATGAACTCATAGTGCCTATTTCAACAATGGAATGTGGTATTTGGAAAATCCTCATCTAGCACCTTAATCTAATAATATCTTAACCAAAAGTCATTTTTGTGAACCTTAAATCTCCCATTTTCTAATCCAATAAGTCATCAATATTCATAAGAGGATAGAGGTTCTTCAGTATGACTTGGTTATAGAAACCATGAAAAAGATGAAGTCACAATCTTCAATCTTCCTTCATCATATAAAAAATGGTGCACCCCAAGGTGACACACTTGACTGAACTAAACATCTCTAAAATAGATCCTCGAGATATAACTTCATCTATCACAACACTGAAGGATCCATCAAATATAGAGACATTAAGATAAGATATATGAAAATTTTTGTCTTGAATTAAAGTTATATCTCCCATCTAGGGCTAAAACTATTACCTATTCATAAAATACATCAATTTACTCTTCTACAACCCTGGGAAACACTGACTAATAATCCTCCAACTAGATCACCATAAATGGACCATTAAATATGGAATGTATGGAGGATTATTTGGAACCTATTGAGGTTATCACTCTCTAATTAAAATCATAGGCTCTTCGTTCACATTATAGAAAAAAATATTCTTACTAGATAGATATGTGTAATCCATCGCCAAATATATCCAATCCATGTCATGGATGATGTCATATGTTCATATCTATAAACATAGTAAGTGTCCCCGTGACTAGTGATTACCCAACACTAGATCACATTCTATACATACTATACACTATTCAACTCAACCTCCAACTAGTGTAGTTGATGTCAAGGGAATTGGAATCATATCTTCCTCAGGTATCAAATAATGGAAAATGGTTATTTATATAAAAGAGTGTGTCACTACATAATCAAATAAATAATGAAAACATGTAGAAAACAAGAAAAGGGTTCCTCAAACAATTTCTAGATCACCTAGATATAGAAATGATAAAGAATTAATATAACCATGACCTGCTTAATGGACTCACTAACCCTACTAATTAACACCTCCATAGTCACACTATACACTCTACAGATGTGGAGTATCTCATCGATATACTCTTTTTATCCTATATCCTCTCTCCTATCCCAAAATGGAGCACCATTTTGCTTCTAAATTGGTTAAAAATTCATAAATAGAGGAACCTAATGTGGAAAAACATGTGTCCACTAACGAAATATAATGATCAACCACTCTCACCCCTAATGGACTCAACCTCATAAAAAAGACATGTTGACCCCTTGGAATAAGTTTATGATCCTCAAACCACTGAGAAATAGGTTGATGAGTGATAGGACCTACCCCAACTAATAGAAATAACTTTTCTATAGGAAACTAGGAACCTCATACTATATCTTTTCATAAATATGAATATTAACGAATCCTTAATCATGAAGATTAGTTTTTTATAGTGTTCTCTCAATGACTTCTGGTCTCTCTAGTAACTTGAGATATGTCTTCAAAAGAAATTGGGTGACCAAGCGCAAGATCTCTAGATTAAAATCGACTTAAAAATTCCTTACCCTAGCATCATCATCTATAAATAGGTTTTAACCATATCATATAAGGGTCTTGAATTGGATCCCAAACTCTTGAAAATTGGAAGTCCCATTCCAAAGGGTAAGAAACTACTAGTGACCAGCTTTCTTCATGGCCATAGAAAGAAACTCTTCTAGGAATTGTTATCAGGACTTCTCCCACAAAACTACCAACTCTTCATAATCCCCGAGGATAAATAACAAAAAATTAATCACTATCCCACATATCATCCCCACATTCAGTGAAACCCATTAATCATTATGATTACATATCAAACAAAAATGTATTTTAACCTCCTCTATACAATTTTTTATGAATGAGTCTAAAACAGAGCCCTCGATATTTTTTAGGCTCAAACACTAAAATATTTGTAGTGTCCTCCTCCATCAATATTCATCATTAATATCTATGATACGGTGTCCTTTTGGAACATCCTACTAAACAAAATTTTAATAAACCTAACAAGGATGTTGACCTAGAACCATGCCTAAAAAAACTAGTAAACTCTAAATCCAAGAATATAGAATAATTCGCGTTAAATAATTATTTTTTATTTTTTATGGTTTTAAATTATCCCAATGTAAACCCATTTCAAACAAAGGTGAAATAAATAATGATGTTTGATCAATTACTATGTCTCTAGACTATAACCAATATCAATTAATTTAGTAGGATTAGTAAACATGAATTTTCATGAATAAGATCATAGTGGGCCCTAAATTCTCAAGTCTCAGTCTGTCACCCCTGTTTACATCACATACTAATCTCAGTTGATCTTATTCTCCACTAACCAGTGAAACCTAACATATTCCTAACATGATACTCCATGTAATCACTAAAAATGAACCTCTGATACCACTCTTTCATAAACCCTTCCCATTAATGACTACCCCTCATAGGCGAGTAGTGAGAGAAGGGAGATGGTGACTGCCTGAGTCTCATCACGAGTGGGGCCTAATTTAGTGACTAAGTCTAATGGTATAATATGTGTACATATGGGAGGAATTAACCTATGAGAGAACATGAAATGAGATAGATAAAAAAATAATCCAATCAACACCAGTAGATAAGTTTATAGGAAGTACCAAGTGCATACATACAATTTCAAATACTACTAAAACAACTAAAAAGAATGTACAAGTAAAAAAATGGTAAATATGATAATGGTCAAGAATCTTGTATATCTCATTAAAAAACCACTTGGTATTAATACCAAACCAAATATCTAACTATTACCTTATTATGTGAAATTTTTTTATATATATATGGTGATCATAACAGTGTACTTAGTGGGATTCTACACAAATCCTCTAGTGAAAAGGATAATGGATTAATCATATATCACATTAAAAAAAGTGAAAATAACTTTTCACATAAATAGTTATACATTGTTCCTCGACTCTCAATGGATAAATCACACCATGTATCATATAAAATATCGAATAAAATATAGAAATGAAACATCAAGGGTACCATGCTCCCTCTTCCCTACTAGTTTTCTGCTTTACCCAAAGGTTGTGCATCCCTAGAAAACTCTGTCCAAAATAATCCATCCCATAAACACCAGAGATAAGTTTCATACCATTCACCATGTTCATCAAATAATATCATCATCCCATATCACATCATCACATGGTAAAAAGTATTTTCTGAGAGAAACTATAACCCATATGATGTGTATCACATATTATGTATTATACCTAAATTTGTAACAAACCATAAACTAATTAAAGTGCCTCATGCCATCATAACTGATACATATCAAACCAATACTAATCCTTAGGATGGATTATCTGAAGATACCTATGTGTAACATAACCAATAATCATTATATACCTCTACATGTATATGGGAAAATAAACCATTATGTATACCAGTGTACGTAACTACCATAAAAATAGAGTTCAGATATAGTGGTAGTCATTCATCCATCCTCCAACCAGAATACTGGGAAAAATACACTACCAGATTCAACTGGGTGTTTGAAACCCTAAACGACATGGCTAGCGTATCATATAAAATAATAGAATATATATGATATAATATAGCTCACACCCACACCATGTTAACATCCTTGCCCTAAGATCAATAGTATCTATCAACTCTAAGACAACTGGATACCACTACAAGGAACTAGATATCATATAGTCACACATGCATTTAAATATCTAAATTAGTCACTTCTTTCTTTTTTTATCATTTCCTTTCATTAGTTAATTCATTATATATTAATTATACCTCAGAATTATTATGAATTACATTACACCTATAATAAAATTAAAGTCCATTCCCTCCATAAATATTCCAAATGATTCTAAATTTTCCCAAGAGTCACACTATCATTTTCATTCCCAAAACACCAACACCACATGTTAATAAATAATTACCCATTATTAATAGCTTTAAAAACTCTAGAGACTATATAAAAACCATACTAAGCTACCATAAAGAGGAAATATGCAATAAATAACACCTAGTGTCCTCTTATAATGGGAAGTGATATAGATAAAATAATACACTGAGTCATCATACCTTAAAAATATTAATTTAAACAATCATCTATATTTATAATGTTAATAGGTATGCCCGGTTTTAACCCATTACATAATCTCTAGTTCCATCACCGACACCCACATGGTTTTCTTGATTCATCTCTCCATCACAGAAATAAATTTCTCCAACAAAATCTGTGTCTCCTTGCCCCATTTCACATCAAACATCCTAGGATCGACCATCCTAGGATCACATCACTTCTTCTACCTTAAGATCTTCCTCCCCATGATCATATCACATCACAAGATCACATCCAAATAACATCATAAATAATCAAAAAATAAATCATAGTCGACATGTTAATATATTCCCTAAAAAAATTAATTCTTCCTATATACATAAATTGTAACACCCCAAGCTTCCATGGTACGCTCCTCTTTGAATAATAGAGCAGCGTATGTTGTACGCAACCTCGAGTTCTAACACACCGCGACTAATCAAAGTAGCTATTATGAATAGTAATACCCACTTTTTAAAATTATAGAAATTTTATATTTCAAAATGGAATTCATTTTTGTATTCCTAATATTGAAATTATCCTATTTTGAATTTTTTGTAATTTTCTGAGAACTTCCAAATTTTTATGAATAGTGAAAAATACTTAAAACAACTTTTTTAATCAAAATAATTTATAGTGATAAATTATACTATTGAGTGATTTTAAATTATAATTAGAATATATTTTTTCTATTTTATCCAATGGTGATCATTAGAATTAATTTCACTTTGAATTTGGACATAAACAATTGTCAATATTTTGATATATATTGTTTCTTAAAAACATGCTATTTGTTGTGACAGCGGGAATTAATTATAAAATTAATTAATGCAACTTATATGTTTGGAATTTTGTAAAATAGACATCATTTTTGGATTCGTAATATCAATTATATCTTAGGGTAAAATTTTGGCATTGTTCTGAAAAACTTTAATTTTTGATGAACAGTGAAACCACTAAGTGGTAGTTAAAAAACTGATTTTTCGTTTAAATGAAATATTACCACTTCTGTGATTTGGTTTTCAAAAATCATACATACATGGTTTTCATTAAAAATTAAAATGTGGTTCAATGAGATTAAAATAATTTTTTGGTGAATAGTAACTTTTAAGTTCTTAATCGCGATTAGAGGTAATTAGTGTAGTTTAAGGTAAAAATAATGTTTTAATAATATGAGATGAGCTTGACACATGTCCTACCCTCATTGGATGTTCCATTTCCGACCAATACAATCCATGGGTCAACTTGGGGACCCCATGGAGCCACCTTTGTTGGAAAATGACATAAATACATTTTATTTAATGTTAAAGTAAAAAATGACACAAACATGAAATGTTTTACTAAAACAATTTTTACATGGGGTTATACAAGTAATATTTTTTACTATAAATAGTCATTGGAAAGCTAAAAATATTTCCTACATCATAGTATTTTTTCTATAATTTTTGGACATTAAATAAATTAAATTATTTATGACACCATGATGATGCAGCGATTACCTCATTAATTAATGATTTAAATAAAATGAAAAGATAATATAAAATCCAGGGCATAAACTTGTCAAAAACCTATTGGATGAGTATATTTAGAACCCTTATCATTTTATACTCGAATTATATAAGTGTGGGACCTCTAAAATCCGAAACTCATTTTATAATAAAGTGACTTTTATTTAATTTCCAAGAGTGCCCCTCCTCTCCACTTATAAAAGGCCCCCACCTCTACCACCTCATTCACACTTTAAAGCCATTTGGATCTGCCAACCTCTGCCAAAATACTCTCCCAACTTCCCTCAATTACTCCTATAATCCTTACTTTGGGCAGAATTCTTCCCAAGGAAGCCTTTGGCTCAAATCAAAAAGAGTTACCTGATTTGAAGGTAATGTCTTCTCTAATGTTGTTTTGTTTTATTTTTCTTCTCCATCCCCTTAAACTCTTTTTATTCCTTTCTTTTGTAACAACACCAGTATCTAAAATATACTAGGATGTTGTTATGATAATTATTTGGTTTACACTTACACACACCTTCGTCTAATGGTTAAAGAACATACTGTTTCTGTGGGTGGTGAAATACTGCCTCACGAAACGATGATTGTTCAATATTCTTTTAACACCTCTAATAGTGGACATTTTTATGAAACTATTTTCATATTTGATATATATATTATTTTTATGTTTTCCATATGCTTCTGTATTTCTCATTTCTGGCATACTTTATGATTTCCATTATGGGTAAACGCGATAATTTCATTTTAGGAAGTGCGGACTACCGCCCCCTCAAAGTGATTTGAATCGTTAATGCCATATATGGGATGTATAAAGGATGGACTAAATGGTATTATACATTATATTATACTGGAATTATATTATATCTTTATATAATTATAACTTCATTCCATTAAATACAAAATATAAATGAAAGTAGCGTTCATGCGTACGTACGGCTTACCGTCTCCATGAACGGTGCATTTCATTTCTCACCTCTAAATGTTATATAATAATATAAATGAATTTATATACTGGATATATATGAGATATATGATATCTATATCATGAATATAATTATGGATATAATGGATATATCACCACATGAACAAATTGTAATTATAAGAAGTTTATTTTCGACTCAAGTACCAAAGATCGACAAAACGACCGTTATTAACTTAAATAATTACATAATTTTCATAACATGGTAATAAGTGATATAAATGGAATAAAAAACTTTAAAAAGGTTCTTAAGAAATTATAAATTAACTCTAGTTTATTATTCAGTAGGTTAAACAACGGTCGAGTCAAGACAGGACGCAAGGTAAGGGAATTTCTTAACCCAACTTCCATTCTTTGGGTTAATCTCCTACTTTCAAATTATGTCATGATATTATTATGTCCTATTTTGTATTTTTACTTTCTTCATGTGTACCTATAGTGAATACACATAATAGATCTATTTTATTTTAAAAATGATCTTTTTACGGACTTCGTCTCAATCTCCTTTCATTGAGGCATATTTGGTTTTATACACAACTTTCTTTTATACGGTGTATAAACCCCTTTGAATTTTACATTTATTCAAAAGGAATATTTTTTATACGAAGGATTTTACTAAACGAAAAAAGGGGATGTTTTTGTCGTACGTATGCGGCGACAACAACTTCTCCGCCGCCGTGACCATTATTTGAGTTTTGGCTTCCTCTACAAGCCTTACTTTTTTTAAAAGAAAAATAAATACCATGTTTTACTTTTCTTTTATTTTGGTATTGAAAATGGTTTTGAAAGTGTTTTTATTATATCAATGTGTTTTATTGATATCTTTTGATTGAAATGTGGAAATTTTATGTTTCCATTATGCATATTTTATGTGATATGATTATGTTATGGTTTATGATATGTTTAAACCTGTTCATATGAGGAATGCATTGGACTTAATAAGTGGCGGGTGGAGCCCGCTATAGCTCCACGATGCATCGGTAGGTCTCATGAGACAAAATAGTGTCTTGGAACGAGGCCTTGACAAAATCTTATTTGTGGTCTTGGCATGAGGCCTTGACTACGTGGTTATGATAGTCTGGCATTATGCATTCCATCATTATGAAAGTGGTTAATGATATTTCATGTGATTATTCGACTAGTAGAATATCCATGTGAGTAAGTAAATGGCATTATTTCATTTTACTTTTGCCATATTATGCTAAAGTTCATGTTTAAAAGGATTTTGTTTTAGTTATACATTGCCTTAAATGTTAATGTTTATTTATGAAAGCTCCTGCTATGTTGTTATCCTTACTGAGCATCTGAGCTCACCCCTTTCAATGTTTTAATATTTCCAGGATGTGAAGAAGTATATTATGAATGACCTGCAGGGATAATATAAGGGGATATGAAGAGAAGATGTTTTAGTTTTGTTTTACTTTATGATTTAATGTAAGACTTATGAATGTATCTAGTGTTTCCAAGGCTACTAAACTAATCGGTCTTTCGAGACTTGATCTTTTGTGATCATGCCAATGTTACGAAGTAATGCACCGACTCTGGGTAGCTGGGGTCAGGGCGTTACATAAATGTTCTCTTATAGCTCAAAAATCCTAGTACTCAGCCTTCCAAAGATAGTAGAAAACTCATGCCCTATAAACATTAATATTTAGTTCATTTGGATAATTAATAGGTCTCCTCTCCATTTTATTAACAGTAATGACTTTCTCCGTCATTAGTTCAATTAAGCTATATAAAACAACAACAAAAAATGTTGGGTTGTTCTCATGGGAGTTGGCTTCCAATTATTATTAGAATAAATGAAAAAATTCCATAGTGATAGTGTTTATGGATCGATTCATTACATGGTTGATAGGACTAGAATTTGGGTGGGTGAGTTGGCACCTCTTATTAAGCAATGAGTTAATTCTCTTTCTCTCATGAGTCTTGTGAAATTTTTTGATCCCCCATTCTCCATGCAATGTACATTTTCCCATGAAATTTAATTATTATTTTTATCTCCCTCAAATGGTTCCAAGATCAATATCTTTGGGTTTTGTTGTTCCATGTTCATGAGAGGAGGAGGTATTGTTCATGAACCACATGGATCATTGCTTCTCACCTTTAATTCTGCGTATGGAATTAGATAGTCACCAACATTATTGGAATGTACCATACATGATTGGCTATATATTTCCTGAGGATAAATATAAATCTTTCAGTTATAGACACTAACTTTGTGATCATCCTTCACTCGTTTCAAGTTTTGATCTTTGTCCCTCAGTCTCTTACATATCCCATACAGAGATACAAAGATTTAATTAGTAACCACAATACCTGACATCACACATAGAGAGAAGGGAACTAGGAATTATATTATTTATATTATAAGGTCAATTTGGATAGCACATGTACTTACTTTTTTTAGTCTTGTAACTCTTCCTCTTAGATGTATAAATATTATAAAGCGTGATTCCATCGAGCATCAACATTTTAGGACCCTCTGATCTTGTTATCTATTTATGTTTTATCAACAATAAATAAATAGTTTTTTTTTAATAATATGTTTCATGCTATTAAAAAAGATTATCCATAATGAACTAATCATTTAATTATTCACATGTTCCAACTATAAGAAACCAAATGCATCAATCTAAAACATGATATCAAATTTTTTAACATGATATTATTATTAAAACCAATTGAACCAAACATTGGTATGTATAATTAAAATTTGACATTCCTATTATATATCAAGAATTAATATGATATTAATTATTTATCAAACTCTAAAAATACATGGAATAAAATATTAAATTAAACACACATATTTTCATCAATTTGATCATTATAAAATTACAACAAACATAAGATTCATTAATCATGAGACTTTATTATCCATCAATTTAATTATCAAATAAGTATAGTTTTAAAATATTTAAAACCATTAATTATTAAAAAAATGTTAAAAAAGATCATAATAGCATGTTACATATGCATTTCATATATTATACACTATTTAGAAATCTGGAGGCAAACCATTCTCATGGTAGAATGAAAAGACAGATGATCACAATCCAATTCATTATTAATATAGTTAAATATTAATTTGGTTATATACACCACCATTCAAGGGGATAAATCATAATAACTATACAGATTAATATATAAAATTAAGTTAATAAATGAATCCCTGTCTTGGAAGGAGAATAGTCACATGACTCGCTCCACCAAAATCTAGGGGTGTTCACAATATGGAATCACCACTAGAGGATACACTAGAATAAAATAGCTAGATTCCATGACTTCATGGGGGTATTCAGAACCTTCAATATTGAAATGTCACAAACAAGAAGGATGTAAAGGAATGACCTTCGTTTTCATGTAAACATATAAGGTATGATTAAAATTTTAAAATTAGAAAGGATTTATTTACAACTATTTCTAAGATCATTAAAAAATACGTGTGGAGACTCTTTTACTACCTCATCTATCTCATAAAATCAACTACATAGTTATCCTTGATGAATTAACCATTGAATTCCCTTTATTAATGCTATTGAAATAAATGAATGTTCGTTTTTATGTACATGGAGGAAAACACCACGAGGATAATTAAATGTTCCATAAATACCCACTTATCCAAAAGAACCATATAGTCAATCACTCACATTAACAATCTATCACATAGGAAATCCATTTATTATATTGACCAGGTACTATATCTCTCATATATTCGATCACTCGCTGAACCTGTTCACATAGTCGATCCATCTACATAGCTGATTCGTATCATAGATCCATCATCATAGCCAATTCTTAAATATGATCTATCATGTAGTTTGTTTCTCACATATATAATACATGTAGGAGTGCCATCCATGTACCCAATTCAAGTAGATGATCTATAAATATAGTCGACTCATGTATCTAATCAATGTACTTAGCTAATCTCACATATCTGAAGGATACAGGTAGCTGATGGTTCCACATTTGTTATAAATCCATAAAGCTGATGAATATAAGTATGAAATAGATACAAATAGTTGATGGATCCAAATATATTATTTTACTGACCACAAATTAGGATCTCACCCAAGCTGTGAACCACACATTCATTACATGATACACATACACAACGTGAATCCCCCTACTTCCAGCATTTATCATTAAAACACCTCCACACCCACTTGAGGATTCCACTAAGTACCATAATCTTCAAAAATATGAAAAGGGTTACACTATATGGATCTGGGATGTAATAATTTTTATAGTTAATTATGATATATAAAATTCCATTCATTTTTTTAAAACATTATCACTAAGGAAGAAATCATTTACAATCATGTTTTTGTTATTCTTGACAATAGAAGGGTATTTTAATAATTGGTGACTTTTTTATTGATATAAAATATCCAGAATATAAAAAATCAATATTTATAAAAATATATTATATTTTAAAAATACTTGTGTTCCCACTTTCATTCATCACATAATTCCATAGTATTGTTCAATTAGGTGGTTAAACGGACCTAAACATGAATGTAAAGTGATTTATTGAATTATTATAATGTGGTTTTGTTGTCATATAATTATAAAATAATAATAATGGTTTTATTTTAGGATTAATAGTGTGTTGTACTAGAATTATGAAGGATATAGAAGAATATATAATTGATATAAAAATATTACATAATTTTAATTAACAAATTTCTTCTTAGCATGATTATTCTAAAGGATTGAACTTACAATGATTGTTTGGTTATCATGTCATTAATAATTTATACAGTATGTCTGATAAAACCATAATGATATCATAAAAATAATATTTCTTCATCAAATCTATTATATGAAGAATCAATGTTTTTTGGTGATGAAAATGATTTTTTTGCTCATTATTTTGATAGTATGAACACACACACCAACAATGATTTCATTTTTCAAAATGAATTGGATATATAAGTATGAAATAAAAAAAATATAGTAACATTATATTATATAAAAGGTATGTATTTAATTATATTAATGTATCTATAATAAATTTTAATGATGTTAATTTGGAATAAAATCAATGTGGTTTCTAACACTCATGTCAGGGACATGAATTTTCAATGGACTCTTTCATGGAAATGATATTACTATGATAACTAATGGATTAAAGAATAATTTTAATTTAGGGTAGGGTTATAGGTGGAGAAAATGTCATATTTTAAATGATAATTCCAATGGATATATAATTCTTGAAGTGGTGTAAGTTTCACAATTTTATAAGTGAAGAAAAGGGTAGTCTTGGGAGTAACTCTTACATTTTAAATAATATAAAGTGGCTATTAAAGGTTCAATGTATAAATTGAAAATTCTAATGGGGATGTGAGACTAAAAATAAAATAACCTCGACTGGTCATTTTTTTAAACAAAATTTTTTTAGGGATTTTTCCTTTAATATTTTGACTTTTTCCTAAATAATGCTTAACCTTGGTAAATAATGTTTATACATTGAAACAATTTTTTTATGAAAAATATTATTATCTTACATTGTAATACTTCTTTCCATATGGTTCAAAATCTAAAAATAATTTTATTAAGTGAAATTTCAAATCAATATAAAATGTTAATTTTAAAATAAACACACTAAATTGTGTTAAAACTAATTTCAGAAAAAAAAAATATTTTTATGCTTAAAATATATATATATATATATATATGATACAATTATTTGGATAATAATTTCAATGAAAGTAATTTATTTATTAAAAAAATATTAGAAATAAGGCCTTTATAGTATGGAAATTTATAATATCCTTAGTAAATGATTATTTGAAAAAAAAGACCCAAAGTTTTTTATTATGGTAACATGCTCATTAATTTAATAAATATTTGACATCGGATTTAAAAGTTCAATGAATATTTTAAAATTTATATATTTATTTCAAAAAAAATTATTTTATTACAAAAACAGATTTTAAAACCTCTATGATATTTTTTTATAACATCTCAAAAATTCTAAAAGAGTGACTTTTACTCGATAGTGTGTTTGACATATAATGCCAAATGTTGAAAGGAATATAAACTATTCAGACATTATGAAATATTTAATATTTTAAATAAATTTAATATATTGTACATCATTCAATGCCTAAGATAGTGATTTATCTTGCATCACACCTAATAATGGATTTCATCTTGGACTTATGTTACACGCGAGACTCGGTTTTATGAAAAAACAATATATTATTAGAATATTATTATTTAATATAATAATATATAACCTTATTGTATAATTTATGAATTTTGTTATCTAACGTATGAATATATATGATATAATTAATTGTTTTTAAATTAATTATAAATGAATATAATAAACAATTTAATATAACTGTGTGATTTTCTAAAACTATTATTTTGTGCCAAAGTTGTTTTATCATAATAAATTAAATTATTTATTATTAATGATAGATATTATTTAAATATTTATTATATATTATATCTATGATTTTTTAAATTCATCCAATAGGTTTGATAGAAATAAGATGATAATAAATACAGTTTTACACTTAAATATTGTATATTTCTAAAAAAAATTAACGCATTTTAATTGTGTAAATATTTTAAAACTAAATTTTGGAAGTTTTATAAATTCAATATTTAAAAAAATAATTTTTGAAATTATAATATAAAAAAAAATTTAGTGGTATTTTTGAGTATTTTTCTGTGAGGTTTTATTTTTTGATGAATAGTCAAAAATACTAAAATTTAATTCAAAAATTGATTTTTCATCTAATTTTTTTATATAGTTAAATTATATATTAATTTGTGTTTAATGTATATTTAGTTAAGTCATACATAAATTAATCCAATTTATTATTGTAATCTATTTTACATTCAAATTAGCTATAAAAACATTTCAAACTTGTCATCATTTTTACTTTAAAACCCCACATTCTCATCCCGTGTGTGGGATTAATTTTAAATTAATTTCTACGACTTATATGAATTTAATTTATAAATATGGATTCCTTATTTTTAATAATAATAATTTCTAATTTATAAAAATTTCATCATCGTTTTTTATCAAAAATATTAGTGAAATTGATTAAAATTAATTACAATGATTAAGAAAAAAATTAGCTTACCAAGGAACTAAACATTAATCTAATGGAAACAAAATCACCTAGACAGTTCATCGAAATCTAATTTATGGTCTTATTTAGAACATATCCTCAATTTTTATATATTTTTTTCATTATTGGAGACACTTTACATAGATAAAACTTGTATGGAATTCCCTCTTTCCAAATTTTCATTAATTTCACTCTTCCTCCACTATAAAAAGGCACTCACCCCTCCCACTTATTAAAAGCTATTAATACATTTGGATGGTCAAAAACAAACCCAAATAATATCCCAAAATCCCTCCCCTAATCATATAATCCTAAATATGTTCATAATTAAAACCAATGTTTGTTTTGCTTTATCCGAAATGATTTACCTGAATAAGTGGAAACTCTCTTCAGCGATCACTTTTGATTTATTTACTTCTCCACCGCTTAAATTATTTTTATATCATGCATATATAAAAACCTCTATATATTAAATATACTTTTATGTTTTTAATCTAATTATTCTAACTACACTTTCTCAAACATTCATAAATTAGGATACACAATCATCGTTCGTTCATATAGGAGACTACGGCCTAATAAACAGATGTCGTTATTGTTTTCATTTAACACCTTAAAAGGAATGAAATAACGATGGATTTATAATATTATATATATATAATGTAAAATGAATTTACTATTCTATAATATTTTATATATTACATACCTTTATGATTATAATTTTTTTGGGAATTCAATAACATCGTTTGTGGATGTGTGGACTACTACCTTTTCAATGCAATGTGATTCATTCACGCTATACATATAATATACAAAATATTGTTTTAATATAAAATTGTGACATATATAACACAAAATGATA
Organism: Viscum album; assembly: GCA_963277665.1. NCBI lineage: Eukaryota > Viridiplantae > Streptophyta > Magnoliopsida > Santalales > Viscaceae > Viscum > Viscum album. The sequence goes on from OY728136.1 coordinate 1,271,084,949, forward strand.
CTTTAATTATAAAATAAATTTATACAATTTACTTTTAATTCTTTTAATGAAGCAATGTAATAGATGTAACATTCATGCATACGTACAGCCTACCATCTACATGAATAGTACAATTCATTTCATATCATCAAACATTATCTATTATTATAAGTAAATATATACTGAAAATATAAGATATTTAAATCATTTTTTTCATTATAGGTATAATTAAATCATGAAGAACATAATAAGACCAAAAATAACAACTCAAAACATACTAAAAAACAAGGCAAGTAAAACTCGAAATGGTGAAAATAATGAAGGATTGTTAGAAAATGAGGAATGAGATATTAAAATAAGTTTATTTATGATGTTCAAAGTATTATTAGGATCTCTTATAATATAATAACATGATTAAAACTATTATACAGGAGTTTAAAGGATGTTCACTCAAATGAAAATTCAAGGTAAGTGATTTCATCTCAATTTACATTGCATTGAGACTTATTTGTTATTATACATCGATTCACTTAAATGTGTTGTATATACTACCCTTTTTTTATTATAATTGTTAAATAATAATTCATGATATATTAATTTTCAATATGAACTATATCATCTAAGAGGTTTTGACTTGAAAATTACCAATTGCTAAAAGATATCTTTGTAATATCACATTCTTTAGTGATTATTAACGTTCTATCCAAACTATCACTTTCTCATAATTATTTTTCATTAAAATTATATTTATTTTTTAAATAAATATTATCTTATTATTTATATGATTATTTCAATAACCTTATACCATATTTAAATATGTTTAAACATTTAATGTCATTTTATTTACTAGGGAAATTTGATAAATTTGTATCATTTACTCAATATGGATATTTGATAAGGCACTTGGTTTGTGAATTTAAATTAATTTTTCAATTTATGAGGAATTATTGAGAAATTAAAGACATGGATTAGGAAATTATTAATGTAAGAACCTCGATGAATCGGTATTCGCATGAGATGGAATAAATTGGAAACAAAATCTTCGGGTTTCTTTTCGAGAATAATAGACAGGTTTCTACACCTAGATATAACTATCTTGAGAATATATCTTGATAGTAAAGGTATCATGTTTCTATGAAATAATAATTACCATAATTAAGCATTGAATTTATTGATATTTTAGTTGTTATTATTATATATGAGAGTTTTTTCTTTGACATATTTTACAGGTTCATATCATTCTCAGTTTATTAACTAAATATAATTTGTTATATTTATATACTATTCTATATTGACTACTCTGTATCTGGATCTTTGTATTTCCTATAAGCTCAATTAATTACTTTTCCGTATTAATATATTCTCATTTATTCATTATTTCTACCACTGTACTTTCCCTTACTGAGAAATTGAGATCACCCTTATTTTGTTTATTTTCCATAGGTTTTGAAGAAAAGATATTGGAATGATTTTTAAAGGACATAGTTTATTATATTTTATTATGTTTTATGTTTTATTTTTTATTTCCCAATGTAAAATGGGTATCATGTATTTAATACATTTCCCCTAGACTGTTAAAAAAATTTATCCTTTGGTATTTCATTTCATTTAATCATTCCAATATAATGATAGTAGACATCACCTCTGGGATTAATAGGTTTGGGTCGCTATATTTGGTATTAGATAAAGTTTAGTATAAACCAAGCAAACTATGTTTAGGAAAAGATAGATTAGGGAACATAATCCTAAGATATACTTTGATTATTATCATATAAGAACATTTCTATTCATTAAATTAAGAGTTATGTATACTATCATGGAATTTATGAGATGAAGGATTATTATAATTTATAAATATTAAACACCTATATTTTGGTTTTATGTGATGTGATTTTACCAATATTAAGGAAAATTAGGATGAAATTTACGGAAATAAAACTCATTATTTTAGTATTTTTTTTATTGGAAAATCTATTTAAGTAATAATGACATTAAATTTTAGAGACATGATTTTAATTTTGTTGATAACCTTTATTGTTATTATTATAATTAATGACATTTTAATATTATTCAAATTAGATTATTAGCCTTTGAAAAAAAATTATTGAAACACATTGAGAAAAGGGTATTTAATGATTACATTTCAAGGATGTCCATCACACTTATTTTGGAAATTATATTATTATAGTTTATAAAAAGGAAAACTTGTATGTAGGGTGACCAAAAATCAAATTTGGAAGTTGGTGGGGGCATGAACCCATGACCAAAGGATGATAAAGGCTTCATACCTACCACTGGCCTACATGATGTTCTAGTAAACTTTAATTATTTTCAGTTAAAAAACATTATGAATAAATGTTAATAACATACCTGTGGTATCACTATTAAATATTTGTGTATTAACTGACATTGTTTTGAAAAATTGTTAGAGACAAATATAATGAATTTTTTTATGGTTAATATGATCTATTAAAGAAAATAGTGTATCAAAAAGGGGTTCATTCTACAATATCTATTTCATGGGCTAATTGATGAATTAAAATTTGATCTAAGAATAACCAAAATATGGAATTATTTATATGAAATTGAAACGTATCAAGTAAGTATATATCTTTATATTATTGGTCAATACAAAAATTCTTCAAAATTAGGAAAACGGATTTAAAACAAAATTGGTTTCCTAATAATTTCATTTTTATTGAACTAATGGTATTTTAAATTATCATATATTTATGTCTTTAAGGCCTCAAATTTCCATTGATCAATTACTTGTTTGTGATAAATGGTCCCAATCACTCCCTATAATTTTTTAATCTTTTACTTAAATTCCATATTTCAAGATGCCACTAATTTTCTCATACGTAGAAACCTATTTATATGTTGTCCTATGTGACCTTAATACTTTTCAATATCACTTATTATGAGGATATTTTATTAACTCTTCTAATAGTATGTAATTTCATGAAATGAATTTTAAAATATCTACCCATATGTTTCCCATATCAATCTTAAATTTTGGGGGTTCAATTTATTTAATGTTGGGAGAATATAGCACTACAAAATTTCTAAAATTGTTAATTTTATTCGATAGCATGTATGACACGCAACACCAAGCTTAAAAATGAATAAAACCTATTGATACTTTATAGAATATTTAATATTTTATGTAAATTCAATATATTATATAGCTTAAAATTTTTGAAATACTAATTTATCATGGGTCGCATGCAAACAACAACATTTTTGTTGACTTGTGTTATACGCAAGATCGAGTTTTACAGAAAAACAACATTTTATTAAAAAAATATTATTTAATATAATAATATCTAATATTTCCCCAAAATTTAATTTAAGAATAGTATTGACTAGTATATGAATATATATTACTGAATTCATTGGTTAAAATGTAATTATAAATGGAAATAAGAACCAGTTGAATATAAAGTTGATGTTTTTATAAAAACTATTATTAAGCACCAAGGGTATTTTATCCTAATAAATTAAATTAATTAAAATTATTTAATTATATTAATAAAATATATACATTATATATTTAATAAAATAATTTTTATATCCATCCAAAATATTTTATAGGCATAAGATGAGAATAAATCCAATTTTACACTTGAAAATTGTATTTTTTTTTAAATCAATTTTGTCGCCTTTTATTGGAACACCAATTTAAAAACAAAATATTTGAAGTTTTATAAATTTTATATGCCAAAATAAAAATTCTAATTGAAATAAACAAATAAAAATTATATTATGGGGATTGTTTTGTATTTTTCTTTGAGGTTTCATTTTTTAATGAACAATAAAGAATAATGAATTTTATTTTAACACTTATTTTTCATCTAATTTATTTATACTTTTTAATTATATTTTAATTTTGTTTTATATTATATTTAGTAAAATTATATATCAATTAATCCAATTTAGTTGAATTGAATCTATTTCACATTGAAATTACATATAAAAAAATCAAACTTTTAAACAGTTTTTAATTTAAAGGCCTGCTTTGTCGTCCTGTATGGGGGATTAATTTTAAATTAATTTCTAACACATCCATTATTTTAATTAATATATATTTACTATCAATTTTTAATCATAATAATTTATAATTTTTAACAATTTCATCTTATTTTTTTACAAAAAATGATTCGTGAATGTGATTTTAATTTATTACAGCGATTTAGAGAGAAATTACCTTAACAACGGGCAAAACCTTAAACTTAATGGCCAGAATGGACTATAAACATGTAAATATATATTTTATGGATATATTTAGGTCATATACTACACTTTATATAATTTTATTCATTATTTGAGACACTTTACATGGATAAAATGTGGGTGGAATTCCCTTCTCTAAAATTTAGATGTATGGAAATCCTCCTCCACTATAAAAGGAACTCATTCGTCCAACTTATTATAACGACCCCGGTATTTATAAAATAATAATTTTTATTATATATTATTTTTTTTGAATAATATATTAATTTTACATTAATGGGGATGCTTTTTCTGATATCGTACTCGACACACAACAATAGATTTCTCTGAAATGTTATGCTGTACACAACAATGAGTAATATCAAAAAACAAGACAATAATATTATTGCTATTTTAAATATTATTTATTGTATAATTATTGGAATAGAAAGAATGAATAGTATCAACTAAATTTTTAAAAATGGATTACACATGTTTAAGGAATAATTCATTGGTTTAAAAATTTATTATAAATATAAATTAAAACTAATTGAATATAAGGGATGTGTTTTTATGAAAGCATATTTAAAATAAAATAATTTTGTTTATTAAATAATATAAATATTTATTTATTTTTATGAAAAATATATTTTATATATGAAATTTAATTTTTTAAATTCATTTAATATGTTTTATAGATATAATATAAGAACAAATTCAATTTTTTTGATAAAAGAGGTATTTTTCTAAAAATAATGTTCTACACATTTTAATGGATAATTATTTTTTTATCTAGTTTTTATCACTATAATATATAATTTTTGATAAAATAAACTTTATCTTTATAATAGGGAAATAAAAATTAACTTTGTTTAATTTTTTTTGATAATGTTCATTTTTTAATGATTAGTGAAAAATAATGTATTTTAATTCAAAACATCATTTTCATCTAATTTATTTATTAAGTTATATTGTCATTTTAATTGCTTTTAAAGTTTAATTGGATTATTATTTTTATTATTTAATCCAATTTTGGTCATTGGATGTAATTTCACGTTTAATTGTATATAAACACATGTCAATCTTTTCAAAAAATTTACTTCTTAAACCCCCACTTTTTTGTTTTGACAATGGTAATTCATTTTAAACTATTTTCTTCCAATTATATGTTTTTAATTTATAAAATTTGATTCCATATTTGGAATCAAAATTTCCAAATTTTTTAAATAGGTACCTTTTACTTTTTGGACATTATGAATAGTAGCTTCAGTAATTATTTTTATTTAACATGATAAAAGTGTAAATCATGTAAATAAGAGAAAAAAATAATATCCTAATAATATAAAACTGCCCTAAAAGGTGTCTTAATCCAATTAAATGATATATTTCCGACCATGGGAATCATTGGGTCGATTTGGTGACCCCATCGTGCCACACAGGTGTGATAATGACATGTTATAAGAATTAATTTAATGTAAATAGAAATATAACATAAACACGTACCTTCTTATTGAATCAAATTTTATATGGGGTTATATAAGAGATCTCCTAAACTATAAATATTAATTAGAATGATAAAATTATTTCCTAAATTATTCTATTTTATTTATAATTTCTTGACATTAAATAAATAAATTTAATTATGACACAATAATGATTCAGTGATTGCTTTATTAATAAATAACTAAAATAAATGATATTATAAATATTAAAATAAATATTATTTGACATAATTTATGTCATGAACTAATTTTTTAGATTTATATGTCTTGTTATTATTTATTTAATTTTTTTTGAAGGAATCATGTTATGAATTTTTAAAAACTTTAATTATGAAAAGTGTCCAAAATTGACATAATTCATAACTTAAAATATAAAATAGTTTATTAAATTATATTAAATTCCTAAAAATCTATGATTCATAGAAATGGTAATGATAATTATAAATATTCCTTAAATTAATTTTTTGTGGTTATTATGACATGATATGAAAATTACATTAACCCACAATGTGTAAATAACATGATATCACTATAAGATTAAAAAGGGTAAAATAAGGGCTAAACCCATAAGGTAAGGATAAACAAATATTATAAACCTGTATAAATATTATTGTATGATGGTAATTATAACCAAAATAATATTATATTACAATTAAATGAGTTTTGTACCACTTTTAATTGGTATTTAATTTATAATAAATTAATATTTAGAGACTTTCCTAAAGTGCCCCTCTTTGCCCTAATAAAATCCTACCCCATCTACCCACCTACGCACACCTATCATGCCCCTTTTCTTGTCTAAATTATTCTCAAATAATCTCCCAAAATCCATCCCTTCCACCTATAATCCTTACCTTGGGAATAAAGCAATTCGAGAAATCCTTTTGGCTCAAATCAAAAGAAGTTACCCAATATAGAGGTAACTTCTTCTCTCAAGTTCCATTCCATTAATTTCTATATGAATCTCCTTTTCTCTTATTATTATTTGCTTAAATAACCAAAAAAGGTTTCCTAAATATACTATCATGTTTTTATGAGATGTATTATTACTACACTTACACACACCTCCATCTAATGTATGTGAACAAACTATTTTTGTGCACGGTGAACTACTGCCTCACAAAATGATGATTGTTCAATTTTCCCTTACCACCTATCATGGTGTAAATTATGATGGAAATTTATTTATATATGATATATGTTATATTTATATTTTTTATTTGATTCTATAATTTTTATTTACAACATACCTTTATGCTTTCTATTATGTTTAAGTACGATACTTTTATTTGAGGAAGTGTAGACTACCGCCCCCTCAAAGTGATATGACTCATACATTCTATACATGGAACATATAAAAGATGGTTTTATTAAACCTATGAGAGATAAATGACATAAATATTATACTGGAATTATAATATAAATTTATATAATTTTCTTATTATTCTATTAATATGAAAAATAAATGAAATTGGAGTTCATCCATACGTACAACCTACCATCTCTATCAAAGGTGCATTTAATTTATTATCTAAATATATTATTTAAAATATAAATACATATATAATGGATATATATAATATTTAAATCATTAATATCATTCTAGATATGATGGTATTATGACCTCATGGAAAATTTTAATCAAAAAAAGTTCATTTTCGACTCAAGTAACAAACATCATCAAAACATCTAATATGATCTCAAATAATTAACTAATTGATATAACATGGTAATGAGTGATATAAAATGAATAATAAACTATAAAAAGGTTCTAAATAAATTAAAAATTAACCTAATTTTATTATTCATGAAATTAAATAACAAATGAGACATGTTGAACCGAGGTAATGGATTTCGACTCAATCTCCTTTCATTGAGAAATTTCTTGATAATAATAACCACTATTATTATATAAGGTGTAGATAAAACCACGATTAAATTCCGTATCTGTATTTTTTCTATACTAATGTTATTTATGATTTCATGGACATTAATATTTAAATGATCAATATGGAATGGGACGCCTCGAACGTTTAAAGATTTTATTATCAAATCTTTTTCTTTATGATAATAATTTTCATATTGATTTATATACATATAAAAGTATTATAAAGGAAATTTTATGTTATCCAGAATTTCATTCAATGTTTTCAAAAGGAAACTTTTTATAGAAATAATTTTAATTTATTTATAAAATTAGAAAAGGAATTCTATTTGTTTTAACATATATGGTGACAAAAACATCTCCACTAACGTAACCATTATTTGACATTTGGATTCCCCTATAAGGCTTTATGAAATTTAAATCAATACATTATTTAATTATTTGAGGATATTGGTATTGAAAATGGGATCTTAAATGAAAATGGTATTTTTATATGGAAATTTTTTTCATATGGGATTAGATGTGTTTCTCAGAAGGTTTTTGTGATGAATGTGTTTTACTCATGGTATATGATGATTATATGAGACAGGTGAACTTGATGTAGCTTATAAAAAGATTTAAGCCCCATTATAGCTTATGGGTGAGCCAATATAGCTTATATGAATGGTGGATCCCCATTATATCTTATAGGTGATCATAACATAGCTTATAAAAAGGGTTGATCCCCATTACGGCTCTTGGGTGAGACCAATATAGATAATATGAATAGTGATCCCCGTTATAGATCTATAAATTGGAAGTCATCCATATGGTTATTCCAATTGGAATATTATTGAAAGGGTTTTATTTATATGATTCTCTAAGTCACCTAAAGAAGTTTTAATTTCTTTTTATTTGTTTTAGTTTTTTTTTCTTTGCGAAAAAATTATGAGTTTTATTCATGTGAAAATGTTATGTTTCATCCGCTCAAAGATAATTGATTGGGTTATTTGGTTTCAACTAGACGAATGGTTTTTCATTATTTTTATGTTCTTTACTGAGATTTTTTTTTCTCATCTCATGTTTTAAAAAAATCATAGGATTTAAGGGAGAATAATTTCAAGGGTGGTATCAAGGAAAAGTTATGATGACTAAACCTAAAAAAGAAACTATGTTTTTTTAAGGTTTTATTATTATGGAAGAAACAGATTCTTTTGTAAGTGTCCACATTGTATTTCTATGTTTTTTTATGTTATATTTATGGCCTAATTATCTAAATCTCTAAATCTGAAAAGATCCTCAATGTGAATTTTTGACTTAACTGAATATTGTGTAATATTTAAGGATGGGTCCATATAGTTGGTATTAGAGGAAATGATTAGACAATTTGGAGATTAGGATGTTTTATTAAGAGTTTGTGAGATCATAATGGGTTTATAATTTTATGGTAGATCATAAGTTCAATGTTATAGAAACCCCTTTTGAGTATTTATGATATGAAATATTAAATTGATTAATGGTATTTTTTTGATACATTCACCTTTGTGGAAATTATGGGTTATTAATTTTTTGGATGAAAAATGTGAGGTTGAGATAACCTTTGAGGTTAAAATATTTTACTGTTATTTTTTAGGATTTTATCTCGTTTTTATGTTATTATAATTATATATTTTTTGAAAAATGAAAACATGTAGTTCATACGAAAACCTGTTACATTAGACAAACCTGTGGGAATCAATCCCACATCCAAAATCCAACTAAGAATTATCACCAACCACTAGACTATGTGAAGTCCGTGGTGATTATGACTTGTTCATTTTAGTTAAATGATTGTATGTATCAATAATAAGTTGATTTTGGGAATTTATATTTTATTACATGGATATATTTAGTATAGAAAAATGATTTTGTTATTAAGGGATAAATGTTATTTTGGAAGACATTCTCTCTTTTGGAAATACTATATGCCTAAAAAATAGAATATATGAGATTTCATTTTTGGAGTAATCGTTGAAAAATTATTTTTGAAATGTCTATGATTTTATTATGGATATATGGTGATTTTTCTTATTTATGGAATTGAATAACCTATCATAGATAATATGTGATTAGGTTAATTAATTTTCAGTATAAAACATTAAGAGTAGTCGATGTTATTTGGAGATAAATGTTACGATTTATCGTGGAATACTATGTGATCAAATAATTATATATTTTGGATTTCAAAAAAATTGGATTATTTTAAATAATTTTAAGGACAATTGTTTATTGAATGATATTTATTAAACTTTTGGTATTTTTTGTCGAACTTTGAAGATTAAGAGTATTATTTCCTTTTATAAAGGATTATTCCTTTTGGGGATTATCAGATCATTTACTAACCATTTTGGTATTGGTCGATATTTCAAGACAAGATGAATAAATAGTTAATCTTTTTAGGATTATGTGATTCTCTAGAAGATTATTCTAGCATTTGATGTGTGAAAAAGTCATCTTGAATACTCATCTTTTGGAGAAAAGATAAGTTTGTGGTAGAAATTTATTAAAGGATAAAACTCTACTTGATAAGCAAGTATATTTTCTTTTGTGCTAAGTAAATATCATAAATAAATTCCACAAATTTATGAAAAGAAACATAAAACAAAAATTTTGTCTGTTTAATTTTTATACTGGGGAGTCAAAGTCTGTTAAACCCATCACATGTTTATTGTTTTCTATTAGTGAACTTCTTCCTGATCATTTCTTCTACCACTTTCTATCAGATCATGATGGTGTGTTTTTTCATCCATATCCATGTTTTTATATATGTAATCCTATTATTTGTTAACTCAGGTGACCTATTATGCTTATCTTTATTTTTATTAAAGTAATATTTTTATATATTGTTTTTTCTATGTGGGATTTTCAATGAAGTTTCCAAGACCAATTTTAAAATTGTGAGGACGCAATTTCCAAAAAGGTGGAATGTTGTAATGACCCATGTATTTATAAAATAATAATTTTTCTTCTCTATTAATATTTATTAATAATATATTAATTTTATGTTAAAAGGGATGCTTTTTCTGCTAGCGTACTCAACATGCAATAACGGGTTTTTCTGAAATCATATTTTGCACACAATTTTGAGCTATACCAAAAAATAATAAAATATTATTATTATTATTTTAAATGTTATTTAACGCCTAGCCATTTGAATGGATTGAATTAATAGTATAAAAAAAATTTTAAATATGGTTTACAGATGATTAAAAAATTATTCAATGGTTAACAAATTTATTGTAAATGGAAATAAAAACCAACTGAATATAAGGGATGTGTTTTTATGAAAACCTATTTTAAAAAATAATTATTTTATTTAAAAAAAATATCAAAATTTATTTATTATTATGAAAAATATATTTTATATATTCAATTTAATTTTTTAAATTGATCTTATATGTTTTCTAGATGTTTATAAGAACAAATTCAATATTTCCGATAAAAAAAGTATTTTTTCTAAAAATGCAGTTTTACCACCTTTTGATGGAGAACCCTATTTAAATCTAGTTTTGGTCACTTTTATATATTATATTTAAGAAAATAAACTTCTTCTATAGAATAGTGACATAGAAATTTACTTTGGTTAAATTTTTGGACAAAGTTCATTATTTTAATGAATAGTGAAGAATACTACATTTTAAATCAAAAATGCAATTTCATATAATTTATTTATACATTTATATTGTAATTTTAATTGGTTTTAATGTTTAATTGGATTTATTTTTTATTATTTATTCCAATTATGGTCATTGTAAGTAATTTCACTTTAAAATTTGACATAAACACATGTCAATATTTTGATAGTTTTTACTTCTTAAAAACCCACTTTTTTGTTTTGACACTGGTAATTCATTTTTAATTAATTTCGGTCAATTTTGCATTTTAAATTTTTAAATATTTATTCCATATTTGTAATCATTAAGTCCAAATTGTTTAAATAATTACCTTTTGTTTTTTGACATTATGAATAGTAACTTCAGTAGTTATTTTTATTTACCGTGGTAAAAGTGTAAATCAGGTAAAAAAGGGTAAAAAATAATATTATAATTATATAAAACTACCCTAAATCGTGTCCTAATACTATTTTATGAGATATTTAATACCATGGGAATCCTTGGGTTGATTTTGGGATCCAATGAAGCCACTTATATGTGATAATGACATGTTATAAGAATTAATTTAATGTAAAGAGAAATATAGCATAAACATATATCTTTTTTCTAATTAAATTTTTATATGGGTTTATATAAGTGATATATTTGACTATAAATAGTAATTAAAAATTTAAAATAATTTCCTACATCATGGTATTTTATTTATAATTTTCAGATGTTAAATAAATAAATTTAATTATGACACAATGATGATGTAGTAATTGCTTCATTAATAAAGGATTCAAATAAATGCTATTATAAATATTAAAATAAATACTATTTGACATAATTGATGTCATAAAATAATTTTTTATGTAAATATGACATGTTAGGATTGATTTAATATTTTTTTCTAAGTAATCAGGTTGTTAAGAATTTGTAAATAGGTCAAGTGTGAATTGTGTCCAAAAATGAAATAATTTATAACTTAAAATATAAAATAGTTTATCAAATGATATTAAATTTATAAAAATATAATATTCAACCAAAAAATTATGAAAAGTCAAAATGGGTCATAAATTACTTATTTTTGTGTGTTTTGACATGATATGGAAATTATATTAACCCGCAATTTCTAAATAAGATGATACCACTATAAGATTAAAAAGTGGTAAAATAAGGGTCAAACCAAAAAGATAAGGATAAGAAAATATTAAAAAATTATATAAATATTATTGGATGATGGGTATTGAAAAACTAATAATCTTTTCTTAGAATTAAATGATATTTTGACAATTTTTATTATAAATTTCATTTATAATAAATTAATATTTCAATACATTCCTAAAGTGCCCCTCATAACTCTTATGAAAGGCCACTAACTCTCCCAACTTACTCACACCTCTAAATCCCCTAGGCTCATCCCAATTATTCTTAAATAATCTCCCAACATCACTTCATTCCTCATAGAATCCTTACCTTGGGAAGAAGGCAATTCAAGAAACCCTTTTGGCTCAAATCAAAATAAGTTACCCAATTTAGAGGTGACATCTTCTCCCAAATTACATTCCTTTATTTTCCATCTCAACTACCTATTATATTATTATTATTTAATTATGTAATAAAAATAGTATCCTAAATATACTAGTATATTTTTTTATATGTATTTTAACTACACTTACACACACCTTCATCTAATGGATACAAACTTACTATTTCTGTGTACAGCAAACTACAGCCTCAAGAAATGATTATTGTTCTTTTTCCCCTACCACCTCTAATAGTGGCCATTATGATGGAACTGTATTTATATATTATATATATTATATTTATATTGTTTATATTATTCTGTGATATTTATTTACAACTCACCTTTATTATTTCAATGATGTGTAAATATGATAATTTCATTTGAGTAAGTGTGGACTACTGCCAGCTCAAAGTGATATGACTCGTTCATGCTATACATGGATCATATAAAGGATTATTTTATTAAAAATATGATACATGCATGAAATAAATATATTACTAGTATTATAATATATATTTATATCATTTTATTGTTATTCTTTTAATATGAAAAAGAAATGAATGTAGCATTCATGCATATGTATGGCTTAATGTCTTCATGAACGGTGCAGTTCATTTCTTATCTTCAAATATTATGGAAATTATAAATACATATATAATTGATATATATGATATTTAAATCATGAATATCATTCTTTAGATAATGGACTTCTGACCTCATTAAAATTTTTAATCAAAACAAGTTTACTTTTTACTAAAGTACCAAACATCGAAAAAACATCTGATTTGAACTCAAATAATTAACTAATTGATATAACATGGTAATAAGTGATATAAAAATGAATAATAAACATTTAAAAGGTTCCAATTCAAGTAAAAATTAACCTATTGTTTTTATTCAACAATTTAAATAATGAATCAGACAAGTCAAACCATGGTAAGGGATTTCATCTTAATATATATTCATTGAGGAATTTCATGATAATATCCACTTATATGATTTCATAAGGTGTATATAAAACCACTATGAAATTACATGCACATATTTTATCTATACTAATTTAATTTATGAATTCATGGATATTAATATTTAAATGTTCAATGTGCGATGGGACAACATGAATGTTTAAAGATTTAATTATCAAATCTTTGTCTTCATGATAATAATTTACATATTTATTTATATGGATATAAAGGGACTTAAAGAAATTTTATATCTATATAGAATTTCATTAAATTTTTTCAAAAGGAATCTTTTTATACAAATAATTTTACATTCTTTACAAAATGACCAAAGAAACATTATTTGTTTTAAGGTATATAGTGATAACAACTTCTCTACTGTCGTAATAGTTATTTGATATTTGGATTCCTCTATAAGAATTATTGTATTTTAAATAAATATTTTATTCTATTATTTGGGTATTTTGGTATTGAATATGGAATCATAATTTAAAATGTTATTTTTGTGTGGAAATATTTTTCATTTGGGATTTGATGTGTGTTTCAAAATGGTTTTGTGATGAATGTGTTTTATTCATGGTACATGAGCATTATATGAGACAGGTTAGCCTGATATAGCTTATAAGAAGGGTTCAACCCCCTTATTTCTCATAGGTGATGCAAATATAGCTTACAAGTCAGCCTGATAGAGCTTATAAGGAGGTTTGAGCCCCATTATATCGCAGAAGTCATCCCGATAGAGCTTATAAGAAGGGTTGAGCCCCATTATATCGCACGGTTGAGCCGGATATAACTTATACAAAGGGTGATCCCCATTATAGATCTCCAAATTGAAATTCAACCAAATAGTTATTCTAATTAGAATTTCTTTTAATGGGTTTTATTTATATGATTCTCTATGTATCCTAAAAGTGTTTTAACTTCTTGCTATTTGTTTTAGTGTTTTTCATTGAGCAAAATGTATGAGTGTTATTCAAGTGAAAGTGTTTTGTTTCATTAACTCAAAGAGCATCTAATTGGTTATCTAGTTTTATCTGGTCTAATGGTTTTTATTTATTTTTTATGTCCCTTTTTGATCATTTTTTCCATACCATGTTTTAAATATTTTCACAAAATTTAATGAAGAATAAATTCAAGGATGGCATCGAGGAAAAGTTATGATGATTAAACATGAAAATAAACCAAGTTTATATTTAAAAGTTTTATTATTATGGAAGAAACTGATAGTGTTGGAAGTTTAAAATTTGTATTTATATGTTTTCTATGTAATAGTTATGGCCTAATTTTCTAAAACTCTAAACCTAAAAAAGATGCTCAATGTGAATTCTTGACCAAAATCAAGATTATATATCATTTATGGTAGGGTCTTTATACTTATTCACACCTATAAATCGCTTTGAATCATCCAAACCCAACCCAAATAATCTCCCAACATCCCTCCCCTCATAATAATATCCTTACTTTGGGAAGACAAAAAACCAAGGAAGGATTTTGGTATAAACCATAAGAAGCTACCTGAATAAGAGGTAACTCACTTCAATGATCACTTTTGTTTCATTTACTTCTCCACCAATTAAAAAAAATTGTATCATGATTATATAATAAAATAATTATATAAAATATATGAATATTTTTTTTTTCATATACATCAATCAAATGGGATATACAATTATCGTTTGTGTGTACGATGAACTACCACCTCACGAACTAATGCCCATCATTCATCCATTTACAACATTTAGTGGTTGGAAATAATGATGGATTTATAGTTTATATATGATATAAATAGTATTTAAAATGTCTTTATTCTTCTATAATTTTATATATAATACATGCCTTCATGATTTTCATTTTTTGCAATGTGATAGCATCATTTGTGTACTTGTGGACTACTGCCTCCTCAATGTAATGAGATTCATTCATGCTATACATAGAACGTATAACGGATGGTTTTAATAAAAAAATTGAATATAAATAAAATAAATATGATTATTTAGATATAATATTCGTATATACTATTTAATTTTTATTCTTATTTATATTCCAAGGATATTGAAGTAGCGTTCATCCGTATATACGTCATATTGTCTCAATAAACGGTGCATTTAATTTAATATCTCCTAACATTATGGATAGTTATAAATACATATATACAAAATAAATATGATATTTAAACACTTTTTTAATATTTTGGATATGATGAAATCATTATCTATATAAGAAAAAAAATAACAAGGCAAATCGTACTAAACAACTATAAAATTAACACCCAAAATGGTGAAAATACTGAAAGATTATCAACAAACATATAATAAAATTTTATAGGAAGTTAATATAATATATCATAAATATGATTATGGTTATATTATAATTGAATAACAATCTTAAAACCATTATTACAGATGTTAAATTAATTGCACAAAAAAGTAATTGCAAGGTAAAGGATTTCAACTCAATTTACATTCCATTAAGACTTTTTTTGTTTTATAAAAGCATTCAATTAAATGTCATTTATATACTAAAAATTAGTAATTTAATATCTTGATCCACACATTATTCATGTGGTTTTATGTTTTAATTTGAACTATCTGATCCATAGGGTTTTGACTGGATAATTACCAAGTGCTAAAAGTTATATCTGCAATATCACACTCTTTTGTGTTTTTTAACTTTATCTCAAAACAATCACTTTATCGTAATTTTTTTTAATTGAAAATTATATTTAGTTAGGATATAAATATTATATTATGATGGATATGATTATTTACTAAATATTATACCAAATTTTCAAGTATTTTATAATTTGATAGTTATTTGATTTAATAGTGAAATATTGATAAATCTGTATCTTTGACTCAATAAAAATATTTAATAAGGAAGATGGTTTATGAATTTACATAGATTATTAGATATATTGGGAATAATATGTAAATGAATTACATGATTTTGGGACTAGTTAATATAATCCCCTTGATTCATCAGTAGTCTCATAGGATGAAATCAGTTAGCGATAAACCCATTGAGTTTGTTTCCAATGAGAATAGATGGGTTTTTACCCACATATTTAAACTATCTTGGGAATATATCATTATTCTAAAGATATCATATTCCTAGGAGACATAAAATCCTATAATTAATCATTTCCTTTATTGAGGATTCAGTTATTATTATAATCCATGAGATATTTTCTTTGAAATTATCTATGGATTCATTTCATTCTTAGTTTATTGATTAAATGGAATGTGTTTTAGTTATATACTATGAATCATTGATTATAAATTATCAAGATATTTATATTGAATGTGTTCTTAGTTAATTACCTTTTATTTATGATTAATTCTCATTGATTCATTATTTCTTCTGTTTCACTTACCCATACAATTTATTTTAGCTCACCCTTATTTTGTTTCATTTCCCCAAGTTATTAAGAAAATATCTTTGAATGTGTATTCCGGGATTTTGGTTCATTGTAGTTTTTTATGTATTGTATTTCATTTTCTATTTCCAAATGTAAAATGGATATCATCAATATAATATATTTTTCTAAAAACTGTTATATCTTTTAGTCCATCGGGATTTGATTTCATGAAATCATGCCAATGTAATGATAGTAGACACCAACTCCGGGATTATGGGGGTCAGGTCACTAAATTTATAAAATGATAAATTATAACCAAATACTGGATTCATAAAATCCATGCTTCTTAAATAAAATTAATCCTTCTTGGAAAAAAACCAAAAACCATACAGATCCAATTTTGATATGGTAAAATTAAAACTGAATTCACAAATATAAATTTGAAATTCTATAATGTATATTTTTAATAATTTTATGAATAAAGACACTTTAGAGGTAATATTATACAATAGTTATGGATATGATGTTTAAATTCTATGGTAGGGTCTCGGATATTACATTCCCACCTTCCATAAATATTTTCATGCAAAAATTGAAGTGTATATATTCTATTAAATAGATGTTATTATTCTTTCCTCTTTTAAAATTATGGATCCTTAGTTTCCCCTTTTAGTTAATTATTTTTTCAAGTAACATTGATCAATTGAATAGTTCAATTTAGAAATACATTTTATCTAGTGTTAAGAATATAAATGGGATCCTAATTTTAGGACAAGATAATATCCAACTCTATTCCCTCATATGTTATCACATTCATTGGATAAGTCTGGTAATTTCTTATAAATTAATTTTGGAAGTCATTGAATACATTAGGATGGTTGGGTGTAATTTCAAATCAGTATGTGTAATGACTACAACCCATGTATCCCAATTTTGTTGTTTACTTTATTAAATTATCCCTACATTACATAAATCACATCTTAATGTACCAAATAGTTTAGTATTTTAGGTAAACTATATACATACTTGAAATTTGAATTATATTATAGAAAATAAAAAACACAAAATATTTTATTTGAGAACTCCATTATTCCCCTTTGTGTATCCCTACATATCAATCATAAAAAATTCATAAATATGAAAGGAAAATATAACCCAAGGGTTTATTAATATGATTAGTAATGTTATTAATACATCTAATTATATCATGAATAAATAATCATAAACAATGTGGAAAAAAATATAACCAAAAAATCCCATATAAACAATAACTTGAGAATAATATATAATGAATAAAGGATGATAAAATAATCCATATAAACAGTCACATGAGATTAGAGCATATCCATGTATATTCTAACTAATAGAATATTCACATTGACATCAATAACTGATCCCATAATGGGGATTTCATAATTACAAACATCTAAAACATAACGTGAACACCATTTCCAAGATATATTAAATCTATGGGTTGAAACCCTCTTAATTTGGCCCACTGATTTTTCTCATGAGTGATGACAAAGAATTGCGGAGCTACCTATAACTATCCACCACTCATCACATAATAATTCCAATTAGTTACTCATATTAAAGTGGTAAAACATAGTCAATATAAACATTTGTATTGAAAAATTAATATTTTCAATTTTAATACATAACCCAATTAAAGAAACATAATCTTAAACCATCCAAATTAATTTTGTAAATGGTAATAAAATTCTACATCCTTAGTCATACTGATTATAAACCATCCAAATAAATAATAAGGATTATATTAATACATTATATCCCTGGTGTAATATAATTACAATATATGTTTTATGTCATTTAAGAATTTAAATACCAAGGAAATTTCACTAAAAACATTGGTGAGGATAATAACCTCTTCACTTGGAAAATATTTTTGAAATAGAAATATCAAAAAAAATATTTTCAAGATAATTTTCTTTAAAAATAACCTTTATAAAAATATAAAATATTCTATAAATATTGGGGGTCCATGATGACAATAAAGTTTTTTCATGTCATTTATATTAAAACAATGTTTCCTTTCACAATTTTATTAAAATCCAAATAATAATTATTTGTAAAATGAAATTAATATTAATTTCAAATAATTTTTTAAAAAACATAAAAAAATTTAAAATTTTATTTAAAAATAATGAGGATTATATTTAAAATAAAATTCAAAACATATTTATAAAAAATGGTTTTGGAATGATTTTTTACTAAAGAGCGAAATTAAGTAGAATTTTATTGAAAACATTTTCTAAATAATTTTGACAGACAAATACTAGAAAAAAATTACTATTAGTTGAGAAGTGAATCAATGATCAGAAGATATGGAAATATTTTTTATGATATAAATAAAATATAATTCCCCCATGGGATACTTGAACAAAAATAATCCTTAATAATGATGAGATTGTGAAATAAACCCTTACCACTTTGGTATCTTTTAAATCATAGGCCCCATGAATGAGAAATCATCAAATGAAATGTTAAAAAAGGTTAATAAAAATATATTCATGATATTCCATATCATAATATTCATTATATACACCACACATAAGAATATGATGTGAATATGGCACATGTTTTACAAAATTAAAAGTAATAATAGAAAGCCTTACCTTGGTTATGATTTCCATTGAATGTGTTTTAACCCCATGTATTATAATTATAGTATTTGTATTGATATATTATATGACCACAATAATATATATCATACAATATATTGTTTAAATATTGTCTTTTATCACCCTCTTAATAAAATTTGATTGTGAATATCACTAATTTTTATGATAAATGATTCATTTTTTATGTGTGCTTTTGATTGATAATTTCAGTCATTTTATATTTATCATGTTTAAATTATCTATATAATTATATCCATAAAATCAATATCATATATATTAATTATATATATATATATATATCTTCATAAATCAAATTTATATGCAGTTAATGGATTACATTATTCTTGTGATGGTAAGTCACATGTACACATGAATCATTTTTCCATTTTTATTAATGGATGGAATGGAAGGAAAATAAATATAAATTCGCCTTTATAGAATAATTATAATATTATATATAAAATTTATTTTACCCAAATTAATCCTTATTAATATACATGTAAAAATAAAATGAAAAATAAGTCACCTCGCTTCAGGAGGTAGAAGTCTATCGTACACTTGATCAACATTATCCTATCTCATAATGTAATGGGAAGTGAGAAGATACAAGTGATATCATAATTATATAAGTATAATAATGTAATAAAAATAATATATATATATTAGATACATAAATATTTCTGACCTTGAAAGGGGTTTATGGAAAAAAAACTACATCGGTTCGTGAGGCATTACTTCGCCATACACATGATCGATGGTTCCGTTTATCATTTTATGGAATTCGAGAAGGATATAGGTTTTGAAATTAACATAATAAAATTTAAATATATAGGATTACATGTGTTTTTATATTTATAACACCCTGATATATTAAAAGAATTATTTTCGATTTTAAAGAATATATGACATGAAATACCAAACATAGAAGAAAATATGACACCCTAAAACATTAAAATATATTTATTTTTAAATTAATTCAATCTCATCCACTGGTTGTGAGGAAAACAAAACTAGGTTTAAACAAAACACAATACTCTATTAAAATATTATTATTATTTAAAATGTGACTGTTATAAGTGAGGAATTAAGATGGAAGGTATGAATATGACAAACTAATTTATAAATATATATAGTTCACACAAGTTCATTATTTATCTATTGATTATAATTAGAAATGAGAATCATCTGAAAATAAAAATATATGTCTTCTCAATAAATGTATTTTGTTTAAGAGATATTATAATTATCCTTTTCACACATAATTTCAAATATATTTTTAACAAAATTTAGAACATATATTTTATAAAATGAAAACAATTTTTTTAAATCACCACACAAAAATTATCTTAGGTTAATATTTTGTATTTTTCTGTAATGTTTCATTTTTCAATGAATTGGGAAAATACTAATTTTTATTGAAAATTTATTTGTTTACATAACATGAAAGGATAAACTTTCATTAATTTTGAATATAAGTTAAAATTAATTCAATAAAATTACAATTTAACTAATTTAGGTCATTTTAATAGATTATATATTGAATTTTCATAATTAAACGTTCTATAGTTATTAAAAAAAATTAACTGGAAACCTACTTTTTGATCGTATCTGTAGGTATAATTTTAATTTGTATTCAACATCTTATGTGAATTGAATTTGGAATAATTAATTACATATTAGGGATCTGAATAATTTATATTATCTAATATGTTATTTTTAATTTATTATTGTTCTGAATAGTAATGGTGGTAAAAAATAATTACTACTGTTAAGGTAAAAAGTAATTTATTGAGGGGTTAAACTAAAAAGATAAGGGTTTAAATGACCTAATATGTTTTAGAAAACTCACTGGATGTAAATATTTTGACATTATCACATATAACATTCTATAATGTACTATTTTTTAGTCTTTATTTTTGGTAAAATGAGGGTGTAATTGATGCTGTTTAGAAACTCAATGAGTGTCCTCTCCCATACTTATCAAATGCCGTGCTATCTCCTCCCCTATAAACACATCCAAATATATTTGTTTTTTTTCATACCTAGAAATATTTATTCTGTTATCACATACAAGAATATTAGATCTATTGTTTTGATCATAAATCCACCCTCGTAATTCTTTTGATGAAAACCTAAAGAGTTCATCCAAAGAAGAGGTAACGGTCATTAATGAGCATTTATATTTTTTTCTTCCACCTGCTTAAAATAAAATTAATCCATAATTATATAATAAAATATTCACCACCCATATTTTGATATTTTATTTTTAAAATGGAATGACCTAAATCTATCAGATATTCTATCAAATGGGAAATTAAAATGTCAATAGTGTGTGAGGTGGACTACCTCCTCATGAACCAATATAATTAATATTTATTAACCACCAATAACAAATGGATATAATTATGGATTTAAGAAGTATATATTATATTTATGAAATTATTATAATTATTTATTTTTTTATAAAATATAACTTCTTAACTTCCCCACCATTTAAAATATAATAACATCACTCGTGCGTACAGTAGAATACTGCCTAACGAATTGATGTGATTCATTTTTTCAAAATGAATTAAATTGAATGTAATTAGAATATAATTATTTAATATATGTTCTATTTATGAAATTATATTGATTTTATAAAATTACTATATCACCCACTTTATTATCCTATCACCCATTAACAAAATGATAACATCATTCATGTGGAGGTATGACCTATGTCTCCACAAAGTGAAGAAATTCATTATCCATGTTAAAATATCATCAATAATTATAAAAATATATCAAAACAAATATAGCACTAATATAATTCTATAAATTATAGAAAAATATAATATGGGAAAGAACTATAATATTAATGACAAAACACACATGAGAAAACAAGGCAATTAACACACGAAACAATGAAAATAATGAACTATTAATAACAAACAAGTGGTAAAATTATATTAGGGGATCATATGTGATATTATGAACTTTAATATGGTTTTGGAATAAATTTTTGAGATGATTAAAACAATTATATAGTAGGTTAAAACATTTTCATCCAAATATATGTGTGAGGTAAGTGACATCATATCAATTTCCATTCATAGGTGAATTTTGTAATGTTATGAACCAAATTGTTATATATGGTGTGTATAAATCCATTTTTTATTTACTATCACTAATACATAACAAATAATGTTACTTTTTGTTTTAATATGAATTATTTCATTGAACATGATTTGAATTGAAAATTACCAAGTGGTAAATGAATTCACAACTCAATTTCATTTCCCTAAGCTCTATTACTTCTCCATTGTATTTTGATTTTATAAGATTATTTGTGTATATAATTTTGACTATATTAAGTTTTAATTAAACTTGTTTTATGTGAATTAAAATTTAATACACAACATCAATTCATTGATTAATTCTCACTTCCAAATCATGATCATTTTAAGGTAGTATATCACAATCTCATTTTATTCAAGATTGTTTATGTGTGAATTTTCATTAAAGAAATTAATTTGATTATTGAATAATAAACCCATTAAATTTTATTTTACTTCGGTTATTCATGATTTTTTCACATAATAGTACCATTTTGATATCTATGGTACTTAAATTTTTGGAGAAATTGTTTTTTTAAGAAAATAAGACATTATTTATCTCTCCAACTAAAAAAAATTCTCCCAAAACCAGATATTCAAAAAATGTTATATAATTGTTTTTAACATTATCTATATTATTTATTAATAAATTTCGACCCATTTTTTTCTTTTTGAAAATAATTTTACCGGAAACTTCATTTCTCTTTCCAAATAAAGAAAAGTTTCATTTTACAAAAAAATGAAATGAATCATTTTCCAACTTATACAGATCAAATGAAATTTCCCTCAATAATGAAAAAAAAAATTATTCCAACAAATATGTTAAATATAACTATTTTAATATTCAAAAAAATTAAGTTATTTCTTTTATCTTAGTTTTGAAAAGTTATTTTCAAAATGAAATTGTTATTTTCCTTTAGAATTTTTTTAATGTTTTTTTATTATATATATATGTATATATATATATATATATTTAAATGACAACAACCCTTCATTTTAATCAAACTATACTAGGGATATGATGTTATAATACCATAATTATTCTTTCTAATGATGTTTTTTGATCATTTTGACCATGGAATGTATTGAAGTTCACTTTATTGATTCATTTTGGTAGTCATTAAAGTTCCCTTAAAATATTCACCTTCTTGATATCATTGTACTTAAAATTTTCCCAAAATATCCATATAATTTATCATAGGTATACCTATTTCTGAAACCATAAACCATATATACACACGATGTCTTACATTGAATATTATTTGGTTTACTAGTGAAATAATGATATATTTTTAACCGTTACCCAATAAATATATTTGATGATAATGATTATTTTTCATGATGAATATATTATTAAATATATGAAGAATAGTTTGGACATATAGATATTAGTGGGGTCCAGTTATAGTTATCGCCTTGATGCATAAGTAGAATCATGATATGAATTAGTTGGGTAACATTAGTTAAATTAGTTTTTTGAGTATACATACACATCTATGTTAATTTGTATTTTAAATGGTCTTGATAGTATAGGTATGACGATACCTAACATCATGAAATCTAAAACATTAAGTATTTCCTCTATTAAGAACACATTAATTGTTTTCCATGATATTTTCACAATGATATTACCTCGGTATGAATTTCATTCAAAATTTATTGATTAAATGGAATGTGTTTTAAGTTATTTATATTTAAATTTAGATTTTTCTTATATAATAATGATATTCATGTTATTGATTAAATTTAATTTGTGTTCATATATTTAAAATTAAATATTGATTATTATTTTAGATTCATGATAGATTTTTTTATAGTTAACCCTTATTAAGAATTTTGTGTCATCCTTATTTTTTCCTTCCCCAGGATTCCAATAAGTTCACTATGAAATATATGAATAGATATACTAAAGGGGATGATTATATTATAAAAATATATATTAATTGTTTTTCAAATGTATTTTTGGATTTATATATGTATCTGGTTCTTCAATAAAACTGAACTATCCGGTCCATTGGGATGTGATTGCTTATATCTAGTTCCAGTTTAATAATGAAGTCACCATATCTAGGTTACATGGGATGGGGTAATTATAGTTGGTATCAAAAAAATTAGAATAAAACATCTAAACATTATTTAGTAGAAAATATAATAGGGAAAATATCTTTATGATAGACATTGAGTTTATTTATAGAAGAACATCCTAAATATTTGGTAAAGTAGTGATTATTTGAGATTTCCCTGCAATAAATACATGTCTAGATGCTTAATATAAATGTTATTGTTCAATATATTTATATATGGGAAAAAATAAAAAAAACTCATGTTAGGATTGACTTGAGTATTACCTGATATATAAAAATGGGCCTTACTATGCACCTGGTTGACACTCCTTTGAGATATGCTTTGGATAATTCCCATTTTCTTTAAAAACCATTTCAAAATATTTTAATAGATGATAAAAATTAATGACCTAGGTTAAAAATAAGTTGAATGATATTGAAACAAGTTTTCATTATTTAGACATAATATTAATGATTAAATGGCTTCCCAACTATTATTATTGCCTGTCACACTATTTTTTTGGTTTTTTTCAATAGTTGGAACCTGAATGAATCATATACACATTGAACATGATGGAAAATGTGGGGATTATAAGCATCAAAATTGGATAATGATATGAGTGGAAGATATCATTATTATTCTTAATATGTTATCCCAAAATATTATTAACATATTTTACTAGGACCATCTCTCAAAATCACCAGATATGATAACGATATAGTTTTCTAAGAGCGTGGGTGATGGAGACCATAGAACAGATAAGGCTTTATTTTCTACATTTATGAAATTTGTAAATAGATGCATGGGAAATTATCTCAATGAAATGGTAAAAAATTATGTGTGGAAAATAGGGGCATAAAGTATTTAATTTTTTAGGAAAATGAAATGTATAATGGAAGGAAATAAATTTAATCCTAGGGATCCCATTATAATTCATTTCCTTAAATGTGGGGAAACTATAATTTATTTTAGTTGATTCTATATTCTAATTTATAAATCATATGTGACATCTAGACCCAGGTGCCACTTAAGGGTGCCCTAAGCCGGTTGGCCATATGCCCTCAAGCATGCCACCATTTACACCATAGAGTTCCAACTAGTAGTGAGGGTCTGGTAAGTTAGTCTTGGGGAAACTATACCTACTTTTATAAAAATAAACCACCAAAATAAGAAAAAAACTATAACTAAGTGGGGAATCATATAAATGATCATAACAATATCGTGCCATATGTTAGTCAAAAAAGAGAATACCATACTCAACTAAAATGTAAAACATGTTATGAAAATCCATGTGGCATGTGTCTATAATGAAACTATAAGTAAGGACGCAATGACTCCAAACAAGGTCTCGAACCTTGTCTTTTTCCTTCTCCCATGTTCATATCCCAAACATCAACCTATCCTAGGGCATTACCCTTATCCTATTCTGCATGAACACTATCTAATCGGGCACTAATTAGGTGGTCTGAATAGGGTGTGATTACAACTCAGTTTGCCACCACTAACAGTGTCTAAAACAAATGCAGTCAAAAGATAATGTATAAAATTTTATAAAGAAATAAATACAATGTATAATTAAATAGATGTCAAATTGTCCTTTAATTTTTAATCTCCACATTAGGTCCAGTTTCAATTCATGTTTCCCATTTGAATCATCATTCAATATTATCATTCATTTGGTGTTGAATGTCATTTCAAGCACCTCAAATATAATTTGGTGTAGGTATCCATTCCTAACACCCAAAATCTCATTCGAAGTAGGTCTTCAGGCCTAGAACCCCAAAATCTCAAGCATAGATAACTATTGGGGAGTATCACCATATTAATGTCCCGATTTTTAATCGGTCAAGAAATCCATTTTTATCACCATAAAAATCCCATCCATTTAATAATTCTTTAATCCACAATAAATAGTCACATCATTCCATTACTAATAAAATGATTAGTTAAACATTTCAAATTCCATTATTTAACTAAACAATTATCTAATCATATAAACATTTAATTAATTCATCAATTAATTAATTAATCAACACAATTCTTATTCCATAATTAATTCTTCACAATTAATTATCTATATCAAATCTCAACTTCCCATAATGAATGTTCATAATTAATTATATTTGATCAACATCATTTCACATAATTAATTCTTACAATTAATTATCTTACAAATCCAAATATCATTTCAAAATTAATTTCCTCTAATTAATTATCTTAACATAACCAATTTAATATCTCAATTATAATATCTCAACCCATAACAAATCTCCAAAAATAAATATCTATTTGGGAAACCCCCTTCGTTCATTCTGTGAGTAAATTATTAATTAATAACCAAGGAAATTAAAAGTCAATTCCACATTCCTAATTATTTTAATTTAGGAAATCAATTATCAAGGGAAACTAGAAAATCCATAAACTCGCATACCCATATCAAATCCACGACTATGGGAGTTCTATTTAGACCACCAACCTTGGTTTATTGATGGATGTTAGCCCAACGGAAATCCCCAAAATTGGAGTGGCACAACATTATTGATCATGCTCTAGATCTAAACTCCTAAACCCAAAATTTAGATCAAAGACATCAAGATCTTAAAAATCTACAACTAGATCCACATTCCTATATCAAGATATCAACTCATAGGTTTAGATCCATGGAAATGGTGTATATATTCCATGAAAATATCAAGGAAAATATAGGAAACAATGGTGGATGCAATGGGATGAAATCCAATTACTGGGAAGAGTATGGCTCTTTAATATGGGATTTCAATCTCAAAGAGTAGTGTTTAAATCACCTTAGAATCCCTCTAGAAGGATCAGGGATCCCCTATAGATTTTCAACCCTTATACAAGGTCAAGATAAGAGAGTCTCAGGGATTTGGGTGCTTTTAAAATAAAATTTTGGATAATTAAACCCATGTGCATGGTTTTCTGGGAAAGGGAACATGGTTAGTGAAAACTATGCTCTAAACATGCATACCTCTCTATCCAGGTTTGCACGGTTGGCATGGTTTTAAATCATGGTTTTTCAATCCATGCCCAACCCATGTACTAATCACTTTCCATTATTTTTTATTAAAAAACTCACCCAAACTCACCTTAAGCCATAACTCCAAAATAAAAAAGGTACATATAAACCTCAAAAGGTGCCTAAAAATCTACCCAAAATGACTCAAAAAAAGGCTAGGATCATACAATCTCCCTACCTTATAACAGCTCATCCTCGATTTGAACTCATAAACATCTCTAAGATTTGGAGCCAAAAATATTTGGCCATTGATCCCTCATTTCTACTTCTCATTCCCAAGTTTCCTTTGAAACCCTTCCATAATTCCATAACACACGAACTGATGACATAGTATTTCCCCAAAACACTTTCTCACTACGATCAAGCACACACATCAGATGTACTTCAATGGAAACATCTATCTCAAGTTCAACCTCTTCCACTTTGATCACATGAGAAGGGTCTGGGTGATACATACACAGTTATTACACTTAGAAAACATCATATATAGCGCTGAATTTATGTGGAAGGGCTTATCGGTATGCCACCTGCCTGATTCCCTCTAGTAGCTCAAAAATTCCTACAAACCTGGGCACCAACTTTCCCCGCCTTAATATATTAATTTTACCCAACCTAGGAGACACTCGAAGGAAAACACGATCACCCTCTATAAACTCTAGGGGTCATCTCTATCTATCATCATATGACTTTTTCCTACTTTGAGCCATAACCATACATTTCCGAATCAATTGCACCTGATTTGATGTCTCCTGAATGAGACTTAGTCCCAATATCTCTAACTCACCTACCTCTGACTAGCATAGAATTGATCCATAGGGTATAAAATAAAATACCTCATATGGTTCAATCTATATAGTTTCCTGATAACTATTGTTATAGGCAAACTCCACTAAAGTCAAGTGCTTCTCCTAAGAACCACTAAATTCAAGCACACATGACCATAGAATATCTTCTAACACCTATATGGTATACTCTAATTGCCCATCTGTGTATGGGTGGAAGGTTGTACTTACCTGAACATGTGTGCCAAGCGCCTTCTTTAATCCCTTCTATAAGCATGAATTAAATCATGAATTGGGATACAAAACAATAGTTTTTGGCACCCCATGAAAACAAACTATCTCATGTACATACAGTTCTCCCAATTATTCAACATTAAAGGTTTCCCTGATAGGAAGGAAATGTGAAACCTTTTTTATTCAATCCACAATGACCCAAATATAATCATTCTTTAATAGCATCTTTTGATTACCAACCATGAAATCCGTAGTCACATCATCCCACTTCTATTCTGGAATAGGCAACGACTACTATAGGCCCCCGGGTCAATGATGATCTGCCATCACATATTGACAAGTGAAACATCTTGTCATGAACCTTACTATATCATTTTTCATGCTTGTCCACCAACACTATTTTCGTTAGTCATGGTACATATTTTTACCCCAGGATGTACCACCCACTTTAAGGCATGAAATACACTCATGGGTTCCTCTCGTATACTCGAAGTCACAACAACCCGATTATTAACATAGATGATCTCATCCCCATTTATTATCTAGTCTGAAGGTGTTTCCCCACCTTCAAGGATTTTCATGAAGAATAAACACTATGGATCATCATATTCTATTTCCCTAATCTATCTCAAGAGTTTAGAATCCACTACTACAGAAACTAGAGTCATCCTCTACTGACACTCCTAAACCACCACATGCATTTCCACCAACAAAGTCGTCATCTTCCACTCTGCACTCAACTAATGTATCAACTATGTATGAGTTTTCCTACTAAATGAATCAGCCACACTATTCACATTTTCCATTGTATATGCTAGTTCAAAATCAAAGGACTTAATATACCCTACCCATCATCACTGTCGATGATTCAAGTCATGCTATTAAAATATATACGTCAACATTTTTTGATCCATAATAACTGTAAACTTTTAACCCAAATGAATTTGTCTCCAACATGTAAGAGAATAAACCACTAATGCCGACTCAAGGTCATTTTTAGGGTAATTCTGTTCATCTAGAATTATCTACTAAGACCTATAAGAAATTACTTTTGTATCAACACAGCTCTGAGTCTGATCCCAGAAGTTTCACAATAAACTGTGTACTCATCACCTGACTCATGTAAGATTAAAATTGGTTTTGATGTCAATCTCTTCTTCAACTCTTGGAAATAATCCTCGCTTGCTTCTGTCCAATCAAAATTCATCCATTTATTTTAGAAAATTGAAAGTGGTGCTTCTAATCACAAAAAGTCTTGGATGAACCTCTTGTAATATCCATCTAATCCCAAAATACTTCGTATATCAAAACCATTCTTGGGATGCTCCCAAGAAACCACTGTCATCACTTTTTCTTTCCCACTATCACACCTTATTCTGAGATTATGTGCCCCAAAAAGTGTACCGTGTCAATCCAAAACCAACATTTAGATATCTTGTTGTATAGTTAATGCTCCCTCAGTGTACCTAGTATGATGGAATGATATGTTTCATGATCCTCATGAGTCTTAGAGTACTCTAAGATATTGTACATCAACACCACCACAAACTGATCTAGGTACGGATGAAAGATCATGTTAATAAATTCTATTAATATTGTTGGATTATTTTTTAACCCAAATGGAATTACAAAAAACTCATAAATTCCATACCTGGTTTTGAAAGAAGTTCTTGGTATATCAGAATTCTAAACTCTCACTTGATGATACTCTGATCAGATATCATTCTTTCAGAACACACAAGCCCACTTCAACTGGTCAAATAGATCACTGATGCACATAAGAGGATATTAGTTCTTCATGGTCATTTTATTAAACTTTCGGTAATCAACACACAAATGTAAACTCCATTCAGAATTCTTTGCAAACAAGACAGGTGATCCCCAAGATGATGTACTTAGACGGATAAACCCTTTATCCTCCAACTCCTCCAACTACATTTTTAGCACTTGAACCTTAGTCAGTCCCAATATTTAAGGTGGAATAGATACTGTTTCATCTCCCATTATGATATTAATAGAAAATTCCACATCTCTCTCATATGGAAACCCTCCAAAGTTTTTTTGAAATAAATCATGAAACAGTTCTAATACTGGTGGAAGGAAATCTTTCCTACTACTCCCATCATCCCAAAAAAGACTTGTAACATGGGATGTGATGTATCCCAGTTTCTGAGTAATTGGCCTAACTCATCAAGCATGGATATCCCATTCTCCAAGATGAGCATGCTGGTCACCCTTAGAATATACAAAGTTCACTCTCTTGTGGTAACAATCAATGTGGGGTCGGTATGCGACTAACTAATCCTTACACATAAGTAGGTTGAACCCCATATAACAAGGACATAGATATCCCAATAAAAATTCTACTCTCCAATCTCTAAAAAACTTCTCTTGACTAAAAAGATAAACCTATATCGTGTTCCCAATGGTTTATTGATATTAATCTCCTCGCTTATGGACTACACCTCTAGGCTCAAAAAATTAATAGACTTTGTATATATAAAGAAATGAGTGGCATCTGTATCAAACAAAGAACTAGTTAAAGTAGAAGAAACTAGAATAGTAATTCTCTCTTTCGATGGACCAGCATCGCTCTCCATAAGTGCAGGTTGCAATGCATTTAACTGTCATGCCCCTCTTCCGTGTAGCATCATCTGACTCCCCTGAGTAGAACGACACTGTTGATATGGGTGCTCATACCCTAAAACACCACATACACAACCTCTACCACCTATTCCCGTAGAACTCCAACTTCCAAACCTATATGGTGTATAAGACCCCCTTCACATACTTTGACTCTAAGCTGATGCTCCTTCATCACCAGCTTGTCGCTGCTTCTTGTAGAACTTCTTTAGGTGCTCTATCTTGGCACAAAACCGGCACTCCACTAGTGGTCGAGGACAATTTGTATGATAATGTCCCTTCCTAGAACACTGGTGGAAAAGAACATGAGTAAGATTTGTTGAAACTATACATACTTTTTGTCCACCTTGCTTTCCACTCTCCTGACTATGGTTCTCGTAACAACGCTTTCTACTCTCGTAAAAAACACTCCCTGATCATACAATAACTTCTACCTACACAGTTCTGGAATCCTTCTTCAGGTTCCCCTCTAAAATAAGAGCCTTATTCACCAATTCTCATTATGTTTTCAGCCTAAATATATTCACCTAGGTTTTAATTTCATACTTATGTCCGTCCTGAAATTTTTTTGCTGAAGAATCCTCATCTGTCACTAAAGCTAGAGGAAAAAATTGTAAATCTGTGAAACATTTAGTGGAATCCGTTATAAAAATTATTCCTTGGGTCATATGCATAAAATCATAATCCTTCTCTTGCCTCATCATCTATGGATGGAAGTTATCCATGAAATTATCTATAATTTCATTCCATAACATATTATTAGTATGTCCAAATCATACCTGAATGTCCCACCAATGCTTTGTTGACCCCCATATCATACATGTATCCAACTTTTCCCTACTCTCAACTGGAGTCTCCAAATGGTC
Source organism: Viscum album (assembly GCA_963277665.1). Classification (NCBI taxonomy): domain Eukaryota; kingdom Viridiplantae; phylum Streptophyta; class Magnoliopsida; order Santalales; family Viscaceae; genus Viscum; species Viscum album. The sequence goes on from OY728136.1 coordinate 1,271,117,355, forward strand.
AAGTATCATCCTTATGGAATCAATCCAGAATTCAGATCCCTCAAGTACACCCTCTCTAGTAAATATAGGATGGTGACGCAGCTGAAACTCCCTTGTTAACTCAGAAATGATTTTTAGAACACACCCTGGTTCTCTCTCCATGAATTGCATTAAATGAGAAAAGTTCTCTCGAAACGGATCCCTCCCTCCTAATCTTGCACCAATGGTGGATCATGTTCCATGTATGGAAGTTTGTTTTGGGTGATACCCCTCGGTATCCCTCTCAACAAGTGTTCTGGAGGTATATCTCTACAAATCCAAACATACGTCTTAGATCTCATAATGCAACCTTATAACATATTTGTAACAGGTTAAACAAACAAAACAAGTTTCAACATGTTCTTTCCCCCTTTTCTTTCCACACGGTCAACACTGAGTCCTTATCACTACACTTAACCATCCTACTCCTAGGTCTTTGTTAACAAGGGTACATAAATTCTCATTAATTAATTCAACCATTAATTAATCACATTATCTCAAATTAATTAATTCAATAATTAATTAATTAATCATACACATTTCATCAATCAAGGTTCTCATTAGACACCCATTTGTTCCCATTTTTCACCATTATTTCTATCTCACAACAAGGAAAATTAGTTTATGTTCAACAACTTACCTATAACTCATTTTTTCATGAGTTCCTATAATGACGCATGACACAACAACCCTGAGTTCTTATAATGATGCATGTCGACTCAACTATCTTGCCTCTTCAAGCAACAAATAAAAATTCAACAATTTTCAAAACAAATATCACATCAAACCACAAGTGAATCACCCATGGATAAATAATATCCAACTGTAAAAATAAATATCAATCCCAACAATCCCACCCTATTTACTCGGATTTTCCCTCGTACATGGGTTTTCAACTCCCATGCATGAGCTCATTACCAAGCCTCAACTCTTCCAAGTATCCTATCTACCTTTTCCAAAATAGTATGAAAAAATAAGAATGAAAAAAACCATCTGATACAACTTTGTGGTGTCTCAACCCAGGTGGCACTAAACGGTGCCCCAATCCAGTTGGACACATGCCCTCAAGTGAACCAATCCATACACCAGAGGGTGTCGACTAGAATTAAAGGTTTGGAAATTCATTCTTGGGGAAAAATATATCCTCTTTTATCAGAATAAACATCCATTCGAAGAAAATAACATTAACCAAGAATATAAGCATATAAATGACTAGAATAATACCATGTCAAATGATGGACAAAATAAGAAAATACAATAATCAACTAAAATGTAAAACATCTTATGACAATGAAAGTGGAATTTGTCTACAATGCAACTAAAAGTAATGACACAATGACTCCAAATCGGGTCCCGAACCACACCCGGTTCCCTCTCTCATGCTTCAATCCCAAATAAAAACCTATCACAACACCTTTCCCTTATCCTGTCCAGCAACTACAATGTCTACTAGGTTTTCGATCAGGAAAACCAAATCGAGTGTGAGTACAACCCTATAGGCCACCACCAATGGTGTCTAAAACAAATACAGTCAAAAGATAGTGTATTCAATTTTATGAATTAATAAATAAAAATCATAATTAAAAAGTTGTTACATTTTCATTTGATCTTTATTCAGCATGTTAGGCCCACTTTCAATTCTTTTTTCCCATTTGAATCATCCTTCATTATTATTATTCATTTGGTTTTGAAAGTCATGTCAAGCACCCAAAATCTTATTTGATGTTGGACTCCATGCCTAACACCACAAATATCATTCGGTGTATGTTGTCATGCCTTGCACTCCAAAATCTCAAGATTGGATAACTATTGGGGAGGAATGCCATGTACAATTCAAATCATCTAATCCGTCTATAACTCCATGTCTAGCACCAAAAAAAATTCATCCATTTAATCATTCTTTAATTCACAGTAATTATCCACAAAATTCCATCACTAATCCAACGATTAGATAAACATTTCATAATCCATTATTTAATTGAACAATTAACTAATCATGTAACCCATTAATTAATTCATTAATTAATTAATCAATCAACAAAATTATCATTCCATAATTTATTCTTCACATTTTATTATCCATATCAAATCTAAACTAGTCGTAATTAATTCTCACAATTAATTATCTTTGATCAACATCATAGCACAAAATTAATTCTCATAATTAATTATCTCACATATCCCAACATCTTTTAATAATTAATTTCCCCTAATTAATTATCTTATAACAACTAATTCAGTATCTCAGTTATAATATCTCAACCCATAAAAATTCTCCAAAAACAAATATCTATTTGGAACCCCCTTGTTTGTTCTGTGATTCAATTATAAATTAATCACCAAGGAAATCACAAGTCAATTTCACATTCTTAATTACTCCAATTAATAAAATTAGATATCAAGGGAAGTTAGAAAATCAATAAAATCACATAAACATATCAAATCCACAACTATGGGAGATAAATTTAGAACACCAAACTTAGTGTATTGATGGATGTTCGAAAAATAGAAATCCCCAGAATCTGAGCAGCAAAACACCATCGATCAAGCTCCAAATCTAAATCCATAAACCCAAAATTAGGATAAAAGGCAATAAGATCTTTCAAATATAGATCTAGATCCATAATTTTATATCTCGACCTCAACTGATAGGTTTAAATCCATGAAAATGGTGGAGATATTCTATGAAATGATCAAGGAATGATATAGGAATGAATGGGAGATGAAATGGGTTGAAATCCACATATCAGGAAGAGAGAAGATGTTTAATCAGGGATTTTGATCTCAAAAAACGATGTTCAAATCACCCTGGAATCCCTATGGAAGGCTCTGGAATCACCAACAATTTTTCATGCCTAATCCAGGGTCAAAAAAATATAGTCTTATAGGTACGGGTGGGTTTAAAAGAAAATTTCGGATAAATAAAGTCACAGGCACGATTTCCAAGGCATGGGCACACAGTTAGGGTAAATTGTGTGCCAACTATGAAAAACTCTATATCTTGGTTTGCACAGATGGAAAGTTTTAAGTGCATGGTTTTTTAAATAGTATGCAAACCATGCACATCCCATTGTCTGATAGTCTTTCAAAAAACTCACCCGAACGCACCCCAAGCCACAACTCCAAAAAAAATTTACTTGTAAACCTCAAAAGGTACCTAAAACGCACCCGATATGACTCTATAAAAGTTCAATATCTTACACCACAGCCCAAGGAATGATTTATTTTGAAATTAAATTCGTGATGTATTCATTTATTAGGATTAATGAAATTAATTGAGAAATTATGTTTTTCCAGTAGTATTTTGGTTATAATAATTGTTAACAAATAACGATTGTGTATAATTTATGAAGGATGCATGTATTTATTAATATATAATTTATTAATACCATCATGGGATATGAGTTTAAGGATTATCCCAAGTTAAATGGCTTAAACTCCCTTTTTAAAATTTTTAAATTTAGAATAAATCATGATTAAGGATATTTTTGGAAAACATTTTTGGTAATACAATTCATTGGATTAGTATATTAAAAATAAATTTGTAGTTTAATTCTTTTAATTTTTTTTTGTAATTAATCTTAAATGTATTGGTAACCTTATTGATTTATCTTACCATAGATGTTCTAGTAATTTTGGGTAATCACAATTTTGGAATGTTATGGAAATTATATTAATATATTTTGGGAAAATGGACAACATATTTCATCCAACAAAGGCCATACGGATTGATCCCACAACTGAAGGATGATAATAGTTTAGCCACACCACCAGCCTACATGATGTTCTTATTAATATGTCATTGGTTTTATATAAATGATTTTATGAATAAATATTAATAATAAAATATTGTTTCAACTATTTAGGTGTAGGGATTTATGTATTACAATTAATTACTTGTGTTAACCTTATTGGTATTGGAAAGTATATAGAAACATATGGAATAATTCTTTACTCTAATATGGATCTTATGATCTGTTAAAATTGAATTTTAGTGTTTCAGGAATAAAATTTAATTTTGGATTTTCATGAAGTGAAAATTTATTGAAGTACAACAAATCAAATTGTGCATATAAAATATAAATGTATCATGTAAGTATATTTTTATATATTCTAATACATTAATTGAATTCCTAAAAATCAATAAAAGTAACTTAAAAAATGATATCATATTTAAAAAATATTTAATAAAACAAATTGTATTTTAAATAAAACAAAATTATAGTTTTTAGGACCTTAAATTTACATTAATCATGAAATTTCATAGGATCAATTTCCTTTATCTCCCTATATCATTATTTGTTTATTACATTGTTCTTTCATACCTTTGTCATTTATCCCACATATATTCTCCAACCTGGAAATAAAGTTAATTTTTTTCAGATAACCTTTTATATTATTATTTACATATTTTAAGTGGATTTATTTATAACCCTTTTTAGGATTTTGGTATTTAAAAAAGGAATTCTCAAATAGTGATATCATGATTTCTGAGTGCATGTTCAAATTGTGGGGCTATAATTTTTTTAATTTGTGCAGAAAGTAACACACCATTATTTTAAAAGAATATATTTTGGTTGAATAGATTATATAAAATTAAATAATGATAATAAAATATAATATAACACCATAATAATTTATAATTAAATTATTTTTAAAAAATTAAATCCCTTTGATAGCATGAGATACATGCATCACCGGGTTTAAACAAAACTCAATACTCTATCAAAATATTATTTTATAAAATTTGATTATTATAACATTGTTATTAAGTTAGAGAATATAAGTAGGGACAAATTATTTTTGAGAATATATGGTTTACACATTTTTATTTGTTATATATTGATTATAAAAATATATAAATATCATATGAAAGAAATAGAAATTATTTCTGAAAAACATGATATGTTTTTTCTAAAAGGTCATTTAGTCGTGCTTTGAACACATAATTGAAAATTAATTATTACCAAATATAGAAATTTAATTTATAAAATTAATATAATTTTTTATTTTATAATATAAAAACTATATTATGGATATTTTTTAGATATTTCAAAAATATTTCATTTTTAAATGAATAGTGAATAACATGATTTTTTTATAGAAAACTACCTTTTAATATAATTAATTTATGAGGATAAATTATTTTACAAATTAGATTTAAAGTAAATTTATTTAACTTATATTTTAATTTTACAAATTTATGTCATTTGAATTAATGTCTAATTTAATTTTGATATTTAAATGTTCTATTCTTATGAGAATTTTCTCACTCAAACCCTGGTTTTTCATCTCTGGGTATAATTTTAACAAATATTATTCCACATATGTGAAATAAATTAGAAAAAATGGATCAAATATTTTAAATAATAATACATTATATTATCTAATGGAGTCAAAATATTTTTTGTCCATTATAATTACTAATTTAATTAAATTATAATTAAAATGGTTAATGGAAAAAAATATTTATAGGGGGATAAAACTATAATGGTTAAAAGGACATAAGAACTAGTAAAACAAAACTTTTATGGAATTATATATACCTTATAATCTCTATGGGTCTATAATAAATTATTTATGTGGATTTTTCATGTGAAAAATGATTGTGTAATTAATTCTTATCAAAAATTTCATTGGTGTCCTCTCCCCCAACTTATAAATGCTCACCCACAATCCAGCCATCTTTAGACATCCAAATACTTTTTTTTGGAAAAAAAATAATAAAATAAATTTATTAAAACCCTCAAAAAATATTATATCACTTATTTTGATTATAACTACAAACAAGGAATGATTTTGTTTCAAACCAAAAGAGGTCATCCGAAGAAGATGTGATATTCTTAAACAATCATCTATATTTTATTTCGTTTTCCACATCCTTAAAATATTGTTAAAAAATTATTATATGATATATGGAGTATCTTACATATATATATATATTAGTTTTTAAAATTTACTGTCCTATACCCATAAAATCATCCATCAAATGGGTAAAAAACATGTGATCATGTGAACGACGGACTGCCACCTCGCGAATAGATGTAATTTTTTTCCCTCACCACCTTCCAAAGACTAATATAATAATAGACTAAACACATTTATATGATATTTAGAATATTATTATAATTTTTTAAATTTTAATATACCATAAAACTTCTCACATTCTAATATTTTTAAATTATGATAACTTCGCTCATTTGTATGATAGACTACCATCTCGCAAAGTTATGTGAATTATTTTTCACTTACCCTTTTGATTGAATCTAATAGGGATAAATTTTTTGAATATTTATAATATATATGAAATTATATTGATTATATAAAATTAATATATCAGAAACTTCATTTCCCTTTCTCCCATTATAGAAGTAATAACATGGATCGTGTATACGTGGGCCTTCCACTTCTATAAAGTGATGTGATCAATTGTCCATGTTCAAATTTCAATAATGAATCAAAAAATATATATAATTAAAAAAAGCAATTTTAAAATTAATATAATTTTTTAAATAATGTAATTTATAATATATACAATAACTTGAATATTCATGATAAAATACTCATGAGAAAACAATGCAACTAACTCCCAAAATAATGAATATAATGAAATATTATAACAAATATGTGGTGAAATTTTATTAAAGGATCATATATAATATTATAAATCGTAAAATGGTTCAATTATAAATTAATAAAATTATTAAAAATGTAATATGGAGTTCAAATAATGGCTAACTAAAAGGTATCATGAGGTAAGGGTTTTTATCTCAGTTTCCCCCCACAGTTTAACATTGTAATGTTATATATCTAATTGTATATATAATTTTTATATACCTAACCTTTTTTTCATTTCGTATCATTAATAATTAATAATTCATTTCATATTATGTTTTAATTAAAGTTATATTATTTAATGTGATTTGAAATGAAAATTACCCACTGTAAAGAATCTAACAACTCGATTTCTTTTCAATGGGTTATATTACTTCTTTAGTATCATTGATATTAAAATATTATGGGTGTAAATGATATAGATTATCAATTTTTTTAGTTCCAATTGTTTTATATGGATTTAAATTATATATATATATATTATTGATTCATTATTACTTCTTGCTTCAACATAATGATCTTTGTAAGGTTTTATGTCACAATTTCATTTAAATTGGGATTATTTATGTGTGAATTTACATTGATGGAAATAATTTTATTAATTTATAATAAACCAATTTTATTTTATTCACCTCTATTTATTCATGAAATAATTAATTAATATTACTATATCCCCTTATTTAGTAAACATAATTTACTAGAATTTTTTTAAAGAAAAACCAAATTATTTCATTCTTTGGTCGAAAACCATTTTCCATCAAAAATTAGGCTTTCTAAAAAAGTTTCCAATTTTTTCAACATTCCAAAAATTATTTATTAAGAAATTATTACACATGTTTAAATTTTTTACATAAAAATTTGAGATGAATATTAATTTAAATTTCCAAATGATTCATGTTTGGATTTAACATAAAATATGAAAAGAACCTTTTTTAACTTATACAGCATATACAGAATTTACCTCCCTCATTACCACTCAATGTTTTATATATTATTTTAAATGTTTCAAAAAAAATTCAATTTGTTTTTTCGAAATTTTATGTGATCATTTATATTTATAAGGTTATATTCATAACTAAAAATTTATTTTCCTCCTCAATGATATTAAATTGATTTTAATGGTTTTTCAATCTTTTAATGAGAAAAACTTTTTATTTTAAATATAATGCACATTGGATATGTTGTATTTATACCATAAATAATATTTATAAGGATTTTTTATGATCATTGTGACCAAGGAATTTATTGAAGTCACTTTATTGATTCATTTTTATAGTTACTAACTTTCTCTGGTAATATTCAAAATCTTGTGATCATTTGACAATAAATTTTCTATAAATATCTATATTATTTATCATAGATATTATTATTTGTTAAACCATATATAATTTATATATATTATATTTAAAATTGAAAAGTGTTTTATTTTAAAGGTAAATGTTGATAGATATGAATCCTTTATACAATATAGATATTTGATGATAATTCATATTGTTTATGAATTAAATTTATTTTATGATATATGAGAACTGTTTTTGATATGATGATATGGGTGGGTCCTAGTTATAGATATCCCTTCGATACATCAGTACACTCATGAGATGAATCAGTTATATTTCCTTACTAAAATGGGTTTTTAGTGTATAACTACCCATCAGTTTCAAACTATATTGTAAAGGGACTTGATAGTATAGGTATCATGATTCCTGAGATCATGATGTCTAATAATTAAGAATTCCCATTAGTAAAAATTTAGCTATTGATATCCAAAATATTTTCATAATGATATTATATCGGGATGTATTTAATTATAAATTTATTGATGAAATTGAATTATTTTTTAGTTATACACCATTCCATATAGATTATTCCTTATCTAATAATTATAGTCAATTTATTGATTAAATGGAATGTCTTCTTAGATAGTAACTTTCCATGTTGATTGTGTGGATTCATTCATGATAGTTTTGATTGTACATAACCATTGTTGTGAATTTTCCCTCGCCATTATTTTGATTCCTTTAATATGAATCTAGGAAGTGTACTATAGATGTTATTCTAGGGTAATAAAATTGAGAAAATGATGTTCTCATAATTATATTGTGTTGTAATTAGTGTATTAAAATGTAATATGGGAATCGAGTTTTTATCTGGTACTTCAAGACTACTAAACTATTCAATCCTTTGGGATGAGATCACTTATATCTTGTGAAAATGTAATAAATTAGAAATTGGATTAATTTTACTGGGATTGGATTCATTATAATATATTATTATTTGGATATGATTTAATGAAGTTTGAAGATGAAATAAATCAAATTCACGTGTTTATGAATATTTTATCTTCTTCAGTGATCCTCATTATGTTTTTACCAAAAGCCTCCATAGAAGTGAATCTTAATTAACATATGGCCTCTAGGATTTATGGTGGGAAGTATGGAAGATACTTGGGTTATGTTTGGTTAAACAACGTTTCAGTTGATTTGAGGGAAGGGGGGAGAGGGGGTGACCATTTATAAGTGGGGGAGAAGAAAAATAGAGAATTTTTAAATAAATAATGTTCTAACAACGTTTTTATCATTCTGGAGGACAAAAAAATAGGAAAATAACAATCCATTTAAGTTATGTGGTCTAAATATGGATATTAAATTTGTTTTTTAGTTGTTCTATGCTATTTTAATCCCTTGTCTTGTTAGTTTAACCACTTGTAACCCATTTTTTTCTTAACCATGAAAATTAATTTTTATTGTTCCCCCTATATGTTATTTTTTAAAATCATACTGAAATAATTAGATAATAAAAATAATACTCATTCTAAAAATGGAATCAATTTTTCAAAATTTAACTCATAGGATTTTTAGAAATCCATTTAAATTAAACCAGCAAGCTCTTCAAAAAAATTGGTTTTTCCAAAAAAAATTATTCAAATGATTATAATGAATTAATATGAGTAATAAAAGTGAAATTTAATCCAATTTCATAAAATAGATAATTTGTTATAAAATTTTTATAATTTCACATTAAAATCAATTAAACATATATTCTAACTTTGAGAATAATATAATGTAAGATCCATTTTTAATTACAAATCCATATTTTAAACTATTCATCAAAAATAAATCAATATTTTCATAAAATTTTCAAACATTCACACAAATGTAATTTTTAGATGTGAATTAATAAATTATTTTAGATAAAAAATAATTAAATTTCTAATAGTTCTCAAGATTACATCTATATTCTGTGTGCAAAGTACAACTAGACTTCCAATTTGAAAATAATTTTTTTAGATAATATTTAATTTTAATTCAAATGGTTCTTATTTTAATACTAATAAATATATATACATTGAATTTATTTTATAAATTTATAAAACTTATAATTTTGATTATTTATATATTATTATACATACCCTCCAACTTAACAGCTTGTTCATAATAGTCATGTTTAAATAATAATACTTTAATTGAGTATCACATTTTATTCAAACCTAGTGTTCTTTTCATTGAAATCCATCAGTGAGATTTAATTTATTTAACAATAAATATTTCTTAATATATTATGGTGTTAAATTTTATTCAATGATTGATTTTTTTTCATATACACAAACAAACATGGTGTTTCTATTTTAAAATATCAGGTTGTTACATTAAACTCCACTTAAATAGATTCCATACTATGAATTTAATCTTTATCTAGGTAATCTAGGGTTTAAAATTTCAAAATACCATTCTTGACACCCTGCATAATATATGTGTTGATAAACACCCCCTTTATAAGATAGGAATGTACTTATTAGGGTCATATTTAATAACACATGACTATGATTACACATAGGATAACATTGGTGGGACATGAATATATTGGGAGTGAAAAATTTTGAAATTAATTATAGAGAGTGATAGAGATCATTAGTCATAAAAAAATTTTGGTGACCAATATGAGGATAATGACTAGAAAACCATAATTCCCTAAATCATTAAATGAAAATATTTTCATCATTAATAAAGGTATTATGATAACATTTTTTTTTAAATCCATTTCCTAGAGTTGAAGACATATTTTACAGTCCATGAATATAAGGAAATATACATACTTGATATCATAATATTTCCTAAGAACAATTAAATCCTTTGGTTTTTCATTGATCAATTTTCACTTTATATGTTACTATAATACATAAATATCAAAAATTTAATTTTTTTTTAGGACTTATGAAATAAACATAACGTTTAATGGATTGTAAGATCCATAGGATAGTGAGAATACTTTCTACATTTCCCAAACTATTTTCCAAATCCAATATGGTTAGAAAAAGTTATATATATTATAAATTAATCATTAATATTCAATAGTTTCACCTATGTTAATAATAATATATTTAATAAATATTTTAACTTAATACTCATCTAAAATATGTCTAACCAAATTCAAAGTCCCAAAATAGAGAAAGAGGGTCACTAAATTTCAAAAAAAATAACTTATCATTCCCAAAACAAATATAACTATTGATTTAATATAAAATATATGTGAATGCCTTTGTCAATATAAAACACTAATGGAAATATTAATACTTACAAAAATTAAAATTTCATATTGGTCAATGTAATCCATAAATACAAAAAATGTTATAAACTCCAACAGTGATATCATAAACCATTAAATGATTAAACAAATTCAATGTCACCCATAATATCACATAAACATATATATATATATATCATTATCATATAAATATATGGATTATATTAAGGTTTATACTCCCACAATCATGTGTATTCAAAGAAGATCAACTTTCTAATCCATTGATTTTCAGGTTCATCAGTACCATTCAACATATACTCTTAAATCCTTAATTAAAAAGTAATGAAAAACAATACTTATATATTTCATAATTCATATAACCAAAATTTAATTTATTAAATACCCTTATAAAAATTTATTGAATCCAAAAACAAGTAAATTAATCATTCCACTTCATCTATAAGAATATACTAAACTTGACCTTGATCCCTTTGCTTTTTTTAGGTATATTCTATTTACATTTGCGGAATTTATTTTCATAAATACCATCCCATTAAAGAGAAATTATTTCACATTTGAAATTCATTTTATCCCTTTAAATCATGACCATGGTTTCTATTATCTCAACACTCATAGAATACTCTAATTCCCTTCACGCATGTACAAAGGTGGTTCTTTTCACAATTATTACATGTGGGAGAAACTTTATTTCTCTTTTTCCCCTTATCCATTTTTTATTATTCATACACATTCTCTATTTCTTCCATTAATTTCCATAATACTTACAGAATTTATTGTCTATATTTATTACACATGATAATATGTCCTCATATGATTTGATTTGGGAGGATACAAGTTCCCCATGAATGATTAGCTTAAGACCATTAAAGAAACGGACATCCGTACCCTTTAAATTGCATGAAATGATATGGTCCTAATTCCTTTGTATAAGAAACATTTCTAAAAAAACTTATTCTGTATATTAGAGCATAAAATTATTTATCGTACTGTATAAACCAAAAACTAGTGACATAGATAACATAAAATGAATAATTTTTGCATGGATAACCGCATCATTAAAAACATTGTTTCTTTTGGAATAATTCAAATTCATAAAATATTTTCATATCCATTATAATGTGTAGTGAATAAACTAATAATTAACCAAATAATAACCCCCAAGAGTGTCAAACAAAGTGTGTAGTAAGGCCCATTGTCGTTAACTAGTTAACACTCAAGTCATGCCCGACTTACCTTTTTCAGAGTTATTACCCCAAGTTACATATGTTCCAAAACCACATCAACTTGTAGTATCTAGATACAGATATATTACTAGAAAATACTATAATAAATATGTTATATAAGATTTATGATATTATATTATACATAGAATAATCCTTAAAATAAGTTATAGGGTTATATAACAAAATCTATGTTTTTATAAATCAAGTTCTCATGGTTTCTAAAAAACATTCTCTAGTGCCAAATCTAATAACCCAGACCCCAGTAGCCTAGATCCAATGTATAATTTATTAAATTGGGACTATATATAGGAAATAAACTCATAAAGGATCTAATATATTTTTATTCTGGGTAAACTATTCACAAACATAAAATTCACATTATATATTGAATCATAAAATACACAAATTATTTTCTTTTAAAACACCATTATTCCCCTTATCATATCCATGAATATCAATCATAAAATACTGCTGATTATATTTGGAAGAAAACATAAGTGTATTTTGATATTAGATTCTCAGTAAGGGTATGCCTATAGTAGAACTTATCATGGATAAAAAACATTATAAATATGTCAAGGTATATCTTTAAAACACATTCCATTTAAATAATAACTTGATCAAAATATAGAAAGTGTAAAGGATGATCAAATAAATCCAAATAAATAAACACATGATATTGAAAATTATCCATGGATATTATAACAAATAGAGTATTCATATCGATACAATGAACTAATCTTATAATATAGAAATGGATAATTCGAGACATATGAAACATATAGTCAAGACCATTATCTAGACAATTTAAATCTGTGGATAAAACCCTACTAATTTGGACATATAATTTGTTGCATCAGACATGTTGATTCGTGAAAGAGATATTTATAACCATTAACCACACATCACTAAAAATATCAATTCTGTCATGACATGAAATGGTTTAAAAAAATCAATATAAACATTTTTATTGAAAAAATAACATACAAAATGTTAATACATACCCAGATAAATTGACCAAAACCATAAACCATCCAGAGTAATGCTATGAATGTTAATAAAATCGTATATTCATATTTATACTCATAATATACCATTAAAATAAATAATAATGATGATAACAATACTGATTATTCCCATTGTATTATAATTACAATAATGATTTTTGGTAATTGATGAATAAAAAGACCATAAAATCCCATTAATACAATTTTGAGGCTAATAACCTTTTCAATTTATTTTTTTTAACAAAATTATTCAAAAAATATTTTTAAATTACATTTAATTTAAAATATCTTTTTAAAACATGTAAAATAAGGTTTAGAACATTGATTGGTCATGATATAAAATTATTCCTTTAATTTTGTAACTATTAAATCAATGATTCATTTCACATTTTTCGTAAAATCCATACAAAAAATATTTGAAAAACTACTTGAATATTAGTTTCGAAAAAAATTTAAAAAAAATAAATAATGGGTAATAACTTATTTAATAAATATTTTTTACAATGTTAGAAATATTTTTTGAAAATTTTTTTTATAAAATATGGTTTTGGAAGATAAAATATTTTCGATCGAAGGGATAAATGAAGTAGGATTTTCATAAAAACATTTTCTCAATAATTTTAAGTACTAGTTATTATAAATATTTTAATATTAAACGAGAAGATCAAGAATAACTATAGTATAAATAAATATAATTTTTTTGATATAAATACAAAATTATTCCCCTAAGAGACACATAAAGAAAATCATTCCAAGGTAATTATTATATTGTGAAAAAAACTTACAAATTTAGTAACTTTTGAATCATAGTCCAAAATAAAAAAAATAACATAAAATGAAATATTAAATACATTAATGACAATTTGTTGCATTATATAATATATCAAAGTGGGTATTATATATCCCCAAAAATGGAATAAGTCGTGAAAATAGAATATGTCCCATGAAAGTAAAAGTGAGACGAGAACACCTTACCTTAGGAATAATACCATTCATACATATTTTAATATAAAGACCCAGCCTTAAACATTACATAATCCAGAATTAAATAAATAATTCATATTGAGTAACTTTTTAGTTTTATAGTTTTATATAATTAGGACATAACTATTACAATACATATCGAAAATTACAAAGTAAACACTTCTACCCAGTTTCTATTTTTTCATAAAATAAAAACTCTTGAAAAAAAGTGTCATGTCTAGTTCCATGTTTTAGATATCATGACTTTTCCTTGATCCATTCCTGGACCCTATTCATCTTCAATTCCTCTGAAAAATATTTCAAAACCTTAGATGAACTTAAAAATCTCAGTAAGGGTTAAAAAAACAAATAAATAAAACATTAGTTCATCAATACATACATAAAATAATCCCTTTAACATACCTCATGAAATCATAAGATTTATAAATAACACATAGTAATCAAAAATCATAAAGTTAACATTTTCCATCTATAACATACTTACATTGTACCATTCACCCCTATGTAGGGAGTTACATTTGGAATACCCATCACAGTATATTCCCTAAATAACTAACAAGAATCATTCACGTTTACCTCTGTCACATTACCAAGTGCATTGGAGAGATATCTCAGGCTCACCCACCCTAGGTTTATCACGGAACCTCCCGTATATGTAAACAATTCCCAAGAAACATAACATATTCATAGCACATAAAACAAACATAAAGGAAAGATAAAATTTCTACATTTCAATCACAAATATATCATTTAAATATACTAACATGAAAATCCACAATCAAAACCATTTTAAATACCAAAATATGTTAAAGTTTATATTGTATTTATTTTCCTTTTTAAAAAATTAAGGCATTTTTAGGAATCCATAGATCAAATAATACTCACGGTGACAAAAAATGTCATTGTCACCACTTACGTTAAAAGAAAAATTAATTTTTTCCATTTAGTAAAACACCACATAGAAAAAGATTCCATTTGAATGAAATAAAAATTCAGAGGTATTTATACACCGTATAAAAGAAATTCATGTATAAAACAAAATATGCAACAATTAAAGGAGATTGAGACGAAGTCCCTTACCTCATGTCCCACTTGAACCGTTCATTCTTTAATCACTTGAATAATAAACTAAATTTAATTTCTACTTGGTTAAAAACATTTTTCAAGTTTATTATTTTTTTATATCACTTATTTTCATGTTATAAACATTATGTAATCATTTAAGTTAATAATGGTCATTTTGTCGATATTTAGTACTTGAGTCAAAAATGAACTTCTTCTATTTACAAGTTTTCTATGTGGTCAAAATATCATTACCTCCATATTGATATTCATGATTCAGATATAGTATATATCATATATATCTAGTATATATATGTATTTATAATAGTACACAACATTTGGAGGTAATAAATGAAATGCATCATTCATGGAGATGGAAAGTCAAACGTACTCAAGAATGCAACATTCATTTATATTTCATATTTTTAATGGAATGAAAACTTAATGATAAATCGATATATTTTAATTCCAGTATAATATCATATATAATTTCATTAACACCATCCTTTATACATTCCACATATGGAATGAATGAGTCATATCACTTTGAGGGGGTGGTAGTTCGCACTTCCTCAACTGATATTATCGCATTTACCTATTATGGAAAAAATAATGGTATAATATAAATAAAAAACACAGAAGAATAGATACAATATAATTATAATAAATATCACATATAAATACAATTCCATCATAATGTCTTCTATAAAAGGTGGTAGGAGAAGATTGAACAATCATCATTTCATGAGGCAGTAGTTCGTTATCCACAGAAACAGTATGTTCTTTACCCATTAGATGGAGGTGTGTGTATGTGTAGTTAAAATAATTCTCATAAAAACAACCTAGTATATTGAGGATACAGTTTTTGTTATAAACGAAATTAATAAAATGAGTTTAGGGGATTGGAAAAATAAAATAAAATAAAATAACTTAAAATAATATGTTACCTTTAAATCCGATAACTACCATTTGTTTGAACCAAAAAGATTTCATGAAGTGCTTTATTCCTAAGTTAAGGATTCTAGATGGAAGATATGGATCTTGAGAGATTATTTGGGAAGATTTTGGATTATCCAAGGGTCTTGAGAGGTGTGAGTAATGGGTTAGAGGTGAATGGTTTTTATAAGGGGGGGAGGGGCTCTTTATGAATGTTTGAATGTATTACTTTTTCACAAAATGATTTTCAGTTTCTAAATGTCCAAAACATATTAAAGTAAAATATAATATTCCTCTTATTAGAAATAAAATCATCCAATAAAAATTGGATAGGTTTTCAATATTTCATTAATTTTTATAATCTTATTTATTCAAATCATTCATTAATTAGGTAAACACTGCCTTATTATTGAGTCATAAATAATTATATTTATTTTATGTCTAAAAATAATAAAACAAATACCATTATATAGAAAATATTTTTAGCTTTTTAATGAATATTTATAGTCAAATAGGACTGTAACACCCCAGGTGAATAAAGAATATGATATTTTTATTTTTATACATATCTGTGAATAAAATATTAATATGACTTTAAAGGGGACGCTATGCTCTATGGCGTACCCAACACGCAACAACGAGTTTCTTGGGAATCTTACATTGCACTCTAATAATAAAATAATATTATTTTAAATGGTAGTTAACGCCTAGCCGTTGTAATGGCGGGAATGAACAGAACTAACTACCAAATTATTATATATGTTTGTCAAATATTTTTACTTTTTACAATAAATGTTAGAGGATTAAAAATGTGAATGAATCCAATTTTAAGCGTAAACATTCTAATATTCTTTAAAAGGTCGATTAACCGCCTTTTGATGGCGGACCTCTTTTAAATCCACTTTTTGACAATTTTATGTGTTATATTTGACAAAATAAAATTCTTCTTTAGAATCGGGACATCAAAATTTACTTTGTGTAAATTTTTGGTATCTTTCCGATAAAGTTTATTTTTTTAATGAATAGTGTAAAATGTTGTATTTTAATTCAAAACCACTTTTTAATCTAATTTATTTATATGATTAGATTATCATTTGAATTAGTTTTAAAGTGAAATTAGAAAATATTTTTACCATTAAATCCAATAGTGGTCATTGGAATTAATTTCACTTTGAAATCGAACTTAAACTAGTGTCAATCTTTTGATACTTATTGTTTCATAAAAACACGTTATTTGCTCTGACAGCGGGAATTAATTATTAAATTAATTAATGTGACTTATATGTTTTTAATTTTTTAAAATAGACTTCATTTTTGAATTCAGAATATCATATATAGCTTAGGGTGAATTTTTGGGATTTTTCTGAAAAACTTCCTTTTTTTGATGAATAGTGAAACCACTAAGTGATACTTATAAAAACTGATTTTTCCATTTAAATGAAATTTTGCCATCTCCGTGATTTGATTTTCAAAACTCTGTCATACATGGTTTTCATTAAGAAGTAAAATGTGGTTCAATGGGATAAAAATAATTTTTTTGTGAATAGTAACTTATTAAGTTTTTAATCGCGATTAGTGGTAATTAGTGTAGGTTAAGGTAAAAATAATGTTTTAATATTATTAAATGAACATGAAACATGTCCTAACCTCATTGGATGTGTCATGTCCGACCAATAAAACCCAAGGGTCAACTTGGGGACCCCATGAAGCCACTTTGGTTGGAAAATGACATTAATATCTTTTTATTTAAAGTTAAAGTAAAAATGAGACAAACATCAAATGTTTTACTAAAACAATTTTTACATGGGGTTATACAAATCATATTTTTGACTATAAATATTCATTGGAAAGATAAATATATTTCCTACATCATAGTATTTTTTTTATAATTTTTAGACATTAAATAAATTAAATTATTTATGACATCATGATGATGCAGCGATGACCTCATTATTTAACGATTTAAATAAAATGGAAAGATAATGTAATATCTAAGACCTAAACATGTCCAAAACCTATTTTATGAGTGTATTTAGAACCCTTATCACCTTATCCTCGAAATATATCAATTTGGGACCTTTAAAATCTGAAACTCGTTTGAAAATAAAGTAACATTTTGTAACTTTACAAGAGTGACCCTCCTCTCCTCTTATAAAAGCCCCCCACCTCTACCTCCTTACCCACACTCCAAAAGCCATTGGCTCGGCCAACCTCTGCCCATTTTGTCTCTACAATTCCTTCTCTTACTCCTTGAAGCCTCAATTTGGGCATAAGTCTTCCCAAGGAAGCCTTTGAGCTCCAACCAAAGGGAGTTCCCCGATTTTAAGGTAATGTCTTCACTTGAGTCCTTTTGTTTTATTTCGCTTCTCCAACTCCCTAAACTCTTTTTATTCATTTCTTTTATAACAAATCCAGTATCATAAATATACTAGGATGTTGTTATAAGAAGGATTCGATCTACACTTTTACACACCTACATATAATGGTTAAAGAACATACTGTTTCTGTGGATGGCGAATTTCGGCCTCCCGAAACGATGATTGTTCAACATTATTTTAACACCTTAAAAGGTGGCCATTAAGATGACACTATATTTATATGTGATATATAATATGTTTATTTTTTCCTTAAGCTTCTGTATTTTTCATTTTGTTCATACCTTTATGGTTTCCATTATGGGTAAACACGATATCTTCATTTAAGGAAGTTTGGACTTCCGCCCCCTCAAAGTGATTTGATTCGTTAATACCATATGTGGTACGTATAAAGGATATATTTAATAATATTATATATGATACCATACTGGAATTAAAATAATATTATGTGTCATTATGTTTTAATTCCATTAAATATGAAATAGAAATGGAAGTAGCGTTCATGCGTACGTACGGCTTACCGTCTCCATGAACGGTACATTTCATTTCTTATCTCAAAATGTTATGTAATATTATAAGTACATATATATAATGGATATATATGTAATATATTACATCAAAATTATGGATATAATTCCGGAATTATAACATATATATATATATATCTCATTTTGTTTTAATTCCATTAATATGACAAAAAATGAAAGTAGCGTTCATGCGTATGTATGGCCTACTGTCTCCATGAACGGTGCTTTTCGTTTTTTATCTACAAATTATATGGAATAGTATGAAATGAATATTTACTGGATATATATGATATTTTAATCATTAATACTATTCTTGAAATTATTTACTTATAACTACATGGGCAATATTTTTTCAAACAAGTTCGTTTTTGACTCATGTACCAAACATCGGCAAAAACATCTGATATGAACGAACATTATTAAATAATTATTATAACATTATAATATGTGATATGAACAGAATAATAATATCTAAAGGAATTACTTAGGCAATTATTAATTGACCAAAGTTTATTATTCAGGAATATAAAGAAACGAACAAGACAAGTTGGACTTGAGGTAAGGGATCATACTCCTCTCTTTCTTTTTAAGTACACTCTCTTATGTCATTCCTTTTAAGCTCATCTTTCTTGTTATTGGGATATTCTTTTATATTAATCTTACTGTAATTTTTATGTTCATATGATGAGAGGCCCTATTCTCTCTCATCAATCCATTTTGGAAGTTTTCAGTGGCGCCGTTAGGCTGCCAAATTTTCGTAAGAGATCTAACATCTCTCTTTCTCGTTAAGTACTCCCATTTATGTCACTTCTTTTAAGCTCCTCTTTGTTATGATGGGGGGTGTTCTTTTATATTCCTCTTTCTGTAATTTTTATTTTAATGTGATGAGATACCCTATTTGATCTCATCAATCCATTTTTGGATGTTTTAAGTGGCGTCGTTAGGCTTCCGAGTTTTCATAAGGGATTCTTCATCTCACTTTTATTCCCATGATATTTATGCTACATTTGCCACAATTTCCTTTGATTGGTGTATGTACTGACCATTATTTAACTCATTGTGTAATATTCTTTTGTTTATGATTATTTACATCAATGATGTATTATCCTTCTTTCACGGGGCGTATGTTTCGAAAGATACCCATGTCGGTAAGGGAACCTTTCACCCTCCTCTTTTTAAAAGACTTATTTTGTTATGTCTTTTAATTCACATAATATTATTTTTGGATATGTTCTTCTATATCCTTATTGATGTAAATTTTATGTCCAAGTGATGAGATACCCTTTTTATCTCTCATCAACTCTTTTTTTGAATTTTGAAGTGATGTCGTTAGGCTGTCTAATTATTGCAAGGGAACTTCTTAACCCAATTTCGATTCTTTGGGATAAGCTTGTACTACTTGAATATGTCGTTCTATGAATATGTGTGAATAACCTCTATTTGTTTTACACTTATTATCCACTTATATTTGGTGTATTAGCTTGTCACACATAAATATAATATTGATTTATCCTTAATCCAAGGATACCATCTTTGTATGGGAATTCGTCTCAATCTCCTTTCATTGACGAATATTTTGTTTTATAAACAACCTTCTTTTATACGGTGTATAAACCCCTTTTAATTTTATGTTTATCCAAAAGGAATCATTTTTATACGAAGTATTTTACTAAATGACAAAAGGGAATATTTTTGTCGTACGTATGCGGCGACAACGACTTCTCTGCCGCCGTGACCATTATTTGAGTTTCGGATTCCTCTACAAGCCATACCTTCTTTTTAAAAAGAAAAAAATAAATACCATGTTTTAATTTTCTTTTACTTTGTTATTTAAAATGGTTTTCATAATGTTTTTATATCAATGTGTTGTATTGATATCTTGTGATTGAAAGGTGGAAATGTTATGTTTCCTTTATGCGTGTTTTATGTGATACGATTATGTTGAGGTTCTTGGGAATTATTATGAAGATGGGTGGTTCCATGATAAACTAAGGGCGGGTGAGCCCGATATAGCTCTCCAATGCATTGGGTAACGCGAAGGAGTGAAACGTTAAGGTTTATCCGAAGAGATTTAGGGAATATACTGTGATGGGTATTCCAAACATAACCACGAGGGTTACTCCCTACGTAAGAATGTTATGAATGCCTCAAGTTACATTTAGGTCTTATGTTTTCTATGATTTATTCATGGTTTTATGAGGTATGTTAAAGTGCCTATGTTTTATGGGTAAAGTATGATTTCATTCTTATGTATATATGAACTCATGCTTCCTTTCCATATTTTTATAACCCTTACTGAGATTTTTATGCTCATCCCAAGTTTTTTGGAATGTTTTTCACAGGTCAAGGGAAAGGTACATGATGTGATGATAGTGTCAAGGATTTGTCAAAAAAGAATCCATGTTTTATTTTCAATATGTTTCCGTTGATGGGAAGAATAAATACTATCTTATATGTAACCACTTTGTTTAAATGTGGAATGTAATGGAAGTTTCATGATCTAATTCTCTAAAACTCTAAACCTGAAAAGATCCTCAATGTGTAATCTTGTAATAACTCAAGATTAAGTAAGGTTTAAGGTTGGGGCCTTATAGTTGGTATCAAAGTTCGGTTTAGATAACTTTAGAGGTTAGGGTATTCTCTAAGAATAAGTGATAGTACCATAATGGATAGGATTTTAGAAAGAGTCCTAGTTTTAGATAAAGTGAATGAGTAAGTCTATCTTAGTGTTTACCTTCCTCATTAGTACATGATGGTTTTGTTGATATACTCACACTGAAATTTCTGTTTTTAGTGAATGGATGGATCTAGTAGGCACCAAAGAGACAACAGGTTTGAAGGAAACTTTGGTGGTTATATGATTAAGATACTGGATAAAATGGGGGATTCAATGAGGAAACTCGTGGTTGTTCTAAACCAACTATCAAGGAGTCATGATCAACCACTTGAACCTTGGTATGTTCTGTAACGCATCATGTACGAGATGACCAATCTATGTTTAAGTTTAGGTAATAATTATAAAGGTAACAATTAGATTTTATATGATCCTTACTTTTGAGGTAATTATGGGTTATTATATGATGTGCTAGAAAATGAATGGCATGAGATAAACTTGAGGTTAAAATATGTTATGATAATTTTTGATGATTTTATCTCTTTTTGGGGAATGATTTAAGAATTATATAGTTTTGTAAAAAGGACAACACGCAGACCGTGTGACAAACCGTCGCGTTGGACAAAGCTGTGGGAATCGAACCCACAACCAAAGTGCGACTGGTATTTATCGCCTATCACTGGACTACGTGAAGTCCCTGGTTAGTTTGACCGATTATTTTTAGTTAGATGATTTTATGAATTAAGAGTAAGTTGATTTTGGGTTATTTATGAAAATGATTAACCTATCATGGAGGATATGTGATTAGGTTAATTACATTTCAATACGAGATTTTAGGAGCAATTGATGTTGTTTGGAGATAAATGTTACAATTTAACTTGGATGACTATGTGACTAAATCCTTCAAATATTTGGATTTCAATCTTAGATTGCTTTACTTTGAAAAATTTTATGGACAAATTGTTTATCGGATGGTCCCCGTCGAACTTTGGGTTTTATTGGACAAATTTTGGAGATTAATAATAGATTTTCTTTTTATAAAGGGTTATCCTTTTCTGGATTATCTGATCTTGTACTAACCTTTTTGGTTTTGGTTTTGGTTAAAGTATAAAGACAGGGGAAGTATATAGTTCTCTTTTGTGGATTAGGTGACTCTGTAGAAGTTGATTATAGTACTCTTAATGCGAATAAGTCTCCCTAAATACTCGTCTTTTGGAAAAAAATATGAGTTTGATTAAGGAATCTAGTAAAAGTTGAAAGTCAACATGATAAGTGATTATGTTTCCTTATGAATAAATTCCTCAATAAAAAGTAACTTAATACAAAAATGTTGTCTATTAACTTTTCCTACTGGGGAACCCAACACCTTTTAACCCATCACAAGTTTGTGATTTTCTTATTGTTAACTTTTTCCTAAACATGTTTTCTATCACTCTCCATCAGAACAGGACCCTTTGTTTTCTCCTCCATGTCCATGTTTTCCTACATGGAATCCTAGTATGGGTTAACTTGGGTGACCTCTATACTTATCTTTCTTTATTTTAAAGTGATTGTTTTACAGACTCTTGTTTCGATGTGGGATTTTCAATGAAGTTTCCGAGCCCAATTTTAAAATTGTGAGGATGCAATTCCCAAAAGGGGGGAAGGATGTAACACCCCAGGTGAATATAGAATATGATATTTTTATTTTTATCCATATTTTTGAATAAAATATTAATATGACTTTAAAGGGGACGCTATGCTCGATGGCGTACCCAACACGCAACAACGAGTTTCTTGGGAATCTTATGTTGCACTCTAATAATAAAATAATATTATTTTAAATGGTAGTTAACGCCTAGCCGTTGTAATGGCGGTAATGAACAGAACTAACTACCAAATGATTATATATGTTTGTCAAATATTTTTACTTTTTACAATAAATGTTAGAGGATTAAAAATGCGAATGAATCCAATTTTAAGCATAAACATTCTAATATTCTTTAAAAGGTTGATTAACCGTCTTTTGATGGAGAACCTCTTTTAAATACACTTTTTGAAAATTTTATGTGTTATATTTGAAAAAATAAAATTCTTCTTTATAATTGGGACATCAAAATTTACTTTGTGTAAATTTATGGTATCTTTCCGATAAAGTTCATTTTTTAATGAATAGTGTAAAATGTTTTATTTTAATTCAAAACCTCTTTTTAATCTAATTTATTTATATGATTAGATTACCATTTGAATTGGTTTTAAAGTGAAATTAGAAAATATTTTTACCATTAAATCCAATAGTGGTCTTTGGAATTAATTTCACTTTGAAATCGAACTTAAACTAGTGTCAATCTTTTGATACTTATTGTTTCATAAAAACACGCTATTTGCTCTGACAGCGGGAATTAATTATTAAATTAATTAATGTCACTTATATTTTTTGAATTTTGTAAAATAGACTTCATTTTTGAATTCGGAATATCAAATATAGCTTAGGGTGAATTTTTGGGATTTTTCTGAAAAACTTCAATTTTTGATGAATAGTGAAACCACTAAGTGGTACTTATAAAAACTGATTTTTCCATTTAAATGAAATTTTTCCATCTCTGTGATTTGATTTTCAAAAATCTGACATACATGGTTTTCATTAAGAAATAAAATTTGGTTCAATGGGATAAAAATAATTTTTTGGTGAATAGTTACTTATTTTGTTTTTAATCAGAATTAGTGGTAATTAGTGTAGTTTAAGGTAAAACTAATGTTTTAATAATATGAAATGAACTTGACACATGTATTAATCTCATTGGATGTGTCATGGCCGACCACGAAAACCCATGGGTCAACTTGGGGACCCCATGAAGCCACTTTGGTTGGAAAATGACATTAATATCTTTTTATATAAAGTTAAAGTAAAAATGAGACAAAGATGAAATGTTTTACTAAAACACTTTTTACATGGGGTTATACAAATCAGATTTTTGACTATAAATATTAATTGGAAATATAAACATATTTCCTACATCATAGTATTTTTTTTATAATATTTAGACATTAAATAAATTAAATTATTTATGACATCATGATGATGCAACGATGACCTCATTATTTAACGATTTAAATAAAATGGAAAGATAATGTAATATCTAAGACCTACACATGTCTAAAACCTATTGGATGAGTGGATTTAGAACCCTTATCACCTTATCCTCTAAATACATCAATGTGGGACCTTTAAAATACGAAACTCTTTTGAAAATAAAGTAACATTTTGTAACTTTACAAGAGTGCCCCTCCTCTCCTCTTATAAAAGGCCCCCACCTCTACCTCCTTACACACACTCCTAAAGCCTTTGGCTCGGCCAACCTCTGCCCATTTTTTCTCTCCACTTCCCTCTCTTACTCCTTGAAGCCTCACTTTGGGCAGAAGTCTTCCCAAGGAAGCCTTTGAGCTCAAACCAAAGGGAGTTACCCGATTTTAAGGTAATGTCTTCACTTGAGTCCTTTTGTTTTATTTCGCTTCTCCAACCCCCTAAAATCTTTTTATTCATTTCTTTTGTAAAAAATACAGTATCATAAATATACTAGGATTTTTTTATAAGAAGTATTCGAGCTTCACTTTCACACACCTACATCTAGTGGTTAAAGAACATACTGTTTCCGTGGATGGCGAATTTCGGCCTCCCGAAACGATGATTGTTCAACATTCTTTTAACACCTTAAAAGGTGGCCATTAAGATGAAACTATATTTATATGTGATATATAATATGCTTATGTTTTCCTTAAGCTTCTGTATTTTTCATTTTTTGCATACCTTTATGGTTTCCATTATGGGTAAACGCGATATCTTCATTTAAGGAAGTGCAGACTAGCGCCCCCTCAAAGTGATTTGATTCGTTAATACCATATGTGGTACGTATAAAGGATATATTTAATAATATTATATATGATACCATACTATAATTAAAATACTATTATGTATCATTTTTTTTAATTCCACTAAATATGAAATAGAAATGGAAGTAGCGTTCATGCGTATGTACGGCTTACCGTCTCCATGAACGGTACATTTCATTTCTTATCTCAAAATGTTATGTAATATTATAAGTACATATATATAATGGATATATATGTAATATATTACATCAAAATTATGTATATAATTCTGTAATTATAACATATATATATATATATCTCATTTTGTTTTAATTCCATTAATATGACAAAAAATGAAAGTAGCGTTCATGCGTACGTACGGCCTACCGTCTCCATGAACAGTGCTTTTCGTTTTTTATCTCCAAATGATATGGAATAGTTTGAAATGAATATTTACTGGATATATATGATATTTTAATTATTAATACTATTCTGGAAATTATTTACTCATAACTACATGGGAAATCTTTTTTCAAACAAGTTCGTTTTTGACTCATGTACCAAACATCGACAAAAACGTCTGATATGAACTAACATTATTAAATAATTATTATAAAATTATAATATTTGACATGAACTGAATAATAATCTCTAAATGAGGTAATTTGGCAATTATTAATTGACCAAAGTTTATTATTCAGGAATATAAAGAAACGAACAAGACAAGTTGGACTTGAGGTAAAGGATCCTACTCCTCTCTTTCTTTTTAAGTACACTCTCTTATGTCATTCCTTTTAAGCTCATATTTCTTGTTATTGGGATATTATTTTATATTAATCTTACTGTAATTTTTATGTTCATATGATGAGAGGCCCTATTCTCTCTCATCAATCCATTTTTGAAGTTTTCAGTGGCGCCGTTAGGCTGCCGAATTTTTGTAAGAGATCTAACCTATCTCTTTCTCGTTAAGTACTCCCCTTTATGTCACTTATTTTAAGCTCCTCTTTGTTATGATGGGGGATGTTATTTTATATTCCTCTCTTTGTAATTTTTATTGTAATGTGATGAGATACCCTATTTGATCTCATCAATCCATTTTTGGAAGTTTTAAGTGGCGTCGTTAGGCTGCCGAGTTTTCGTAAGGGATTTTTCATATCACTTTTATTCCCATGAGATTTATGCTACATTTGCCACAATTTCCATTGAGTGGTGTATGTACTGACCATTATTTTACTCATTGTGTAATATTCTTTCATTTATTAGTATTTACATCAATGATGTATTATCCTTCTTTCACGGGGCGTATGTTTCGAAAGATACCCATTTCGGTATGGGAACCTTTCACCCTCTTTTTAAAAGACTTATTTTGTTATGTCTTTTAATTCACATAATATTATTTTGGGATATATTCTTCTATATCCTTATTGATGTAAATTTTATGTCCAAGTGATGAGATACCCTTTTTATCTCTCATCAACTCTTTTTCTGAATTTTGAAGTGACATTGTTAGGCTGTCTAATTATTGCAAGGGAACTTCTTAACCCAATTTCGATTCTTTGGGATAAGCTTGTACTCCTTAAATATGTCGTTCTATGAATATGTTTGAATAAACTCTGTTTGTTTTACACTTAATATCCACTTATATTTGGTTTATTATCTTGTCACACATAAATATGTAATTGATTTATCCTTAATCCAAGGATACCATCTTTATATGGGACTTCGTCTCAATCTCCTTTCATTGAGGCATATTTTGTTTTATACACAAACTTCTTTTATACGGTGTATAAACCCCTTTGACTTTTACGTTTATCCAAAAGGAATCATTTTTATACGAAGCATTTTACTAAATGACAAAAGGGAATGTTTTTGTCGTACGTATGCGGCGACAACAACTTCTCCGCCGCCGTGACCATTATTTGAGTTCCGGCTTCCTCTACAAGCCATACCTTCTTTTTAGAAAGAAAAAATAAATACCATGTTTTAATTTTCTTTTACTTTGGTATTTAAAATGGTTTTCATAATGTTTTTATATCAATGTGTTGTATTGATATCTTGGGATTGAAAGGTGGAAATGTTATGTTTCCTTTATGCATGTTTTATGTGATACGATTATGTTGAGGTTCCTGGGCATTATTATGAAGATGGGTGGTTCCATGATAAACTAAGGGCGGGTGAGCCCGATATAGCTCTCCAATGCATTGGGTAACGCGAAGGAGTGAAACGTTAAGGTTTCTCCGAAGAGATTTAGGGAATATACTGTGATGGGTATTCCAAACGTAACCAAGAGGGTTACTCCCTACATAAGAATGTTATGAATGCCTCAAGTTACCTTTATGTGTTATGTTTTCTATGATTTATTCATGGTTTGATGAGGTATGTTAAAGTTCCTATGTTTTATGGGTAAATCATGATTTTGTTCTTATGTATATATGAACTCATTCTTCCTTTCCATATTTTTATAACCCTTACTGATCTTTTTATGCTCATCCCAAGTTTTCTGAAATGTTTTTCACAGGTCAAGGGAAAGTTAAATGATGTGATGATAGTGTCAAGGATTTTTCAAGAAAGAATCCATGTTTTATTTTCAATATGTTTCCGTTGATGGGAAGAATGAATACTATCTTTTATGTAACCACTTTGTTTAAATGTGGAATGTAATGCAAGTTTCATGATCTAATTCTCTAAAACTCTAAACCTGAAAAGATCTTCAATGTTTAATCTTGTAATAACTCAATATTAAGTAAGGTTTAAGGCTGGGGCCTTATAAGGACAATTATATAACCACACATTTAAATTTTTTAACAAAATAATACAGGTTTGTGATATTTTTTTTACTTTAAATTAAACGTTATTAATATCATTATCTTACCCAAGTTTCATTAAAGGGACATAAGTCTCACCCAAAGATCTTCTTTTTCAGCCATTACTCATCCAATAAGGTTAGGACATGTGTTGTGGTAAGTTTATATTATTATAATATTGATTTTACCTTGAATTACCCTATTTACCTTTAACCACGGTAAATAAAAGTCAAAAGTTACTATTAAATAAAAAATATATTCATCTTATTGAACCCCATTTTACTTAATAATAATAAAACTTTATGTCATATTTTCGAAATTCAATTTAAATATGTGGTAAAATTTCATTTAAATGAAAAAGTCAGTTTTTAAACTACTACTCAGGGTTTTCACTATTCATAAAAAATTGAAGTTTTTCAGAAAATACCAAAAATTTAACCTAAGTTATATTTCATATTCTGAGTTCAAAAATGATGTCTATTTGACTAAATTCAAAACATAGAAATTAATTTAATTTATTTAAAATTAATTCCCGCTGTTAAAATAAAAATCGTGTTTTTAGGAAATAATAACTATCAAAAGATTGACACTTGTTTGTGTCCAATTTCAAAGTGAAATTACTTCCAATAACCAACATTGGATTAAAGATTAAAAATATAATCTAATTACACTTTAAAACCATTAAAAATATAATCTATCCATATAAATAAATTAGATTAAAAGGCAGTTTTGAATTAAAATACAGTATTTTTCACTGTTCATTAAAAATGAATTTTATTAGAAAAATACCAAAAATTCACCCAAATTAAATTATGATGTCCTGAATCTAAAGAAGAATTTTATTTTGTCAAATATTACATATAATAGTGACCAAAACAAGATTTAAATATGGTTCTCCCTAAAAAGGTGGTAAATCGACCTATTAAATAATATTAAACTATTTGTGCTTAAAATTAGATTAATTCACATTTTAAGCCTCTAAATTTTATTAGATAAATGTAATTTCTATTCATTCTAACCAATATAAATAATATGTATTATCTACCATTTAAAATAATATTTTATTTTTATTTTTCATTATGACACAGCATTGAGTGTAACATTAGACTTCAAAGAAACCTGTGTTGCGTATCGGGTACGCCATTGAACATAACATCCCCTTAAAAAAATTAATATATAATTAAAAAATTAAAATGCATTGTTCTTTATTTACTTGGGATACTACATCCTTCCCTCCCTTTTGAAACTTACATCCTCTCAATTCTATTCACTTATCAAATAAGTTGGGGTATTTATCCATCGTAGCATTTTCGAATTCCCACATTGCCTCATCAACCATATGGTTTTTTCACAAAACATTTATCCAATCAATTACCTTATTCCACAACACTTTCTCTCTTCAGTCAAGAATCGGTACTGGTTGTTCCTCATAAGAGAGATTGTCTTCCAACTGAACTACCTCTGGGCTCAGAACATGAGATGGATTCGGCATATACTTTCTCTACATTGATATAAGAAAAACATTGTGTACCTAGGATAAACACGGAGGTAAAGACACTCTATTGGAAACTGATCCAAATTTGTCTAGGATTTCATAAGGTCTAATGAACCTCAGACTCAACATTCCCTTCATACCAAAATGCATCACACTTTTCCATGAAGAAACTTTTAGAAATACATGATCACCTACCTCAAAAAAAATCCCTCCTCTGGTTATCCACATAACTTTTATGATAACACTGAGTTGTTCTCATGTTATTCTGAATCAACTAAAAATTTTTTCCATCTCTTCTACCATTTTTTGTCCCATCAACTTCTTTTCCCCTACTTCATCTAAAAAATATGGAGTTTGACACTGTTTCCCATATAATGCCTCAAATGGATCCATCTGTATACTAGAATGACAAATGTAATTATGTGAAAATTCAACAAAAGTAATATGTTGGTCCCAACTTCACTAGTAGTCCAGTGAACAAGCATGTAGCATATCCTCCAAGGTCTGAATTGTTTGTTCTGACTGCCCATCTCATTAAGGATGAAAAGTTGTACTAAAATTTAATTCAGTAGCCAACAACTTCTAAAGGCCATTCCAAAAGATATAAGTAAACTTAGGATCATGATCAGATACAATGGAGAGGGGAACTCCATGAAACCTGACTATCTCTTTAACATACTACCGAGAAAGTTGATCTAGAGAAAAAGTATCATGAATAGGAATGAAATGAGCAGATTTAGTCAATCGATCAATAATAACCCATATTACATTATTACCACAAGATTTCTTTGGTAATCCCACAACGAAGTCCATGGATATATTTTCCCATTTCCACTCTAGCACTGGTGAATACTGAAGCTTCCCTTTTGGTAATTTCTTCACTGCTTTAACCAATTGACAAGTCAAACACTTCATAGTAAAGTCAGAAATATCTCTTTTCATTCTATCCCACCAGTAATACTCCCGAAGATTTCTGTACATCTTAGTACTGACAGGATGAATTGAAAATAGGGAACTATGAGCTTTACATAATAAATCATTCTTCAACTTTGAATCACAATTCTCACATAATCTCTTCCCAAACCTCAAAACATAATCATTATCAATGTTAAAATCAGGCATCTTACCCTTATGAACCAACTCTACCTTTTTCTTCAACTCACTGTCTTCCTTTTGTACATGCTTCACTCTGTCTGATATAGATGATTTCACTAACACCTAAAACAAAACAGAGAAATTTCCTACACAAATATCTTCTATTCCAAAGCTCATCAAATCAAAAACAAAAGGATCTCGTTCCAAATATAGCATGGTTAATAAAGCATTACTTTTTTGACTCAAAGCATCGGCCACATCATTTTCTTTTCCCAGATGGTAATGGATCATGCAATCATAATCCTTGATTAATTCTAGCCATCTCATTTATCAAATGTTCAATTTTTTTTATGAATAAATACATCAACCTTTTTTGATCAGTATATAGTTCCCACTTTACTCCATACATATGATGCCTCTAAATTTTTAAATAAAAAACAACAGCATCTAATTATGAATCATGTGTTGGATAATTTAACTCAAGAGGTTTCAATTGACATAAAACATAAGCAATTACCTGATCTTTTTTCATTAGGACCCAACCAAGTCCTTTCAATGAAGAATCATTGTAGATAAAGAACTCACCATTTCTGGAAGTCAGTGACAAAACAGAATCATTCACCAATCTTCTTTTTAATTTCTAAAAACAATTATCACATTGTTTTGTCCAAATGAACATAACACTATTTTGAGTTAACTTAGTCATTGGACTAGATAACCGTCAAAATTTTTCAACAAACCTCCAATAATAACCCACCAAACCAATAAAACTGTAGATTTTGGTTATATTTGGGGGTCTTGGCCATTCTTCAACAGCGTTTGTTTTAGCATGATCAATAGTTATTCTATTTTTTGAAATAATGTGACCAAGGAATGAAATTTGTTATAACCAAAACTCACACTTTCTGAATATCCCAAAAAGTTTCTTTTATTTTAAGGTTTGAAAGGAAACCCTTAAATGACATTCATTTTCCTATTTACCTTTTGAATAAACCAAAATATCATCAATGAACTCAACCAAAAACTTATCCAGGAATTCACAGAAAATTATTTTCATAAGATTCATGAATACAGCCGGTGCATTGGTTAATCGAAAAGGCATAACCACAAATTTATATTGTCCAAATCTAGTACGAAATGTGGCCTTTAAAATGTCTGCTTTCTATACTTTAAACTAATGGTACCCTGACATTAAGTCAATCTTCGAAAAATACTGAGCTCCTAGGAGCTGATTAGACAAATCATCTATATGAGGCTGAGGATACATTTTCTTGAAATTTATGTTATTAAATGTTCTATAATCAATGCAAAGTCTCATTGAACCATATTTCTTTTTAAAAACAATACAAGAGCACCCAATGGTGATGTGTGTGGTCAAATGAAACATTTATCTAATAAATACTGTAATTAATTCTTTAATTCTAAAAGTTCAATTTGAGACGTTTGATATGGGGATTTTGAAATTGAATTATAATTAAGAATTAATTCAACAATAAATTCAACTTCTCGATCAGGTATTGTACCAGGAAACTTATCAGGAAAAACATCACGATACTCTTTTACCACTGGCACATTATTAATCTGGATAGTTCCTTTATTTTAAACAATATGTGAAAGGTAACATTTATTTCCATATTTTACTAGTTTCTCATCTTCCTGGTATATTATCAAAAGTAAGGGTTCATTATTGTATACAAACTAAATATATTTTTGTAAATAAACCTCTTTAACTCTACAGTCAATATTAGCATGATAAACAGAAATCCAATCCATACCCAAAATAACATCAAACTCTTCTAGAGGCAAAACATTAATTTTTGAAGGAAGATTATTTTCACACAAAAGGATGTGAAGGTTATTATAATTTCTTTTTGTCTCAAAATTTTCCCCGGTGTTTTTACCATAAGTTCAAGATTCATATCTTGATATAGAATTACCAATTTATAAGAAAACTTCTCAGAAATGAACAAATGTGTAGACCCTAAATCAAACAATACATTGGCATAATTTGAACAAACAAACAGTGTACGTGATAATAATTCATTTAATGGACCAACATATACTGAAGTAGTTGAAAATGATTTCACCACCCCATTATACTGGTAGTCGGGTTTCTTTCCTTCAGTTGAGTTCTTCGTTGGACACTAATTTGTATAATGACCCATTTCATTGCACTTAAAATATTTTATTAACTGTAAATCAGATTTTGTCATGCCATTATCATGATCTTTTTCAGTGAAATTACAAGCCTTATGTACCATTTTACCATATTAGAAACACTTACCAAAATTAAAAAGACATTCCCCATAATGCTTTTTACAACAATGTTCACTAATTGTAAATAGAATTTTCTTACCATCAGACTTTTTTGATGAGTTCTTCCCTTTCATTTTCAACCTCAACCTCTTATTCTATTGTTTTTAAAGAAAAAATTATCATTGGAAAACTAAATTTCCACCTTTTCCGCACATCAAACAAGTTTTTCATAACTTTTTAACTCATTAAAGATAAATCCCTTCGATACACTTCCATTAATCCTGAGTAAAAATAGTGGATTTAATATCAATATCTCGTAGGAAATATGGAGCATACCTTTCAGTCGAGTGAATTTTTTTTCATAAGCATCCACTGAGTCAACCTCTTTTCTCAATTTAAGGATTTTTTTCCATCCTAAGACAAAACACCTTGGGAAAATATTTCTCAAGAAACATACATTTTAATTAATCCTAATCGAGAGAATCAAACTCCTCATTATCCCTGATATTTTTCAGCATCGACCACCACTGATTAGCTTTACCTTTAAAATTGTAAACAGCAAGACTATCCTTTTGATGTTCTCAATACCCCATGAAATCAGAAATCTACTTCAGTGATTTAATCCCCATTTCATCTAGCACATGGTCAGATTATCTTCAAAATTATAAGGGATGTTTCCTCAGGAAATGATCCACTACTTACATGTTCCTATGTGGTTGATCTGGATGATCTCATGCATGGATACCACCACCATTTATAGCATGATTCAATTGTGCAATCACTATGAAAAACTATTCAGTTCTAATTCCAACCATCTCAGGTTTCTAATTTGGATGGTTGTCTTCCTCCTGATGTCATCCCATCACAGCTTCCCTATTTCTTTCTAAGGAAACCCATTTTTTACACAGAAATATCTTAACATAAATTAATTTATGGATATTAGTTTAACAATACCTTTTCTCGTAAATTTATCTAAATAGACCTATGATACCAACTATAAAGACCCATCCTTAAATACTACCTAATTATGAATTAAATGAATAGTTCACATTGAAGATCATTTCTGGTATAGAATTTTAGAGAATTAGGCCATAACTATTACATTACATCTCAAAAATTACCAAGTAGACACTACTACTCAGTTTCCATTTTTTCATAAAATAAAAACTCTTGAATAAAAGAGTATTGTATAGTTACATGTTTTAGACAGCATGACTTTTCCCTGATCCCATCCTTGACCATATTCATCTTTAAGTCCTTTGAAAAACATGTCAAATCTTTTCATGAGAATAAAAATATTAGTAAGGGTTAAAAAACAAAGAAAGAAAACATTAGTTCACAAATACATACATAACATAATCTCTTTAACATACCTCATGAAATCATAAGATTTATAAATAACACATAGTAATCAAACATCATAAAGTTAACTTTTTCCATCTATAACATACTTACATTGTACCTTTCACACCCATGTAGGGAGTTACATTTGGAATACCCATCATAGTATATTCCCTAAATAACTATCAAGAATCATTCAAGTTTACCTCTGTCACATTACCGAGTGCATTGGAGAGCTATCTCGGGCTCACCCGCCCTAGGTTTATCACGGAACCTCCCGTATATGTAAACAATTCCCAAGAACCATAACATATTCATAGCACATAAAACAAACATAAATGAAAGATAAAATTTCTACATTTCAATCACAAATATATCATTTAAATATACTGACATGAAAAATACACTATCAAAACCATTTTAAATAGAAAAATATGTAAATGTTTATATTGTATATATTTTCCTTTTAAAACATTAAGGCATTTTAAGGAATCCATAGATCAAATAATACTCACGGCGACAAAAAATGTCATTGTCACCATTTACGTTAAAAGAAACATTAATTTTTTCCATTTAGTAAAACCCCACATAGAAAAAGATTCCCTTTGAATGAAATAAAAATTCAGAGGTATTTATACACCGTATAAAAGAAAGTCATGTATAAAACAAAATATGCCTCAATAAAAGGAGATTGAGACGAAGTCCCTTACCTCATGTCCCACTTGAACCGTTCATTCTTTAATCACTTGAATAATAAACTAAATTTAATTTCTTCTTGGTTAAAAACATTTTTCAAGTTTATTATTTTTTTTATATCACTTATTTTCATGTTGTAAACATTATGTAATCATTTAATTTAATAATGGTCATTTTGTCGATATTTAGTACTTGAGTCAAAAATGAACTTCTTATATTTACAAGTTGTCTATGTGGTCAAAATTTCATTACCTCCATATTGATATTCATGATTCAGATACAGTATATATCATATATATCCAGTATATATATGTATTTATTATAGTACATCACATTTGGAGGTAATAAATGAAATGCATCATTCATGGAGATGGTAAGTCAAACGTACGCAAGAATGAAACATTCATTTATATTTCATATTTTTAATGGAATGAAAACTTAAAGATAAATAGGTATATTTTAATTCCATTATAATATCATATATAATTTTACTAACTCCATCCTTTATACGTTCCACATATGGAATGAACGAGTCATATCACTTTGAGGGGGTGGTAGTTCGCACTTCCTCAATTGAAATTAACGCATTTACCTATTATGGAAAAAATAATGGTATAATATAAATGAAAAATACAGAAGAATAGATACAATATAAATATAATAAATATCACATATAAACACAATTCCATCATAATGGCCTCTATAAAAGGTGGTAGGAGAAGATTGAACAATCATCGTTTCGTAAGGCAGTAGTTCGTTGTCCACAGAAACAGTATGTTCTTTACCCATTAGGTGGAGGTGTGTGTATGTGTAGTTAAAATAATTCTCATAAAAACAACCTAGTATATTGAGGATACAGTTTTTGTTATAAAATAAATTAATAAAATGAGTTTAGGGGATTGTAAAAATAAAATAAAAGAAAATAACTTAAAATAAGATGTTACCTTTAAATCCGATAACTACCATTGGTTTGAACCCAAAAGATTTCATGAAGTTCTTTATACCTATGTTAAGGATTCTAGATGGAAGATATGGATCTTTAGAGATTATTTGGGAAGATTTTGGATTATCCAAGGGTCTTGTGAGGTGTGAGTAATGCGTTAGAGGTGAATGGTTTTTATAAGGGGGAGGAGGGGCTCTTTAGGAATGTTTGAAAGTATTACTTTTTTACATAATGATTTTCAGTTTCTAAATGTCCTAAAAATATTAAAGTAAAATATAATATTCCTCTTGTTCGAAATAAAATCATCCAATACAAATTGGATATGTTTTGGATATTTCTTCAATTTTTATAATCTTATTTATTTAAATCAATCATTAATTAGGTAAACACTGCATCATTATTGAGTCATAAATAATTTTATTTATTTGATGTCTAAAAATCATAAAACAAATACCATGATATAGGAAATATTTTTAGCTTTCTAATGAATATTTATAGTCAAATAGGACAATTATATAACCACACATTTAAATTTTTTTAACAAAATAATACAGGTTTGTGATATTTTTATTTTTACTTTAAATTAAATGTTATTAATATCATTATCTTACCCAAGTTTCATTAAAGTGACATAATTCTCACCCAAAGATCTTCTTTTTAAGCCATTACTCATCCAATAAGGTTAGGACATGTGTTGTGGTGATTTTATATTATTATAATATTGATTTTACCTTAAATTACACTATTTACCTTTAACTGTGGTAAATAAAAGTCAAAATTTACTATTCAATAAAAAAATATTCATCATATTAAACCCCATTTTACTTACTAATAACAACAATTTATGTCGGATTTTCGAAATTCAATTTACAGATGTGGTAAAATTTCATTTAAATGAAGAAATCAGTTTTTAAACTACTACTAAGTGTTTTCACTATTCATAAAAAAATTGAAGTTTTTCAGAAAAATACCAAAAATTTAACCTAAGTTATATTTCATATTCTGAGTTCAAAAATGATGTCTATTTGACCAAATTCAAAACATAGAAATTTCATTAATTTATTTAAAATTAATCCTCGTTGTCAAAACAAAAATCGTGTTTTTAGGAAATAATAACTATCAAAAGATTGACACTTGTTTGTGTCCAATTTCAAAGTGAATTTACTTCCAATAGACAACATTGGATTAAAGAGTAAAAATATAATCTAATTACACTTTAAAAACAATAAAAAGTTAATCTATCCATATAAATAAATTAGATTAAAAGGCAGTTTTGAATTAAAATACAGTATTTTTTACTATTCATTAAAAATGAATTTTATTAGAAAAATACCAAAAATTCACCCAAATTAAATTATGATGTCCCGAATCTAAAGAAGAATTTTATTTTGTCAAATAGAACATATAATAGTGACCAAAACAAGATTTAAATATGGTTCTCCCTTAAAAGGTGGTAAATCAACCTATTAAAGAATATTAAACTATTTGTGCTTAAAATTATATTAATTCACATTTTAAGCCTCTAACTTTTATTGGATAAATGTAACTTTTGGAATCCATAACATACTTACTTTGTAGGTCTCACAGCCACATTAGGAGTTACATTTGGAAAACCGATCACATTATATTACCTAAATCTCTTATGATAAACATTCATGTTTACCTCCATCACGTTACCTAATGCATTGGAGACCTATCTTGGGCTCACCTACCCTAGGTTTATCACAGATCCTCTCATAAACATAA
Organism: Viscum album; assembly: GCA_963277665.1. Classification (NCBI taxonomy): domain Eukaryota; kingdom Viridiplantae; phylum Streptophyta; class Magnoliopsida; order Santalales; family Viscaceae; genus Viscum; species Viscum album. The sequence goes on from OY728136.1 coordinate 1,271,155,486, forward strand.
AAAATTCACAAGAACCATAACATATTAATAGCACATAAAAAAACATAAAGGAAAGATAACATTTCCACAATTCAATAAAAAATATATCAATTAAATATATTGACATAACAAATCCCTTTTCAAAACCATTTTCAATACCAAAATACATAAAATATTATATGGTATTTATTTTCCTTTTAAAATCATTACAGCTTTCTATGGAATCCAAAGACCAAATAATACTCGTGGTGACAAAAAAGGTCATTGTCACCGCTTACGTTAAAAGAAAAATTCTTTTTTGTAATTTAACAAAATGCCTCATAGAAAAATATTCCCTTTGAATTAAATTAAAATTTAAAGGTTTTTATACACCATATAAAACAATGTTGTGTATAAAAAAAAATATGCCTCAATAAAAGAAGATTGAGACGAAGTCCCTTACCTCGTTTCCTACTTGAACCATTCATTCTTTAATCTCCTGAATAAGAAACTAAAGTTAATTTCTACTTTCGTAAGAACCATTTTTCGAGATTATTATTCTTTTTATATCACTTATTTACATGTAATAAACATAATGTAATCATTTTTGTTAATAATGGTTATTTTGTCGATATTTGGTAATTTAGTCAAAAATGAACTTCTTATATTTACAAGTTGTCCATGTGGTCAAAATTTCATTATCTACATAATGATATTCATGATTTATATATCATATATATCCAGTATATATATATGTATTTATAATATTACATAACATTTTGAGGTAAGAAATGAAATGCACTGTTCATGGAGACGGTAAGTCGTACGTACGCATGAACGCTACTTTCATTTCTATTTCGTATTATTAATGGAATGAAAACATATTGATAAATAGTTATATTATAATTCCAGTATTATATCATATATAATTTCATTAACTTTTTCCTTTATACATCCATGTATGGCATGAATGAGTCACATCACTTTGAGGGGCAGTAGTCCGCATTTCCTCCAATGAAATTATCACGTTTACCCATTATGGAAACCATAAAGGTGTGCTATTAATGAAAAATAAATAAGAAAAAAGTTAAAATAAATATAATATATAATACATATAAATATAGTTTCATCATAATTGCCACCATAAGAGGTGGTAAGAGAATATAGAACAATCATTGTTTTGCGAGGAAGTAGTTTGACGTCCACAGAAATAGTATGGTCTTTATCCATTAGATGGAGGTGTGTGGATGTGTAGTTCGAATAATTATCATAAAAACAACCTAGTATATTAATGATATTGGTTTTTTTTATAAAATAAAGTAATAAAAAAAGTTCATTGGGTTGGAGATGTAAAATAAAATAAAATAACTTTAAAGAAGACGTTAGCTTTAAATCGGGTAACTACCTTTTGTTTGAACCAAAAGGATTTCTTGAAGTGCCTTCTGCCTAATGTAAGGAATCTAGGTGGAGGAGAGAGATCTTCATAGATTATTTGAGAAAAGTTTGGATGAGACAAGGGGATTTAGAGGTGTGAGTAATGGGTTAGGGGTGATGCCTTTTTATAAGGGTGAGGAGGGGCTCTTTAGGAACGTTTGAAATTATTAATTTTTTATATAATTATATCAGGTTTATAAAGGTCCAAAACTTATTAACGTAGAAAATAAGATGACTCTTGTTAGAAATAAAATCATCCAATATGAATTTTATAGGTTTTGGATATTTGTTTAATTTTTATAATCTTATTTATTTAAATCATTCATTAATTAGGTAAACACAGCATCATTATTATGTCACAAATAATTTTCTTTATTTGATGTCTAAAAATTATAAAAAAAATACCATGATGTTGGAAATATTTTTATATTTCTAATGAATTTTTATAGTAAAATATATCAATTATATAACCCTACATTAAAATTGTTTTATCAAAATAATACATGTTTATGATATTTTTATTTTTTATTTTAAATAAAAAGTTATTAATATCATTATCTTACCCAAGTGGCTTTAAAAGGCCAAAAGTCTCACCCAAGTATTTTCTTGGTCAGGCATTTCTCATCCAATAAGGTTAGGACATGTGTTAATGTAATTTTATGTTATTATAATATGGTTTTTACCTTGAATTACCCAATTTACCTTTAACCGTGGTTATTAAAAGTCAGAAGTTACTATTTACTAAAATTTATTATCATCTTATTGAACCACATTTTACTTACTAATAACAACCATGTATGTCGTATTTTTGAAACTCAATTCACAGAAGTGGTAAAATTTCATTTAAATGAAAAATTCAGTTTTTTAACAACTACTTTGTGCTTTCACTATTCATCAAAAAATAGATGTTTTTCAGAAAAATACCCAAAATTCAACCTAAGTTATATTTGATATTGTTAATTAAAAAATTATGTCTATTTTTTCAAATACAAAAAAAATAATTTGTATTAATTGAATTAAAATTAATTTCTGTTGTCAAAACAAAAAGCGTGTTTTTAAGAAATAATATCTATCAAAAGATTAACACTTGTTTATGTCCTATTTCAGTATTAAATTACTTCCAATGGCCAAAATTAGATTAAATGGTAAAAATATAATCTAATTACAATTTAAAAGCAATTAAAAAGATAATTTAACAATATAAATAAATTATATTAGAAGGCAGTTTTGAATTAAAATACAGTATTTTTCACTATTCACTAAAAAATGCATTTTATCAGAAAAATACCAAGAATTTACCCAAAGTAAAATTTTATGTTCTGAATCTAAAGAATAATTTTATTTTGTCAAATAGAAAATATAAAAGTGACCAAAACTAGATTTAAAGAGGGTTCCCCATAAAAAGACAGTAAATCACCCTTTTAAAGAATATTAGACTATTTGTGCTTAAAATTAGATTAGTTGACATTTTAATCCTCTAAAGTTTTTTGGACAAATGTAAAAACATTTAACAAACATGTATAATCAATTTATATTCATTCCCACCAATAAAATATCTATAAATTATCTACCATTTAAATGAAATATTATATTATTAATTGTTAGTATGACTCAGTATTTGGTGTAACATTAGACATAAAAGAAACTCGTTGTTGCGTATCTGGTACGCCATCGAACATATGATCTGCTTTAAAATAAAATTAATATTTAATTCACAAATGAAAATTTATTATTCTTTATTTACTTGGAATGTTACATTGAACATATAATATAATAAATATAAGATGATTATAATTATAATACATAACCATTATTGTATGTATCACACAACATATGATTTAATTATAGTATTTTATTACCCGTTTATTAACATTTTATTGTTAAAATCATTATTTTGTTGATAACTGATTTGGTTTTCATGTTGCTTTTGGTAATGTAATTTTTTCCCTTTTATATTTATCATGGTTAAATAATCTTCAAAATGTTATGAATGATATAAATATCATATGTATTAATTATATATGTATTTATAGTAATCTATACAAGTTTGATATTGAAAATAGATTACACTATTCATGGAGACGGTATCCCACACATACGCATGAATGTTGCTACCATTTTTCTCAAAGGATGGAATTAATATAAAATAAATGTCAATATACATTTCCTAAATCAAAATTATATTATATATAGTATTTATATTAATATATTCTACCTTATTACCATCTAGTTGATAATTAAATGGAGAAAAAACCACATCTCTTCACGGGGCAATTGTCTGATGTACACAGTAGTGACTTTATCGTATCCCCTCATGATGTAATAAGTAAGAAGGAATATGTGATAACATAATTCCATACTTTTAATAATTAAATGATAATAATATAGATATGTTTCATTAGATATTATATCAATCCTTGAAATGTGTCAATGGAAAGTGTACTAAATCTGTTCATGAAGCAATAGTCCACCATACACAAGATTGATTTTTGTGTTTCACATTTGATGGATGTGTAGATGAATTTCGGTAATTAAATTAACATTAAAAAATCTCAATATATATTAGATACTGGTGTTATTTAAATATAATATTTTAAGATAACTATAAGGATGTGGATGAAGAAATAAAACAAATTGGAACATTTAAATATTTTGCCTATTTTTTATAAATATCCTTTAGAATTATACCAAATGTCATTATAACATGGATTACTAATAAAAATAAGGGATCTATGATATAGGTATAGAATTAATTATGGATAAAAAATGGTATTTTGATGTGTGAATAAGGGAAAAGAGTGGGTGGCCTTTTATAACTGACAGAGAGGACACACATGGATTTTTTAAGAGATAAAGTGACAGTCTCATTTTTATCATTCCAAAAAAGGTAGAAATGGGTCATTATCAAAATTTATTTTTGATATGCTCAAAATATAGAATTTAGAAAGTTTTTTTACATGTTTTTATCCTTTATATTTTTAGTTTAAACCCCAGTAAACCCATTTTTACCATAACCATGATAATTAGTTTCTACTTTTTCCATTTTTAATTATAGTAAATATTAAGTTTAACTTATTTGAATATATAAATTATTATTATTCTATATATGTAATATATTTTTCTAAATATATTTCAAATAATTTGAATGCTTCAAATTAAAATTAAACCCATAGGGATGTCGAAAAAACAGTTTTCCAAAAATAATAATATCAAACGATTATGTTTTTTCAATATTATAATTCAATATGATACTGATTCAAATGAAATTAATTTTTTATTCTATAATATATTTGAACTAATTTAAAATCAATAGAAACTTAAAATATAATTACACATTCAAAATTATATAATGGAAATATAATATTTCATTTAAGATCATTATATTTCAATTTTCATCTATAAATTATACTTTTCAAAAACATCTCAAAAATTTACCGAATGATAATATTAAAATTTAGAATTAAAAAAATTTGTTTTATTTATTAAATTAATGTTTTAAAAATTGGTAAAATATAATTTTAAATTATGTGTTAAAAGTGAACTTAACCTACCTTATTGAAAAATATATTTTTTCAGAAATCATTTCTTTTTCATTCATTTGATTTTTATTTCATTCCTAATAAATAAATATCATTGGAAATTATTTTATACATGATCAAAAAATGTAATTTTCATCATTTTTATTATTATTCATACTATCCAACTTAACAGCTTAGTTATATCGGTCAATTTTAAATAATAATATTTTAATTGATTATCATAGTTTGTTCGAACCCAAAGTTTTTTCATTATAAACTATTAAAAAAGATTGAATTTATTTAATAATAAATATATCGTAATGTTTGAGGGTGTTATGTTCTCTCGTTTAACAAATTTTTTATGTCATATATTATATTGAACACGTTATTACTCTTTTAAAATATCCAGGTGTTACAATATGTTACAAGTCCGATCATTTCTTGTATATAAAAAGGTATAATGGGATTATGGATTATGTTCCCCTTTTCAAAAAAATCATAAAACTCCATTTAGGAGTGAAACCATTAATAATAAATTATTTAAAAAATGACATTCCAATTCTTTATTAAGATATCAGTATATCCCTTTTCTCTAATCATGTTTTATCTAATATTATCATGAATAGTTTATAAATTAATAGTCATATACTCACTAATATCTATACCAACTAATGTTCATTCTTCATCTTCTTCCCAAAAATTTGTCATATTCTACCTTTTACCATACGATTCATTATATAATTTCATCCCAAAGCTTTAATGGAATATAATATTGAATGTAAAGTCCTAAATCATTAAAAACTAATCCCAGATAATGTGGATGTCAATAGAAAATGATCATAACATTAATCCCATGGTCTGGATAGTTCATTCATACATGCCATCATTTTGGGGAGGATGTGGGTTTCTTAAAAGTATCTTATTGTTGAGAGACCATTGATGAATCTTATAATTTTGACATGAACTATGGATCATGATTTGATATACATGAATTCAGTTTCCCATGTAGCCTTATGATTCCATTAATATCATGTCTATAAAGAAACTAAAGGGGTAGATCAAATCCTATTACTAAAAATGATTAATCATGGTAAATAAATTAATAATGAACAATATAAAATCATTCAGCGTTGGAGCCTTTTGGTGTCTAGTGATAAAGCTCATTATAAATTTTTTTCACTTCCATATTGGTATTGAATGAGGTTTCATAACCCCACATAGATGTTTTAATTCAACCTAATACTATTTTCATACTAATAATATTGATATATAGTACTAAATTTCTATCTTCATACCATATAACCCAAAAATTACTCTAAAATTAATCTAAAAATTTATGATAACTTATTGTATAGAGAAATTTTAGCTATGTTATTTATATAGGAATTTGTATTTCAACAATAATGTAAATGTACCACATAATATCTTCCCAAAGACTGAAACTCTATCCCTATATATTAAATCTCTACATTTCCCTTCATCAATAATGTATTTATTCTTTGTATGTTCAAATCATCGATCTAGGACGTGTAAATTTTTCTATAAGTATGGTATAGAAATTTCATGAAAATGAATTTTTTATTGTGATGCCTAAAAGTCACTATATCCATTAAGACTATATCCATATAGATAGGATCCTTTTTAATCCTGAAAATGGTCAACACACAATGGTGTATCCAACTCAATGCATCATCCACTTAGATTTCATTCCCATTGTTCTAGAGTATATATTAATAATACTCCTTTATTTTTTCAAACTTATTCTTTTCCACATGTTGAACTTCATCTGAGAGAAAATATACATATCGTACATATATATATCCCATATTTCTTCATTGAGGTAGTGTCTCCATATTTTCAAAGAAATGACTACATTTGATAGATTATGGCTGATCTCCCCCTTTACAGTATTTTAATTGGGACCACCATTAGGTTGTATTTAACTTACGATGAATAATTATCATGATGAATTTTCCATTTTCATTAAATCCAATAAATATAATTAAATTCTATAGAGACAAGGCCCATTTTTCAACAACCAATGTATTTGCAGATCTATTAAATATTAGAGGATGGGGTCATAAGAAGTAGCCTATCATAGTGGAACCATGTTTTAGATTAAAAGGATTATCTTTGCATGTGATATTATTAGACATCACATGGGTCTACATCCCTAATAGGATTATGATCTAGTTATACTTAACTTTAGCTTCATTAACATTCTTAGTGTGAAAATACTTACCACAAGTTTTAAGTCAATTAAAATACCTCATACTAGTCTCTATATCACTCCCATATAATTTACATGGTTCACTATTATTTTTAAATTGGTAAATAAAACTACAATTATTATTTCTATAGTGTTCTATTAAAATATTATTGTTTTTTTATAGTACTTATTCCATATTTCTAGGTTTTTATAAATCAAGTCCCCAAGGTTCCTACTAAACCTACTTTTATAGAATTTACAACATCCCAGTCACCCAGAACCATGATTTGAAGGTTATATTATATTATTGGTATTAAAAAATCAATTATAGAAGAATTTCACAACATAGTAGTCAAGTGAAATTAAAGTAATTTTCACCTTAGATAATTATAAATAATTTTAATTAATTGGAATCGGTCATAACATAAACATAATTCAAGTGAAATTAAAGTAATTAATAAAACAACATGAACCCATAATCAACTAAAATAGTGGGAATGTTTTAAAAATGAAAATAGATGAAAATATGGTTATAAAAACCATTCATCTCATAATAAATGAATTCATATATTTTGACATAAAAATATTCTATTAGATATTTTTCCCAAGACACTACACTAACATGGGGATATATATACACTATAACGAATGGTTTTTTGTTTCATGGGACATGTTGATGCTACAAATAGATATATAATTTTGGGCCATAATCATCACATGATTAGAACTAATGCATTTATCATAACATTAACCCACACCTTTAATAATATTCTCTATGATCCTATAAATAAATAAGAATATGAGTATATATATATATTGAAAATTATAAAAAAAAACAAATAGATCCTCATTTAATGGAATATTTTGGATTCCCATGATAACATCCATTAATAAATATAAAATATATGGTGTATATTCAATGTGACCAAAACTAACCATATCAATGAAATATAGAAGAGAGGATAAATTCAATATGTTGAGTTATACAAAGAAGATGGTAATTGGTTTGAATCGCTTCTATTTTTAGGATACTCATGAAATGGTATGAAAATTCCTTCATCATGGTGAGTATAGTGAAAGTGAAAATTTCAGAAAAAAATCCATGTAATTGTCTAGCCTATATTGTAGTTGTAAAACCACTCTTTATGCATCAATAAGATAATTGAGTCAAATATGAAAAAACAAATTTCATGTTTATTACCCATAGTTTTATATGTTCAATAGACGCATCAACTTTTTACTATCCATAAAAGGATTTATTTCTAAGAAACTACACATAGTTTTACTTTACAAAAAATCAATGTGAGTTTTAAAACAAAGAAAATATTAAGTTTTATAATTTTTTAGCAAACATTGAATAAAAATAATAATAGGGGGTGATTATAATAAATATATATAAATCTCATAACTTTTTTTGAATATATTGATAAATTTTATTATATGGAAATATATACACTACACAAAGGGAAATAATCAGAGAATATAATAAGAGTCATGGAGAATGAAAATTTAGAATGAAAAAACACAATTATAAATTGATAGTAATTTAAGGTCAGAATCATAACATTTTTTTACATAATTCTTAATTTTTAATGTGGACTAGGAAATTTTGTTTTTGTTATTTTATCTTGGCCATTTAATTGAAAATTAATATTTTTAGGGGGAATCTAATGTTAAATTTTTTTAGATTCATTTATTTTTTAAGAATATATAATTGAAGATCTATCCATGAATATTTTATAAATATGGGGTGAATGTTTAAATCAAAACATAGGCTTTCACTATTTCGATGATGTGATTTTTTCAAAGAATATATTCCATGAATTTCAAATAGATAATTCAAAAATAAAATATTATTTAGATTTTTTTATGAATAATTACAAATATATTTGTGGAAGATAATTGAATTAATAATTAGGCACAAAATTTCTTATTTAAATTTTTTTTATTTATATTAATATTTAGAAATTATTTCATGAAAAAATATTGACCAGACTATACCAAAAAATCCAAGAATCTTAAATAAAATAACTAATCCTTAACAATGCTAATAAATTATTTCTATATTCAAAATATTGAATGATATTTCAAATGAATATTTCATGATGGAATATAAATGGGTGGTGGAGAAGATAAAAATAATGGTTATCATAGTTTCATTGTATCAAGGGAAGAAGTATAGAGTAGAATAATTTTATTCCCACCCCACACTATAAGGGATGGAAAAGTGAGAAAATTCAAAAACATGAATAAATGTATTAACTAGAAGGAGGATAGGTTTATATCCAAACAATAGAATGGAATACTTTAGGGGGAATTAGTTATATGTTTTCAAAAAAAATTATGCTTATGAAAGCGATGAAAATTGCTATAACATGCCAGATGTAGCTATCAATTTATATTCATGAATATGGAATTGGTTTTATTAGGATAATAGAGATCCATATTATTGTTAGAATAGTGATATATCTATATTTCTTTGGTTGTAAATCAATAGGTTTTGTGGATCTATTATATATTGAAAAATAAAAAATGGTACTTAGTATTCATTCTTTATTGGATTATTTTATATTCATTATAATGAAGATAAATTGATTTGGGTGATGCATTTAAATTAATGTATTCTTATAATTCACAATTTTATAGATACGTATCAATGGGTTGGAAGAGATAAGTGTTCATATTATATGTTGAAATAGGTTGTCATGAAATGTTACTTTATAAATTTTCACTATTTTGATTCACATACACTCTCTAAATATTCCCCTAATCTTGGATGAAAACGTGGAATCACGTATAAATGTTTTTTTTTTGTGAAATTTTCTCTTTCTCTACTGTAACACCATAAAACCTCCATTATAATTCAATTTTATTAATCATTAAAAAAAATTCAATATATTGAAAAATGGAACACAATATTATTTCTAACCATTTTTAATGGATGTGAACATGAATTTAATTCATGGTAATATATTGATATTGTATAATGAAATCATAATTATATGGATAAGAAATGGATTATTTTACCTATGAAAAATATATTAATTCATTAGGGGTACATTTATAAAAGAAACTATTTATATAAAGGTGAGGATATTTAACAGTTTTCATGCCATGTGGGAAAAGATTATTACCAGTTATTATATTGAATACATTGTATGAGAGGAAATATTTCTTGTATTATGGAATAAATATGTGGATCTCAGGATGTGAAAAAATAAAATTATTAATTCATTATCTATATAGATAAACAAGATTTTGGATGAAAATAATGAGCATAGAGAAAATCTTGACAACCCTAAAATCATTAAAATGATCGCAAGAAAATTACAGCCAATGTTCAACATAAATGTCTCAATACTAGATGAAAATAATATAAAATTAGATTGTATAGTCTTTACTTGTTTCTTATGGAATTATATAATGAAATAATGAAAATTATACATTATCAATTGAAAATTATGAAGAGGACTCTTTGTTAGGTATAATGAAACTCTTTATAGAGGATGAAACCAGTAATAAGGAATTTGATAATATAGTTATGTTCGCTATATATTATTTAAAATGAGTGAAATTAAAATTACAAAAAATATTTTCAATTCATTAATTTTGTTTCATTATTATGTGAATACCCCTGTTATGAAACAAAAAAATTATGGAATCATTATGGGGGAAATAACCCATGAATAAATAATATAAATGAAAAAGGGGAAAATAGTTTGATGTTTTTTATGAAGAATAAATATCTATATCTAGAAGGTTAGAGTTTTTATGTACTAGAATTTGATAATGTTGGTGAATTAAATGAAATTAGTGTGGTTTTTCATGAGATAGTATTATGAATTCTACTTCATTTCCATAATAATGATAATGATTCTAGAGTTGAGGAAGAAGTTGACCTCAGATCAGAAATTATACCAACTATAGAAAAAATTTATATTTATATGGAGAAAATAAATAAATAAATTTTAGTTATATGTGTATAATTTTTTTTTCAAAAAAAAATTTGAGAAGACCATGTTAAACAAAAAATATTAATGAATTAAATCATGAAATTATAATAATAAAAGAATAATTTTACCACTCTCAAAAAATTAAAGAACATGTTCAAATTATTTAAGGATTTACTACTTCTATGAAATAATTATTCCAAATAATTTGATAACTTAGAGGATATGTTTTGATGTTTTGGGGAAATATTGATGAATAATAAGTAATATAAACTACTATCATGAAAACAGTGAGTATATATGATGTAAAAATGACTAAACACTTGTCCATAAATATTTTTTTGGAAATATTTATATTATATACCTTCTAGTCTATTGAATAGACCATTATTGGATAGTAGTGACAGAATAAAATGTGGGTGGAATTAACTCTTTAAAAAACATTTAATATTTCCCACTCACCCCTATTATAAAATGCCACCACCTCTCCTCTCTTATGACCACCTCAAAACCTTTTAGGATTGGACAAGATCCCCCAAAATAACTTCTCTAAATTAATACTAGAAGCCTTATTTTTTATAAATACAACTTATGAAGGAATATTGTGGAATCCTATGGAGGATCCATAAAGATGAGGTATTGTTTTTCAATAAGAATTTTAATTTTATTTATTTATACACATCCTTCGATTATTCTTATTCCATGTTGATATAATTCTCAAATACCATTACTTATACTGAAGTGTTTTATTTTAATTTTATGACCTAAAACCACTCATAATTTTATAAAATGGGTTACAAAATCATTATTCATGTGTACTGAAGACTGATGCCTCGTAAAATTATGTCATTCATTTTTTCCATCATGACCTCTCATGGTTGGGTGTGATGATTCATGTAAAGTTTATATAAGTTATACATAAAATAATTATACCAATATAGTCATTATATTATATATAATATTTTATGTTCCATTCTATAAGGGAAATGATGACATCTCTCGTGTGTACAATGCCCTACTGCCTCGTAAAGCGATATTACTTGTTTTTCACTAACATGTCACATATATGGTAATAAGGGTTATAATAATAGTTATATTTGATATAAATGAAATATATTTGATATTAATGACATATTTACCATTATAGTAATATAATATATCATTTTATTTTTCCCTTTTCACTCATTGAAAAAAAAACTTTGTTCGTGGACATGTGGAATACTGCCTCCTCAAAGCGATGTGATTCCTTTTTTCACCAAAACATAAAAATAAATATATGTATAAGTATATTTAGTTACAATAATATTGTATTTATGATATTATTATAATTATGTAAATATAAAATAGTACTTACCTTCTTTTTATAATGATCATTGAAAAATTGAAATGTTACTCATACATACGTATGGACTACCATCTCCACGATTGTAACATTAGTTCATTTCTCATAACAATATTTCATGTTGAGTTTAAAAACAATAATTAAATTATAAATATTATTATTATTTCAATAATTTTATTCTATTATTTACTAAAAATGAACTCTTTGATCATAGTCATCCCACCAAAGTCATTTTTGACACACATACTGAATATGGTCAAAGTATTTGACATAAACATAATTAATTAAGTAATTATATATAAAAAATTAATAATTTTAATAAAAGTAATAATAAACAAAAAAAGTTATCAATAATTTAAATAATTATCAAAATTTTATTAATCTGTAATACAAAAAACATGCATGGAGAATCGAACTCGAAGTAAGGGTTTCTCTCATCTCACCTTTATTTCTGTGAGACATATGCCATATTCATAACTTATATTTTTTGTGTGGGGTATATAATAACCATGGGTTTATTTCATGATTATTATTCTTAAATAATGGTAATCTACATATCCATTATATGATCTAACCTTCTAAGGGAATATTATTCAAAATATTACAAAGTTGGTAATAGATTGTTTTCACAATTTTTCTTTTATTGAGACTTATGTCGTGTTATACGCCTATCTTATTTTTTAGGTATATATATTGATCCTTTAAAATGTTATATCAAGAGTATAATTATTTTAATTATATTATATGATTAAATTAGTTGTATTATTTTATGGGGGTCATGATTCAATATTTCCAAAATGGTCAGGGTTATATGCAATAATCTAATCATTTATAGGGATTATTTATGATTTTTCTTCTAGTGAGAAAATATTGTGATTTATATATCAAGAAACCCATGAATAGTATTCATAACTAGTTATTTAATTATAATAAATGTTTTTACAACATTATTCCTCTCATTATGTATTCATGGCATCAAAAAAAAATTTATTAGAAATCGTATTTTCCGTAAAAAACTCTTCTTCATATGAAACCATGTTTTATAAAACCATTTTTAAAAAAAGATTTCAAAAATTATTTTCAAATAATAAAGGATAAATTACTCAATAAATGTTTTAAATCTTTGTTAATTATTCAATTATATGTTTTCTCAGTTATTTCCAAATAATATTATTTTCAAAAAACTAAATTTTTAAAATGATATTTTCAAAATAAAATAAAAATTTTCTCAATAATGTTTTTAATGATCGTTCTATGGTAATTACAATCATAAATGTCAATAAACCCTTATATAAACATAATGTTTTCTAGGGATATGATCCAAGGATATCATTCTTATTCTTACTTTGAATGGTTTATCATAAAATTAATTTTATGAATCCCATTTCTTTTCCATGGGTTAGTCAAATTTCAAATAGATTCTTACAGAACTAATTTCTTTTAAATGGGATAATAATTTGTCCAATATATTTTTGTATAAACTATTCATTTCCCATGGTCTAATCATTTTTAAAAAATATTTTTATAGAAACCATTTTTTTTCCATGGATTATTCATCTTTCAAATATATTTTATTAGAACCTATTTATTTTATAATTGTTAATCATGTTTCATATATATTGCAATGAAACCCATTTTTTACCTGGATTATTCATTTTTCAATGATATTTTTATGTAACCCATTTCATTTCCATGGGTTAATCATGTTTCAAAGATATTGTTATGGAAACTATTTTTTCCATGGGTTTATCATGATTCAAAGATAGTTTTACAAAAAAAAATTATTTTCCATGGTTTAATCATGTTTAAAAGGGATTTACATGGAACCCATTTAATTTCTATAGGTTAATAATGTTATTTAATGAATAATGAGTTTTTTAATGAATTATGGTGTGAGTAATTATCATCGTATATTATTCATTATTTGTTTCATGGACATTATATATAATGGGTCGACCAAAATAGTGTTACGTGATCCTATTACAACCTATATTATGGGGTGGTCTACATAGAATCAGGTGATACCATTATAGATTATATGATGGGGAGGCCCAGATAGCTTCATGTGAGCTCATTATAGATTATATTATGGTGCAGCCTAGATATTTTCATTTGAACCTGTTATATCTTAAATGATGGTTGTGCATAGATAGCACTCAAATGAATTGTGTAATTATTATATTGTAGGTATATTGTATGGTAATTCAAATTATATGAGTATCAAAAGGGTTTTGTGAATTTGATTCTTTGAGTTATTTAAAAGGTTTTTAATTTTTTTAATGGGTTTATAAAAATTATTAGGGTCAAGATTGATATCACATGGCTCATTATTATTAATTTTTAAAAATTGTTAATTTTCTAGGTTTTCATATTTTATGATCTAGTTATAAATGGGTATGTGTTTTTTTATGATTTTATAATGAAAATTTATTATTCCATCATACCCTAATGCACATCATATGTTCATTGATGGCGTTAAATTTTTTATTATTATGTTTAAAATTACTGAGAATTTAGTCTTACTGTTCTTATGGTTCTCTTTCCACATGTTATAAAGAATTAAGTTGAATAAATTGTTTCCATAATTTATATACTTTGGATGATGATGATGAATTAATGTGAAATATGAAAAGTTGGGTAAGTGGGAGAAATTATCCTTTTATGACAATGGTATTGTTTATGTGGGAGTGTTTATTATTTATATAAAAATATAAACCTTAAATGTCTTCAATAATTTATGTGATCCAATTTTTTATTTTGGATGTTGTAATGTTTGGATGGAAAAAAATGGGTCACGATTATCAGTATCAAATCCATAAATGTAATTTTTATAGTTTTAGAACTCGATTTGAGAGTGAAGATTCTAGGATGTTATATTTTTATGAAATTAATGGTCTAGATAACATTAAAGAGTGTGATTTTTTCATGTCGGTTTATTTTATGAGCCATGGATACCATTATATGTCTATCAGGATATGGTTGGTCATAAGTTCAAAGTATTACATACCTCATTTTGGTGTTTTATGTAGTAAAAATTTTGAATTTATTGATGACATTTTTTGGAGATGTTTTTTTTGGGTTAGGGAAATTGTAACCCCTAGGATCAATATGAAATGTTATTTCGGGATGAATTATTTATAATTTTTAAAGAAAAAAAAAGAAACCCTATATTTTGGTTGAAAATACATCACATCCCATAAGGTGTTGGGTCATGAACCCATGATAAAAGTATGATAAGGGTTTTGTGGCTACCACTGACCTAAGATAAACCCTAGTTAGTATGAAATTTATTTACATGTAAACATTGTGTTTATTTCAAAAACATATCATATTTTATTTGATAAATAAAATTTGATTTATCTTCGAAGAATATATGAACAAAATATTCTAATCTATGGGTTTTGAACATAGTCAAGTCCTGATTGATGATCTATAATGATAATAATTTAAGGAATGATTTACTTTGAACTTTGGGTAATAATGTTTAAATCTAGAGATTAATGTAGGAAGATTTATTAATTTTGGGAATTATTTTAAAATGTTCTATACATTTTTGTTTTCATTAATGTTCAATGATAGGAGGAATATCTTATTATCCAATTTATAATTATTTGGTGTTGAAAATTTTATTTTTTTGCTTCAGGAATGAAAAAACCATCCATAATACACATTGTTGGAGGAATAGATGAGATTTTGGTGGAAACTGATTATTGGATGACATTTTACTCATCAAATAAGTATATTTCCATATTATCTTAGTCAATATGGTAATCAATTCCTAAAATCTAGGAAAAGGACATTGGAAGAAAATTATTATCCAAGTACCTTCAATTATAATGAACTAGTGTTATTTTTGTTCAATGTAGATTTAATGCTTTGGGGCCCATAACCTTCCATTGATTATTCAATCTGTTATGATCAATGACGTAAATAACTATTTATAATCATTTAATCATTTTCTACAATCCCACATGCATTCTACTATTTGTAAACATAGTTATATGTTATTCCATATGATCTATGCTCATCCCCTTTCTCTGTACTTAAGAGGATGTTTTGTTAACCCTTTTTACAATGTGGTTTTAAAAAATTGTATGTTAAAATTTAAGTTCATTGATTACAGTGATAAATTTAAAATTTCTTTGAAATTTTTTTTTTAAGGTGGGTAGTAAGTTATACCTTTATAATTTAAAATATGAAAATTGTGTTTGATAGTGTCTTCAACACACATCACCAGCTTGAAATAACCTATGATATATATAACGAACCATACTTTACATAAAATGTTAATACTTCTAAATTAAAGTACACTTATTACAACATATGACAAAACCACAAAGGACCGTATAGGTATAGTGTCTTTAGAAACTGGGAAACATAAACAACTGGTTCATAAATCTTCTACAGTGTATCCCATTTATTTCATCATATCTAGGGTCCCTTTTAGCATATTATACTTCATATCCATCTTCCTGACCTGGGGAAAAGAAAACATAAAAGGGTGAGCTCAAATGCTCAGCAAGGGCAAATAAAGGAAATAAAAATCATATCATATCTTTTTGAAAATCATAACCTTCAAAAGAGATCATAATATCTTAACATGGAATAAATCATAGAAGTGAAAATGAGATCCCCATAATCATAACATGAAACTTTAAACTTTGTGGCATGCACACATAATCATGGAAAATCATTTCTTGTTAGTCATGACTCGTTGCCAAGACTATCTTAGTGGACAAAGTCCCTTTCTGAACCGAGTTCACTCCTCGTTTCAGTCCTGTATCACTGAACCGAAATAACCTTCCGTTCCAGCCATGTCTATCTCATGAGATATAAAATCTTTACCCAATGCATTGGAGGGAGATATAGGTCCCACCCATCTTATAATTAATCCTTTCTTATGTGTTCCACATAATCATAAATCATACATCATTGCATAACCCATGTAATACAAATTGGAATCTTAAACATCATGACATCATAAAACAATTCAGACAATATAAAGGAATTCATAAAAATAATTCAATCACAACATGATCAAATCAATGTAATAATAGGGATAAAAACAGAACAATTTATTATCTTAGATGGAAAATAATTTTGATAAAACAGTTGAACTCCATTCTTGAGGAAAATATACTTTCTTCTTCAAAAAACATTTTTCCTTTCATAACATGTCATACGACTTTAAAATAAAAGAATTTGATTAAAAATAAACTTTAAAACTTGTAAAGTAAGCTTCTTGGAAATAATGTTTTAAAAATCCATTCATGCCGTATAAGTTAAAAAAACATTCTTCGTACTTTTGTCGGAAAAGTCAAAAAGTACCTCGTACGAAAAACGACAAAATATTCCTTTCATAAATATTACTAAAAACTCACCGAAGGGTAAAAATGGATTTCAACAATTGTAGGTGGATTGAAATAATATTACATATTGATGAAACATGGATGTGGATGATAAAATACACCCCAGTAAATACTTACGAATAAACAATCTCGGATAAAAATGAGATTGTGATATTTCCCTTACCTTAGGTCCGATTTTCTTTGTACGTGTCCGAAGCTCCTGTATAATGGTTTAAATAATGTTATTGACTTATTCCAGAATCATACATATTGATATGATATCATATATGGTCATATTCTTAGCTTCTTGTTAGTAATATTTCATTGTTACCTGTTACTCGGGTCTTTATTGCCTTTTGTTCTTATGCGTGTTTTGCCGAATAAATTCTTATTCTTATTTTAAGGTTATAGATACCTTATATCCAGAATGGTATTAGTGTAACATATATCATATTTATTCATTCAATTCATTTATATAATTATTATGTAATCATGATCATGTAGAACGAGTCGCTTCACATCGTGGAGACGGTATTCCGTACGTACGCACGAGTGATGATATCGTTCCTATGATCGTGGAATTGTATTGGAGTATATATATATATTATTTCAGTATCAATATTACTTTATAATAATCATAAATAGTTACCCATTACACCATTATACCCATCCTTGTAAAGTGATGGTGGAAAATAGATTACACCACGGCGTGGAGACGGTATTCCGTACGTACGCACGCGCGGTGATTTCATTTTTCTGTAGGATGGATAGAAGGTGAATTAGGGTTGTTTCATATTTATAATAACATATCAGTATGTAAGTAATACTGATGTTATTACTTTATCATGAAACAACTAAAATAGAAGAAGTTGAAGAAGAAAGAAATTGAAAAGATCGGTAACGGATATTACCTCTTCTTTGGAACGCCTCTTTGAATCCTCCACTTAGGGAACTAAGATTGGTCTTTGAAGAAGACCAGGACCTCTAGAATTATTCTAGGGAAGTGTAGAGGAGAAAATTGCAGGGGTTGGCCGAGCTTGAGTGCTCAAATTGGTGTGAGGAGGAGGGGGAGGAGGTGCCCTTTTATAAGGGAGGAGAGGGGCACCTTAGGAATATCTCAAAATATTAATTTATATTAAAGTCAAAATCAGTTTATAATGGTTCCAAAGGGTCTTATTTCGAAGCTAAAGTGGGTAAGGGTATAAATCCTATCAACCAATAGGATTTAGACAAGTTTAGGGTATTATTTTAACCTTATCAATTAGATTTAACTCTAAGTTAAAT
This sequence comes from Viscum album, assembly GCA_963277665.1. Lineage (NCBI taxonomy): Eukaryota > Viridiplantae > Streptophyta > Magnoliopsida > Santalales > Viscaceae > Viscum > Viscum album. The sequence goes on from OY728136.1 coordinate 1,271,174,529, forward strand.
AATTTAACTTTTACCATGTCTTTTTGTTTTCTTTCACTATATGGTTAATAAACTTACTATAACATGCCAAAAGAACCCCAAATTGTTTATTATTAATATAAATATCCTTATCTATGTCATTTTGCCGAACCTTAGATTTTTAGGAATAAAATAACAATTAATAATATTTTATTTTATTTAAAAACTATTTTGTGTCAAATTTGACACTATTTGATATATTATTTTTGTGAAAGTCATAACAGAATTATATGTTCGAATCAAGTTGATTAAATCAACACTAATATATCATAGTAACCTATAAAATTTGTTTAATTCAGAAAAAATCTCAAATAACATTTATTTTGGTGTTTATAACATCAATTATGTCAATATTTCATAAATAAGATAATTACTGCATCATCTTTCTTTCATAATAAATTAAATTATTTATTGTATAAGAATTGTAAATAAAATACCATTATGTAGGAAATCTTTTTAGCTTTCTAATGAATATTTATAGTCGAATGTATCTTATGTATCACCCCATATTAAAAATGATTTACTTATTAAATTTTGATTTTAACTATTTTAACCCTTCTTTAGATAAATTAATAATAAATATCCTAATCTAACCCAAGTGGGCCTAAATGGTCATATTTTATTCATAAGGTTGTTTTTGGTCGAATTACACTTATCCAATAGAATTAGGACATGTGTTAGGGTAATAGTAATATCATATTTACCCTTAGTTACCCTATTTACTATTAACCGCGGTAAAAAAAGTAAAAAGTTACTATTCACCAAAAAATTATTTTTATCTCATTGAACCACATTTTACTTACTGATATCAACCGTGTCTGTCAGATTTTCGAAATTCCATTCATAGAGGCGGTAAAATTAAGTTTTATGCAAAAATTCAGTTTTTAACCTACCACTTAGTGGTTTCACTATTCATCAAAAATTGAAAGTTTTCAGAAAAATACCAAAATTTCACCCTAGGCTAATTTCGGTATTCCGAATCCAAAAATGAAGTCCATTTTAAAAAATAAAATTAATAAAATTTCAAAACGTGGTTATTACTATTCATAACGGCTAGTTTTAATAATATTTTAATAGCATATCGTTGTTTAGTGAAACTCGGTATTGCGTACGACGCAAGCTATCGAGGAAGGTCGTGATTGCGTGTAAAGTAAGCCAAGCAAGTGTGTAGTGAAAGATTCCTTTGATGATATAAAAACAAAATATTACTCATAAAAATCTCTGGTGTTACATTCTACCCCCCTTAAAAAGAATTTCGCCCTCGAAATTCGTCACTTTGTAACAAACAGATGAGGATACTTCTCCCTCATCATATCCTCAAGCTCCCATGTAGCTTCTTCAAGTTGGTGGTTCCTCCATAAAACTTTCACCAATCGAGTGGTCTTGTTTCGTAGGACTTTTTCGCTACGATCAAGAATCTCTATCGGTTGTTCTTCAAAAGAAAGATCTTGCTCCAGCGGTACAACTTCTGAGCTGAGTACATGTGAAGGATCAGGTATGTACTTTCTCAGGAGAGATACATGGAACACATCGTGAACTTGAGAGAGATTCGGTGGAAGCGCCAATCGGTAAGCTACCTTTCCAACACGATCCAGTATTTCGAAAGGACCGATATATCTAGGGATCAACATCCCCTTCTTTCCAAATCTCATAACCCTCTTCCAGGGAGATATTCGTAAGAACACTTTATCGCCCACTTCAAACTCTAGGTCTTTTCTTCGGTTTTCGGCATAACTTTTCTGTCGACTCTGAGCTGCTCTTATGTGTTGTTGAATAGATCTGACCTTTTCTGCCATTTCATCAACGAGATCAGGTCCTAATAGCTTTCTTTCCCCAACTTCATCCCAGCAAGTTGGAGTCCTGCATTTCTTTCCATAGAGAGCTTCATAAGGAGTCATCTGAATACTGGAGTGAAAGCTATTATTATAAGAAAATTCCACCAAAGGTAGGTGTTGATCCCAACCTCCTTTGAAATCTATAGAGCAAGCTCTCAACATATCTTCTAGGGTTTGAATTGTTCTCTCAGACTGACCATCTGTCTGAGGATGATAAGCAGTGCTGAAACTCAACTCTGTATCCAGAGTATGCTGAAGACTTCGCCAGAACTTCGAGGTAAATCTCAGATCCCGATCAGATATAATAGAAAGTGGTACTCCATGAAATCTTACCACTTCCTTTACATATATCCTGGCAAGCTGATCTAGAGAGAAATCCTCTCTAATAGAAATGAAGTGTGCAGACTTTGTAAGATGATCAAATATGACCCAAATAGCATTATTGCCTTTGGATGTTTTAGGAAGTCATGTGACAAAGTCCATAGTGATGTTTTCCCATTTCCATTCAGGTATGGGTAATGGTTGTAACATCCCCTTAGACTTTTGTCTCTCAGCTTTAACTTTTTGACAAACCAAGCATCGAGAGACATATTCAGCAACATCTCTTTTCATGTCATCCCACCAGAAGTACTCTTTCAGGTCCCTATACATCTTCGTGCTTCCAGGATGAATAGAGAATGATGAACTATGAGCCTCATCCAGTTGCTCCTTCTTTAATTCAGGGATGGGAGGAACACAAACCCGATTCCTGAACTTTATTATCCCATCACAATCAAGGTTGAATTCAGGAACATTTCTCACCTTCTTTTGTAACTCTACATCTTCTTTCTCTGCCTCTTTAATCTTCACATGTATAGATGGTTGAACATTCATTTGAGAAAGATAAGATTTTTCCCCTTCCATTATAATTCCAAGATCCATCCTTTGTAAATCCATAAATAGTGGATCTTTTGTGATCCTCATCATGGATAAACTAGCATGGTATTGTCGACTTAATGCATCTGCCACCTTGTTTGCTTTCCCAGGGTGGTAATGGATTGAGCAGTCATAATCCTTAATCAGCTCCAACCATCTTCTTTGACGCATATTCAGCTCCTTTTGTGTGAAAATATACTTTAAACTTTTATGATCAGTATAAATATCACACCTTTCACCATAAAGGTAATGCCTCCAAATCTTTAATGCAAAGATTACCGCAGCTAACTCCAAATCATGTGTTGGGTAATTTTGCTCATGGATTTTCAACTGTCTTGAGGCATAAGCTATCACCATATCATTTTTCATAAGAACACACCCCAATCCCTTCTTGGATGCATCACTGTATATCACAAACCTTTCTCCACTACAAGGTAGTGTGAGCATAGGTGCACTGGATAACCTTCTTTTCAACTCCTTGAAATTCTCTTCACATTCTTTTGTCCAGAAAAACTTAACTCCTTTCCGAGTCAACTTGGTGAGTGGATTAGATAATCGTGAAAAATCCTTTACAAAACGTCGATAATATCCATCCAAACCAAGAAAACTTCGGATCTCAGTTACTGTTGTTGGTCTTGACCATCTTTCGATAACCTCTGTTTTTGCTGGATCCACATATATCCCCTCTTTTGAGATTATGTGACCCAAAAATGCAACTTTTTGAAGCCAAAATTCACACTTGGTAAATTTGGCATAAAGCTTCTCCTTTCTCAGGGTATTCAATATAATTCTCAAGTGATCTTCATGCTCTTCCTTTCTCTTTGAATAGACAAGAATATCGTCTATAAAGACTACCACAAATTGATCAAGATAGTCTCTAAAGACTCTATTCATTAGATCCATGAAGATAGCAGGGGCATTAGTAAGACCAAATGGCATAACTATAAATTAATAGTGTCCATACCTTGTACGGAAAGCCGTCTTTGGTATATCCTCCCTTTTGACCCTTAATTGATGATACCCTGAACGAAGATCAATCTTGGAAAAGTATTGAGCTCCGCGTAGTTGGTCAAATAAGTCATCAATGCGTGGGAGAGGATATTTGTTCTTGATAGTGATCTTGTTAAGTTCTAGATAATCAATGCAGAGTCTCATTGATCCATCTTTCTTCTTAACAAATAGAACAGGTGCTCCCCAAGGTGACGCACTAGGGCATATGAATCCCTTATCAAGATTTTCTTGGAGTTGCTTCTTCAATTCCTGCAACTCAATTGGGGCCATTCTATAAGGTGTCTTTGAAATTGGCAAAGCGCCCGGTACGAGTTCTATTGAAAACTCAACTTCACGATTTGGTGGAAGACCCGGTAATTCCTCCGGAAATACATCATCAAACTCTCGTACGATGGGAATATTCTTAATCGTGAGTTTCTCACCAACCATTTGAGATAAATAACCTTCATTTAGTGGTATCAAGACCCATAAGATGGAAGGAATTTCCACTGGAAGGTTATGTTCATCCTTGCATTGATAGATGATCGTAGATTGATCTGGAATATGAAATGTGACTTCCCTTCTTTGGAAATTGATATGAGCTCCATGTAGAGAAAGCCAATCCATGCCAAGAATCACATAAAATTCCACTAAAGGAAGGATCACAAGATTTGCAGGAAGCACTTTCCCACAAAATTTGATCGGAGAAGAATTATAAACTTTTGATGCGACTGTTGTGCCATTAGGTGTTGTCACAGCTAACTCAACATCTAATTGTTGAGGTAATACGGTGATACCCTTAGAAAATTTTTCAGAAATAAAAGAGTGGGTGGATCCAGAATAAAATAAAACATTTGCTACTTTAGAGTGGATGGTAAGTGTACCTTTCACCACTTCGTTATCGTACTCCACATCACTGATAGAAATTGCATGTGACTTTCCTTTGTCTTTAGCCTTAAGATTTTGTTGACGTCGACCATCATCATCAACCCTTGGATTTGGGCATTGATTGGCATAATTCCCCATCTCCTTGCACTTGAAACATTGAAGTGTAGTAGGTTCATTCTGTGTATCCCTTCCTTTGTTTGCATCATTAGACATCTTCTTCCCATTATCGCGGCATTCAAATGCCCGATGACCTTCCTTTCCACATTTAAAACATTTACTTGTCACTTTAAGACAACTACATCCATGTTTCATTCCACACTTTGAGCATAAGGGAAAGCTCATATTCTTTTCGGTGTGCTCTTTAGATTTTCCTTTGAATTCCATCTTCCTCTTCTTATCAAACCCATGTGACTGATGGGTTACTCCAATCTCCATCTCGACTTTGAGAGCACATCGAACGATTTCTTCATAGCTATTGAAGTCCCTTATGGCTAACGCCCTTCGAAGACTTGGTTTTAAGCCACTAAAGAATCGATCGATCTTACTCTCAGGTTGGATAATAATACCAGAAGCGTACCTTGCAAGTCTTTTAAAATTTTCTTCATAGGTACCAACAGATTCATCATCCCTCTACTTCAGTTCAAGAAACTCTTTCTCCATCTTTGTTCGGAGAATACGAGGGAAGTACTTATTGAAAAATAAGTTCTTGAACTCGTCCCATTCCATAGACTAAATTTCATCCCTTCGCCTTGTATTCTTAATAAGATTCCACCATTGATCAGCATCTCCTTCCAAACGATACACTGCTAGGATGACTTTATCATGTTCAGAACATTGAAGAACTGAAAATATCTTTTCAGTAGTACTAATCCATTGTTCAGAAACTAATGGATCAGTAGACCCACTGAAAGAAGGTGGATGCTGCCTCATGAAGGATTCAACAGAATGTTGCTCCATCCTTTGCTCGTTTGGAAGTCTTGTGTGATTCATAGCTTGAGAAAGTTGTGTGAGCATGGCTACAAGATTTTTCATTCCAGCTCCCATATCGTTTGGTTGCTCAGGGGGACAATCATTTCATTGCCCATCGCATTCCGCTTTAACACGGTTCCTTCGGGTTCCAGCCATTGACTAAAACCAAGAAGAATAGTGTGAGAAACACTAATTATAATAGTAAAACCACATAATCAAGAATAAAATTTCACACTTAAGGTCTTATCCTAGGGTATTCATGGCCATTTATAAAACACTAAGATTGTGTTCTATACTTAGACTTATACTTAGGGTTCTTACTAAGGCTTTCACGTCCTAGTTTCCAAAGGTTGACTATACCTTTCCTCTGATACCAACTATAACGACCCATACTTTACATACAATGTTAATACTTCTAAATTGAAGTACACTTATTACAACATATGACAAAATCACAAAGGACCGTATAGGTATAGTGTCTTTAGAAACTGGGAAACATAAACAACTGGTTCATAAATCTTCTACAGTGTCTCCCATTTATTTCATCATATCTAGGGTCCCTTTTAGCATATTCTACTTAATATCCATCTTCCTGACCTGGGGAAAAGAAAACATAAAAGGGTGAGCTCAAATGCTCAGCAAGGGCAAATAAAGGAAATAAAAATCATATCATATCTTTTTGAAAATCATAACCTACAAAAGAGATCATAATATCTTAACATGGAATAAATCATAGAAGTAAAAAATGAGATCCCCATAATCATAACATGAAACTTTAAACTTTGTGTCATGCACACATAATCATGGAAAATCATTTCTTGTTAGTCATGACTCGTTGCCAAGACTATCTTAGTGGAAAAAGTCTCTTTCTGAACCGAGTTCACTCCTCGTTTCAGTCCTGTATCACTGAACCGAAATAACCTCCCGTTCCAGCCATGTCTATATCATGAGATATAAAATCTTTACCCAATGCATTGGAGGGAGATATAGGTCCCACCCATCTTATAATGAATCCTTTCTTATGTGTGCCACATAATCATAAATCATACATCATTGCATAACCCATGTAATACAAATTGGAATCTTAAACATCATGACATCATAAAACAATTCATACAAGATAAAGGAATTCATAAAAATAATTTAATCACAACAAGATCAAATCAATGTAATAATAGGGATAAAAACAGAACCCTTTATTATCTTAGATGGAAAATAATTTTGATAAAACAGTTGAACTCCATTCTTGAGGAAAATATCCTTTCTTCTTCAAAAAACATTTTTCCATTCATAACATGTCATACGACTTTAAAATAAAAGAAGTTGATTAAAAATAAACTTGAAAACTTGTAAAGGAAGCTTCTTGGAAATAATGTTTTAAAAATCCATTCATGTCTTATAAGTTAAAAAAAACATTCTTCGTACTTTTGTCGGAAAAGTCAAAAAGTACCTCGTACGAAAAACGACAAAATATTCCTTTCATACATATTACTAAAAACTCACCGAAGGGTAAAAATGGATTTAAACAATTTTAGGTGGATGGAAATAATATTAAATATTGATGAAACATGGATGTGGATGATAAAATACACCCCAGTAAATACTTACGAATAAACAATCTCGGATAAAAATGAGATTGTGATATTTCCCTTACCTTAGGTCCGATTTGCTTTGTACGTGTCCAAAGATCCTGTATAATGGTTTAAATAATGTTATTGACTTATTCCAGAATCATACATATTGATATGATATCATATATGGTCATATTCTTAGCTTCTTGTTAGTAATATTTCATTGTTACTTGTTACTCGGGTCTTTATTGCCTTTTGTTCTTATGCGTGTTTTGCCGAATAAATTCTTATTCTTCTTTTAAGGTTATAGATACCTTATATCCAGAATGGAATTAGTGTAACATATATCATATTTATTCATTCAATTCATTTATATAATTATTATGTAATTATGATCATGTAGAACGAGTCGCTTCGCATCGTGGAGACGGTATTCTGTACGTACGCACGAGTGATGATATCGTTCCTATGATCGTGGAATTGTATTGGAGTATATATATATATATTATTTCAGTATCAATATTACTTTATAATAATCATAAATAGTTACTCATTACACCATTATACCCATCCTTGTAAAGTGATGGTGGAAAATAGATTACACCACGGCGTGGAGACGGTATTCCGTACGTACGCACGCGCGGTGATTTCATTTTTCCGTAGGATGGATAGAAGGTGAATTAGTGTTGTTTCATATTTATAATAACATATCAGTATGTAAGTAATACTGATGTTATTACTTTATCATGAAACAACTAAAAGAGAAGAAGTTGAAGAAGAAAGAAATTGAAAAGATCGGTAACGGATATTACCTCTTCTTTGGAACGCCTCTTTGAATCCTCCACTTAGGGAACTAAGATTGGTCTTTGAAGAAGACCAGGACCTCTAGGATTATTCTAGGGAAGTGGAGAGGAGAAAATGTCAGGGGTTGTCTGTAACATCCCAGGTAAATAAAGAATAAAGAATTTTCATATTTATTAATATTTACGAATTAAATATTAATTTTATTTTAAAGGGGTTGCTATGTTCGATAGCGTACCCGATACGCAACGATGAGTTTCTTTGAAACTTACGTAGCACACTAGTAATAAAATAATATTATTTTAAATGTTAGTTAACAAGTAGCCGTTGTACTGGCGGGAATGGATAGAAATAACTAAAATATGATTAGATATGTTTTTAAATGTTTATACATCTACCCAATAAAAGATAAAGGCTTAAAATACGGAAAGAGTTCAATTTTAGGGCATATATACTCTAATTTTCACTAAAGGTTCACTTATCACCTTTTAATGGTGAACCATCATTAAATATAGTTTTGATCACTCTTATACTTTATTTTGGACCAAATATAACTCTTCTTTAGAATCGGGACATCAAAATTTACTTTGTGTAAATTTTTGGTACCTTTCTGATAAAGTTCTTTTTTTAATAAATAGTGTAAAATGTTGGATTTTAATTCAAAACATATTTTTAATATAATTTATTTATATGATTAGATTATATTTTGAATTGGTTTTAAAGTGAAATTTGAAAATATTTTTACCATTAAATCCAATAGTGGTCATTGGAATCAATTTCACTTTGAAATTGGACTTAAACTGGTGTCAATCTTTTGATACTTATTGTTTCACAAAAACACGCTATTTGTCATGACAGCGGGAATTAATTATTAAATTAATTAATTTGACTTATATGTTTTGAATTTTGTAAAATGGACTTCATTTTTGAATTCTAAATATCAAATATAGCTTAGGGTGAATTTTTGGTAATTTTCTGAAAAACTTCAATTTTTGATGAATAGTGAAACCACTAAGTGGTAATCAAGCAAACTGATTTTTCAGTTAAATGAAAGTTTACCACTAATGTGTATTGAATTTTGAAAATCCGACATACATGGTTGTCATTAAGAAGTAAAATGTGGTTCAATGAGATTAAAATAATTTTTTGGTGAATAGTAACTTTTTTTCATTAATCGCGATTAGAGGTAATTAGTGTAGTTTAATGTAAAAATGGTATTATAAGAATGTGAAAACACCATGACACTTGTCCTACACCTATTGGGTGAGTCATGGCCGACCACGACAAGCCATGGGCCAACTTGGGGACCCCATGGAGCCACTTTAGTTGGAAAATGACATTAATATATTTTTATTTAATGTTAATGTGAAAATGACACTAACATAAATTGTTTTACTAAAATAATTTTTGAGTGGGGTTATACAAGTCCACATTTTGATTATAAATAGTCATTGGAAATATAAAAAGATTTCCTGAATCATAGTATTTTTTTTATAATTTTTATACATTAAATAAATTAAATTATATATAACATAATAATGATGCAGCGATGACATCATTATTTGACGATTTAAATAAAATGGAAAGATAATAAAAAATAAAAAACCTACACATGTCCAAAACCAATTGTATGAGTGGATTTAGAACCCTTATCACCTTATCCACGAATTATATCAATGTGGGAAGTTTTAAAACCGAAACACATTTTCAAATAAAGTAATATTTCTTTACTTTCCAAAAGTGCCCCTCCTCTCCTCTTATAAAAGGCCCCCACCTCTACCCCATTTCACACACTTCTCAAGCCTTTGGCTCGGCCAACCCATGCCCAATTACTCTCTCTACATCCCTCTCCTCATCCTAGAGGATTCCCTTTGGGCAGAATCCTTTCAACGGAAGCCTTTAGGCTCAAATCAAAAGGGAGTTACACTTTTAAAGGTAATTCATTCTCTCTTGTTCATTTGTTTTATTTTGCTTCTCCAACCCTCTAAACTCTTTTTATTTACTTCTTTTGTAACAACACCAGTATCTTCAATATACTAGGATGTTTTTATAATATTTATTTGAGCTACACTCTCACACAACTACATCAAATGGTTAAAGAACATACGGTTTCCGTGGATGGCGAAATTCTGCCTCCCGAAACGATGATTGTTCAATACTCATTTAACACCTTCAAGGGTGGCCATTATGATGTCACTATTTTTATATATGATATATAATATGTTTATGTTTTCTTTAAGCTTCTGTATTTTTCATTTTTGGCATACCTTTATGGTTTCCATTATGGGTAAACACGATATCTTTATTTAAGGAAGTGCGGACTACCGCCCCCTAAAAGTGATGTGATTCGTTAATGCCATATGTGGGATGTGTAAAGGATGGATTTAAAGTTATTATATATGATGTTATACTGGAATTATAATATACCTCTATATCATTATTATTTCTTTCCATTAAAGTATGAGATAGAAATGAAAGTAGCGTTCATGCGTACGTACGGCTTACCGTCTCCATGAACGGTGCATTTCATTTCTTATCCCCAAATGTAATGTACTATTAAAATTACATGTATATAATGTATATATATAATTAATGATATATATAAATTATGAATATAATTCTGGAATTAAAATATACATACCTCTCATTTAGTTTTAATTCCACTAATATGACAAAGAAATGAAAGTAGCGTTCATGCGTACGTACGGCTTACCGTCTCCATGAACGGTGCATTTCATTTCTTACCTCTAAATGATTATGTAATATTATAAATACATGTATATGCTGGATATATATGATACATATTATATCCAAATCGGGAATTTCATTCTAGATATAAAGAACTTTTTGACCACATGAACAACATGTAATTGTAAGAAGTCAACTTTCGACTTAAGAACCAAATATTGACAAAACAAACATTATTAACTTAAATGGTTACATAATGTTTATAACATGGAAATAAGTGATATAAAAAGAATAATGAACTTTAAAAAGGTTCTTAATCAAGTATAAATTAACTCAAGTTTATTATTCAGGACGTTAAAGAACGATCGAGTCAAGTCGGACCCAAGGTAAGGGACTTCGTCTCAATCTCCTTTCATTGAGGCATATTTCGTTTTATACACAACTTTCTTTTATACGGTGTATAAACCCTTTGACTTTTAATTTTATACAAAAGGAATCTTTTTCTACGAAGCGTTTTACTAAACGACAAAAAGGAATGTTTTTTTAACGTACGCGGTGACAACGACTTTTTCCGCCGCCGCGAGTATTATTTGGTCTTTGGCTTCCTCAAAAAGCCGTATTGTTTTTAGAATAAAATAAATACCATATACTCTTTTATGTATTTTGGTATTGAAAATGGTTTTGATAAAGGATTCTATTATGTCAATATATTTATGTTATATTATGATTGAAATGTGGAAATGTTATCATTCCTTTATATTGGTTTTATGTTTTATGATTTTATATTGGTACTTGGACATTTTAACGGGTGGTTACGTTATAAACCATATGACGGGTGGTGCCATGAATACCAGGATGGGTGGTTACGTTATAACCTCCAATGCATTGGGTATGGAAGTCATCCGTATGGCTATTCCATTAAGTATGTATGGAAATTGTCTGTATGGCTATTCCATTAAGTGATATGTGTGGAAGTCAACCGTATGGTTATTCCACTTAAGTATGTTTATGTCCCAAGTTACCTTTATATATTCTATGTGTTTTTTATATGGGTTTTATGGTAATCCTTTGGTTACAAAAAGGTAAGTAATGATACTTTATTCAGTGAAGATTTTTTTTACTACTTCATGAAGGTGAAGGTATTACTTTGATATAGTATATATGGTTTACTTGATGTTTGAAAAACTAACAGTTTTCATTCTTTTTGTATCCCTTACTGAGCTTTTTATGCTCACCCCAAGTTTTTTCGAAATGTTTTTCATAGGACTTAAAGTGGAATAAGGTCAAGGATGGGATCAAGGGAATGTCATGCTATCTAAAACATGGAATCTAGGCATCTTTCTTTTTAAGAGTTTTTATTTTATCGAAACTTAGTAGAAGTGTCTACTTTGTAATCTTTTAAGATGTAATAGTTATGTTCTAATTCTCTAAAACTCTAAACCTGAAAAGATCCTCGATGTGAATTATTCATTTAATTCAATATTAAGTAAGGTTTAAGGCTGGGGCCTTATAGTTGGTATCAAAGGTCGGTTTAGACAACTTTAGGAGTTAGAAAATTGTTAAATTATAAGTTAATTTATGATATGATTCAAATGATATAGCATTTACAGATTACCATGTTGCTTCGCCTAAGATATTTCTGTGTTCAGAATGGTTTTCCGTAGAGGAAACAAATCAGCTATGTTGGGACGACATCAGGAGGAAGACAACCTTCCAAATCAGCAACCTGAGATGGTCGGAATCCGAACTGAACAGTTTGTTGCAGTGATGGCACAATTGACTCAGTCTATAAATGGTGGTGGTATACATGCACGAGATCAGCCAGATCAACCACAGAGGAACATGTCAGTGGTGGAACACTTCATGAGGCAACATCCCCCATCATTCAGAGGATCATCTGACCCTGTTCAAGCTGAAGGGTGGATTAAAGCCCTGGAGAAGATTTTTGATGTCATGGGGTGTTCAGAACATCAAAAGGTTAGTCTTGTTGTTTACCGTTTTGAAGGTGAAGCTGATCAGTGGTGGTCGATGGTGAAAAATATAAGGGATAGTGATGATATTGAGGATCTTCATTGGGACAAATTAAAGGGTATGTTTCTTGAGAAATATTTTCCTAAGGTGGTTCGTCTTAGGATGGAAAAACAGTTCCTAGAATTGAGGCAGGAGGATGATTCAGTGGCTGCTTAAGAAGAAAAGTTCACTCGATTGGAAAGGTATGCTCCAAACTTCATACGAGATCTTGATAGTAAAATAAACCATTTTTACTCAGGGTTAAATCCAAAGTATCGAAGGGCTTTAGCTTCTCGTGAATTCAAAAGTTATGAAAAACTTGTTCGATATGCGGAGAAGGTAGAAATGGAGTTTGCCGATGATCAGGTGTTCTATGACAAACAACAGAATAAGAGGTCTAGTTGGCAGGAAAAGGGGAAGAATTCATCAAAGAAGCAAGGAGGTAAGAAAACCAAATTTCCATCCTGTGAGAAGTGTGGTAAAATGCATCCTGGAGAATTTTTATCCAAGTCTGGTAAGTGCTTTCGGTTTGGTAAGTCTGGTCATATTGCTCGTAACTGTAAGGAAGATGATCAAGCAGGAAATGAAAATCCAACGGTAAGATGTTTTAAGTGTAATGAAATGGGTCATTATGCAAATGAGTGTCCAACGAAGAACTCAACTGGGGGAATGCAGCTAGACTACAAGCAGAAAGGGGTGGTAAAATCATTTGAAACAACTTCAGCAGATGTTGGGCCATCGAATGAAGTGGTATCAGCTCCAGGGAGCTCAATATTTTTCGAAGATTGACTTGAGGTCGGGGTACCATCAGTTGAAAGTAAAAGAAGAAGACGTTCCGAAGACTGCGTTCCGTACTAGATATGGCCATTATTAATTTGTAGTTATGCCTTTTGGGTTAACCAATGCACCTGTTGTATTCATGGACCTTATGAATAAAATTTTCCATGAGTTCTTGGATAAGTTTGTGTTTGTGTTTTGAGGTTTGTGAAGAGGTTATGTGTGCCTTGTGATTCACAGTTAAAGAATGAGTTGTTATGTGAGGCTCATAGTTCCCTGTTTTCAGTTCATCCTGGCAGTACTAAGATGTACAGAGATCTGCGGGAGTATTACTGGTGGGATGGAATGAAAAGAGACATTTCTGATTTTACTATGAAGTGTTTGACATGTCAACAGGTTAAAGCAGAGCGGCAGTTACCGAAAGGGATGCTTCAGCCTTTACCAGTGCCAGAGTGGAAATGGGAAAACATATCCATGGACTTTGTTGTGGGATTACCGAGGACATCTCGAGGTAATAATGCAATCTGGGTTATTGTTGATCGCTTGAACAAATCTTCTCATTTCCTTTCTATACGATATACTTTCCCTCTAGATCAACTTTCCCGTTTGTATCTTAAAGAGATAGTCACGTTACATGGAGTTCCTCTCTCCATTGTATCTGATCGTGATCCCAGGTTCACATCTAACTTTTGGAAAGGCCTTCAGAAGTCGTTGGGTACTGAATTAAATTTTATTACAGCTTTTCATCCTCAATCAGATGGGCAGTCAGAACGAACAATTCATACATTGGAGGATATGCTACGAGCTTGTTCTATGGATTATCAGGGAAGTTGGGACCAACATCTTTCTTTGGTTGAGTTTTCATATAATAACAGTTTTCATTCCAGTATACAGATGGCACCATTTCAGGCATTATATGGGAAGCGGTGTCGAACTCCAGCTTTCTGGGATGAAGTGGGTGAAAGGAAGTTGATGGGACCAGAATTGGTAGAAGAGATGGCAGAAAAAGTTCAGCTGATTCAGAAACACATGAGAACAGCTCAGAGTAGGCAGAAGAGTTATGCGGATAACCGGAGGAAGGATCTATCTTTCGAGGTAGGTGATCATGTTTTTCTCAAGGTTTCTTCTTGGAAAAGTGTGATGAGATTTGGTAAGAAAGGAAAGTTGAGTCCAAGGTTCATTGGACCATATGAAATTCTGGAAAGAGTTGGATCAGTTGCATATCGAGTGGCTTTACCTCCGAGTTTATCTCAGGTACACAATGTTTTTCACGTTTTGATGTTGAGAAAGTATATGCCAGATCCATCTCATGTTTTGAGTCCAGAGGTAGTTTAGCTGGAAGAGAACCTATCTTATGAGGAACAACCGGTCCAGATTCTTGACCATAGGGAGCAAGTGTTACGGAATAAGGTGATTCATCAGGTAAAGGTTTTGTGGAAAATCCATGTGATTGAAGAGGCAACGTGGGAATCTGAAAATTCTATGAGAGATAAATACCCCCACTTATTTTGATAAGTGAATAAAATTGCGAGGACGCAATTCCCAAAAGGGGGGAAGGATGTAACATCCCAGGTAAATAAAGAATAAAGAATTTTCATATTTATTAATATTTACGAATTAAATATTAATTTTATTTTAAAGGGGTTGCTATGTTCGATAGCGTACCCGATACGCAACGATGAGTTTCTTTGAAACTTACGTAGCACACTAGTAATAAAATAATATTATTTTAAATGTTAGTTAACAAGTAGCCGTTGTACTGGCGGGAATGGATAGAAATAACTAAAATATGATTAGATATGTTTTTAAATGTTTATAAATCTACCCAATAAAAGATAAAGGCTTAAAATACGGAAAGAGTTCAATTCTAGGGCATATATACTCTAATTTTCACTAAAGGTTCACTTATCACCTTTTAATGCTGAACCGTCATTAAATATAGTTTTGATCACTCTTATACTTTATTTTGGACAAAATATAACTCTTCTTTAGAATCGGGACATCAAAATTTACCTTGTGTAAATTTTTGGTACCTTTCTGATAAAGTTCTTTTTTTAATGAATAGTGTAAAATGTTGTATTTTAATTCAAAACCTCTTTTTAATCTAATTTATTTTTATGATTAGATTATCTTTTGAATTGGTTTTAAAGTGAAATTAGAGAATATTTTTACCATTAAATCCAATAGTGGTCATTGGAATCAATTTCACTTTGAAATTGGACTTAAACTGGTGTCAATCTTTTGATACTTATTGTTTCACAAAAACACGCTATTTGTCATGACAGCGGGAATTAATTAATTTGACTTATATGTTTTGAATTTTGTAAAATGGACTTCATTTTTGAATTCGGAATATCAAATATAGCTTAGGGTGAATTTTTGGTAATTTTCTGAAAAACTTCAATTTTTGATGAATAGTGAAACCACTAAGTGGTAATCAATCAAACTGATTTTTCAGTTAAATGAAAGTTTACCACTAATGTGTATTGAATTTTGAAAATCCGACATACATGGTTGTCATTAAGAAGTAAAATGTGGTTCAATGAGATTAAAATAATTTTTTGGTGAATAGTAACTTTTTTTCATTAATCGCGATTAGAGGTAATTAGTGTAGTTTAAGGTAAAAATGGTATTATAAGAATGTGAAAACACCATGACACTTGTCCTAAACCTATTGGCTGAGTCATGGCCGACCAAGACAAGCCATGGGCCAACGTGGGGACCCCATGGAGCCACTTTAGTTGGAAAATGACATTAATATATTTTTATTTAATGTTAAAGTGAAAATGACACTAACATAAATTGTTTTACTAAAATAATTTTTGAGTGGGGTTATACAAGTCCAAATTTTTATTATAAATAGTCATTGGAAAGGTAAAAAGATTTCATACATCATAGTATTTTTTTATAATTTTTAGACATTAAATAAATTAAAGTATATATAACATAATAATGATGCAGCGATGACATCATTATTTGACGATTTAAATAAAATGGAAAGATAATGAAAAATATAAAACCTAAACATGTCCAAAACCAATTGGATGAGTGGATTTAGAACCCTTATCACCTTATCCACGAATTATATCAATGTGGGACCTTTTAAAACCGAACACATTTTCAAATAAAGTAATATTTCTTTACTTTCCAAAAGTGCCCCTCCTCTCCTCTTATAAAAGGCCCCCACCTCTACCCCATTTCACACACTTCTCAAGCCTTTGGCTCGTCCAAACCCTGCCCAATTACTCTCTACACATCCCTCTCCTCATCCTAGAGGATTCCATTTGGGAAGAATCTTTTTAAAGGAATCCTTTAGGCTCAAATCAAAAGGGAGTTACACTTTTAAAGGTAATTCATTCTCTCTTGTTCATTTGTTTTATTTTGCTTCTCCAACCCTCTAAACTCTTTTTATTTACTTCTTTTGTAACAACACCAGTATCTTCAATATACTAGTATGTTGTTATAATATTTATTTGAGCTACACTCTCACACAACTACATCAAATGGTTAATGAACATACGGTTTCCGTGGATGGCGAAATTCTGCCTCCCGAAACGATGATTGTTCAATACTCATTTAACACCTTCAAGGGTGGCCATTATGATGTCACTATTTTTATATATGATATATAATATGTTTATGTTTTCTTTAAGCTTCTGTATTTTTCATTTTTGGCATACCTTTACGGTTTCCATTATGGGTAAACACGATATCTTCATTTAAGGAAGTGCGGACTACCGCCCCCTAAAAGTGATGTGATTCGTTAATGTCATATGTGGGACGTGTAAAGGATGGATTTAAAGTTATTATATATGATGTTATACTGGAATTATAATATACCTCTATATCATTATTATTTATTTCCATTAAAGTATGAGATAGAAATGAAAGTAGCGTTCATGCGTACGTACGGCTTACCGTCTCCATGAACGGTGCATTTCATTTCTTATCCCCAAATGTAATGTACTATTAAAATTACATGTATATAATGTATATATATAATTAATGATATATCTAAATGATGAATATAATTCTGGAATTAAAATATACATACCTCTCATTTAGTTTTAATTCCACTAATATGACAAAGAAATGAAAGTAGCGTTCATGCGTACGTACGGCTTACCGTCTCCATGAACGGTGCATTTCATTTCTTACCTCTAAATGATTATGTAATATTATAAATACATGTATATGCTGGATATATATGATACATATTATATCCAAATTGGGAATTTCATTCTGGATATAAATAACTTTTTGACCACATGAACAACATGTAATTGTAAGAAGTCAACTTTCGACTTAAGAACCAAATATTGACAAAACAAACATTATTAACTTAAATGGTTACATAATGTTTATAACATGGCAATAAGTGATATAAAAAGAATAATGAACTTTAAAAAGGTTCTTAATCAAGTATAAATTAACTCAAGTTTATTATTCAGGACGTTAAAGAACGATCGAGTCAAGTCGGACCCAAGGTAAGGGACTTCGTCTCAATCTCCTTTCATTGAGGTATATTTTGTTTTATACACAACTTTCTTTTATACGGTGTATAAACCCTTTGACTTTTACTTTTATACAAAAGGAATCTTTTTATACGAAGCGTTTTACTAAACGACAAAAAGGAATGTTTTTTTAACGTACGCGGTGACAACGACTTTTTCCGCCGCAGCGAGTATTATTTGGTCTTTGGCTTCCTCAACAAGCCGTATTGTTTTTAGAATAAAATAAATACCATATACTCTTTTATGTATTTTGGTATTCAAAATGGTTTTGATAAAGGATTCTATTATGTCAATATATTTATGTTATATTATGATTGAAATGTGGAAATGTTATCATTCCTTTATATTGGTTTTATGTTTTATGATTTTATATTGGTACTTGGACATTTTAACGGGTGGTTACGTTATAAACCATATGACGGGTGGTGCCGTGAATACCAGGATGGGTGGTTATGTTATAACCTCCAATGCATTGGGTATGGAAGTCGGCCGTATGGCTATTCCATTAAGTATGTATGGAAATTGGCCGTATGGCTATTCCATTAAGTGATGTGTGTGGAAGTCAACCGTATGGTTATTCCACTTAAGTATGTTTATGTCCCAAATTACATTTATATATTCTATGTGTTTTTTATATGGGTTTTATGGTAATCCTTTGGTTACAAAAAGGTAAGTAATGATACTTTATTTAGTGAAGATTTTTTTTTACTACTTCATGAAGGTGAAGGTATTACTTTGATATAGTATATATGGTTTACTTGATGTTTGAAAAACTAACAGTTTTCATTCTTTTTGTATCCCTTACTGAGCTTTTTATGCTCACCCCAAGTTTTTTTGAAATGTTTTTCACAGGACTTAAAGTGGAATAAGGTCAAGGATGGGATCAAGGGAATGTCATGCTATCTAAAACATGGAATCTAGACATCTTTCTTTTTAAGAGTTTTTATTTTATGGAAACTTAGTAGAAGTGTCTACTTTGTAATCTTTTAAGATGTAATAGTTATGTTCTAATTCTCTAAAACTCTAAACCTGAAAATATACTCAATGTGAATTATTCATTTAACTCAATATTAAGTAAGGTTTAAGGCTGGGGCATTATATTGGCCGAGCTTGAGTGCTCAAATTGGTGTGAGGAGGAGGGGGAGGAGGTGCCCTTTTATAAAGGAGGAGAGGGGCACCTTAGGAATATCTCAAAATGTTATTTTATATTAAAGTCAAAATCGGTTTATAATGGTTCCAAAGGGTCTTATTTCGAAGCTAAAGTGGGGAAGGGTCGAAATCCTATCACTCAATAGGTTTTTGACAAGTTTAGGGTATTATTTTAACCTTATCAATTAGATTTAACTCTAAGTTAAATAATTTAACTTTTACCATGTCTTTTTGTTTTCTTTCACTATATGGTTAATACACTTACTATAACATGCCAAACGAACCCCAAATTGTTTATTATTAATATAAATATCCTTATATATGTCATTTGGCCAAACCTTAGATTTTTAGGAATAAAATAACAATTAATAATATAATATTTTATTTAAAAACTATTTTGTGTCAATTTTGACACTATTTGATATATGATTTTTCTGAAAGTCATAACAGAATTATATGTTCGAATCAAGTTGATTAAATCAACACTAATATATCATAGTAACCTATAAAATTTTTGTAATTCAGAAAAAGTCTCAAATTACATTTATTTTGGTGTTTATAACATCAATTATGTCAATATTTCATAAATAAGATAATTACTGCATCATTTTCTGTCATAATAAATTAAATTATTTAATATCTAAAAATTATAAATAAAATACCATTATGTAGGAAATCTTTTTATCTTTCTAATTAATATTTATAGTAGAATTTATCTTATGTATAACCCCATATTAAAAATGATTTACTTATTAAATTTTGATTTTAACTATTTTAACCCTTCTTTAAATAAATTAATAATAAATATCCTAATCTAACCCAAGTGGGCCTAAATGGTCATATTTTATTCATAAGGTTGTTTTTGGTCGAATTACACTTATCCAATAGAATTAGGACATGTGTTAGGGTAATAGTAATATCATATTTACCCTTAGTTACCCTATTTACTATTAACCGCGGTAAAAAAAGTAAAAAGTTACTATTCACCAAAAAATTATTTTTATCTCATTGAACCACATTTTACTTACTGATATCAACCGTGTCTGTCAGATTTTTGAAATTCCATTCACAGAAGCGGTAAAATTAAGTTTTATGCAAAAATTCAGTTTTTAACCTACCACTTAGTGGTTTCACTATTCATCAAAAATTGAAAGTTTTCATAAAAATACCAAAATTTCACCCTAGGCTAATTTCGGTATTCCGAATCCAAAAATGAAGTCCATTTTAAAAAATAAAATTAATAAAATTTCAAAAATTGGTTATTACTATTCATAACGGCTAGTTTTAATAATATTTTAATAGCATATCGTTGTTTAATGAAACTCGGTATTGCGTACGATGCAAGCTATCGAGGAAGGTCGTGATTGCGTGTAAAGTAAGCCAAGCAAGTGTGTAGTGAAAGATTCCTTTGATGATATAAAAACAAAATATTACTCATAAAAATCTCGGGTGTTACAATATATATACCATTATAACCAAGATGATAAATTATAAAGTAATAATAGTATTAACCATATAATGATATATATATATATATATATATCAATATTTGTCTTCTTGTGTCTTACTCAATAAAAATTATTGTGTAATGTTTTTGTAAATAATCAATCAATTTTTAGTGAAGTTATTTTATTATTACAAAATATGTTTTCTTCAAAAATGGTTTTTTATTGCTTTGATTGGAAGTAATATTATAATAAATTATGGAAATATATTGAAACTTTATTTTATAAAAAAATTATTTTAGGAATCATAATATCTCAATTTACATTGGGTGAAATTTTGAAACTTTTTGAAAAATATTGTTTTTTAGTGAATAGCGAAAACACCGATTTTTGTAAAAAAGTCATTTTTTAATAAATTATGTTATTTTAAAGATCCAATGTGTTTTAAATTTTCAATAAATTACCTATGTAAATTTTAGTTATATTTATTTCACATAATTACTTTTAAACATCTTTATATTAGTTTTTAGTAAAAGTTTGATATGGGATTAAAAATATGTTTTTCTAATAACTAGTTTTAAATGAAAAATATATTTGAAATTTAATTATTTAAAATAATAAATTGTGTGGATTATTTTAATTTATATATTAAATGTCATTAAAACTTAATTTATTTTCATATAATTATTTTTAGTCATGTAGTTTTTATAGAATCATATTTTTCTCAAAAATAATACTCTTCTAGAAAACTTATGGTCTCCTCGTAGCTTTTGGTTTAGTTTTAATTAAATTATACCAATTAAATGAGTTTATGTTTTTAAAATGGGTTCAATATTTGGGATAATCATGATTTATATTATATAATAATCTCAACATAATTTGTCACTATAATGATTATTGAATATAGTTAATATTAATTTTAGTGATTAATGTAAAAACAACTCTACATAGTGGTTAAACATAGAATATAAGGTGTAAATATGAGCCAAAACAATTCCAAAACCCATTTTATGACCATATATGGACCTTATACCTTATATTATTGATAATGGACCATTATTTTGGATGTATGACATGAAAAAGAATGTGTTTGGAATTCACTCTTTTAAAAAAATTACAAGTGTTCCACTCACCCATCTTATAATAGGTCACCCCCAATCCTCCCTTATTAAAACCATAAAACCTCTTAGGTTAAGAAAATACCTACCCAAATAAATTACCTACTATTATTCTATAATTATTTTTTGGTATAAATCCATCCTATGAATGAATTCAATGGAAACGTATGGAGGATACTAGAAGATGAGGTAATGTTCTTCAATGTGTGTTTTTATTTTATTTCTTTATCCACTCATTTAATTATTCTTAAACTGTGATGATAAAATAACCTAAATATATTCCATATAATGATATGTTTTACTCTTATGGGAATGACCTAGATAAATAAAAAATTTGATAAAGTCAGTTACAAAGTCATTATTCTTGTTTATGGTAGAATATCACCTCGCAAAACGATGTCATTAATTTTTCCATTACCTCCTTTCATAGTAGGGTATGATTGTGGTTTTAAATTTTATATATAATATTAATAACACAATAATACCTTTGGATTCATTAAATCATATATACCCTTTTAATTTCTATTCCATAAGGGATAAGATAATGTCAATCATGTGTATGGTGGGTTACCGCCTAGCGAAGCGATGTGATTCGTTTTTCAATAACATGTATAATAGAAGGTAATAAGAGTAAATATAATAAATATATGTGATATACATGAAATATTTATGAAATGCATGAAACTTTTATCATTTTTTAAATATAATATATGTCACAACCCGTCCCTCGGGGCCCGTTCCGTAACTACCCAAAGCCCGCCTTCCATAGGCCAGGGGATGGCGACTAGCACCAAAGGCGTAATTTCCCAAAACTAGGAATGGATTTCCTTTATAACCTGTAAACACACGCAGAAGATATGATCACGAGTTAATTTAATAACCAACAAGTGAGTATAGTATGTGAAAAGGGGCCAGAATACAAGCCCAGCTGGAAAGTACAAGAAGTTAAGGTACAAGTACAATGGAGGAAATAGGAAAAATAGCCATTGAGTCATCCTCTGAGATTCCTAACTGAAGGGTAGGTACAGATCGCCTCCTCAGCACTCCACAACCATCTATCTCCTCCGTGTACCATCACGCTTCAAGGTCCACCTCCGAGTATCATCCAGTCCTGGTAGTCTTAGCCTCGGTCAGCGTTGCTCGTCGTCTGCATCCAACACAACGAGGTGCGGGCATAGCCCGTGAAGGGGTGAGAATAATGATACTCAGTAGGGACCCTAAGACCCTCAAGGTCTCACAAAATCCAACAATGATAATCCATAAGGTATGAAATCATTAGATAACCCCACTTAGTTATATGCCCATACATATACCTAATTTATCAAGCAATCTATCTCAATCATGGGGAAAAAACAAAGTTACTGAATCATCTCACACAGGTATACAACTTTTGTAGAGAGTTAGAGATGATTAGATGTAGCCACTAAATCATCTATTCTGTTGAACCCACATAGGATTCAGGAACAGAAATCAGAACTGTCTAACCCACACAGGATCCAGGAATAGTAATCAGAGCTGTCGAACCCACACAGGATCCAGGAATAGTAGTCAGACCTGTCGAACCCATGTTGCATTCAGGAATAGCATTTTGAGTTGTTGAACCCATGTAGGATCCAGGAACAGTAGTCGGAATTGTCGAACCCACGTAGGATCCAAGAATAGTAGTCGGAGCTGTCGAACCCAGGGAGGATCCCGGAATAGTAGTCAGAGTTTTTGAACCCATGTAGGATCTTGGAACAGTAGTAAGAGCTATCAAACCCACATAGGATCCAGGAACAGTAGTCAAAGCGCAGCCAGTCACAGGGTTCCATACAAAGCATGCATGATTTCGGGAGGGTCTGCTCCTGAAGACAAGTGTTGATACGTCAACTACCATGAAGTCCCAAGTTGATGTATCCAAAACATCCATCTTTCCAAAAGAAACACAACACGATATACGGTGGATTAATCTGACGCCCAGTCTTAGAGTTATTGGAATTTCTGTTCTGAGGGCCCTATTGGATTTATGTTTGATCCAACCTGGTCATACCCTAACTATGTCAAAACCTCGAGTGGGGTATACCAAAAGAACCATATCCTTATAAGTTTTTCTCCACCATAGATGGTTTGTGAATTGGACGCTCTTACCTCATGTTATGGGGAAAAGAGTGGAAATAGGTCAAACGGGTCCGGGTCCAGTCCAGCCAAGTTAGGCCGACCCGGCCCAACCCAGCTTGACCCTGGTCCAGAATAGAGTCTGACTTGGTCCGCAGATCCAAACCAGACCGTGGGGGTGGCCTGGCCCACGGGGGTGGCCCGGCCTACACTGGGCCTGGCCCGTGCTGGTTCTAGCCGGCGCTGGGTCTGGCCCGCGCTGGGTCCGGCCCGCGCTAGGCTCGGCCCATGCGAGGCCTGTGGCTGGAGGCTCGTGGGGTCCACCCAAGCCATGTTCAGGGGGGAGGCCATGCCCCCTTGATTTACGAATGGCTTATCCATTCGAGGGATTGCAAAACAGGCGCCACGTGGTGCCGGTCCATGTCATGCAGGTCCCATGCAATGGGTCTCGCTCCTCCTGTCTGGCTGAGCGGCTAGCTGCCTCCCGCATGGCGTAGTTGTACCGTGCCTCCTCTAGCGACCGGTAGAGTCAGCCGCCCTTCCTCCATGTCTGCGACCAAGGTCGCGGACACCTTTTTTCTCCACCGCACGGTGCGGTTGCACTGCGCCTTCCCCAACAACCCGACGGCTCAAGCTGCCTGTTTCTTCGCGGTTGGCCTTATGTCGGCCGACACGGTCTTTCTGCCGCCGGATACTCCTACAGCAGCGTGGTTTCACCACCTCCATCCACGCGGTGACGTTCGTTAGTTCCATCCATCGGCGAACTTCCTATGGGTCACCGAACGAGTTCTGGTCGCCCGATTCTCATTCTGGAAGTATTCACGCACTCCTCGGGACATCGCCTTCGATCTGCAATCATTGTTGACGAAAAAGGCTCAACCCGAACTCATGTTGTGATTAGAGTCAAAATCCACAAAGTAAGGCGAAGGGGTCTGGCCGTGTTCATTCGGCCCGAACCCTCCATGTTAGAGTGATAGCATGCAGCTTCGATTCTTAATCCTTGAAGTAAAACGAAGAACAAGAAACAATTAACAAATCTTGAACCCCTACCCTTGTTCGTTGCTCATTGACGGAGTCACGGGGAAGAGGATGGTGTTGTCGTCATTCGTCGCGTCCGCCACGCACTTCCAATCCAATCTCGTGCGCTGGTTCGTTGATGACAATGAGGAGGTAATATCGGTCTAAGACATCCCACATCAAAGGGGGTTATAAGGAAGAAAGTTAAATATGCTCCATGCCGACATTATTCATTAGAATAACACATTCTTCATTCTCTATTGGTGAGAGATTTTATACCTAAGCTCTCTCCTTTCTCAAGCTCCACCAAAATACAAATGCCAACCCAAAATAGTGGATTAAGTTAATCTATTATTTAATTGTTGGCACTAAATTCAAAATGGGTGGATTAATTAAATGTGAAGGATTTGGCACATTAATTGTTAGTAAAGTTGAAGAGGCTCCCATACACTTAATGGAAGGTGGATGGATTCTCCCCATTAAAGGGGATTTTCAAGGGGGTTTAACCCTGGGTGGTCCCCACCACAATAAACAAGAATAGGAGGTTTATACCTCGAGTGGGCCCCACCTCCATAACCTCTCATGAGAGGTTAAGGTGTGGTGGTCCCCACCTCTAACCTCCACATGGAGGATTTAACCAAATAATAAAAATAATGTTTACACAACATTATTTTTATTTAATTCATTCACTAAAAACTAAAAAACTAAATTTTATTTTTGACCATTTTTCATCGAGGTAAAAGTATTCTTAAGCGAATATTGGTGCTATGAGTTAAATGGATCCCTCAAATTTCAATTCCGGGCACCGGTTCAAAAGTTATAAAAACAAAAATCACTCATACGTTTACTGAATATACCCGAAAAAAACTTTAGAAATTTATTCTGGGCACACCAGGCCTTAGAATCATGTGCCGTTAATTTTCACAGACTCGTAAGATTCCCATGAATTTAAGAAAAAAACTTCCATGGAAATTCCAGGTAATTACAATATATCATTATATTTTTATCTTTTTAGTAAATCAAAAAATGATAATGACATTCGTGGATGTGTGGACTACCACCTCTTCAAAGTGATATGAATATATTTTCACCGCCACATCACAGAAATTATATATATGAGCATATATAATTATATAATATGGTATTTATGATATAATTATCATTATATAATTAAAAAATCTTAATTACTTTCTTTTAAAAATGATCATTGAAAAATGGAATCATTGATCTAGAGTACGTACGGACTACAATCTCCAAGATTGTAAAGTTAGTTCATTTTTCATAACAATCATTCATGATGGGTTTAAAAGCATAATTGATGTATATGTATAATAATTATTTCAGGATTATTTTTCTTTATATGTTTAATTAATGGCCCCTTTGACTATATTCAATCCACTTATGTTGTTTTTGACACACAAGACGAATATTTCCAAGCCATACAATGTAAAAATAATATTTTATGTAATTATATATAACATGTTGATAATTTTAGTGATGTAACTCTTTGAAATTATAATGTAAGATCATTTTATTTAATAGCATGAATGAAACACAACACCAAGCGTGTAATGGAATATAATATCTCAAGACATTATAATATAATTTAAATTTTAAATAAATTCAATCTATGATATAGCTTTAAATGCATTAAATAATGAGTTATTTTGTGTTACATACAAAAAAGGATATCTTTGATAGATTGCATTACAAGCAAGATAGGTTCTTACCGAAAAAAATTATTATTAAAATATTATTATTTAATATAATAATACATAACATAGCCTTTAAATTATTGGTTATTGATTTTACTAACTAACTTATGAAAATATATGGTGTATAAAAATATAATATAAATTTATTGGTCACCAGTTAATTAGAAATGAAAATATAAACTGATTGAATATAAAGGAAATAATTTAATTTTTATGCTTTAAAAGGAATTATAACTTAATAAAATAAATTAATTACAATTATTGATTGATATTAAAGAAATATATTTGTTACATATTCAATAAAATACTTTTTATATTTATCTAATTTATTTTACAAACATAATATGATGACAAACCCAATTTTACACACATAACCCTATGTTTTTATAAAGGTACTTTTACCACATTTTAATAGAGAACCTATTTTAAATAAAATATTGGAATATTTTCTAAATTTAATATGTAAAAATGAACTAAAATTTGAAAACTTAAACATAAAAATTAGGTTAGAATAAATTTTTTGTATTTTTTTGTGATGTTTCATTTTATAATGAATAGTGAAAAGTATTAAATTTTAATTCAAAAATTCTTTCATCTAGTTTATTTATAAGGTTAAATTATATTTTTAATTAGTTTTAAATTTAAATTAGATAAATTTTAAATAAATTAATCCAATTTATGTTATTGGAATCAATTTAACATTGAAATTGTATATAAAGACTTAACAAACTTTTAAACATTTTTACTTCAAAAAACTGAATTGTCATCCCATCTGTAGGTTTAAATTTAAATTAATTTATTCAAATAATATGATTTTAATTTGAAAATTTTGATTCCATATTTGGAATCAAGATAATTTATAATGTCTAACAAGGTTAACTTATTTTTTGACCAAAGTTATTAGTGACTGTAATTAAAATTAATCAAAATGATTAAAAGAAAAAATAGATTAACAAGGGACTAAAACTTAATCTTAAGGGCCAAAATGACCTATAAACTCATCCAAAAGAAATTTAAATCCATATTTCGACTCCATAAAACAATTTATATAATTTTAAAATTATTGGAGCCACATTTTATAGGAAAAACATTGGTGGAATTCCCTTTTCAAAAGATTTCAAGAATGCCACTCCTCCTCACCTATAAAAAGGCACTCACCCCTCCCATGTACTCAGTCTTCTCAAGGACATTAGATATCTTAAAATAATCTAAAATAATATCCCAAAATCATAACCCGAAACCTAGAATACTCACCTTGTAAATAAACCCAACCAAGGAAGTCTTTCTGTATAAACCAAAAGGAGTTACCTGAAAATAAGGTTACATTCTCCAATAATCACATAAATTTTATTTCCTAATCCACCCCCTAAAATATTCTTATTATATGATTATATAATAAAAAATAAACCTTAATATAATTATATTTTTTATGATGTGTTTCATACCAACACTTACATATACTTTCGTATAATGGCTGAAAAACTTATTGTTTATGTGTACATCTAACTACCGCCTTGCAAAATGATGTCATTAATTTTTCCTTTACCACCTCTCATGATTGGTAATTAGGATGGAAATATTATCTATATATTATATTTATTATATTTATTATTTCATTATTATTTATTATTCATTATATAAAACAAACCATCATGTTTCCCATTTTATGGGAATTTTATAACATTGTTTGTGGAAGTGTAGACTACCACCTCCTCAAAGCGATGTGATTTGTTCATGCTAAACATGGAATGTATTAAGAAATTAATATAAAAAGAAATATGTAAAATATGAGTGAAATATATGATAAATTAATTTAATTTTCAAATATATCATTTAATTTTCATTCTTTAAATATGAAAAATATCTGGAAGTAACGTTCTTGCGTACGTATGTCTTATTGTCTCCATGAACAATGCATTTCAATTATTATCTCCAAATATTATAGATTATTATAAATAAATTTATAATATATATATACAATAATTACACAAGGTTTTAAATTATGGAGATTATGAAATCATGATTGACATTATAAGAACAAAAATTCAAAGTCAAAACATACTCGAAAAACTAGGCAATTGACACCAAAAATAGTAAAAATAATGAATGATTATCAGTAAATAGGTAATAAGATATTATAAAAAGTTAATATATGATATCATAAATATTAATATGGTTATTTGATATGTTATTGAAATGTTTAAAACTATTATAAATGAGGTTAAAGTATGTTCACCTGAAAGGACATGCAAGGTAAGATATTATTGTCTCACTTTTCTTTCCATGAGGAATACGCCATTTTCACCACTAACTTCTTTTTTGTGCTGTATCTACGGTCTATTTTGATATGTTATATCTTGAATTATTTTATCTTTATTTTTTTTAAGTTTAATTTGATTTTATCTCTTTCGGGGGACTTTTAATTCAAAAGTTACCAAATAGTTAGGGACTGCATCTCAATCTCCATTCTTTCAGACATATTTTATCATTGTGCACCTAATTTCATACATATGATTTACATACTACCAATTGGATATATAATATCATTATTCATTCATTATTAATTATATTTTGAGTTTCAAATTGAAATATTTCATCTAATTGGATTTGAATTAATCATTTACTTATGAAAAAGTATTTTATAAAATAGTTTCTTTTTATCGGGTTAGATTACTTCCTCATTATCCTTAATATTATTTGATTATGTGTGTAATCACGTTTTACTATCTAATTTTGTATTTCCACTTTCTTTATTTTGATTTACATTTGAAACAACTTATCTATTTATTTATTTACTCTCGCACCATTATTATGGTCTTTTAAATGGTTTACTTCACAATGTCATTTTATTTGGGATTGTTTATAGTTAAATTTCCATCAATGGAAGTTGTTGGATAATTGTTAAATTTAAAATTTTATTTCATTCTCTTATGGTTATTCATGACCTTTTTCATGTAATAATACCATTTTCCTATTCTTTGGTACTCAAAATGTTTTATATAATTTTTTCTAAATCCAGGCTTCATTTCTCTGTTTAGTCAGAAAATGAGTTTTCTTATAAAAATAATGTTTTCATAAAAAGGATTAAATTTTTTTAACCTTTAAAAAATTATTTATTAAAAAATTACCCTTTTTTCTTTTAATTTTTTTTTCAAATGAATCTTCTTGTCTCTTTCAAAACAAGGAATTTATCTAACCTTTAATCGCTAAAAGGAATGCTCTCTTTACCATGTATTGAATGTATGGATTTTACTACAATCATTTCATTAATGATTAATTTTAAAATTAAAAAGGTCACTTTTTATATAAATTTATTTAATAAGATATTTTCACATAAAAGGATTTATAAAATTGTTTTCAAAATAAAAAGGATATTTTTCTCAAGAATGATTTTAAATATCATTTTATAATATTTCCATTCATCAGTGACAAGTACCATTTACTTTTATTCTACAAGTGATATGTTGAATTGATACTATCCATATTCATCCACTAGATATTTTATGATTGATTTGGACAAGGATAGTATTGGCGTTCTCTTCCTTGATTCCTTTTAGTCCCCTCGAAATATTTAATCTCCTATAATAATTGAAAATTGAATTTCCCCAAAATATACATATCATTTTTCATAGATATGATTGTTTCCTGAACCATATATCATTTTTACATACTTTATTTACTTTGAGAGTAATTATATTATTTAAATAAATATTGATAAATATATATCCTTTATTCAATACAGATATTTGATAAGGAACGATTTTTTAATCAAATCGATTATTTGATATTTAAGGAATGAATTGGATATGTATGACATAGGATGGGGATCATTTAATGTAATCTCCACAATGAATCGATAATATCATGGTATGAAATAACTTGGAAATAAATCCTTTTAGTTTTTTTAAAAATCAGATTAATTTTAAACTTCCTTGTGATAGGGTTTTATAGTAGTATGATAAACCATCTTGTGAATGGTTTTGACGGTGAAGGTACAATTTACCTTGGAAAACATGGAGTCCAAGAATTAAGAATTTACTTAATTTAGACTCAATTATTATTATTCCTGGTATTTATCCTCTGAAATTATCTAGGGATGTATTTCATTCTAAGTTCATTGGTTAAATGGGATGGTTTTTAGTTATATACCTTCCCATTTTGATTATTTTCATTTGATTTATTATTTTTTCCTCGATACTTGACCCTTATTGATAATTTGATCTCAATATAGTTTTGTTTCAATTACCCATGAATACAATAAGTGTACTATGAAATATATGGAAGTATATTATAGATGGAATAGATTTTTCCTTGATATAAAAAAAATATGTTGTAATTAGTCTATTAATTTGTAATAAAAGGCTCAGTTATATATCTAATTTATGAAAGACTACTAAACTTTTTGATCCTTTGGGATTTAATTCCTTGTAATCATGTCAATGTAATGTTATAATGACACTATCTCTTGGATTTCTAAGGTCAAGTATCTACATTTGGTATCAAAGTGAGGTTTAGTAGAAACCATAGAAACAGGATTTAGAAATCATAGATTAGATAACATAACCCTAAGGTAGACTTTTTAGATATGTATAGATGAACATACTAAAATTTTGGTAAGGTAAAAATTATGTGGGTATTCCTAGAAATACAACCCTATATAGATACTACAAGTAGACATGATTCTATCATAGATGTGTATAGGGGTAACAACTTCAAAAAGGTGTGTCAAGCCTGCCTCATTTGTAACCTTGTACATGAAAATGGGACTTATTGAACACCTGGTTTGATACACCTTGGGGATATACTCATGATAATTAACATTTTCATTATACACATTATAAATTATTTTAATAGATGATGAAATTGAATTATATAAGTTAAACCTAAGGTGTATTAGTTTTAAAATAATGTGTCAAGATTTAGACATCCTAAAAATGATTATATGGTTTTTCCCATATGATAATTTATGCTCATGCTATGGTTTTTTTTTTAGTAAATTCTTGCTTCTAAAGGTTAAACCTTAGAGCTCGTAAAGTCCTATTTTAAAATAATTAGATGAAGTCATTATGTTTTGGTGTTTTATTGATAACCTCATTTAAAATGATATTTAGTGAAAAAAATTCAAGGAAGTCCATCATATTAATTTTTTGGATTATATTATCATGGTAAGGAAAACCTATATTGTAGGTGATAAACCAACATGTTTGGAAAGGCCACGAGACTTGAAACCATGATCACAGAATAATAATGGTTTAATTAAAATCATTAAACTATGTGATTTCCTAGTAAATATGTCATTGGTTTTAGATAGACAATTTGATGAATTAATATTAATGATGGAACATTAGTTTCTTTTATTGGGTTTATAGATTTATGTATTAACCATATTAGTTTTGGAAAATATTTACAGAAAAAAATAAATACTTGTGTTATGGATTTTATGATTTGATAAAGGTAAATTTTAGTTATTCATAAATAATAAACAATGTTCATTTTAGGATATCCATTTTATAGGGTAAGGGATGAGTTAGTGTTTTATCGATGCACAACCAAAAGATGAAACTGTTCATATAGAATTGAAACATATCATGTAAGTATATTTTTTTATATTCTTCGGTGGTAAAATAATTACTCAGTGTTAGGAAAATGTTCAAAAACATTGTTTTCCTAATGCCTTATTTTTTTATTGAACTCACAGTCTTTTAGATCATCACAAGTTTATGGATTTGAGTCCCTAGACATTCCATTGATCATTCACATGTTTTTAACTGATGTCCTCAATAACTAACTGTAAATATTTACGATTTTCCTCAAATTACATATCTATACTTTCGACTAATGTTCACCTACTTAGAGACCTATTTGTATGTTAGTACATTTGAACTTTGTACTTATCAATCTCTCTTTTCTAAAGGATGTTTTATGAACCCTTACCATGATGAGAGATTTATTAATAGTAAATATCAAATGATATATTACTAAGGTAAAGTTTATATTGTGAGGATTCAATTTAATTATGGTGAGGAGAATGTAAAACCCCTAAATTATAATTTAAGAACATTTTATTCAATAGTGTATGACACGAAACACATAGAGCATATTGGAATATAATATCTTGATACTTTAGAATATAATTACTATTTTAAATAAATTCAATATATGATATAGCTCTCAATGCATGAAATATTGAGTAAGATTTCATTACATGACACAAAGACTTTCTTTGGTAGCTTGCATTACATGCCAGACCGAGTTATACTGAACAAAAATATATTATTAAAATATTGTTACTTAATATAATAAGAAAAAAACCTAAAAATTAAATTAATGTTTATGAATTGTATTAACTAACTTATGAAACCAAATGGCCAATAAAAATATTATATTAATTCATTGGTTACCAATTATATAGAAATGAAAATATAAATTGATTGAATTTAGATGAAATATTTTTATTTTTGTGCTTCTAAATGCATTTTTTCTTATTAAATTAAATTTATTAAAATTACTTAATGATATTAGTGAAATATATATTTTATATATTCTATAAATATTTTCTATATTCATCCAATTGATTTTATAGGCATAAGATGAAAACAAATCCAATTTTATACACAAAAACCTATATTTTTATAAAGGCACTTTACCACCTTATAATGGAAAACTTGTTTTAAATACAATATTATAAATTTTAGAAATTTTATATGTTAAAATATACTTCAATTTTTTAATAAAAATATAAAAATTATTTTATGGTGTTCTTTTTCTATTTTTCTACGAGGTTACATTTTTTGATAAATAGTGAAAATAATAAATTTTAATTAAAACATCTTTTTAATATAATTTATAACATTAAAATATATATTTCATTTGTTTTAAAGTTTATTTATCTCAATTATACATAAATTAGTAACATTTAGTTAATTGGAGTAAATTTCACTTTGAAATTGGATATAAAGACTAATCATACTTTTGAACATTTTTACTTTAAAACCCACCTTTATTATCCCATCTGCGAGATTAAATTTAAATTAATTTATGCCACCTGTATTATTATAATTTGGAAAAATGGATTAAATATTTGGAATCAAAATAATTTATAATTTTTATAAATTCCAAATTATATTTCAAAAAATAAATTATTGAATGTAATTAAAATTAATTACATCAATTAAGAGAAACATTAGCTTAATAGGGGAATAATCCTTAAAAGCAAGGTCCAAAAAGACATATAAACTTGTAAAAAATACAATTCATATCCATTTTTATACCCTATAATCCATTGGATCATATTTTTATTATTATCAGATCCACTTTTCATTGTACAAACATTGTTGGAATTCCCTTTTCAAGGATTTACAAGAATGTCACTCTTTTGGTATAAAAAGGACCTCACGCCTCCCACTTATTCACACCTCTCAAAACCATTAGATTAAAAACATACTCTAAAATAATCTCTTAAAATCCATCCCCTCATACTTGAATCCTCACATTAGGAATAAATATATCCAAGGAAGTCTTGGGGTATAAACCAAAAGAAGTTACCTGAAAAAGAGGTAATGTTCTTCAATGATCACATTCATTTTATTTCCTTCTCCACCCCCTAAAATATTCTTATTCCATGATAATATAATAATGTCATAATACAAATTATAATTATATTTTTTATTCTAAATGTTTTAACTATACTTAGATATACTTCCATTTAATGGGTAATGAACTTATCATTTATGTGTACGGTGAACTACCGCCTCGCAAAACAATGTCATTTGTTTTACTTTACCACATCTCATAGTTGTGAATTATGATAGAAAAACATTTATATATGATATATATTATAATTATTATGTCAATATTATTCTATAATAATTATATAAAACATACCTTCATTCTTTCTACTTTCTGGGAATATGGTAACATCATTTGTGGAAATGTGGGTTATCGACCCTGAAAGCAATGTGATTCATTCACACAATACATATAATTTATTAAGAATTATTTTATCAAAAAAATGTGAAATATATGACTTATATATAAGATAATTTAATTTTAATATACTTATATATCATTTAATTTTCATTCTTTCAATGCGATAATGAAATTGAAGTATTGTTCATGCGTACGTATGATATACTGTCTTCATGAACGGTGCATTTCATTTATTATCTCCAAATATAATGGATTTTTATAAATATATATATATATATATATATGATATATATGATAATTAAATCATGGATTACATTCTGTAGATGATGGAATAATTATAAACATAATAAAAACAAAAATAACAAGTCAAAACCTACTAAAAAAACTAGGCAATTAACACCAATATAGTGAAAATAATGAATGATTATTATAAAATGAATAATAAGATATTATAAAAAGTTAATATATAATATTATAAATATAATTATGGTTCTAGTATAAGTTTGTTACAAGTCTAAAACCTTTATACCATAGGTTAAAGGCTACTCACCCTAAAGGAAACACAATGTAAGGGATTCTTGTCTCACTTTTCTTTCCATGATGCATACGCCATTTTCAACACATACATCTTTTATATAGTGTATCTACTGCCCGTTCTGATATATTATATCTTTAATTATTTTAGATTTATAGTATTTAATGTTTCATTTGAATTTATTTCTTTCATGGGGTTTATAATTAAAAAGTTATCAAATAGTAAGTGTCTTCATCTCAATCTCCATTGTTTGAGACATATTTTATTATTTTGCACCTAATTTCTAATAAATGCTGAAAATACTGCCAAATTTACATATAATATCATGACTCATTAATTATTCATGATATTTTTGGTTCAAATTTAATTATTTAATCTAAGGGGATTTGAATATTGTGTTACCTAGTGGAAAATAATTTCATTACCCAATTTCTTTTCATTGGGTTATATTACTTCCTACCTGTATTTAATATTGTAATATTATGGGTGTAATAAATTTTTTATATATATTGTTATATTTATACTTTTTATGTTTATTTAAATTTGAAACACATAATATATTTATTGATTGATTCTCATATCAAAAATATGGTATTTTCAAGGGTTTACTTCACAACCTCATTTTGATCAAGATTGTTTATACTTGAATTTACATTAGATAAAATTGTTGGATATGTAACGTCTCTGAACCGAGATCTACTAAACCGGTTCCCCAAGCTGATTCATCACATGACCTCAAGTGTAACGACCCAATCTTTTTTAGTAGTATATTAACTTACTCTTATTGATTTAATAAGATGTTAATGGTTAATGCAGAAAGAGGAGTCGATGGCTTCATCCAGTAGACTCGACCCTTATGAAGCCCACTTATCAGAGCTTGGGAAGGAGGTAGCATCATTGGGCTTCGCTTTGGACCAAGCCCAAGCCGAGCTCCAGCATGTCAAGCTTGAACGGAAACAACTACGGGAGAAGTTCAAGTTAGTAGAGATTACTACTAGGGCAATGTTATCTGAGCCTCCCTCAGATTCTCTCACCATAGCACACCTTACACTCAGGTCTTATGCCGGTGTTATAAGAGGCTATGTGACGAGACCCTAGCTTCTTTGTGTAGTCCTTTCGGGTGAATAAATTGAGATTTCTTCCTTTAGTGATGTTTGTGAAATTTCAAATGTCCGGATAATTTTATAATGTATTTTATTAATGAATTTTGAAAAAGGGATATTTTGAAATATTTATGTAAACCCTAAATAACTAATGATGTGTAATGATTTTCAGAAAAATGGTCTTCTACAAAAGTGTTCATTAAGGAATTTGGAGTCTAATAAGATCAACTTAATTTTTGATGAATAGTAAATAGTGAATAGTGATTTTATGCTTAGGATTAGTAATGTGACCAAATGGATTAGTAATCTCACTTAAAGAAAGTTTTAAAATAATCTAGGCACCTCGATTAAGTAATGTGATTCAATAAAATGGTTAAATAACAGTTTCATAAATTATTATTCAAGTATTAGTTTTTTCGGATGAATATTGTTTTTTAATTAAAAATTTAATTAAAAATAATTAGAAAATTATTTTTATAAAAATGACTTTATTTTTGAACTCAGAGCATCGATATTATGTTATGGTAATTTTTGGGGATTTTTCTGAAAAAATGAATTTTTGATGAATAGTGTATTTATTTAAAAATAAAATTAAAAATATTTAGAAAATTATTTTTATAAAATGGAGTTCATTTTTGAAATCATAGCATTGATATTTGGTTAAGGTGAAATTTTGGGATTATTCTGAGAAAGTTGAATTTTTGGTGAATAGTGAAAGAATAGTTTTTAAGTTACGGGGGTTTAATGACATCATTAAATGATGTATTAAGTATATATTCAATATGGTCGAATTATGAATAGTAAGATAAGGTGTGAGGTGTCCCAAGTGGCCAATACCATGGGAAAATACCATGGGAAAGCCCATGGTTTTGCCAAAACCACTAGTGAGGTGTCCCTTGGCCATTAATGCTTTGTCCCCTCACTTTCCCTATAAATACCCACCCTTTCCTCCTTTAGTTTTCACTCCCAACTCTCCCCCAACGAAGTTCTGGTCTTATTACCTTCCAAAGAGTCCTCCCAAGGTGCCCCCAAGCCCTCAAGGTCCAATCCTTTGAGTTTCAAGAGTCACGTTTTAAGGTAAGGGATCTGACCCCTCTCTTCTTTTCATGTAATCTCTTTTATGTCATTCCTTTTCTGCTCCATGTTTTTATGTGAGAGGATGTTCTTTTATATTCCTCTTACTGCCCTTTCATGTTTATATGATGAGATATCCCCTCTTACTCTCATCATTTCGTTTTATGAAAGTTTAAGTGACGCCGTTAGGCTGCCGAATTTTTAAGGGATTCTTTCACCCTTCTCATTTTTCAAGTTCGATTTTCATGTCAAGTCTTTCAAGTTCCTTTTTATTATGTTGGGGTATGATCTCTATATCTATCATACTGATCTCTTATGATCATATGATAAGGGACCCTATTTTATCTTGTCAAATCATTTTCTTTTGAAGTTAAGTGACGTCGTAAGGCTGCCGAATTTTCATAAGAGAAATCTAATCTTTTTTTCTTCCATGTTTTTCATTTCAAATGGTATGTCCCTAAAATTTCATTACCATGTCCATATGTACTTCTTATTCTTTCACCCTACTGTTTTATGGATCATTTATGAGTGGGTGACCCATTTCCCCTCTCATTTCAATGTTTTCTAAAACCCCAAAACTTAGCCGTTATGCTGCAGAATTTTTCCCTCAAAATGCCTCTCTCTTTTCTCAAAAATTATTTTATGTTATAAAGTGAATACTCAAAGCTCTTATTTCTACAAGGGTATTCACATATATATCAAAATGTTCCATTTTAAATTCTGGGATTTACATACATGAGACCCACTTTCCCTTTCCGTGGGTTTAAAGTGACGTAAAGATCATGTCTTTAAAGCAGTTTTTAAAACGTTATGATTATGAAATGAAACCCATTTATTTTATGCTATGTGGGTTATTTATGAAATGTTTGATGATGATATATATGGCTCACATGATAATAAAGGCAAATTTAAGGGTGCGCCCTGATAGCGCTCCAATGCATTGGGTAATGATGTAACCACTAGAGATTACAATTTTCATGATACCTTGGTGAATAACCTTGGTAATTTTCAAATGACACCTTGGGGATGGACCTTGGTGATATGTTCATGATTGTCTATGTTAAATGATGTAGCCACATCTTCAAGTTATTTAAAATGTTATTTTTATTATGAAATGTCTCATGATTTTCTTTCTCATGCCTTAAAGTTCTTTTCATGTCCTTATTGAAGTATATCAAGTTCACATGTAAAAATGTTCCTCTTGTTTCCCTTACTGGGCCTTCTGCTCAACCTTTCTTTTGATGTATGTCCCCAGGTTATGAGATGCAGTAATGAACCTAGGATGAACTTAAGTAGAAGCCTTTCAAGTGTTTAAGAATAATGCTTTATGTTGTTTTCATGTATTATGTTCCTGGTTTCCAAGACACTAGACCTTAAAGATCCTCAGTTTTGTGTAATATAATGAAAGTTTATGTTATAAAATGGCAGGATGTCATAGTTGGTATCAAAGGATGGTTTAGTTATTTGTGGAAATTAGGATATAAAAACTTTAGGAAGAACCCTATAAAAAAGTTTAAATATAGGAAAACTTCCTGTTATTTTGGTAAGTATTGAGTAAGTGGTTTATCAAACAAATACATCCCTGTCTGGATACGAGCAGGTAGAGGCGGCTCTGGCACAGATGTACATAGGGGTAAAACCCGAAAACACCGCTTTGAGCTAGACTCGAACGGGAACTGGTGCACGATAACGGGCCTTGCTGCACTCTTGGTTACGACACTCCCGGGGGATATGTTTGGTTAATCACAAGATTTTTATGAATCATTATGAAGGAATTATAGAGAAGTATAATTGTTTAAGCATGAAGTCTTAGTTAAAAGATTCATAAATGAAATAAGTTTCTCACTAAGGTTTTATTCTTTTAGAAGATGGCGGGCAATAGGAGGAACCGTGCTGATGGTGACCGTAATGCACCATGTGCTGATGGACCTCTGATGGAAGCCGGAATGGAAACATTCATGCGAATGATGAACCAACTGACTCAAGTTATGAGTAATAACTTGAATCAAGCTGAGAGTCCGACCTCACCACGAAGGGAACAACTTTCTGTTGAGTCCTTCATGCGTCAACGACCGCCAACATTCAGTGGATCTACTGACCCATTGGTTGCGGAACAATGGATAAGCTCCATTGAAAAGATCTTTTCTGTACTTCATTGTTCAGAACAAGAAAAAGTCACCCTTGTTGTTTACCGCCTAGAGGGAGAAGCTGATCAGTGGTGGTCACTGATCAAAAACACGAAGCCACGAGGAGAGATGGAAGCTATGGAGTGGGAAGAATTTCGGGGGATTTTCTTTAACAAGTATTTCCCTCGTTCCATGAGAACGAAAATGGAGAAAGAGTTTCTCGAGCTGAAGCAGAAGGAGAACGAATCTGTCGGAAGCTATGAGATGAACTTCACAAGGCTTTCCCGTTATACCTCAAGCTTTGTCATGGACCCTAATGGTAAGGTTGATAGATTCCTTGGCGGACTACGACCACATCTGCGGAAGAATCTAGCCAACAGGGACTACGATAGCTATGAAGAAATAGTTCGAAGTGCTATGAAAGTTGAACTAGAGTTTGGGGAGACACAATGGTCTCACAAATCTAATGAGAAGAAGAGAAATCTAGAACCAAGACTGGGAAGAAGTTTTGATCAGGAAAGAGGTGGAAAGCATATGCAACATGCCACATGCAATATATGTGGGAAGAAGCATCCGGGGAACTGCTTGATCGGAAGTGGCAAGTGCTATAGGTGTGGAAAAGAAGGCCATATTTCTCGGAATTGTCGTGGTGATGTGAAGCCTCAACTTACCAACACTAACGACAGAGGAAAGATGGTTCTGGCCCTACCCGAAGTCACATGCTTCAAGTGTAGACAGCTTGGGCACTTTGCTAATCAATTTCCAAATCCGAGGGCGGTGGAGGGGAATCACCATCAACCTCAGCAGAGGCCAAGGGAGCAAGGTCGTGCTTTCGCTATCACAACAACTGAAGTTGAAGTTCCGAACGATGTGGTAGCAGGTACTCTTGTTGTCCTCTCAAAACTATCAAGTGCTTTATTTGATTCTGGTTCTACGCATTCCTTTATTTCCTCCAAGTTTGCAAGGAATATAGAATCAATCCCCGAACTGGTAGAGGTAGAGTTGTCAGTCAAGACTCCAAGTGGGATTATCCTTGCATCAAAAGTATTTAGAGACTCTAGTGTTTACTTTGGTGAGCTCAATCTTATCGAAAATCTAGTAGTCATTCCCATGATGGAATTCGACATTATACTAGGGATGGACTGGCTCTCAAAGTATAATGCTAAGATCAAATGCATAAGTAAGGAAATCTCAGTAGTCTTGAATGAACAACCTACAGTTATCTTCCAAGGAGAGATATCCCGAACTGATCCCAATCTAGAAGCACCTCCTATAGCTTTCTTTATGGAGTTAATCGGTGATGAGGAAGAAGGGAAAGGGTGCATACAAATTGAAGATGTTCTGATTGTTCAGGAATACATGGATGTATTTCCTGAGGAGTTACCTGGACCTCCCCCAGAAAGAGAGGTAGAGTTCTCCATTGAAATCATACCTGGGTCTCAACCGATATCAAAGACTCCGTATAGAATGGCAAATGTGGAGCTAGAGGAGCTAAAGAAACAACTCCAAGACTTGTTGGAGAAGGGTTTTATCCGACCGAGTGTGTCTCCTTGGGGAGCACCAGTTCTCTTTGTGAAGAAGAAGGATGGATCAATGCGGCTATGCATTGATTATAGAGAACTGAACGGGATCACAGTGAAGAACAGATACCCTCTTCCAAGAATTGATGATTTATTTGACCAACTTCGTGGGGCTCAATTCTTCTCTAAGTTTGACCTTCGATCTGGTTATCATCAACTGAGGGTGAAGAAGGAAGATATTCCAAAGACTGCCTTCCGATCAAGATATGGTCATTATGAGTTTACTGTTATGCCCTTCGACTTGACTAATGCTCCTGCTATTTTCATGGATTTGATGAATAGAGTCTTTAAGGACTACCTTGATAACATTGTGGTAGTTTTTTATTGATGATATTATGATATATTCAAAAAGTCACGAGGGGCATGAAGATCATCTGAGGGTTATTTTGAAAACGCTACGGAAGGAGAGGCTCTTTGGGAAGTTCAGCAAGTGTGAGTTTTGGTTACAACAAGTGGCTTTCTTGGGGCACATCGTAACCAATGAAGGAATCTCGGTTGACCCTGCAAAGACAATGGTTGTGGAGGAGTGGCCTCAACCCACAACAGTAACTGAGATTCGTAGTTTCCTTGGTTTAGAGGGATATTATAGGAAGTTTGTGAAAAACTTTTCACGACTTTCTAATCCACTAACCAAGTTGACTCGAAAAGGGGTTAAGTTCATCTGGACAAAGGAATGCGAGGAAAGTTTCCAAGAGCTGAAGAAGATATTGGTTACTGCACCTGTGTTAACACTACCCTCTATCGGAGAAGGATTCGTTATTTTTAGCGATGCATCTCTGAAAGGGCTTGGGTGCGTCCTCATGCAAAATGACAAAGTAATTGCTTATGTATCTCGACAGTTGAAGATTCATGAGAAGAATTATCCTACACATGATCTAGAGCTGGCGGCAGTTGTTTTTGCTCTAAAGATATGGAGGCACTATCTTTATGGGGAGAAATGTGATATATACACTGACCACCAAAGTCTAAAGTATATTTTCACACAGAAAGAATTGAACATGAGACAAAGTAGATGGTTGGAGCTTATTAAAGACTATGGTTGTTCAATACATTATCACCCTGGAAGAGAAAACAAAGTTGCGGATGCGTTAAGCAGGAAAGATCCTGTTGTTCTAGCAACAATGAGGATCCTGGGAGATCCCTTGATTAAAGATCTAGTAAAACTGGACATGGGAATTATAAGGAAAGGGACATCATCAACCCTATCCCAAATGATTTCTCAACCTTCATTACTAGAGAAGATCAAGAAGGCTCAAAAAGAAGATCCTTTGCTGCAGGAGAAGTTCGAGGCTGTAAAGGATGGGAAGGTCACTGATTTCAATATTGATCAAGAAGGTTTATTGAAATTTCGTACAAGACTATGTGTTCCATCTATTCCAGAGATAAAGAAAGAACGGATGGATGAAGCTCATAGCTCTACTTTCTCTATACATCCGGGAAGCACTAAGATGTATAGAGACCTTCGTGATCATTATTGGTGGGATAACATGAAGAGGGAGATTGCTGATTACACTACAAGGTGCCTGGTGTGTCAGCAAGTAAAGGCAGAACGACAACTTCCTAAGGGGGTATTACAACCGCTACCCATACCAGTATGGAAGTGGGATAATATCACCATGGACTTTGTAACTGGTCTCCCAAAAACATCCAAAGGAAACAATGCGATATGGGTTATTGTGGACCATCTCACCAAGACAGCCCATTTTATCTCTATTCGGGAATATTTCTCTCTGGAGAAGCTTGCCAAGATATACGTGAAGGAAGTGGTAAGGCTGCATGGGGTACCACTATCCATCGTATCTGATCGTGACCCAAGATTCACATCAAAATTCTGGAGAAGTCTTCAACATGCTCTGAATACTGAATTGAATTTTAGTACGGCCTATCATCCTCAAACTGATGGCCAATCTGAAAGGACTATTCAGACACTCGAAGACATGTTGAGATTATGCTCAATGTAATTTAAGGTTGGATGGGATCAACACCTCCCATTAGTGGAGTTCTCCTATAACAATAGCTTCCATTCGAGTATTCAGATGGCACCCTATGAAGCTCTATATGGAAAGCGGTGTAGAACTCCTACTTGTTGGGATGAAACTGGTGAGAGGAAGCTTCTTGGGCCTGATCTCGTGCAAGAGATGACGGAACAGGTTCATGCCATCCAACAACACATAAAGGCTGCTCAAAGTCGGCAGAAGAGCTATGCTGACAATCGTCGAAGGGACTTGGAGTTTGGTGTTGGTGACAAAGTCTTCCTTCGAATTTCTCCATGGAAGAGAGTCATGCGGTTTGGGAAGAAAGGGAAGCTCAGCCCTAGGTACATTGGCCCCTATGAAATCCTTGATCGCATAGGAGCAGTGGCCTATCGTCTAGCACTTCCACCGAACCTAGCTCAAGTTCACAATGTCTTCCATGTATCTCTCTTGAGGAAGTACATACCCGACCCTTCGCATGTACTGAACCCAGAGGTGGTACAACTGGAACATGACCTCTCTTGTGAGAAGCAGCCAGTGGAGATCTTGGACCGTAGAGACAAGGTCCTACGAAACAAGAATACCCACCTTGTGAAAGTGTTGTGGAGGAATCATAAATATGAAGAAGCGACTTGGGAGCCTGAGGAAACGATGAAGCAAAAGTACCCTCACATTTTCGACTAGGCCTCAAGTATAAATTTCGGGGATGAAATTTCTTAAGGGGGGAAGAATGTAACGACCCAATCTTTTTGAGTATTATATTAACTTACTCTTATTGATTTAATAAGATGTTAATGGTTAATGCAGAAAGAGGAGTCGATGGCTTCATCCAGTAGACTCGACCCTTATGAAGCCCACTTATCAGAGCTTGGGAAGGAGGTAGCATCTGTGGGATTCGCTTTGGACCAAGCCCAAGCCGAGCTCCAGCATGTCAAGCTTGAACGGAAACGCCTACGGGAGAAGTTCAAGTTAGTAGAGATTACTACTAGGGCAATGTTATCTGAGCCTCCCTCAGATTCTCTCACCATAGCACACCTTACACTCAGGTCTTATGCCGGTGTTATAAGGGGCTATGTGACGAGACCCTAGCTTCCTTGTGTAGTCCTTTCGGGTGAATAAATTGAGATTTCTTCCTTTAGTTATGTTTGTGAAATTTCAAATGTCCGGATAATTTTAGAATGTATTTAATTGATGAATTTTGAAAAAGGGATATTTTGAAATATTTATGTAAACCTTAAATAACTAATGATGTGTAATGATTTTCAAAAAAATGGTCTTCTACAAA
The DNA here is from genome assembly GCA_963277665.1 of Viscum album. Taxonomy (NCBI): domain Eukaryota; kingdom Viridiplantae; phylum Streptophyta; class Magnoliopsida; order Santalales; family Viscaceae; genus Viscum; species Viscum album. The sequence goes on from OY728136.1 coordinate 1,271,218,648, forward strand.
AGTGTCCATTAAGGAATTTGGAGTCTAATAAGATCAACTTAATTTTTGATGAATAGTAAATAGTGAATAGTGATTTTATGCTTAGGATTAGTAATGTGACCAAATGGATTAGTAATCTCACTTAAAGAAAGTTTTAAAATAATCTAGGCACCTCGATTAAGTAATGTGATTCAATAAAATGGGTAAATAACAGTTTCATAAATTATTATTCAAGTATTAGTTTTTTCGGATGAATAGTGTTTTTTAATTAAAAATTTAATTAAAAATAATTAGAAAATTATTTTTATAAAAATGACTATTTTTGAACTCAGAGCATCGATATTATGTTATGGTAATTTTTGGGGATTTTTCTGAAAAAATGAATTTTCGATGAATAGTGTATTTATTTAAAAATAAAATTAAAAATATTTAGAAAATTATTTTTATAAAATGGATTTCATTTTTGAAATCATAGCATTGATATTTTGTTAAGGTGAAATTTTGGGATTATTCTGAGAAAGTTAAATTTTCGGTGAATAGTGAAAGAATAGTTTTTAAGTTACGAGGGTTTAATGACATCATTAAATGATGTATTAAGTATATATTCAATATGGTCGAATTATTAATAGTAAGATAAGGTTTTAGGTGTCCCAAGTGGCCAATACCATGGGAAAATACCATGGGCAAGCCCATGGTTTTGCCAAAACCACTAGTGAGGTGTCCCTTGGCCATTAATCCTTTGTCCCGTCACTTTCCCTATAAATACCCACCCTTTCCTTCTTTAGTTTTCACTCCCAACTCTCCCCCAACGAAGTTCTGGTCTTCTTACCTTCCAAGGAGTCCTCCCAAGGTTCCCCCAAGCCCTCAAGGTCCACCTTTGAGTTTCAAGAGTCACGTTTTAAGGTAAGGGATCCGACCCCTCTCTTTTTTTCATGTAATCTCTTTTATGTCATTCCTTTTGTGCTCCATGTTTTTATGTGAGAGGATGGTCTTTTATATTCCTCTTACTTCCCTTTCATGTTTATATGATGAGACATCCCCTCTTACTCTCATCATTTCGTTTTATGAAAGTTTAAGTGACGTCGTTAGGCTGCCGAATTTTTAAGGGATTCTTTCACCCTTCTCATTTTTCAAGTTCGATTTTCATGTCAAGTCTTTCAAGTTCCTTTTTATTATGTTGGGGTATGATCTCTATATCTATCATACTGATCTCTTATGATCATATTATGAGGGACCCTATTTGATCTTGTCAAATCATTTTCTTTTGAAGTTAAGTGACGTCGTAAGGCTGCCGAATTTTCATAAGAGAAATCTAATCTTTTTTCCTTCCATGTTTTTCATTTCAAATGGTATGTCCCTAAAATTTCATTACCATGTCCATATGTCCTTCTTATTTTTTCACCCTACTGTTTTATGGATCATTTATGAGTGGGTGACCCATTTCCCCTCTCATTTCAATGTTTTCTAAAACCCCGAAACTTAGCCGTTATGCTGCAGAATTTTTCCCTCAAAATGCCTCTCTCTTTTCTCAAAAATTATTTTATGTTATAAAGTGAATACTCAAAGCTCTTATTTATACAAGGGTATTCACATATATATCAAAATGTTCCGTTTTAAATTCTGGGATTTACATACATGATACCCGCTTTCCCTTTCTGTGGGTTTAAAGTGACGTAAAGATCATGTCTTTAAAGCAGTTTTTAAAACATTATGATTATGAAATGAAACCCATTTATTTTATGATATGTGGGTTATTTATGAAATGTTTGATGATGATATATTTGGCTCACATGATAATAAAGGCAAATTTAAGGGTGCGCCCTGATAGCGCTCCAATGCATTGGGTAATGATGTAACCACTAGAGATTACAATTTTCATGATACCTTGGTGAATAACCTTGGTAATTTTCAAATGACACCTTGGGGATGGACCTTGGTGATATGTTCATGATTGTCTATGTTAAATGATGTAGCCACATCTTCAAGTTATGGAAAATTTTATTTTTATTATGAAATGCCTCATGATTTTCTTTCTCATGCCTTAAAGTTCTTTTCATGTCCTTATTGAAGTATATCAAGTTCACATGTAAAAATGTTCCTCTTGTTTCCCTTACTGGGCCTTCTGCTCACCCTTTCTTTTGATATATGTCCCCAGGTTATGAGATGCAGTAATGAACCTAGGATGAACTTAAGGAGAAGCCTTTCAAGTGTTTAAGAAGAATGCTTTATGTTGTTTTCATTTATTATGTTCCTGGTTTCCAAGACACTAGACCTTAAAGATCCTCAGTTTTGTGTAATATAATGAAAGTTTATGTTATAAAATGGCGGGATGTCATAACAAGCACACCTCCCCATAGACCTAAGGTTTCTGACTCGTATTGAGGGTCTAGATTAGTCACGTGGGGAAACTATACCCTCTTACTAGATTAATCCATAGTAGAAAACAAATAAATAGTGGATATAACATGAGATAACCAATGAACAAGCCTAAATAACCATTTCCCAACTGGGTAAAAACCAGAACCAATAGTGAATATGTCATGTCATGCTACAATGGCAAGTGAAAAAAACCCAAAATAAATAAAAATATAAAAATACACCAAATATTTCTGAATCTATATCTGTAACCTCATCCATGAATGTCCCATGTCCAACTAAACTCCCTAGTTTAGGGACCTTTCCCTTGTCCTTACCTACAAGCATAAAATCTACTAAGGTACCATATTGCAGCCTGAGCAAGGTGTGCGTATAACTCATTAGGCCACCACCAATGGTGACAACAAGTATCCAGTCTAACATATAGTTCATACTAGTATACATAGATAACAAGAAAAATAAAGACAATTTTGGGGTCACTAGTCAACAATCTCTACATATCTATTACTAACCAATGTGCCAATTCATTATGTCTCTTTTGCTACTAGTTCTTCATAAATCACACAATGTTCCTGGAATTGATCATTTCTCAAAAGGTAATAAGTAAGTCCCTTACTCACTAGGGATAACATACCACAAAATCACAATATACTCACCTAGAAGCATCACACCAGGTGGAATGAAACTGTATAGGGAATAGAGTTACATCCCCTTCCTTAACTCATTTATTATGGATGAAGTTATAGCATCAATCCAAATCAACCCATGGGAGAATCCTCAGTCCTTTACCCCACACCTCAAGACATGTTCACTTACTTATCCTTACATTCACCACATATAAACCATATCACAATAAAACACAACCAATACGTACAATAATCATAATACCTAATAATCCAAATGGTAAATCATATTGTTCTATAACCCACTAACACATTTTTCATTTACATCACATAGTCCATTTATCCTAATTCACATTCTCAAGCCTATCTCACTAAGCATGTTCAAAAATTATCATATTTCAACCTATTATACATATTTATAAATCTCCTTATGAAATCCCCTTTAATATATTTCCTACTTCCCATACCATTATCAATTTAGAATATTCACCATTTCACATGCACTAACTCAATTAGGCATGTATAACATATTTCATAAGCCTCTTACCCCAATAAAAAATAACCAATACCTCATTTTTACATCTGTTAATAATATCAACATACTCAACATGGTCTCTATATGATTATACAATAACCTAAAACTTACATATCTACTTTTTAGCCATAGAAAATTTTGGTGCAACCCATTGGTGGACTTTAATGGTTCAAATCATCCTCGATGCATCCCTTGGGGACCATGATGGTTTCCATTCATCATTTAATCACCAAAAATAACACATATTACCCAGAGGATAAAAATAAAAATAGGAAGTGACAAAGGAAAAAGTTGGACATGCACAAATTTACAACGAAACTATGGGATATAACTTGTAGACCACCTACCTCAAATCCATTGGAGAATTCACTCCCAAATGTGGCCTTAGATCCAGATTCAACCATATATTAATTATTTTAAATAGATTTCCATAGAAAATAATGGTTTTATAGATTCGGATGGAGGTGATAAAAAAAATAAAAACCCTAATCGAGGAAAGGATGCATGGAGTATATTACACTCACCTGGGGCTTTGATTTGCAACCAGCGATGCTCCAAACTGCCTAGGATCAGAGAATCACATATTTTAAGATTGGGTCATCCAATCATGCATCTATGGTAACATGAGGAGATGATGATGAAATTCCCGAGTTGGGATTAAAAATCTCATAATGTAAATTTGGTAAATTTCTCAACTTTACTAGGTTTCACGGTTTACCCACACAGTTTTCCAAACTGTACATGGGAAGCTATCCCAAAAATCACCCCTCTGCACGATTTCCTAGGAATTATGATTGGTTAGGTTAACCATGCGATAACCATGAACAATCCTCTATCCAAGGCTGTACAGTTACCTAGGAAGCTCTACATAGTTTGCACTAACTGTGCGTAAAACAGGAAACATGCCTTGAGAACTCCTTTTCCATGTCCCAAACACTCAAAAAACCCACGGGTTTGCTCATGAACTTCGGGAAAACTTATTTAACCAAGGGAACATACTTAAACATAAAGATAAACAAAAACATACCTTAATAAAAATCTTGGACCTTATAACCTCCCCACCTTAGGACATCTCGACCTTGAGCCGCTCTTCCTGAGCACCATTGAGATTCCAAATAAAAGAGATCAGGCTACTAGGCCCATATATCTAATTATAACTTACATGTTTCTTAATAAACATTTCCTTTCTTCCATAGAACATGAACCAAAGGTAGAAGCATTCCCTACAAGACCTTCTCAGTATGATCCATAATACGATTCAGATGCTCTTTAAAGGTTGCATCATGCTCAAGCTCAACATCATAAATTCTTATCACATGAGATGGATCAAGTTGATACTATCAGAGTTATGAAACATGAAAAACATCTTTCATCCCACCATAACATTGTGTAAGATCCAATCAGTAAGCCCCAATTCTGATTCTCTCCACAATCTCAAACATCCCCACATACCTAGGTAAAAAATTTCCCCATTTCTAGATTTTATTTTCAACCAACCACGGTGACACCTAAAGAAACACACTATCGCCTACCATTAACATGAGCAGTCTAAAATTCCAATCTTCATAAGACTTATACCTACATTGTACTATTTCCATCCACTTTTAAATCAACTAAACATTCTCTTACATCTTCTGAAAGAGACTTAGTCCTAACATCTTAAACTCCCTAGCTTCTAACCAACACAATGGAGATCTACATGGTGTTACGTAGAGTTCCTCAGAAGGAACCATCATGTATCCTAAAATCTATTGTTATAAGAAAACTCAATAAGAGGCAAGTTATTTTCCCATGAACCAACAAAATCCAGAACATGATATCTCAAAATTTACTTTAATACCTGAATTGTACACTCTGACTACTCATCCATCTGCGGTTGGTTATGCATACTCAAAAACATTTGGGTTCCAAGCACCTATTGTAGTTCCTTATAGAGATATGATGTGAAATGTGAATCATGATCTAAAACTATGGTTCTCATCCCCTTATGTTGTCTCACTATCTCTCAAACATATAACTCACTCAACTAATCAACTGTATATGTTTCTTGGATTGGTAAGAATTGATCCAATTTAGTCTACTAATCTACAACCATATAGATTGAATCATTATTTTGTGGTGTCCTCTAATGAACCACTATGAATTCCATATCTAATTAATTCCACTTTCATTTTGGAATAGTAAATGGCTATAACAACCCAGCTAGACACTGATGCTCATCCTTCACCTATTGATAGGTAAGGCGTCACACCACAAAACCTACAACCTCTTTCTTCATTCCAGTCCAACAATATTATCGATGAAGATCACGAAACATTTTCAACAATCTAGGATGTACTTCCCACTTTGAGGAATGAAAATCATGCATCAACTCTTCTCACAGACTTTTTGGCACTACAACATGGACTTGAACATAGAAAACTTCATCACCACCAAAAACCAAACTAGAATGTGACTCCCTACCTTTAAGACTTTATTTCATAGCCAAACACTTAGTATCCTCTAGCTAAAATTCCCTAACCCTACTCAAAATCACAGATACAATATATATAGATGAAAGGGTCATTTTTTTATGCCCATCCTGCACCTCTAGGATCATCTCAATAAAAAAAATACATCATTTTCCAATATAATAAAGATTCATGAACTACCTGATTTTGGGTCATCTAGCTCAGTGCATCCATAACATTATTCCCTTTTCCGAGTGTCTAAACCAACTCAAAATTGAAGGATTGAAGGTACTCAATCCACCTTCACATCTGAAAATTCAATTACCTTGGAGATAATATCTACTTATGACTTTTATGATCAGTAAACACCATAAATCATTATCCTAATAGGTAATGCCTCCAACACTTTAAGGCATAAACCATACAGCAAGATCAAGATCATGGGTAGGGTAATTTCTTTCATGAGGTTTCAACATTATTGACCCATATGCTACAACCCGAGTATCCTACATAAATACTACCCCAAGTTCAATAATGAATGCATCACAGAACAAAGTGTACTTCGTAAGAGGTTCAGGTACGATGAGATTCAGTGTGGTAGTCGACCTCTTCTTCAATTATTGAAAAGTAGTATCACAATACTCTAACCACTCAAAATTAACACCCTTCTTGGTTAAGCTTTAGAGTTGTGTGTCCAAATGAGATAAATACGTAATGAACCTCTGGTAATAACTGGACAAACCTAGAAAACTCCTAACATCAGAAACATTTTTGGGATGCTCCTAAGAACTGTACTTTTGATAGCTTGTTGTAAACCCTATTCTATCTTAGTGTACTCAAGATTATGTCAAGATGTTTGGAATTATTGTAAATAGTTTGTGAGTTCACTACGATGTCATCAAAAAAGAAAACCACCAACTGATCTAGGTAAGGGTGAAATATCCAATTTATTCATGCCATAAACACATCTGAAGTATTGTCCAAACCAAACGACAACACCAAAAATTTATACAACTTGTACCGGCTCCAAAAATTTATTAACGGTGTTTCAAAAGGTATCACCCTCAACTGATGGTATTCCAATCTCAAATCGGTCTTAGAGAACACTAATGCTCTCCCTCAGTTGGTCAAATAGATCATCAATTGTGGTAAGTGGGTATCGGTTCTTAACCATCATCTTATTCAAATTCCTATAATTGACACATAACCTCAATGACCCATCCATCCTCTTAGAAATAGCATGGGTGATCCCCATAGAGACTTAGTACGTCCAATGAGTCCCTTTCACTCCAACTCTTCTAGATAAACATTATATTCCTAGTGATCTGTTGGCGTCATTCGATATGGTGGAATTGATATTAGTTCTACCCCTGGAAGCAACTCAATCATGAACTCCACATCCCTCTTGAGTGGCAGTCATGAGAAATCCTTAGGAAACCTATCATGAAATAAATCCATCATAGTAGGAGAAAAATGTTGCTCCACTTCTCTATCATCAAGAATAGGGCATGCCACTTGGGTTGTGAGTTCTCTCAACTACTGAAAAATTGGCCATGTGTAGAATTCTCATACATCCCACTCATGAAAAATGACATAAGTGTCTTGATAAAGAGATTTGAATGTTACCTTATGGTGATAACAATCGATGTGGTCCTAATACAACACTAGCCAGTCTATGCCCAAAATCATGTAAAACCCGACTTTTTGAGAAAAAACAGGTTCCACACAAAATGAAAAAAACCAACCTCGATGGAAAAACCTCTATAATGTTTTATATCCTCAAATTGCACCCTAATAGAGTATCAATTTTCATAACCCCACACACAAGTTACAAAACTAGGCCCAAAACAACCACAAACTATGTAGAGATAGAAGAGTGTGTGGAGCATGTATTAAATAGAGTATTCATGAGTGTGGAAGCTATAAGAGTCATACCTCAAATTGTAGATTGTCCATCCTCAACACCTCTAGGTGTAGACTGAACAGTGTGAAAATAGAATGTCCCAATACCCTAGGATAAGGCCTAAGTAACCTGCACTACACTGCCATGATCTTAAAGATGGTCTCATCTTGGAGTTACACGTCCACTACCCCTATCGGTACAGCCAGTGGAGCTCAGACTACTTGTTGAATATGTGGAGATCGATCCCCTACCCGCACTTTTCATATTCTTCAGAATCCCATCTATGCTCGGCTATTGATGTTTCTTATAGAACCCCTATAAATTTCCCAACCTACTATAGGAACGACACTCGACTAGTGGTCGGGGACACAGGCCTCGCATGTCCCTCGTCCTGCCACACTGACTACAGAATACCTAATTACTACCCTAAGGAACTAGCCCTCTCTTCTGAGTATTCTACACACTCTCACCCTATTGGTAACTTCCAAATCAACAATTACTTCTCGAAGAGACTATACCACATGTTCGACCATTTGGTACAACAAGTCTACCTACCAAATCTCCCTTCAGGTTTCCTTATGAGATAAGGGCCTATTCCACTATCTCTGCAAACCTATTCAGATGGAATGTGTTCAATTTGGACCTAATCTCGTGCTTACTCCCATCCAAGAAGAATTTTTCCATATTCACCTCATCTCCATCCATCATAGGGATGAATCAGTATAAGTTAGTGAAATGGTAAGTATAATCCCTCACTGATGTAACCCCAATAGTCAAAATCATAAACTCTGTAGACTTATCCTACCTCGAGGTTTTTGGGTTGTAATGTTCTAGAAATGTTTCCTGGAATACCTTTCAATAGATTCCTTCAGCTTGATCTCTATGAACTATAATAATCGACAAACACTTTTCCTAGCCCCTTAACATGTAGGATTATAAAATGACTCGCTTCTTAAGAGGAGTCTCCAGATGGTCTAGAATTGTCTCTATAGACTATCTAAAACTCTACTGCAAATGAACCACCCTCTCTGGTAATGGTCGGAGGGTGTTGTAGTTGAAACACCCTAGTCATCTTGAACATACTTAGCACTACCCACCCTAGGTCTCATTCCATCATCTTTATAAAACGAACAAGATTCTCATGAAACTGCTCTTCTCTATTAACTTGAACCACTATATCATCTCGCTTCACTACTGGGGGAGCATTCATAGAAACATCCTCCTATCGCCCAACCGGCACATGACTTCATAGTGGAATCTCTATACAATTCAAAAAATGATCTTTAGAACACAATCCATAAATATTTCATGAATATAATGAAGGATCTTCATTAGCCATAACAAATCATTTCAAATACACCACACAAAAATGTCTGATCATACTCGCCAAACTATCTTCAACCATTCCTACCAGGTTCATAGATAAGAAGGGGTAACTAACTCACACAACTAAAAGCCTTACCTTCTAAATCATTTCAATTTATTATCACATCACAACTTACTCCATTTACATTTCATTCCATATACCACCATTTATCAAGAATAATTCCATAATTATTGGTTAACATTATTGTCACCGTATTTTCAATTTTTATCATTTCATTCAACCTAATATTCATCATTTTCATGAAATAAAATTCATCCAAAACCTTATATACCACACACACATCCTGTGTGTGTGCCTACGATGATGCATGTCATTTATATACATAGGTTCCAAGAATGATACACAAATTAAAAACCTCGTGTCATCCTATCCATGATAAAAATATCATGAAAATATCACATCACACCCCATGTGTGTTACCCAATGGTGAAATATCATCAAATGTAACAACACACAATAAGATCATAAATTCCCACCCTGGGTGACTTGGTTTTTCCCTCGTACATGGGTTAGCTACTCCCATGCACAAGCTCATTACTGAGGCCCAGAACCTTACTAAACTCGGTTATTCCATTCCAAATAGTAATTCATTGGAAAATATCACCTATGAAACCAATTTGTATTGTCCCTGACCCGAGCGCCACTAAATTGGTTCCCCAAGCCAAGTAATCACATGACCTCAAGCACGCCTCCTCATACGCTAGAGGGTCTAGACTAGCAGGGAGGGTCTAGATTAGTCATGTGGGGTGATTATACCATCTTACTAGAGTAATCCATAGAATAAAACAAATAATCTTCATATATAACAAAATCTAAGCAGTGAAGAAGTATAAATGGACATTTCCAAACTGGGTACAAACCCCAAACAATAGTAAATATTTTATATCATTCTATAATTTCAAGTAAAAAACCCAAAAATAATGGAAAATAGATGAATCCCAAAAATGGTCCTAACTCTAAGTCTTGAACCTCTTCCATGCATGTTACATGTCCAACTCAACTCTTTAGCATATGGACCTTTCCCTTGTCCTAACTGCAACCTTGAAATAATCTTAGGTACCCAACGGTGCCCCGATAAGGGTTTGACTACCACGTAGTATGTCTCCACCAATGGTGTCTACAAATATCATGTTTAAAAAATAGTGCATGCTAGTATAACCATATTAAAAGAAAAATAAATACAATTTAGGGGTCAACGATCAACAATCTATACTTAGATATTACTAACCAAGGTGCCAATTCATTATGTCTCTTTTAACACTAGCTCATCATCAATCACACAAGGTTCATGTAATTCGTCATTCATTCAAAAGGTAATAAGCACTTCCCTAACTCACTAGTGATAACATACCACAACATCACAATATCTTCACCTCTAAGCCTCAGTCCGGGTGGAATGAAACTGTTAGGGGAATAGAGCTACGTCCCCTTCCCTAACTCGTGCATTGTGGTTGGAGTTAGAGTATAAATTCAACTTGACCTGTGGGAGGATATGTAGTCCTTTACCCCAAACCTCAATCCATGTGCACATTCATATCCTTACCTTCACGACACACAAATCATATCACATCCAAACACAAACAATACATACCACAATCATAATCCATAACAATCAATATGGTTAATCTTTTTGGGCCATAACCCATTAACACAATTTTCATTTACATCACTTAGTCCATTTAGATCAATTCGAATTATCAATCCTAGATCACTAATCCTGTTAAATAATTAACTTATTTCAACCCATTATACATATTCATGAATTCTCTTATGAAATCCCATTAAATATATTTCCCATTTTACATTCCAATATCAATTTATCATACTCAATATTTCACATGCACTAACTTGCTTAGAGAATATATATCATATTTCATAAACCTATTACCCCAACAAAAAATAACCACTACCTAATTTAGACATCGACAAATAATTTCAACATACTTAACAAGGGATCTTCATGATTGTACAACAAATTATAACTTACTTGTCTAATTTTTAGGCCTAGAAAATATTAGCACACCCAATAGGTGGCCCTTAATGGGTCATATCATCCTTGATGCGTCCCTTGGGGACCATGAGGGTTTCCATTCATAATTAAACACCCAAAATTCCAAATCTTACCAAGAGGTTCAAAATCACAATATGAAGTTACAAAGGACCAAGTTGGACATGCACAAATCTTCAATGAAACTATAGAATATAACTTATAGACCACCTACCTCAAATATGTTAGTGAATAAACTCCCAAACGTGGCCTTATATCTGGATTTAACCACATCATAAATATTTAACCTACATTTCCTCATAAAATAAGGGTTTTAGAGATTTTTATAGAGAGTAGTGAAAAAACACTAATAAAGAAAATAAAGTAAGGAGTAGATTAGACTGACATGGGGATTTAATCTGCAATTAACGGTGCTCCAAATGGACTAGGATCAAATTAGAAATATCCTATTAGAATATTGGGTCATCCAAGCAAACATTTAGCATTGAAAGAGGTTAAGAGGAGGAAAATCTTAAATTTGGGTTAAAAATACCGTAATGGAAATTTTGTAAATTTATAAACTTTACTGGGCTACATGGTTTACCTGCACGTTTTTCCAAATCATATCCAAACCATGCATGAGACACTATCCCAAAATCACCCCTTCTCACAGTTTCCTAATAATTCTACACGGATAGCTTAACCATGTGATAAACATGCACAATCCTCTGTCCAAGGCAGCACAGTTACCTAGAATTCTCTACACGGTTTTCACTAACCATGTGAAGGTCGTGAAACATGCCCATAAAACACCTTTTCTTTTTTTATCAGTCCTCTAACCCCTGGAACACCCTAGGGTCTTCTCATGAACTTGGGGAATACTTATTTGACCAAAATATGATATTTAAACTGAAACAAAATAACATTACTAAAGAAAAATCTCAAATCTCATAGGATCATTTTTCAGTTAACCTTTTTTTATTCTTCTAATGTCCTTGATAATATTTTTCAGGTAATAGTGCCATTTCTCTATTCATTTGTACTAAAAATATTTAAAAAAAATGTTTTTATGAAAACCTTGCTTCATTTCTCTCATTAGTATAAGAACTTGTTTTCTTCTAAAAACCCATGTTTTCTAGAAATAATTTAAAAAATTAAGCTTTCCAAAATGATTTATTAAAGACATTTTACCCTTTTAAAAAAGCAAAGGAATATTATTTTTTCTTTTTAAACAAGGAATTTTTCAAAACATTTATTATGGAAAGGTTAGGTTCATTTAACCTTATACATCATGTATGGATTTACCCATAATAATTTCTAAGAATCCACCTATGTAAATTTAAAAGACTATTTTTTAAAGAATATTCTTTAAAAAGTGATTCACAAATAAAATTACTTTAAAAAAATAAAAATAAAAATATATTTTAAAAATAATTTTTTAAAATTTATTTTTTTAATATTTCCATTCATCAATGACCAAAAATGCTTTATTTTTACCCCACATGAGATATATTGTATTAATACCATCCTTGTTATTACATTGGATGGGTTTTAATTGATTTGACCAAGGATAATATTGAAGTTAAATTCCTTGATTCCTTTTAGTTCCCTTGAAATATTCAATTTCCTTTGATCATTTCACATTGAATTTTTCTTAAATATCTATATCATTATTCATAGATATGATTATTACCTGAACCATATAACATTTTGAAATACTTTTTTTACATTTATAGTTATTTTATTATTTAGGGAAATATTTATATATCTATATCCTTTATTCAATATTTATAATTGACAACGTATATTGTTTATGAATCAAATAGATTTTTCGATATTTAGGGAATTATTTGGATTGGTATAACACTAGTTCAGGATTGTTTAATGTAATCCCCTTGATGTATTAGTAGTCTCATGGGATGAAATATGTTAACAACAAACCCTTTGAGTTTGTTTCCAAATCATAGTAGTTTTAATCTTTCTTGTGAAATGTCTTAATATTAGTATTCCAAACCATCTTGTAAAAGGTATTAATGGTAATGGTGCCATAAACCTGGGAAAAATGGTGTCCAATAATTAATAATTTTCTGTAATTTAGATTCAGTTATTATTATCCATGAGATTTTTTCATTGACATAATCTATAGATGCATTTCATTCTTAGTTCATAGATTAAATGTTTGTGTTTCTAGTTATTTACCTTTCCATATTAACTATTATAAATGATTCATTATTGATTCCATTATACTTTACCCTTACTGAGCATTTGATCTCACACTTACTTTGTTTCCATTACCCGGGAATCCAAGAAGTGTATTAAGAATTATATACAAGGATGTCATAGATCAAATAGAGTTCTCCTCAAAAGATAAAGAATTATTTCTTAATAAGTTTATTCATTTGTAATAAAATATTCATGTATGTATCTAGTTTACCAAGACTAGTAAACTCTTAGATCCATTGGTATTTGATTCCTTGCAATTATTCCATTGTAATGGTAGCATGACACTGGCTATGAGATTTCTAGGGTCAGATCGATACAAATAAAAATAATAGTAATATTTAATAAGTTTCTCAATAATGTAAATAATTAAAATTAGAATATTATTTAATAAGATAAAGAACATGTGTGATAAATCAAACCCAATGTAAGGTTTTTTCTCATGTTGCCTTTATTTTTATAAGATATAAACATTATAAAGACCTGATTTTTCTTGTGTGGTGTCTATAATTCCCATGAATGTATTTTATTATTATTATCCATAAATTAATTGTGATTTATATATCTATTTGTGGATATATCTTTCATGAGGCCTATGATTAAAAATATTACCAAACCGGTAAATTATATTTGTTAGAATTTTACTTCTTTTAGACTTATGTCAAGTCATGAACCTATCTTATTTTATGAAGTTTATATACTTCTTTATTCACATGTTATATCATGAATTTCATTATTTTCATGATATTATATGTTTTTTATTAAAGTTATTTATTTATGGGGATTATGATTCAATGTTACCAAAGTAGTAATAGTCTTCTGCTATAATCTCATCATTTTTAGAGTTTTTTTTATGATTATACCTGCAATGATAAAATCATATGTAATATATATATCAAGAAACTCTAGAATCTTCTTATCCAAGTATTATTTCATTTAAATCTGTATTTTCCCAACATTTTTCATCTCTTTATGTATACAAGAATTTAATATAATATTTTTATTAAAAATCATCATTTTGGTTGAAAACTCTTTTTCTTCTAAAAGCATGCTTTCTAAAATTTTGTCAATAAATGTTTTAGAAAAGTGTTTTAAAACATGAATAGATATTTTGCTCGATAATTTTTTTAAATGTTTTTCAAATATTCTATTATAATTTTTCATAGTAATTTAAAAAAAAGTATTTTCCAAATTATTTATCTTTTAAAAAATGATTTTGAAAATGAAATTGATATTTTCCCCAAGATTTTTTCAATGATATTTCTATGTTAAATAAATTCATCAATGTACAAAACTGTTCTTGTAACATATGTTTTTTTGGGGATATAAACCAAGGATACCATTATTATTCTTCCTTTGAATTGTTTATCTTGTTAATATATATGTGAAACTCATATCTTTTCCTTGTGTTAATCATGTTTCAATTTTATTTTCATGGAACGCATTTATTTTCCATGGGTTAATAATGTTTCAATGTGATTAACAAGGAAAACATTACTTTTCCATGGTTTAAAAATGATTCAAATATATTGTTATGGAAACCATTTCTTCTCCATGGGTTAATAATATTTCAAAGATATTGTTATGGAATTCATTTCATTTACATGGGTTAATCATGTTTCATATATATTATCATGAAACTCATTTTGGTCAATGGGTAAATCACATTTACAATATATTTTAATGGAACCCATTTCATTTCCATGGGTTAATGATGCTTCAAAAAAATTATTATGAAAACCATTTCTTTTCCATGGGTTAGTCAGGTTTCAAAGAAATTTTTATGGAACTCATTTAGTTTACATGGATTAATCAGGTTTCAAAGGGATTGACATAGTACCCATTTCATTTCCACTTGTTATTCAAATTATAAATTGAGTAATATGTGATTCAATGAGTTATTACTAAATGAATTATCAATGTAATTTATTGATTATATGGTTTTTGGAAATCTTATACAATGGGGTGTCTCAAATAGTGTTAGGTGATCCCATTATATCTTATACAATGCGATGGACTAGATTTCACAAAGTGATCCCATTAAAAATATATTATGGGGTTTCCTAGATAGTATCATAGGATCCCATTATGGATTATATTATGGGGAGTCCTAGATAGCTCTAGGTTATCCCATTGTAGATTAAATAAAGGGTGTTCCCAGATAGAGTTCCAATGAAATGGGTCATGAATATAATGGATGTCAGTTATATGGTTATTTCAGTTAAAGGGGTTTTGAAATAGTTTTAGGAATATGATGTTCCAAGATACTAGAAAGGGATTTAATTTATTCTTTTTGATTTATAAGGGTTCTTATGATCAATATTGATGCCCCATGGCTCATGATTATTGATTTTGATGACTCCTTCCATTTCCATGACTACATATTTGAGGATCTAGGTATTTATGGGTATGAGTTATTTTATTATTCCCTCATAAACGTTAATTACTTCATCATGTCATTATTCAATTATTGTGTTCATTTATCAAATTAAATTGATAATTTTTATGTTTACCATGACTGTGCATTTTAGATCACCCTTCATATGTTTTATTTGCCCATGTTATAAGAAATGAGGTTGAATAAATTATGTCTAGAAGGGTTTTTATATCGATAATTACAAAAACTTAATAATAAAAAAATAATTTGGGTGAAGTTTGATAGATTCACATTTGATGATATGGGTATTTTTTATGTAGGAGTTTTTCCAATTTCACTAAAATTATAATCCTAAAAGATCCTCAAGAATGAAATTTATCTAATTTTTACTTTTTTTATTATATGGTTAGTATGGAAAAATATTTGTCACAATTATCATCATCAAATACAGAAATATATTGTTTAAAATTTCAACACCAAATCCAGGAGTACGGGTTCTAGGATCTTATTTATAATCCATTATTTCACACCTACTAGAATCTAGAAATGATTCTATAGCTATTAGGATGATGGTCTCTAAATGAGATAATGCTCCACCTTTATAATGTATTGGTTAGAATAATCCATTTGGATTTCCTTATGATCAGAGGGATCACAATCATTGGATATATGTAGGAAGAATTCCTCAAAATATGTGATTTCTTAGAGGGATACAAATCAAACCCATGTTACTAAGGTAAACATTATGACATCTAGTTAGTGGTATATGGTTAAATACATATTTTTATATGTTCTATTAAATCCAAATGTATTTCATAATCATATTTTTTATATATAAGGAACAGATGCCTGGGAAGATGAAATAATAATGGGGATCGTAGACTTGAAGTCGGTTTGGGTTATTTTGTCTCCTATGAAAACTAGACTAGTATAATGAATGGGGATTCATCTATAATTTTGTCACCCTAGCACTATGAGTAGTTTTACTCTTAATGTCATTTCATTATGGTAGGATAACTCTAGTGATAGATGTGTACATGGTCATGTGTTGGTTTATCTTTATCATTGTATTTCTAATCTCATGTGGGCTTGTGGTAAATCATTTAATTTTAATATTAGTGAGGATTCCTAATTTAATTTGAAAATTTTTAATGAATAAATCATTGATTTTCATCGACCATGATTTCCAATTCAATTTTTTGGGACAATATGCACATCATGTGGAATATGTATCCTAACCAAATTAGCCATCTAAATTACACAATTATGACTTATCTAGGGAATACATTTTATCTCTAGTTATATAGGTTTACTTTGATAGTGTGACTTCTAGAATTATATAATAGAAGAAGTTTATCTTCAACATTATTGATTTCACATCTTGGTATATCCGGGATGACAGATAGGTAAGCATAAAACAGATTTTATAAATAAATTATATTAGGGAACGGGATTTTTTACATAGATTAATTTAAATTTCATCATGGAGATATAATGTAATGCCCCGACCCCAGTTACCCAGAGTCGGTTCATTATTATGTTACATTTTCATGATCACAAAAGATCAAGTCTCGAAAGAATGATTATTTTAGTATCCTTGGATACACTAGATACATTCATAAATGTTACATTACATCATAAAGTGAAAAACTACAATAACATGGTCTCTATAGTCCACACTCATATCCCCTTCAGATTATCCCTTCAGGCCAGTCATAAAATACTTGTTCACATCCGAGGAAAAATAAAACATAGAAAGGGGTGAGCTCAGATGCTCAGTAAGGATAAAAATATAGCAGAAACTTTCATAAATAAACATAAGCATTTAAGATAATGTATAACTAAAATAAAAGCCTCTTAAACTTGAACTTGAGCAGTATATGGAAAAAATAAAATGAAATAATGTCATTTACTTATTCACATGGATATTCTACTAGTTGAATAATCACATGAAATATCAATAACCACGTTCATAATGATGGAATTCATAATGCCAGACTCTCATAACCACATAGTCAAGGCCTTGTGATAAGACTACAAATAAGATTTTTTCAAGGCCTTATGCCAAGACACTAGTTTATCTCATGAGACCTACCGATGCATCGAGGTGCTATAGCGGGCTCCACTCATCACATACTAAGTCCAATGTATTCCTTATATAAAAATGTTTAAACATATCATAAATCATAACATAATCGTATCACATAAAACATTCATAATGGAAACATAACATTTCCACATTTCAATCACAAGATATAAATACAACACATTAATATGATAAAACAATTTTCAATACCAAAATAAAAGAAAAGTAAAACATGGTATTTATTTTTCATTTTAAAAAAAGTTATGTCTTGTGGAGGAAGCCAAAACTCAAATAATGGTCACGGTGGTGGAGAAGTCGTTGTCGCCGCATACGTAAGAAAAAATATTCCTTTTGTTGTTTAGTAAAAACACTTCTTATAAAAAGATTCCTTTTGAATAAAAGTCAAATTCAAAGGGTTTTATACACCGTATAAAATAAAGTTGTGTAAAAAACAAGGTATGCCTCAATGAAAGGAGATTGAGACGAAGTCCCTTACCTCTTGTCTGACTTGACTCGATCGCTCTTTAACCTCATGAATAATAAACAAGAGTTAATTTCTACATTCTTAAGAACCTTTTTCAAGTTCATTATTCATTTTATATCACTTATTACCATGTTATGAACATTATGTAATTATTTATGTTAATAACGGTCATTTTGTCGATCTTTGGTACTTGAGTCAAAAATAAACTTTTTATAATTACAATTTGTTCATATGGTAAAATATCTATTATATCTAGAATTATATTCATGATGTAGATATCATATATATCATATATATCTAGTATATACATTCATTTTTAATATTACATAACATTTAGATGTAAGAAATGAAATTCACCGTTCATGGAGACAGTAAACCGTACGTACGCATGAACGCTACTTTCATTTCTATTTCATATTTTATGGGTTGAAATCATAATGATATAAAGTTATATTATAATTCTAGTATAATATCATATATAATATCATTAACTCCATCCTTTATACGTCTCACATATGGAATTAACGATTCAAATCACTTTGAGGGGGCGGTAGTCCGCACTTCCTAAAATGAAATTATCGCGTTTACCCATAATGGAAATCATAAAGGTATGTCATAAATGAAAAATACAGAAGCATAATGAAACCGTAAACATAATATTTATCATATATAAATATAGTGACGTCTTAATGGACACCATGAAAGGTGTTAAAATCAGATTGAACAATCATCGTTTCGTGAGGTAGTAATTCGCCACCCACTGAAACAGTATGTTCTTTAACCATTAGACGAAGGTGTGTGTAAGTGTAAATCAAATAATTCTCATAACAACATCCTATTATATTTAAGATACTGTTTTTTTACAAGAGAAAGTAATAATAATATTTTAAGGGGTTGGAGAAGCAAAATAAAACAAAAGAACATAAGAGAAGACATTACCTTAAAATCAGGTAACTCTTTTTTATTTGAGCCAGAGGCTTCCTTGGGAAGACTTCTACCCAAATTGAGGATTCTAGGAGTAATAGAAAGAAGTTGAGAGAGTATTTGGGCAGATTTTGGCCGATACAAATGGCTTTGAAGGTGTGAATAAGGTGGTAGAGTTGGGGCCTTTTATAAAAGGAGAGGAGGGGCACTCATGGAAAGTCACGAAATGTTACTTTATTATGAAATGATTTTCAGATTTTAAAGGTCCCAAAATTATATATTTCTAGGATAAAGTAATAAGGGTTTTAAATATCCTCATCCAATAGGTTTTAGACAAGTGTAAGTCTTTTATTTTACCTTATCTTTTCATTTTATTTAAATTTTTCATTAGTGAGGTAATCGTTCCATCATCATGGTGTCATAAATAAATTTATTTATTTAATACCTAAAAATTATAAACAAATTACCATGAAGTAGGAAATATTTTTATCTTTCCAATGAATATTTATAGTCGAAATTGTAATTTATATAACCCCATTTAATAATTGTTTTAGTAAAACAACACATGTTTGTGACACTTTTATTTTTACTTTAAATAAAAAGTTATTAATGTCATTTTCTTACCCAAGTGGCTCCATGGGGTCCCCAAGTTGACCCATGGATTTCCTCGGTCATCCATGACTCATACAATAAGGGTAGTACAATTGTAAAGTTAATTTCATATTATTATAACATTATATTTACCTTAAATTACACTAATTACCTTTAATCCCGATTAATAAAACTTAAAAGTTACTATTCATCAAAAATTATTTTCATCTCATTGAACCAAATTTTACTTACTAATGAAAAAAATGTATGTCAAATTTTTGAAATTCAATTCATATAAGTGGTAAAGTTTCATTTAAACGAAAAATTAGTTTTTTAACTACCACTTAGTGGTATCACTATTCATCAAAAATTGAAGTTTCTCAGAACAATACCAAAAATCCACCCTAATCTATAATTGATATTCCAAATTCAAAAATGATTTCTATTTTACAAAATTACAATCATATAAGTTTCATTAATTAATATTATAGTTAATTCACGTTGTCAAAACAAATATCGTGTTTTTAAGAAACAATATCAATCAAAAGATTGACAATTGTTTATGTCAAATTTCAAAGTGAAATTATTTTTAATGTCCACCATTGGATAAAATGGTAAAATTATATTATAGTTATACTTTAAAACCACTAAATATTATAATTTATCATTATAAATTATTTTTATTAAAAATGTTGTTTTTAAGTATTTTTCACTATTCATCAAAAATTGGAAGTTCTCAGAAAAATACCAAAAATTCAACATAGGATAATTTTGATAATACAAATCCCAAAATGAATTCCATTCTGAAATATAAAATTTATATAAATCAAAAAGTGGGTATTACTATTCATAACGGCTACTTTGATTGGTCGCGGTGTGTTAGAATCTCAAACTAGCGTACAATGCAAGATATTGCATTATTGAAAGAGAAGCGTATCATGGAAGCTTGGGGTGTTACATTCTCCCCTCCTTAAATAAATTGCATCCTCGCAATTTTAAATTGTTATTCAATAATTAATGGTTGAAAATAGAAAATACCTTTGTGGAAAACCCATATTAGAAATAGGGTTAATAAAAATATAACCTTAAAAGAAAGTAAGAGAAGTACAAAGGTCACCCGAGATAGCCCATACTAGGATTCTATGAAAACATGGATATGGAGGAGAAACAAACCATGATGTTCTGATGGAGAGTTGTATAAAACAGGATTAGGAGAAAGTTAACTACAATAAAATCACAAACTTGTGATTGGTTAAACGGTCATTCATTCCCCAGTAGGAAAAGTTAACCGAAAACATTTTTGTTTTAAGTTACCTTTCATAATGTTGAGGTATTTATTTAAGAGATTTACTAAGAACATAAGGAAATATATTTACTTGTCATGTATACTTTCATTATTTAATAAATTTTTACCACAAACCCATCTTTCACTCCAAAAGGTAATAGAACTAAAAAATATTATATTTATCCTAATCGTACAAGGTTCCAAATATTAACACATACCATTTAGATTAGGAAAACTATTTTTTAATAACCAGGGAGTTCATGTAGGCTAGTGTTAGATAATAAGGGCATGTCGCACTATGGTTGTGGGTTTGATTCCTTCAGCTTTGTTCGAGGTGACGGGTTATCCCCCGACCTGTAGGTTGTCCTTTTCTTAAAATTATAATATTATAATATTCCAAAAATAATCTTCAGAAATGATTTAACCTTAAACAATACTGTCCAAAGTTCAACTTAATCCATTCCAACCTTTATAGTTATCCAAAATACTCGTGTCCAGACTTCCTCTAAAAGGCCATTAAATTCCAAAATCACTATCTCGGTATCAGAACCATATTATGGTTTATCATTCTCTAAACCAAATATTTTCCAAAAATTTAACCTATTATTAAGTCACTTTTCATGGTTCCACACAATCTCAAGTCCTTAATGAAATAGTACTGCAGTTCAATCCTTATTTACTCCATAATTATTATAACCTGTACATCATTGATACAACACTCAAATGACATAATTCTTTAATAAAAACATAAGAAATATAATCATTTCTCCTCATCTATGGTAGTATCACAACATAATTATTATCTAATAGCATCATTTGGGGCATACTCTGATTATTTGTACATTGGTTTTCTTATTGTCCCCACTCCTTGCAGATGAAGCATTGTACATTTGAAAACTTTTTCTTACCCTTGCAGTCACGCACTTGGTTTCCTTTTTCTCCACACTTATAACAAACTCTCATTCCCTTCAGGAAAGTTCCAAGGTGTTTCTTCCAATAGTTATCACATATTGGAAAATTATTTTTTTCCCTCTTCCCTTTATCCATATTTCTCTCTTCCATCCTTTTCTTCTCTTGCTTCCCTTCAAAGCCATAAGACTCAGAGAATTCATTACTTGTCTTATTAACACATGATACTATTTCTACATATGTTGAGAATACATGGGAGACTATTTCCCTTCTAAATTTTGGCTTAATACCATGAAATATATTATCCTTCTTACTCTTTGGATCATACGTTTTGCTAGAGTTCACAATCCTTCTACTGGGCACCATTTCTATTCAATTGCATAAACTAGGTCAGTTTATGAACTGCAATGAATAATTCCAAACTTGTAAAATACTTAACGTAAATTCAACGGTTTATGGATATAATCCATAATCATAAAGATGTTTTCTTTGATGAATTATATACTCATTAACCCTTCTTAATGGTTTGTAAATAAAATGATAATTATCCCAAGCATATCCCCCAGGAGTGTCGTAACCATGAGTGCAGCAAGGCATGTTGTCGTGCACCAGTTCCCATTCGATTCTAGCTCAAAGCGGTGTTTTAGGGTTTTACCCCTAGGTACATCTATTCCAGAGCTGCCTCTACCTGTTCATATCCAGACAGATATTTATTTCTCAAAAAACTCACAAAATCTCTATAATACCAAAATTCTAGGAAGTTCTTCTATACTAATCCTCAAATTCTATCTTAGGGATATGTGCTCTAATCAGAGTTTATCTAAATATATCTTCCAAGGGTAGTAATAAACTCCCTATGATACCAACTGTAATGCCCTGACCCCAGTTACCCAGAGTCGGTGCATTATTACGTAACATTGGTAGGATCACAAAAGATCAAGTCTCGAAAGACCGATTAGTTTAGTATCCTTGGAAACACTAGATACATTCATAAATTTTACATTACATCATAAAGTTAAAAACTACAATAACATGGTCTCCATAGTCCACACTCATATCCCCTACAGACTATCCTTGTAGTTCAGTCATAAAATACTTGTTCACATCCTGGGAAAAATAAAACATAGAAAGGGGTGAGCTCAGATGCTCAGTAAGGATAACAATATAGCATAAACTTTCATAAATAAACATAAGCATTTAAGACAATGTATAACTAAAACAAAAGCCATTTAAACTTTAACTTCATCATAATATGGAAAAAATAAAATGAAATAATTCCATTTACTTATTCGCATTGATATTCTACTAGTCGAATAATCACATGCAATATCAATAACCACTTTCATAATGATGTAATGCATAATGCCAACCTATAATAACCACATAGTCAAGGCCTTGTACCAAGACTACAAATAAGATTTTGTCAAGTCCATGTGCCAGGACACTAGTTTGTCTCATGAGACCTACCAATGCATCTAAAATCTATAGCGGGCTCCACCCGTCACATACTAAGTCCAATGCATTCTTTATATGAAAAATTTTAAACATATCATAAACCATAACATAGTCGTATCACATAAAACATGCATAATGGAAACATAGAATTTCCACATTTAAATCACAAGATATAAATACAACACATTGATATGATAAAACCATTTTCAATACCAAAATAAAAATAAAAGTAAAACTTTGTATTTATTTTTCATTTTAAAAAAATGTTATGGCTTGTGGAGGAAGCTGAAACTCAAATAATGGTCACGGTGGCAGAGAAGTTATTGTCGTTGTATACGTAAGACAAAACATTCCTTTTGTCATTTAGTAAAAATGATTCGTATAAAAAGATTCCTTTTGAATCAAAGTCAAATTCAAAGGGTTTTATACACCGTATAAAATAAAGTTGTGTATAAAACAAAGTATGCCTCAATGAAAAGAGATTGAGATGAAGTCCCTTACCTCGTGTCCGACTTGACTCGATCGCTCTTTAACCTCCTGAATAATAAACTAGAGTTAATTTCTACTTGCTTATGAACCTTTTTGAAGTTAATTATTCCTTTTATATCACTTATTACCATGTTATGAACATTATGTAATTATTTAAGTTAATAACGGTCGTTTTGTCGATCTTTGGTACTTGATTCAAAAATAAACTTCTTATAAATAAAAGTTGTTCATGTGGTAAAATATCCATTATATCAAGAATTATATTCATGATGTATATATCATATATATCCAGTATATACATTCATTTTTAATATTACATAACATTTAGAGGTAAGAAATGAAATGCACCGTTCATGGAGACGTTAAGCCGTAAGTACGCACGAACGCTACCATCATTTCTATTTCGTATTTAATGGGATGAAATCATAATGATATAAAGTTATATTATAATTCCAGTATAATATCATATATAATATCATTAACTCCATCCTTTATACGTCCCACATATGGCATTAACGATCCAAATCACTTTGAGGGGGCGGTAGTCCGCACTTCCTAAAATGAAATTATCGCGTTTACCCATAATGGAAATCATAAAGGTATGAAATAAATGAAAAGTACAGAATCATAAAGAAAACATAAACATAATATATATCATATATAAAAATAGTTACATCTTAATGGACACAATTAAAGGTGTTAAAAGAAGATTGAACAATCATCGTTTTGTGAGGCAGTAATTCGCCGCCCACAGAAATAGTATGTTCTTCAACCATTAGACGAAGGTGTGTGTAAGTGTAAATAAAATAATTCTCATAACAGGATCCTAGTATATTTTAGATACTATTTTTGTTACAAAAAGAAGTAATAAAAAGATTTTAAGGGGTTGGAGAAGCAAAATAAAACAAAAGAACATAAGAGAAGACATTACCTTAAAATCGTGTAACTCTTTTTGATTTGAGCCAAAGGATTCCTGGTGAAGACTTCTGCCCAAAGTGAGGATTCTAGGAGTAAGAGAGGGAAGTTTATAGAGTATTTGGATAGAGGTTGGACGAGCCAAATGGCATCGAAGGTGTGAATAAGGAGGTAGAGTTGGGGGCCTTTTATAACAGAAGAGGAGGGGCACTCTTGGAAAGTCATGAAATGTTACTTTATTATGAAATGATTTTCGGGTTTTAAAGGCCCCACAATGATATATTTCTAGGATAAGGTGATAAGGGTTCTAAATATACTCATAAAAAAGGTTTTACACAAGTGTAAGTCTTATATTTTACATTATCTTTTCATTTTATTTAAATTGTTCATTAATGAGGTAATCGCTACATCATCATGGTGTCATAAATAAATTTATTTATTTA
Source organism: Viscum album (assembly GCA_963277665.1). Taxonomy (NCBI): domain Eukaryota; kingdom Viridiplantae; phylum Streptophyta; class Magnoliopsida; order Santalales; family Viscaceae; genus Viscum; species Viscum album. The sequence continues at coordinate 1,271,244,066 of OY728136.1, forward strand.
ATGCCTAAAAATTATAAACAAATTACAATGATTTAGGAAATCATTTTATATTTCCAATGAATATTTATAATCTAGAATCTAACTTATATAAACCCATTTAATAATTGTTTTAGTAAAACAACACATGTTTGTGACAATTTTATTTTTACTTTAAATAAATAGTTATTAATGTCATTTTCTTACCCAAGTGGCTCCATGGGGTCCCAAAGTTGACACATGGATTTTATTGGTCGTCCATGACTCATAAAATAAGGTTAGGACAAGTTTAAAGTTATTTTCATATTATTATAACATTATATTTACCTTAAATTACACTAAGTACCTTTAATCGCGATTAATAAACCATAAAAGTTATTATTCATCAAAAATTATTTTCATCTCATTGAACCACATTTTACTTACTAATGACAACCATGTATTTTGGCTTTTTTAAATCCAATTCACATAAGTTTTAAAGTTTCATTTAAATGAAAAATTAGTTTTTTAACTACCACTTAGTGGTTTCACTATTCATCAAAAATTGATGTTTCTCAGAACAATACCAAAAATCCACCCTAAGCTATAATTTATATTTATAATTCAAAAATGATGTCTATTTTAAAAAATTCCAAAAATATAAGTTGCATTAATTAATTTTATAATTAACTCCCGTTGTCAAAACAAATAACGTGTTTTTAGGAAATAATATCAATCAAAAGATTGACAATTGTTTATGTCCAATTTCAAAGTGAAATTAATTTTAATGTCCACCATTGGATAAAATGGTAAAATTTTATTCTAATTATACTTTAAAACCACTCAATAGTATAATTTATCACTATAAATTATTTTTATTTAAAATTTAATTTTTAAGTATTTTTCACTATTCATAAAAAATTGGAAGTTCTCAGAAAAATACCAAAAATTCAACATAGGCTAATTTTGATATTCCGAATCCAAAAATGAAGTCCATTATGAAATAGAAAATTTATATAATTCTAAAATTGGGTATTACTATTCATAACAACTACTTTTATTGGTCGCGGTGTGTTAGAATCTCAAACTAGTATACAGTGCAAGCTATTGCATTATTGAAAGAGAAGTGTATCGTGGATGCTTGGGGTGATACATATAAAATTAATAAATGATTATATTTCAACTCCACTACATGAAAATATTTATGTAAACTAACTAGAAAATAGTATGTCTCGTGCTCTATATTAAAATCACCCTTAAGCAATGTTATATATTGTCACTTAAATTACAATTTGATATAATGATCTTATCATGATGGATGATCTGATCATGCTAATGTAAAAATATCCACATATATAGTGGATAAAAACACATGGACTCTAATGAGTAAACTTTTTATCAATGTTTTAATCACTCAAGATTTTAGAATTTACTTCTACTTATTGATAATTGATTTATTAGATAGATTTCAGTGCATTAAACACAAAACATAAATGAATAGTACCATATTAAAAAAGTAAAAATATTGAAATTAATAGGTAGATAAATAAAATAAAAATATTCAAGTGATAACGTAATGGAATTAAATTAATTAAATATTTGTGAATTTATATAAATTTTAGTCTAGTGATTTTTTAAAAAAACAAAATTTATTTGTTTATAAGATTTACTCATATTATATTTCTTTAAAAATATAATTTTCTTTTTTAATGTAATCCGTATATAAATTTTTTGATTTAATTCATTGAGAAAATTATTAATCATTTACATAATTATTATAAAATTAATTGAAATGAAGATAATGTTATAAATTTTGAAAAAAACATATTTTTTTTATAAAAACTGTTTATACATGACCTGTGTTTTTTGTGATAATATATCTAATTGGAAACTGTTTATAATTAATTTTAATGAGTTGTGTAAGTAATATATTTAGTAAAATAAATTAACATTCATCAAATTGTTTTCCATCATCATAGAATTATAATAAATTAATTTTAATGTTAAAAAAAGGCTTGTTGTGAAAAATGGTTTTTACACATTTTGTGTATTGATAATGAAGTCTTAATCTACTAAATATTTACATTGAATCATAAATTTATAATTATCATAATAAATATTATTTAATAATAGTAACTTACTATATATCAGTAATAAAAAGTTATAATTTAAAAAACCACTCAATATGTCGATAGTTATAAGGGTTATCAATGGTTAAACTATGATACTTTAGTTCAGTTATCTATTTAAATTATCTAAATATCATTACATAAGATGAATAAAACTTTCATTTTTCCTAAAATTAATATAATATTTAAATTATTTCTCCATTTCCATGAGAATTATGTTATATTATTTTAAAACATTGAATATTTACAAGGGTTCCAGTCCACTCACAAATAAAAGAGAGACTCTTATTCAAACTTCTTCACACATATTATTCACCATATGTCATGAAATACCTACCCAAATTTCTTCCCAATATTCATTCCCACATATTAGAGTTCCTTTTATGACCGAAATACATTCTAATAATTATTAATTTTTAATCAGACTTTTGATTCTCAAAGAGGTGGTAATTCTCTTTACCGATCTACTTTACATTTTTATAATTACTATATATCATACATATTTTTATAACCTTGTTAATATTATTAAATAACACTAATGGAACTATGATATTGTTATATTAATTACATGATAAGTTTATGTAACTATTCAAACCAATGGGAAATGAAACAGTTTTTCAGGTGTATATATGAACTACCATCTCATAGAAGAGACATATTGCACTTTTTATTACTACCTTTTATTACTAGTTATTTTGATGTATTTAATAAATATATGTAACATTTAAGAAATAATTATGATTTTTATATAGGTGAATTATTATTTAATTTTCCTTAATTACATACATTAAAAAATTAAATAATCAACCTTTTTTTTCAATTGATATTTCAAATACTTTTACAAAATTATTATTTCTTTTATGAAAAATTATTTAATGGAATATTATAATCGACTCGGGATGAAATCTAATGATACCACTCTAATTGTTCATATGCCTAGATTATAATGATGAATTATTATGGTTGTTTTAATTAAACCAATAAATTTCCCATGGGCCAATCACCTTATAATATAAAGAGGAATGTATTTTGTATCTTGGGTAATATATTAATATAATATTAATTATGCCATTGGTGATCTTTGAGTTTTAAATCAATATAATGAAATTTTTAATGATTAATATCTCATAATATATGGGGAATAAAAGGTGTACCAAATTAAATATTATTCTATGTATACCTTGAATTTCAATAAAATGGTGATAAATATAAATAAACTATAAGACTCTAACAACTATTTTATGAGGTTCTTGGTTGAGATAAATGAGTAGTGAAATGGTTTTATATTATTATTAGTGTTCCATATTCCTTTGACATCTTCCAATTATTATGATATTATCTCATGTATCATTATTTTTTAGTAATTATTTTGTACTATTATAAATCAGGTATGTTGTTATGATAATGTTTTATTATATAAATTTGTATTTAAGTTATATGAGTTTTTGGGGATGAATTTCAAAATTTAAAATATTCATATAAAACCTTATAGTTTATCTTATTCTAACCTCTAATAATCAATTTATGTTTCCCATGTTGACCCTTATTGATAATATGAAGTCTCCCTTTCTTATGTTTCTATTTACCTATATTATAAATAATTTTATAAGCTAGTATATTAAAAAGAAAGATATATTCTGAGAATAATTTTCTAAGAAATTTTAATGATCATTCAAGAAAAAATTGACTTTTTATGTAGTCTCTAAATAAATTAAACAAGTATAGTTCATTGGTATGAATTATTGTTAGATGTATTTAATATTCATCTAAAATAATGTAATATTTATATATTTATTTATTAAGAAACCATAATTTGTATCAAAGATGAGACTTTTTGTTACTTGACATAATGGTATGATGAGTTATTGAAATATAAAATAAATCCAATTATGATTAAATAACATTGATATTTGATAATAAAAAAGTGTAATAGTTTGAAAATAATGTATAATAATTTTGTACATATTATCAATGATTTTCTATATTTCTCATTCATAATAATTGTAAAATATAACACCCCAAGATTTCATAGTGCGTTATTTCTTCAAAATAATTCAATAACTTGCACTACACGCAACACCGAGTTCAAGGGCACCATGACTTATCAAACTAGCAGTTCAATAGAGGTTATGAATATTTTTAACTAAATTTTGAACTTTATATAATACTTATAATTTTAGAATCCATATTATAAGTTTCTTAGATATAATGTGATAACAAATTCATTTTTTTAGATAAAAGATGTATTTTTCAAAAATGCACTTTTACCGACTTTTAATGGTGAACCGCTTTTAAATCCAATATTTTAAAACATTTATATATTCAATTTGACTAAATAAATTTTTTATTTAGAATGGGGACATCAATAATTTACAATGTAACACCCCAAGATTCCTCAGTACACTTCTATTTGAATAATACAGTAGCGTGTGTTATACGCAACTTCGAGTTCTAACACACACCACAACCAATCAAACTAGCCCTTATGAATAGTAATACCTGATTTTTGAAATTTTATACATTTTATATTTCAAAATAGACTTAATTTTTGGATTTGAAATATCAAAATTATCCTAGGATGAAATTTTGGTACTTTTCGGATAACTTTTATATTTTGATGAATAGTGAAAATTACTAAATTTTTATTAAAAACAACTTTTTTAATCGAAATATTTAATAGTGATAAAATATGAATTTGAGTGGTTTTAAAGTATATATAGAATATATTTTTACTATTTAATACAATTTTGGTTATTGGACATAATTTCACACTTAAACCAGATATAAACAAGTATCAGTCTTTTGATAGTTATTATCTCTTAAAAACACGCTTTTTGTTTTGACAGTGAGAATTAATTTTAAATTAATTTATACAACTTTTGTGTTTTGAATTTGGAAAAATGGACTCCATATTTTTAATCAGCATGTCCAAATTGTGTAAATATCTAACTTTTATTTTTATACATTTGGAATAATTACTTCGGTAAATATTTTATTTACCATGGTTAAAAGGTAAATCCGGTAAATAAGGGTAATAAAATAATATTATAATAAAACAAAATTACCCTAAAACATGTATTACCATATTGGTTGATACATTTCTGACCATGGGAATATTTGGGTTGATTTTTGGAACCCCATGGATCCACTTGTAAGTGATAATAACACTTTATATTAATTAAGTTAAATAAAATACAAAAATAACATAAGCCTATATCTTTTAGAAAAACAATTTTTACATAGAATTATATAAGTTATATTTTATACTATAAGTATTAATTAGAAATATAAAAATATTTCCTATGTAATGGTATTTTATTTATAATTTTTATAAATTAAATAATTTAATTTATTTATGACACAATGATGATGCAGTAATTACCTTATTCGTGAAATATTAAAATAATTGATATTATAAATACCCAAATAAAAATAATTTGAGACTCTTAATGAATTACACTAATTTTATAGGTTAATATTACATATTAGTATTGATTTAATTAACCTTTATTGAAGTAATCATGTTGTTATAATTTTCACAAAAATCAGATACCAAATAGTGTCAAAATTGACATAAAAGAGTTTTTAAAACAAACATTATATTATTAATTGATATTAAATTCTTAAAAATCTAAGGTTCTGAAAAAGGACTTTTATCATGGTATTTTTATCATTAATGGATCACTTGGGGGTCTCTTGGAGGTATATAGTAAGTTTATTAACTATATAATATAAAAAAAAGTGAAATGTTAAGTGTCAAACTAATTAACCAAGAGTTAAAACTAAAATATAAGGTTAATATAATGACCCAAACCTGTATAAAATCTATTAGTTGAAATTATTTCAACCCACACCCACCATATACTTTGAATAATCCACTTTGGAGCCATTAGAAACTGAATATTAATTTATTATAAAATAATACTTTAAGTTTTTCCTAAAGAGCCCCTCCTCCCCCTTATAAAAGGACACCACTTCTAACCAATTCCTCACCCCTCTAAAGCCTTTTTTCTTGTCCAAACTCTGCCCAATTAATCTTCCTACATCCCTCTACTCATCTTATAAGCCTTACTTTAGGCATAAGTCACTTGAAGAGTCCTTTTTTGTTCAAACCAAAGGGAGTTACCCAAATTAAAGGTAACGATTTCTCTTATCTTCTTTTATTTTATTTTACTTCTCCAACCCCTAAAATCTTCTTATTATTTTCTTTTGTAACAAAACCAGTATCCTAAATATAATAGGATATTGTTATTATATTTATACGAACTACACTTACACACACCTCCATCTAATGGGTGAAGAACATAATGTTTCTGTTGATGGAAACCAAACGCCTCACGAAACGATGATTGTTCAATTATCTCCTATCACCTCTCATGGTGGCCATTATGATAGAACTATAATTAAATATTATATTAATGATATTTATTTTATATATAAGCTTCTGTAATTCCATTTTATATCATACCATTATTCGTTTCATGTTGTATATATATACGATAATTTCATTTGAGGAAGTGTGGACTACCGCCCCCTCAAAGTGATATGACTCGTTCATACCATACATGGAATGTATAAAGGATGGTGTTAATGAACTCAATTGACACATATAATATATTATATTATACTGTAATAATAATATACCTATGTATCATTTGGTTTTTATTCCTTTTAAAATGAAAAATGAAATGGAAGTAGCGTTCGTGCGTACGTACGGATTACCGTCTCCATGAATGCGATGAGATTCATTTCCCCATAATATCCATTAAAGAATAATTATCATTTAAAGATTAAAATTGATGTTTAAGGACTTGATATCATTCTGGATATGAATAAGATACAACCTATCCATAACAAACACAGCTTATGTAATGAAGCATATAAAGGGAAACGAATCAGTTAACACCCGAAACGACGATAATACTAAAATATTATTAAAAAATAAGTATTAAAATATCATATATGATATCATATTTATGAATATAATTATTTTATAATTTAATAATAATGATTAACTATTATACGTGAGGTTAAAATACACACTATCAAGGAAAATTACAAGGTAAGGGGTTTTCATCTCACTCCTTATTCCCATGAGATTCATGCCATATTGCCACTATTACCTTTTGTGTGGTGTATGTACTACCTATAATTGTATTATTTGTGTAATAAACTTTAATTTATGTGTATTTACATATTCATTGTATGATACCTCTTTCATGGGGTGTATGTTTCGTAAGTTACCAAATTGGTCAGTGTTAATTTCACAATCTCTTTATTATCCGAGGTTGTTTTTACGTAAGTATCTACTGGGACATATTTATTATCAATGTCCATGTTTTATGAAGGAATTTTCAAAGGAATTATTTTTAGGGAAATTTTACTAAAACATCATTTCAAATGTTTTAAATATTTATTCTTCTAAAATCTTTCTCTTTAATGTCCATGTCTTCAAAATGGGTTTTAAGGATTTATTTATATGGACATGAATGTTTTTAAAATGTTAATTCCTTTCAAAAGTTTCAAAGTGGTATGGGACACACTGATTCAAAAATGTCTTTAAATGACTTCTTTTCTAAATTTTGTGACTTTTAAATGTTTTCATGAAAAAGGGGTATTTCTTTCAAAGAGTTTTACAAATCAATTTCATCTATTTAAAAATTCTTTAATGGATTTTAAACTTGTTTTGAAGTTGATTTATCATTATACAAATATTCCATATTGTGTTGAAGGTTTTGTGATATGTTTGACTGTGGATGTGTTATTTTTATACCATTCATGGTTTATAGAAAAATTATTCACATTTCGTATGCTAGTTTTAATAAGAATGTTTATGTTTTGTTTAAACTTATTCACATGAGGAATGCATTGGACTTAATATGTGACGGGTGAAGCCCACTATAGCTCCTCGATGCATCAGTAGGTCTCATGAGACAAACTAGTGTCTTAGCACGAGGCCTTGAAAAAATCTTATTTGTATTCTTTGCACGAGGCCTTGGCTACATGGTTGTGATAGTCTGGCATTATACATTCCATCATTATGAATGTGGTTAGTGATATTGTATTCGATTATTCGACTAATAGAATATCAATTTGAATAATTAAATGGAATTATTTTATTTTTTCAATATTAATTTGAAGTTCAAGTTTAAAAGGCTTTTGTTTTAGTTATACATTGCCTTAAATGTTTATGATTATTTATTAAAGTTTCCGCTATATTGTTATCCTTACTGAGCATATGACCTCACCACTTTATTTGTTTTATTTTTTCCCATGATTCCAAGAATTATATTGTAATTGATATGCAGGGTTAAGCTAAGGGAATAATGGCATTCATAAAGGATTATTTATGTTGTTTTGTATGTTATAAAGTGTAATGTAACATTCATGTATGTAATCTATTTTCCAAGACTGCTAAACTGGTCGGTCCTTCGGGACTTGATTCCTTGTGATCATGCCAATGTTATGTTATAATGCACCGACTCTGGGTAACTGGGGTCGGGGCGTTACAGTTGGTATCAGAGGAAGTTTATCAATATCCTTGGAAGCCAGATTTAGATAAAATCTGATTAGAGCACATATCCCTAAGGTAGACTTTGAGGATTAGTAGAGAAGAACTTCCTATAATTTTTCTATTATATAGATTTTGTGAGTTTTTCGAGAAATACATCCCTGTCTGGATACGAGCAGGTAGAGGCTGCTCTGGCACAGATGTACCTAGGGGTAAAACCCAAAAACACCGCTTTGAGCTAGACTCGAATGGGAACTAGTTCATGGCAACGATCCTTGTTTCACTCTTGGTTACGACACTCCCAGGGGATATGCTTAGGATATTTCTCATTTTCTTTACAAACCATTACGAAGGGTTTATGAGTATATACCTCCTCAAAGAAGACATTTTTATGATTATGGATTATATCCATAAACTGTTTAATTTATTTTAAGTGTTTTACAAGTTTGGGATCAGGTATTTCTATTCACAAACTAATCTAGTGTATGCCACTGTTTAGAAATGGTGCCCAATATAAGGAATGAGAACTCCAGTAATACGCATGATCCAAAGAGTAAGAAAGATCATATCTTTCATGGTATTAGGCCATCATTTATAAGGTAAATAGTCACCCATGTATTATCATCATATAAATAAATAGTATCATGTGTTGATAAGATAAGTAAAGGGTTCTCTCAGTCCTATGGATTTGAAGGGAAGCAAGAGAAGAAAATGATGGAAGAGAGAAAGATGGATAAAGGGAAGAGGGAAAAGAAGAATTTTCCCATATGTGATAACTATGGGAAGAAACACCCTGAAACTTTCCTAAAGGTAATGGGAGTTTGTTATAAGTTTAGAGAAAAAGGACACCTTGTATGTGACTGCAAGGGTAAGAAAAAGGTTAGAAATGTACAATGCTTCATCTACAAGGAGTTGGGACACTATGAAAACCAATTTCTAAATCATCAGAGTATGCCCCAAATGATGCTATTGGATGATAATAAAGTTATTATACTACCACATATGAGGAGGAATGATTAGAGTTATTATGTTTTTATTAAAGAATTATGTCATTTGAGTATTGTATCAACGATGTACTGGTTATAATAATTATCGAGTATATAAGGATTGTACTGCAGTACTATTTCATTAAGGACTTGAGATTGTGTGCAACCATGAAAAGTGACTCAATAGTAGGTTAAATTTTTGGAAAATATATGGTTGAGAGAAAGATAACCCATAATATGGTTCTGATACTGAGGTAGTGATTTTGGAATAATACAAGATTGATTTGGATAAATTATATTGGATATTCTTGACTACCTTGAAACTGAATAATGATTTGTATATTCTATCATTGATGGAGTTTACAACATTTTTTGATTGAAGAAGTATATCTATTATTCTTTAAGGAATAAGGGATCATAAATGTAATCAATAAGGTTTTATGGTAATTTAGGATGTTGTAGTGTTTTAAAAGAATACATGATGAAGGTGTTCACATGTTATTACGCAGCAAAAAGGATCTTTATTGTGTTTACCTTCCTTATAAATTTTGGACTGAAATATTTTGGATAGTTCTGGTTCGGATTATTTTTGGATTTCCATCAAAGGACAACCTGGAGGTTGGGCGGTAACTCGTCGTGTCCAGCAAGGCCATGAGACCTGAACCCACAACCGAAGGGCGACAAGGGTGTATCACCTACCACTGGCCCACGTGATGTCCTGGATTAAATAATGTAGTTTTTTTTAAGAACTGGTAGATGAATTATAAATTAATTTTATGGAACCCTATAGGAATAATATAAATAGAATATATTTTTTTTACGTTCTATTATCTTTTAGAGTGAAAGATGAGTTTGTGGTTGAAATTAGTAAAATGATGGAACTCTACTTTTCAAGAATATATTTTTCTTCTTCTCTTATTCTATGAAGAAATTAATTCATATACTTTATTTAAGGGATCCTAAAACAAAAAATGTTTTATCCTAATACCCTATGTTTTTTTGAACCGATGGTATTTCAAATCATCATAGATTGATTAATTTAAGGACCTCAATTTTCCACTTGTTTGTGATTGATGAGCTCAATATCTACATATAAATATTTACATTTTACCTCCAATTATATGTCTCAAATTTCCACCAATTTTCTCCTAATAGATATCATAATTTGGTGGTGACCCTTTCATTTCTCTTTTCCTCTTATTAAGACTAAATTTTATTAACCCAATTTCCAATGTGGGTTTTCCCACAAATATATTTTCTATTTTTAACCTTTTATTTTCGAAAAAACAATTTCAAATTGTGTGGATGCAATTTATTTAAGGATGGGAGAATGTAACACCCCAATATTTCATAGTGCGTTATTTCTTCAAAATAATTCAATAACTTTCACTACACGCAACACCGAGTTCAAGCGCACCATGACTTACCAAACAAGCCGTTCAAAAGAGGTTATGAATAGTATTAACTAAATTTTGAACATTATTTAATCCTTATAATTTTAGAATCCATATTATGAGTTTCTTAGACATAATGTAAGAAAAAATTCATTTTTTTCAGATAAAAGAAGTATTTTTTCAAAATGCACTTTTACCGACTTTTAATGGTGAACCCTTTTTAAATACAATATTTTAATACTTTTATATATTCAATTTTACTAAATAAATTTATTCTTTAGAATGGGGACATAAAAAATTTACAATGTAACACCCCAAACTTCCTCGGTACACTTTTATTTGAATAATACAGTAGCGTGTGTTGTACGCAACTTCGAGTTCTAACACACACCACAACCAATCAAACTAGCCCTTATGAATTGTAATACCTACTTTTGGAAATTTTATACATTTTATCTTTCAAAATAAACTTCATTTTTGGATTCATAATATCGAAATTATCCTTGGATGAAATTTTGGTACTTTTCAGATAACTTTTATATTTTGATGAATAGTGGCCTGAAAACAACTATTTTTATTGATTTCCATACATAAAAGGAAAGGTCCAGACAAGACAAAATTTAAGGTGGTATAAAGTAATGCAGACCAAGGGCATCATTAACCACAAAGTGTCAATATTTTTATATTTATTATCTCTTAAAAACACGTGTTTTGTTTTGACAACGAGAATTAATTTTAAATTAATTTCTGCCACTTTTGTGTTTTGAATTTGGAAAAATGGACTCCATATTTGGAATCAGGATGTCCAAATTTTGTATATAGGTAACTTATATTTTTAGACATTTTGAATAATTACTTCGGTAAATAAAATATTTACCATGGTTAAAGTGTAAATTCGGTAAATAAGGGTAAAAAAATAATATTATAATAAAAATAAATTACCCTAAAACGAGTCTTAACCCTATTTGTTGATACATGTCCGACCATGGGCATCTTTGGGTCGATTTTGGGACCCCATGGATCCACTTGTAAGTGATAATGACACTTTATATTAATTAAGTTAAAGTAAATACAAAAATGACATAAGCCTATATCTTTTGGTAAAACAATTTTTACATATGGTTATATATGTTATATTTTAGACTATAAATATTAGTTAGAAAGATAAAAATATTTAATACATAATGGTAATTTATTTAAAAAATTTAGACATTAAATAATTAATTTACTTATGACACAATGATGATGCAGTAATTACCTTATTAGTGAAATATTAAAATAATTGATATTATAAATACCCAAATAAGTATGATTTGAGACTTTTAATGAATTACATGAATTTTATAGGTTAATATGACATGTTAGTATTTATTTAATTAACTTTTTTCGAAGTAATCATACTGTTATGATTTTCACAAAAATCAAATACCAAATAGTATCAAAATTGACTTAAAAGAGTTTTTAAAACAAATATTATATTATTAATTGATATTAAATCCCTTAAAATCTAAGGTTTGGACAAAAAACTTGTATCATGATAGTTGTATCATTAATGGACCACTTGGGGGTCTCTTGGAGGTATATAGTAAGTTTATTAACTATATAATAAAAAATACAAAGTGACATGGTAAGTGTCAAACTAATTAACCAAGAGTTAAAACTAAAAGATAAGGTTAATATAATGACCCAAACCTTTCTAAAATATATTTTTTGAAAGTAATTAGACCCATACCCATATTATCCTTTAAATAATCCACTTTTGAGCCATTAAAAACCGAATATGAATTTATTATAAAATAATACTTTATGTTTTTCCTAAAGAGCCCCTCCTCCCCTTATAAAAGGAAACCACTTATAACCAATTACTCACACCTCTAAAGCCTTTTTTCTAGTCCAAAATATACCCATTTAATCTCCCTACATCCCTATCCGGCTGTTAGAAGCCTTACCTTAGGAATAAGGCACTTTAAGAGTCCTTTTTGGTCCATACCAAAGGGAGTTAACCAAATTAAAGGTAACGATTTCTCTTAGCTTCTTTTATTTTATTTTAATTCTCCAACCCCTAAACTCTTCTTATTATTTTCTTTTGTAAAAAAACAGTATCCTAAATATACTAGGATATTTTAATTAGAAGTATTTTAACTACACTTACACACACCTCTATCTAATGGGTGAAGAACATAATGTTTCTGTGGATGGCAACCAAACGCCTCATGAAGCGATGATTGTTCAATTATCTCCTATCACCTCTCATGGTGGAGATTATGATGGAACTATAATTAAATATGATATTAATGATATTTATTTTATATATAATCTTCTGTAATTACATTTTATATCATACCATTATTTGTTTCATGTTGTATATATATACGATAATTTCATTTGAGGAAGTGCGGACTACCGCCCCCTCAAAGTGATATGACTCGTTCATACCATACATGGAATGTATAAAGGATGGTGTTAATGAACTCAAGTAACAAATATAAGATATTATATTATACTGGAATAATAATACTTAAATATTATTAATAATTCAGTATTAAAAGATCATAAATGATATCATATTTATGAATATAATTCTTGTATAATTTAATAAAAATGATTTAACTATTATACAAGAGGTTAACATAAACACTATCAAGGAAAAGTACGAGGTAAGGGGTTTTCATCTCACTCCTTATTCTCATAAGATTTATGCCATATTTCCATTATTACCTTTTGTGTGGTGTATGTACTGCCTATAATTGTATTATTTGTGTAATACACTTTAATTTATGTGTATTAACATATTGATTGTATGATACCTCTTTCATGGGGTGTATGTTTCGTAAGTTACCAAATTTGTAAGGGTTAATTTCACAATCTCTTTATTATCCGAGGTTGTTTTTACGTAAGTATCTACTGGGACATATTTATTATCCATGTCCATCTTTTATGAAAGAATTTTCAAAGGAATTCTTTTTAGGGACTTTTTAATAAAACATCATTTCAAATGTATTAAATATTTATTCTTCTAAAATCTTTCTCATTAATTTCCATGTCTTCAAAATGGTTTTTAAGGATTTATTTATATGGACATTAATGTTTTTAAAATGTTAATTCCTTTCAAAAGTTTCAAAGTTGTATGGGAAAATTTGATTAAAAAATGTCTTTAAATGGATTCTTTTCTTAATTGTGTGACTTTTAAATTTTTTCATGAAAAAGAATTATTTCTCTCAAAGTGTTTTACAAATCATTTTCATCTTATGTCAAAAATTATTTAATGGATTTTAAACATGTTTTGAAGTTGATTTATCATGATACAAATATTCCATATTATGTTGAAGGTTTTGTGATATGTTTGACTATGGATGTATTATTTTTATACCATTCATGGTTTATGGAGAAAATATTGAAATTTCGTATGCTAGTTTTTATACGAATGTTTATGATATGTTTAAACATGTTCATATGAGGAATGCATTGGAATTAATATGTGACGGGTGGAGCCCGCTATAGCTCCTTGATGCATCGGTAGGTCTCATGATACAAACTAGTGTCTTGGCATGAGGCCTTGACAAAATCTTATTTGTAGTCTTGGCACGAGGCCTTGGCTACGTGGTTATGATAGTCCAGCATTAAGCATTCCATCATTATGAAAGTGGTTAGTGATATTGCATGCGATTATTCGACTAGTAGAATATCCATGTGAATAAGTAAATGGCATTATTTTATTTTTTCCATATTATGTGAAAGATAAAGTTTAAAAGGCTTTGGTTTTATTTATAAATTGCCTTAAATGTTTATGATTATTTATTAATGTTTCCGCTATATTGTTATTCTTACTGATCAGCTGAGCTCACCCCTTTATATGTTTTATTTTTTCCCATGATTCGAAGAAGTGTATTGTGATTGATATGTAGGGTTAACCCAAGGGAATAATGGAATTCATAAAGGATTATTTATGTTTTTTTATGTTATAAAGTGTAATGTTACATTCATGTATGTAATATACTTTCCAAGACTACTAAACTGATCGGTCCTTCGGGACTTGATTCCTTGTGATCATGCCAATGTTATGTAATAATGCACCGACTCTGGGTAACTGGGGTCGGGGCATTACAGTTGGTATCAGAGGAAGTTTAGCAATAACCTTGGAATCTAGATTTAGATAAACTTTGATTAGAGCACATATCCCTAAGATAGACTTTGAGGATTAGTAGAGGAAAACTTCCTATAATTTTGATATTGTAGAGATTTTGCGAGATTTTTGAGTAATACACCTCGTTTGGATACGAGCAGGTAAAGGCGGATCTAGCACATATGTAACTAGGATTAAAACCCAAAAACACCGCTTTGAGCTATACTTGAACGGGAACTGGTGCACGAAAACGGTCCTTGTTGCACTCTTGGTTATGACACTCCCGGGGGATATGTTTAGGATAATTTTCATTTTCATTACAAACCATTACGAAGGGTCTATGAGTATATACTTTCTCAAAGAAGACATTTTTATGATTATGGATTATATCCATAAAATGTTTAATTTATGTTAAGTTTTTTACAAGTTTGGGATCAGGTATTTCTATTCACAAACTAATCTAGTGTATGCCATTG
Organism: Viscum album; assembly: GCA_963277665.1. NCBI lineage: Eukaryota > Viridiplantae > Streptophyta > Magnoliopsida > Santalales > Viscaceae > Viscum > Viscum album. Next base: position 1,271,259,640 of record OY728136.1, read on the forward strand.
TTTAGAAATGGCGCTCAGAAGAAGGAATGAGAACTACAACAATACGCATGATCCAAAGAGTAAGAAAGTTCATATCTTTCATGGTATTAATACATCATTTATAAGGTAAATAGTCTCCCATGTATTATCATCATATGAAGAAATTGTATCATGTGTTGATAAGATTAGTAAAGAGTTCTCTGAGTCCTATGGATTTGAAGGGAAACAAGAGAAGAAAAGGATGGAATAGAGAAAGATGGATAAAGGGAAGAGGGAAAAGAATAATTTTCCCAACTGTGATAACTATGGGAAGAAATACCCTAGAACATTCCTGAAGGTAATGGGAGTTTGTTATAAGTGTGGAGAAAAAGGACACCTTTTACGTGACTGCAAGGGTAATAAAAAGGTTACAAATGTACAATGCTTCATCTGCAAGAAGTTGGGACACTATGAAAACCAATGTCCAAATCATCAGAGTATGCCCAAAATGATTCTATTGGATAATAATCAAGTTATGATACTACCACAGAAGAGGAGGAATGATTAGATTTCTTATGTTGTTATTAAATAATTATTTCATTTGAGTATTGTATCAAAGATGTACTGGTTATAATAATTATAGAGTATATAAGGATTGTACTGCAGTACTATTTCATTAAGGACATGAGATTGTGTGGAACCATGAAAAGTGATTCAATAGCAGGTTAAATTTTGGAAAATATATGGTTGAGAGAAAGATAACCAATAATATGGTTCTGATACCGAGGTAGTGATTTTGGAATAATACATGATTTATTTGAATAAATTATTGACTACCTTGAAACTGAATAATGATTTGTATATTCCATCATTGTTGGAGTTTACAAAAAATTTGGATTGAATAAGTATATCCATTATTCTTTAAGGAATAAGGTATCATGAATGTAATCAATAAGTTTTTATGGTAATTCATGATGTTGCAGTGTTTTAGAAGAATACATGATGAAGGTGTTCACATGTTATTATGCGAAAAAGAAGATCTTCATTGTGTTTACCTTCCTTATAAATTTTGGACTGAATTATTTTGGATAGTTCTGGTTTGGATTATTTTTGGATTTCCATAAAAGGACAACCCGGAGGTCGGGCGGTAACCCGTCACGTCCGGCAAGGCCACGAGACTTGAACCCGCAACTGAAGGGCGACAAGGGTGTATCACCTACCACTGGCCCACGTGATGTCCTAGATTAAATAATGTAGTTTTTTTAAGATCTGGTAGATGAATTATAAATTTATTTTTTGGAACCCTATACGAATAGGATAAATCGAATATATTTTTTTACATTCTATTATCTTTTAGAGTGAAAGATGACTTTGTGGTTGAAATTAGTTAAATGATATAACTCTAATTTTCAAGAATATATTTTTATTCTTCTCTTATTCTATGAAGAAATTAATTCTTATACTTTATTTAAGGGATCCTAAAACCAAAAATGCATTATCCTAATACCCTATGTTTTGTTTAACCGATGGTATTTCAAATCTTCATGGATTGATGAATTTAAGGACCTCAATTTTATACTTTTTGTGATTGATGACCTTAATCACTACCTATAAATATTTATGTTTTTCCTCCAATTATTTGTCTCTAATTTCAACCAATTTTCTCCTAATAGAGATCATAATTTGGTGGTGACCCTTTCATTTCTCTTTTCCTCTTATTAAGACTAAATTTTATTAACCCAATTTCCGATGTGGGTTTTCCCACAAAGATATTTTCTATTTTCAAACTTTTATTTTCGAAGAACAATTTCAAATTCTGAGGCCACAATTTATTGAAGGATTGGAGAATTTAACACCCCAATATTTCATAGTGCGTTATTTCTTCAAAATAATTCAATAACTTTCACTACACGCAACACTGAGTTCAAGCGCACCATGACTTACTAAACTAGCCGTTCAAAAGAGGTTATTACTAGTATTAACTGAATTTTGAACTTTATATAATCCTTATAATTTTATAATCCATACTATGAGTTTCTTATACATAATGTAAGAAAAAATTCATTTTTTCAGATAAAAGAAGTATTTTTCAATAATGCACTTTTACCGACTTTTAATGGTGAACCCTTTTTAAATCCAATATTTTAAAACTTTTATATATTAAATTTGACTAAATAAATCTATTCTTTAGAATGGGGACATAAAAAATTTTCAATGTAACACCCCAATATTCCTCGGTATACTTCTATTTGAATAACACAGTAGCGTGTGTTGTACGCAACTTCGAGTTCTAACACACACCACATCAATCAAACTAGCCCTTATGAATAGTAATACCTACTTTTTGAAATTTTATAAATTTTATCTTTCAAAATAGACTTTATTATTGGATTAAAAAAATCTAAATTATCCTATGATTAAATTTTGGTACTTTTCGAATAACTTTTATATTTTGATGAATAGTGAAAATTACTAAATTTTTATTAAAAACAACTTTTTTAATCAAAATAATTAATAGTCATATATTAAGAATTTGAGTGGTTTTAAAGTATATTTAGAATATATTTTTATCATTTAATACAATTTTGGTCATTGGACATAATTTCACATTTAAACCGGACATAAACAAGTGTCAATCTGTTGATAGTTATTATCTCTTAAAAACACGCTTTTTGTTTTGACAGCGAGAATTAATTTTAAATTAATTTCTGCCACTTCTGTGATTTGAATTTAGAAAAATGGACTTCATATTTGGAATCAGGATGTCCAAATTGTGTAAATAGGTAACTTTTATTTTTATACATTTTGAATAATTACTTCGCTAAATATTTTATTTACCATGGTTAAAGGGTAAATTCTGTAAATAATGGTAAAAAAATAAAATTATAAATATAATAAATTACCCTAAAACGTGTCTTAACCCTATTTTTTGATACATTTCCAACCATGGGAATCTTTGGGTCGATTTTGGGACCTCATGGATCCACTTTTAAGTGATAATGACACTTTATATTAATTAAGTTAAAGTAAACACAAAAAGGACATAAGCCTATATCTTTTAGAAAAATAATTTTTACATAGGGTTATATATGTTATATTTTCGACAATAAATATTCATTAGAAATATAAAAAAATTTAATACATAATGGTATTTTATTTATAATTTTTAGACATTAAGTAATTTAATTTATTTATGACACAATAATGATGCAGTAATTACCTTATTAGTGAAATATTAAAATAATTGATATTATAAATACCCAAATAAATATAATTTGAGACTTTTAATGAATTACACTAATTTTATAGGTTAATATTACATTTTATTATTTATTTAATTAACTTTTTTCGAAGTAATCATGCTGTTATAATTTTCACAAAAATCAAACACAAAATAGTTTCAAAATTGACATAAAAGAGTTTTTAAAACAAATATTATATTATTAATTGATATTAAATTCCTAAAATATAATGTTATGCCAAAGGAATTTTATCATGATAGGTGTATCATTAATGGACCATTTGGGGGTCTCTTGGAGGTATATAGTATGTTTATTAACTATATAATATAAAATTACAAAGTGACATGGTAAGTGTCAAACTAATTAACCAAGCGTTTAAACTAAAATATAAGGTTAATAAAATGACCCAACCTGTCTAAAATCTATTGGTTGAAAGGATTTAGACCCATCACCACATTATTATTTGAATAATCCACTTTGGAGCCATTAGAAACCGAATATTAATTTATTATAAAATAATACTTTAAGTTTTTCCTAAAGAGCCCCTCCTCCCCCTTATAAATGGACACCACTTATAACCAATTCCTCACACCTCTCATTCCTTTTGGATCATCCAGACTCCGCCCAATTAAGCTACCTACATCTCTCTCCTCCTCGTAGAAGCCTTACCTTAGGCAGAAGGCACTTCAAGAGTCCTTTTTGGTTCAAACCAAAGGGAGATACCCAAATTAAAGGTAATGATTTCTCTTAGCTTCTTTTCTTTTATTTTACTTCTCCAACCCCTAAACTCTTCTTATTATTTTATTTTGTAACAAAACCAGTATCCTAAATATACTATGATATTTTTATTAGAATTATTCTAACTACACTTACACACACCTCCATCTAATGGGTGAAGAACATAATGTTTCTGTGGATGGAAACCAAACGCCTCATGAAGCGATGATTGTTCAATTATCTCCTATCACCTCTCCTGGTGGCCATTATTATGGAACTATAATTAAATATGATATTTATGATATTTATTTTATATATAAGCTTATTTAATTCCATTTTATATCATACCATTATTCGTTTCATGTTGTATATATACGATAATTTCATATGAGGAAGTGCGGACTACCGCCCCCTCAAAGTGATATGACTCGTTCATACCTTACATGGAATGTATAAAGGATGGTGTTAATAAACTCAAGTAACACATATAAGATATTATATTATACTGTAATAACAATATACCTATGTATCATTTGGTTTTTATTCCTTTTAAAATGAAAAATTAATTGGAAGTAGCGTTCGTGCGTACGTACGGATTACAGTCTCCACGAACGTGATGAGATTCATTTCCCCATCATATCCATTAAGTAATAATTATCATTTGATGATTAAAATTAATGTTTAAGGAATTGATATCATTCTGTATATGAATAAGATACAACCTATCCATAACAAACACGACTTATGTAATGAAGCATATAAAGGAAAACGAATCAGTTAACACCCGAAACGATGATAATACTAAAATATTATTAACAAAGCAGTATTAAAAGATCATATATGATATCATATTTATGAATATGATTCTTTTATAATTTAATAACATTTATTTATCTATTATACAGGATTTTAACATTCACACTATCCAGGAAAAGTACAAGGTAAGGGGTTTTCATCTCACTCCTTATTCTCATGAGATTCATGCCATATTGCCATTATTACCTTTTTTGTGGTGTATGTACTGCCTATAATTGTATTCTTTGTGAAATACACTTTAATTTATGTGTACTTAGATATTAATTGTATGATACCTCTTTCATGGGGTGTATGTTTCGTAAGTTACCAAATTGGTAAGGGTTAATTTCACAATCTCTTTATTATCCGATGTTGTTTTTACGTAAGTATCTACTGGGACATATTTATTATCCATGTCCATGTTTTATGAAATAATTTTCAAAGGAATTATTTTTAGGGACTTTTTCCTAAATCATCATTTCAAATGCTTTAAATATTTATTCTTCTAAAAGCTTTCTCTTTAATGTCCATGTCTTAAAAATGGTTTTTAAGGATTTATTTATATGGACATGAATGTTTTTAAAATGTTAATTCCTTTCAAAAGTTTCAAAGGGGTATAGGAAACTTTGATTAAAAAATGTCTTTAAATTACTTATTTTCTATATTGTGTGACTTGTAAATTTTTTCATTAAAATGGGGTATTTCTCTCAAAGAGTTTTACAAATCATTTTCATACTATGTCAAAATTATTTAATGGATTTTAAACTATTTTTGAAGTTGATTAATCATGATACAAGTCTTCCGTATTGTGTTGAAGTTTGTGTGATATGTTTGAATGTGGATGTGTTATTTTTATACCATTCATGGTTTATAGAGAAAGTATTGACATTTCGTATACTAGTTATAATACGAATGTTTATGTTATTTTTAAACTTGTTCATATGAGGAATGCATTGGAATTAATATATGACGGGTGGAGCCCGCTATAGCTCCTCGATGCATCGGTAGGTCTCATGAGACAAACTAGTGTCTTGGCACGAGGCCTTGACAAAATGTTATTTTTATTCTTGGCATGAGGCCTTGGCTACGTGGTTATGATAGTCTGGCATTATGCATTCCATCATTACGAAAGTGGTTAGTGACATTGCATGTGATTATTCGACTAGTAGAATATCAACGTGAATAAGTAAATGGAATTATTTTATTTTTTCCATATTATGTTGAAGTTAAAGTTTAAAATGATTTTGTTTTAGTTATAAATTGCCTTAAATGATTATGATTATTTATTAAAGTTTTTGCTATATTTTTATCCTTACTGAGCATATGAGCTCACCCCTTTATATGTTTTATTTTTTACCAGGATTCCAAGAAGTGTATTGTGATTGATATGTAGGGTTAAGCCAAGGTAATAATGGCATTAATAAAGGATTATTTATGTTATCTTGTATGTTATCAACTGTAATGTAACATTCATGTATGTAATCTATTTTCCAAGACTGTTAAACTGATCGGTCCTTCGGGACTTGGTTCATTGTGATCATACCAATGTTATGTAATAATGCACCGACTCTGGGTAACTGGGGTCGGGGCATTACATAAAATGTACTATCACTATGTTTTTTGGTTTTAGAAAATGGCATCAACTAAGATGAACCATGTAAACATTTACTATGGTGGAAAAATATATTGATTATTCTAATGATAAACCCAAGAAAATTTATCATATGATGAAAAATAATGTCTCTATGCATATGAAACTCTATCAAGATATTTATTAGTTTAATATTCCAAAATTTCAATGAGATTTAAAATGTATTGTTGATTCATTAATGAGGAAACAACCACATTAACATAGTGTTTCCTCTGATACACTAATTATTCTAAAATTGATCTGTACCCCTAAAAATACATTTTTTTCTAGTACATGAATCATGAAAATTAACTCTTTCATTTTTATCAATTTTATGGTGAATCATATCAATTATAGACCCATATTAAAAAATTTAGGTAATACAAAGAAATTAACTATAGTGATTTTGAAAAGATTATGTTTTTATTTTTTATATAAGTATTATCCTTCATATTTTCATAGGAAAATAGGGTGGGAATTACATGGGATGATTTGAAATGAAAATATATCCAATGGTAATTATGAGAAACAATTTTATAGAAATGTGAGGTATATATCATGTTCCATTCCCAACCAAGATTGAAAAACTAATAAATTATTTTGTGGTTTTAAATTAATTCTACAAAAATAATTATCCATTATTGATTATAGTGTCTCTGAATAAATATATCAATATGTTCTCAAAGTATAAATTGAGAATAGTGATTTATTATATTCTCATGTTTTTTGTAAAATTATAATAAAAAAATAAGTTCAAGATAATTTTAATAATAAAACCCATAGAGGAAAGAAAATTAATCTTCCTTGATATTAAATGAGTGGAAGAAATATTTTAAGATATTAACATAAGGGTATTATTATAAGTATTAAGTTTGAAAAAAAACATTGAAGGTAAAAATTAATATCGAAGGGATATGAAGTGACCTATAAACAAAATAAATTTATAGAAACCTCAATTGTATGGTCCAACCATACTCCAATATTTTTTTTCAAATAGTGTGGTAATTATTAGAACCGGTTCATGTCTATAATTATTTATGATTATAATTGTTTTCAACAACCTATTAATCCAAGAGACATAAGGAATGATCAATAAATCAAAACCAACAATTTATTTCATTATACTAATGTTGTGAAAGGTAAAATTATTATCCACTATAAAAGTAAAAATATCTTATTTGACTCAGGATCTATGAACACTTTTATATTTAATGATTTATATAAGAATATAAAAATACAACAATAATTAATTAATGATATATTGTCATTGAAAAATCCACATGTTATTATGATCATATATCATGTCTATATATTCTCTTTGAAAAATTATTCTGGGAATATAGTTCCATCAATTTTTATTATTCCCCTTTTTATTGAAATTGATGTGATTTTTTACTATGATTAGATCTATCTATATAGAACCTATATAAATTTTCAAGGAATATAATCTATAATTTATATTCTGAATAAAAATATTATTTTTAATTTTGAAATGATTAATATTAACATATAATGGATGTTAAAAAAATTATTTGGATCTAATTACATATTCCTAAGGGTTATTTATCTCAAATTCTTGGTGAGAGACTAATCATTGTTGATATTGCTAATATAAAAAATATGTTAAATAATTTTTTAAGATTCTCATAGTCACACCTTTAATTTTGAAGTTTAGTTTTCAATAGATATCATATCAAGTAATAATAATATTTCAAATTATTCTTATATAACGGCCCTAATAGAGTTATAGGAACTGACGAATTAACTCCTAGATAGTATAACAACCCTGTTCTTTTTGTTACATTCATACATGATTTAATGAAATATAGTTACACGTAACACAACCCAAGATGTCTAGATTTATAATGTCTTGTAAAATTTGCAACATTACATAACAAATTAAAATATGTAATACAACATCAATATTGATAACTTTCTTTACATGACCCCAACATTCCTTAGTACTTAACATTGCATGGAATTACCTAAGGACATGAATAAGAAAGAGGTGAGGTATAAATCCCAGTAATGGAATAAACATGGAATAAAATGAGGAAGGAAACACATTTTATACAATAGGAATATCAATAGAGTATTAAAGATACATAATCATAAATACATGATATAGCATGGTAATCCTAACATAGAAATGTAGAAACAACTTAAAACATTGCATCATAGGCCAAGGATAAACTGAAAAGACATCATAGTAGAAAATTTTATATAAAGTAATAAGGTAAACCCCTATACCAATATGTTGTATCATTATACTAAACATTACCCAATGAATTGGAGTTCTTTATAACTCTGGGCGCACCTGTCACTTTTATTTCATTCTCATGATTAAGTGTGCCACATAGATCATAAATCATGGATTCATTCATCATCGTAATTTATTCCATGATAAAGGGTGTGTAATGAATACATTTAAGTCCTAAATAAATAGGTATATGTGTATAAAATTTAACACCCTTGATAGAGGGATGAGTATGGTATTCACTATATGACAATTTTGGTATGGAAAATCATGATGTAATTTCGGCAGCATAACGACATGGCATAAAAATTCAAAAGGTTTTATGAGAGAATAAAGGGTATATCATCATATATAGATAAAATTGATAGTAATAGGGTCATATAAATACATGTCCCAACATAAGTAATTTGGAAATAGAATGCATATCATAATAAATAAACATAATGAAAGAGGACAAATGGAATAACTCTTACGAAATTTTAGAATGGTAACAGGTGTACATGGGATGGATTGATGAGAGATAAAGGATTATATCATCATTAAAACATAATATGGTCAGTATAGCGGAGGTTATAATATATACCCCATTATTTTTAAATGAATATTATTAGGTTTAAAAATATACAGATACTTGGATTAAAATAAGAAAAGAAGGAACCCTTACTTGATTGTGTGACTTCAAAATCTCGAAGAGGGGATTATTGGGATCTCGGGGTGCCTTGGAAGGATTCTTGAGATGGGAAGAAAGAGTAATTACGTGGTAAAAGTATTTTTAGTGAAGATAAGTGGGATATTGGGTGGGTTTATATAGGAAATAATAGGGGAATTCTTTAATATTTCACAATCATAGGTTTTAGAATCAATATAATTAAATATTCAAAAACACAAACATTCGCATGGTTTTTGCCCATGGTTTTTTCTAATGAGGATTGGAAAAAAAATATTTTATATGTAAATGTTCTGAAGATATTAAAATATTATCCTTGATTATTTAGAGGTGAGTCACGTTATTAAAGAAATTAATTTAATATCATAAAATATATAATACATTTTGGAGGATTCACTAAGGCATTATAAAATATATAAAACAAATATAAAATCATATTATTTTAAATTTAAAACATATATTTTTCTAAATATCCCTTTTATAGTGTTTATTAAATCACTATTGGGCCATTATGATGTCAAAAAACACACTATATATTTATATGGTATTTAATTTTTACCCAAAAATTCGATTATCTTAGAAAATTATAAAAAAATCACCATTGGATGATTTAGATGTCATGATTCCAAAATTAATATTAATTTTATCCAAATAATTTTCTAAATATTTCAATTCTCCCTTATAGAATAAAAACTGACATTTATTGAATGTTGGTGGGTTTTGACAAAAAAAGTTTTTAAACCTTAATAAAAAATTCATTTCACCTCATAATATTTATATGATCATTTATATTTAATAAAACTAATTTAATAATAATGTTTTATAAAAATATTATTTTTTAATTCAAAAAAATATATTTTTAATTTAATTTGAATATTAACCAAAAAACTATTTGTGCTTTAAAAATAATAATAAAATTAAAGTATACTCTTTATTATATACAAAAATAATGTACATAATCATAATTCTAGGTTATTGATACATATCAATTTATTAAACCAGAATAAGCCCTAAAAGTAAAGTGTTGATGGTTGGGCTTTCACGAGGTTGTCTGGTGAACATGTTTTTTGGTCATGATCTCGTTGAGCTTGAAATTCTCCCATAAATGGTTTCTCTTATGCTTAAGTTGTTGGATCTCATCCTTGGATTGGTCTAGGGAAAATCCTAGAAATGTGGTCTCCCTTAAAAGCTCAGATAAATGGGATTTATAGGGAATGGTCCTACTGGTTTATGTCATCTACTCCTTTGTTTGTGTTTAATGGATTTTCAAAACCCTATATTTACACTATTTATGTGATCATTGTTAAATGGCTATATTATCAACAGAAATGATAATTAATGGTCATTTAAATCAAATTTGATATAATAAAACCAATAGAGTTCATGTGTTTTCTATATCCATTTTACAAAATAAGACATTTCATTTGATCAAAATAGAAATTTCAAATATAATATTTTGGGTCATTACAATCTTCTCCTCTTAAGAAATTTTGTCCTGAAAATTTTCATTTTCCACAAAAAAAAAAGATGAGGGTAACTCTTTTTTTATCACCTCCTCTAGTTCCCATATTGCTTCTTCAAACATTTGGTTTATCCATAACACTTTGACCGGGTACATTGTCTTATTTTGTATAACATAGTCTCTACAATTGAATATATTCACTGTATTCTCCTCATAAGAGTGGACATTTTCCAATGGTACCACCTCTAGATCATGTATAGGTGAGGGGTCTGGTATATAATTTCTCAAGAGGGATACATGGAATACATCATGTACTTGAGATAGGTTAGGTGGGAGTGCAAGTTGGTAATCCACTAATTTGATAAGATCAAGGATCTTAAAAGTGCCTATATACCTTAGACTAAGGTTTCCCCTCTTCTCGTATCTCATTACAATCTTCCATGGAGATATGCAGAGGAATACCATGTCTCCAATATAAAACTCCATGCCTTGTCGATAATTGTTAGCATTGATTTTCTGTTGACTCTGAGTAGCCTTGATGTGTTGTTGAATGGTCTTAACCTTCCCCGCTATTTCATGACCTAGTAGTTTTCATTCTGCAACTTCATCCCAGCATGCAGGTGTTCTACACCTCTTCCCATAAAGGGATTCATAGAGAGACCTTCAGATGCTTGAGTGGAAATTGTTGTTACAAGAGAACTCAACCAGAAGAAGATGTTTACCCCACCCCACTTTTAAGTTCATTTAACATGATATAAACATCTCATGAAGTGTCTGGATATTCTTCTCAGATTGTCCATCATTTTGAGGGTGTTAAGTCATTCTAAAGGTTAACTCATTATTCATAGCATGTTGAAAAATCTTCCATAATATAGTGGTGAATCTTTGATCTCGATTATATACAATCGATTGTGGTACACCATGAAGCCTCACCACTTCTCTGATGTTTATATATGCAAGTTGATCCAATGAAAAATCCACTCAAATCATATTGAAATGTGCAGTCTTTGTAAAAAAATCCACCCTAACCCAGATAGAACTGTTTTCTATATATGTATTAGGAATCCATGTGACAAAGTCCATAGTGATGTTTTCCCATTTCCATGTAGGTATGGGGAATGGTTTCATCATCCCTTAAGATTTTTTCCTTTACCCCTTCACTTGCAGATATACGATACATCTTGATGTGTATTCTTTAATATCTTTCTTCATATTGTCTAACCAATAGTGTTCTCAATTATCTCAGTACATCTCTGTGCATCTAGGGTGGATATAAAAGGTTGATCTATGTGTATCATCCAACATATCCTTCTTTAATTAAGGATTTTATGGTACACATAGTCTTAATCCAAATATTACAACATCTTTTTCATTAACATTGAATTATGAGGATTTCACTTTTCTAATTGTTTCCACCCATCTCTATGAGCATCCTTTAACCTCCCTAGAAGAGATGGTTTTGCAATCATTTGTGAAAGTATTGATGATGTTCTATATTTTATGATTCCCATATCCATCCTCTTAAAGTCTAAGAAGATCATATCATTCTCAATTCTCACCAATGAAATATTTGTTGGATACTCTCTTCTAAGAGCATCTTCCACTTTATTCTCTATCCCTGGATAGTAGTGAATTGAGCAGTCATAGTCTTTTATTAGCTCTAAATATATTCGTTAGCACATATTCAACTCTTTCTATAAGAATATATACTTAAGTCCTTTTTGATCCGTATATATTTCACACCTCTACCCAAATAGATAATTTCGGCATATTTTCATAGAAAATATCACTAAATCCAAATACAGATCTAGTTTTGGATAGTTCTTCTCATGAACTTTCAACTACCTTAAATAATAGGTATTGACTTTTTCATTTTTCATCAACACATTGCCCGGTCCCTTCTTCGAAGCAGCATTTAATTCCAAGAACAACTCTTCACATGTTGGTAGTGTAAGAATGGACACCCTGATAAGCCTTTTTCTAACTCCTTGAAGCTCTCTATTCATTCATCATTCTATGAAAACTAGACTCCCTTTCGAGTTATCTTGGTTAGAGGGTTTTAAAATCATGAGATATTTCTCACATGTTGATGATAATACCTAGCTAATCCAAGGAAACTATGGATATTTTTCATAGATTATGGCCTTATTCATCCTCCAATTTCCTTATTATTTAAAGGTTCCATATATATCCCATTTCTTGTGATGATATTCCCCATGAAATAGACTTACTTCAACCATAACTCACATTTTCTCTACTTGGAATAAATATTTTCTTTTCTCAAGGTCCTTATCACATTACGTAAATACTCCTCACGCTCCTTATTATTTTTGTAGTATATTAGAATATAATTAATAAAAACTAAAAAAATTGATTAGGTAATCTCTAAATAATCCATTCATCAAGTATATAATGATTTTTGTATCATTAGTGAGTATGAATGGCATCACTATAAACTCATAATGCTCATACCTTGTATAAAAAGAAGTCTTGGGGATATCCTCTTTATTCACCCTTACTTAGTAATATCCAGACCGCAGATCCACCATGGAGAAGTATTATGCTCCACGTAGCTGATCACACAAGTAATCACTTTTGGGAAAAGGATACTTGTTCTTTATCGTGAATTATTAAGCTTATGATAATAAATGAAAAGGCATATTGACCCATCCTAATTATTGATTAAGAGGACTGGTGTACCCCATGGTGAAGCACTAGGGTGTATAAACCCTTTATCCATATTCCCCTGTAGTTGTTTCCTTAGCTCATCAAGTTCCACAACATACATTTTATATGGATTATTGGATATTATAAATGCCCCAAGTATAATATCAATGAGAATTTAACATCTCTATTAAGAGGAAAGCTATGAAATTCCTTGGGAAACACATATGTGAATTACCCCACAATAGGAATGTCTTTAAGGATGGTTCTTTCTTTATACTTGATCATCTAATCAAGATATTCATGCTCATATGGTAGTAATATCCATGCTTTGGATTATAGTGCTAAAGAAGATTCATCCTCTTCCTTACACTTGTATAGAATCGAGGTTTGATTTTCATATAGAGAGTGATTATTATCTCACAGTAAGTTATGTTGTCTCTATATATGGAAAGCCAATCAATTCTAATAATTGCATCAAATTCTACCAATGGATGTTTGATATGGTTTTTCAGGATGTTCAATCCAAAAATTGTGATAGAGGAGGAGTTATATACATGGGATACTAAAATTGTATCGCTTTCCATTTTTACAGACATGCCTACTTCCATTCATTGTGGTTGTGTTTGTATTGTTCTACTAAACTTTAGGGATATAAAATAATTCATATAACCATAATCAAAAAGTATGTTTTCTATTCTATAATGAATAACTAGCATACCGGTTAGTACTTAATTGTTAGGATTCACTTCATTAGTTGTGATAGAAAAAGCTCACCCTTTCCACCCTGGAGGTTTTTTATTGCCTCTAAAAACCCTTGTATTAGTTATTTGTTTTGATAAATTCCATAGTTTCTTGTAGTTGTAGAAATTAATAATTCCCTAAGGGATTACTGGAGCATTCATCTCCTCTATTGCAGAAGCGGGTTTGTCATGCCAGCAATCACTAGCTAGATTCACTTCCTTCCAACACCTAAAGCATTTCCTCTTCCCATTAAAGAAATTTATAGGGTTATTCTTTACACATATTTGAAAATTGGGGTGTTGAAATTTCTTGGAACTGTTAGATCTCTATTTTTGTCCTAAATAATGTGTCTCCACATTCCGCTTCTTATCCCTGTGATACCCCTGATCTTCACAAATATCCATTTCGACTTTGAGGGAATATCGGAAAATTTCATCATAGCTATCAATGACATAGATCACTAAGGATTTCTGTCGGCTAGGTTTTAAACCACAAAAGAAGATTTCATCCTTTCATTTAGGGGTAATGAAAAATATATAGGTGTATCATGAAATCCTTGTAAATTTTTCCTTGTACACTCTGATGGATTGATCATATTTTTTCTTTAGGTAAAGGAATTTCCTATCTATCTTTAGTCGTAGGGTGTGAAGAAAATATTTATCAAAAAACATTTTCCAAAAATTCTTATATCCCATCTCCTCAATCTCTTCCTTAGGCCTCATATTTTTTTATCAATTTCAACCATTTATCAGTTTAACCATCCATGTGATAAGAATCCAGACGAACCCTCTCTTGTTAAAATAATTGAAGGATGGAGAAGATATTATAAATTTATTTGATCCATTGTTCAATGATTGAGGGATCAGATGATCCATTCAAAGTTAGAGTCCTTTTCACATGTGGCTCTAGATTATGACTTGTTCATTCTTAGGGGGGGTTTAAATTTACTTTTGATCCATGTTTCTATTCAAAGCATCAGTTAACTAATATATTATCTTGATAAATTTTGTGATTCACTCTCTCATCAGATTGGGCATCTTATTAGAGAAATCATTACATTGATCTTCGCATCAGTTGTTAGCATGATTACTCCTATTACTTACAATTAGCTAAAAAAAGGAAAATTAGAAGTAAGTATTTTTAATTATTAAACACATAAATGGGAGTAAAATGAAATTAAATGGATAAATAATTAATTACATTTATTTCCTTAAACTATGAATTTGAAGGCTTCAATCTAAGTTATCCATTATCTATTTCCTAAAATACATTTTTATTGGATTTTTTATTATTTTAATAATGGTTCATACTAATATTTTTAATTTATCAAAGCATATCCCCTAGGAGTGTCAAACCAAGAGTGCGTAAAGGCATGTTTTAGTGTACCAATTCCCATTTGATTTTAGCTCAAAGTGATGTTTTCAGGTTTTACCCCTAGATACATATATGCCAGAGCCACATCCACTTATTCATATATATACAGAGATGTATTTTCTTGATAAAACACTTACTTAATACTCAGAAAGATTTTGTGATGTTTTTATTAAACTTAGTCTGATACCTAAGGCTTTTACTAGAGTTTTCTGATCTTAATCCCAAAAATAACTAAAATTTCCTCTGATACCAAAGAAAACAACCCTGTTATTTTTATTAAATTAATACATGATTTAATGACATAAAATTACACGTAATAAAACTAAAATGATAAAGAATTATAGTATCTTGGGAAATTAAAAACATTACATAACAACTTAAAACATGAAATACAACATCATTATTGACAACATCCTTAACATAACCACAACATTCCATTGTACTTAACATTGTATGGGATAACCTGAGGACATACATAAGAAAGGGGTGAGATATATATCATAGTAAAGGAATAAACATGGAATAACATTAGTAAGACAAAAAAAAATTATGAAATAGTCATATCAATGGAGCATAAAAGAAACATTAACATAAAGTCGTGATATAGTATGATAATCATAACATGGAAATGTGGCAAAAACTTAAAACATTTCATCATAGGTTAAGGATAAACATCCAAGAAATCATAGTAGAAAATTTCCAATAAATGAATCAAGTAAACACCTATACCAACATGACATATAATGATACTAAATATTACTTAATGCACTATAGTTCGATATAGTTTTGAGTACACCTGTCACTTTCTTGTTATTGTTATACTTAAGTGATCCACAAAGACCATAAAGCATGGATTCATTCATCATCATAATTTATTCCATGATTAAAGGATATGGAATATATAAATTTAATTCCTCAATAAAAAGTTATGTGTGTATAAATTTGAACACCCTTGATAGAGGAATGGTTATGGTATTCACTACATGATGATTTTGGCATGGAAATTCACGATACAATTACGGCAGCATAACGGTGTGGCATAAAAATTCATAAAAAGGGTTGATGAGAGAGGAAGGGGTATCTAATAATATATAAATAATGTTTAAATTAATAGTTTCATGTAAATACATGTCCCAACATAAGTAATTTGTAAATAAAAGGCATAACATAATAAATAAACTTGAATAAAGAGGATAATTTGAATAACTCTTGTGAAATTTAACCATGGTAACAGGTCTAAATGGGTGGGGTTCATGAGATATAAATGGGTATATAATCATTAAAATGTAATTAGGGAATTATGGGGATGTTTGAAAACATACACCATCATTTTTAAATGAAAATAAAATGATCTAACAATAAAAGGAAACTTGTATAAAATGAGAATATAAGGAACCCTTACTTGAGTGGGTGACTTCAAAAGCTTGAAGAGGGGATTATAGAGAGATTTGGGTTCCTTGGGAGGATTATATAAAGGGGAGGATAGATTAAGGAAGTTATATAAGGATTTTTAATGAAGATAAGTGGGATCTTTGGTGGGTTTATATAGGAAATTAGAGGGTAATTCATTAATATTTCACAAACTTAGATTTTGGAATCAATATACTTAAATATTCATAACCAAAAACCATATCATGGTTTTTGAATAAAAGGATTGTAAAACATTATTTTATAAGTCCATGGTCTTAATATATTATAATATTATAATTTCTTATGTGGAGGTGAGTCACATTATAAATGAAATGAATTTAAAATCATAAAATATA
Source organism: Viscum album (assembly GCA_963277665.1). Lineage (NCBI taxonomy): Eukaryota > Viridiplantae > Streptophyta > Magnoliopsida > Santalales > Viscaceae > Viscum > Viscum album. The sequence continues at coordinate 1,271,276,916 of OY728136.1, forward strand.
TTATACATTTAGGAGGATTCACTAAGGATTTATAAAATAAGTCAAAAAATATAAAATCATATTATTTTAAAGATAAAACTTATATTTGACATATTATCCCTTTATAGTGTTTATTACAACTCTATTGTTCCCTTATGATGTCATAGAATACACTATATATTTATATGTTGTTTAATTTTACACAAAACTTCAATTGTCTCAGAAAATTATAAAAAAATCACCATTGTATAATTTTGATGTCCTGATTTAAAAAATAATATTAATTTTATCCAAATAATTTTCTAAATATTTCAATTTTATTTTTAAAATAAAAACCTATATTTACTTAAAATTGATAGGTTTAGACAAAACTAGTTTTTAAACCTTAATAAAAAATTTATTTGGCCTCATAAAAATTATATGATCATTTATATTTAATAAAAGTAATTTAATAATAATATTTTATTAAAATGTTATTTATTAATTCATCAAAATATATTTAAAAAATCATATTTAATATTAGCCAAAAATACTATTTCTTCTTTAAAAATAATAATAAAATGAAAGTATATTCTTTATTATATACAAAAATTATGTTCATAATCATAATTTTATAGTCTTGAAAAATATCTATTTATTACACCAGCATACTCTAAAAGAGTGATGTGTGTTATGGTGGAGATTTCAAGGGGTTATTCAATGAACATGTTTTGGTTTGTGATCTTGATGAGCTTTAAATTCTCTAGTAAATGGTTTCTCTCATGCTTAAGGTATTGGATCTTGGCTTGGGCTTAGTCTAGGGAAAAGCCCAAAAATGCTATCTCCCATAGAAGCTCTGATAAATGGGCTTCATATGGAACAATCTTACTTTTTGAGTCCATCACCTCCCTTATACAGGTCAAAAGGATTTTTTAAAACTCTATATTTATAAAAGTCGTGTGATCACTGTTCAATAGTTATATTATCAACAGTAATGATATTTTACAATAATTTAAATTTAATTGTATATAATAAAAAATGGATTTAATTTGTTTTATATATCCATTTTACAAAATAATACATTTAATTAAATCAAAGGGTAAATTTCTCTTATAATAGTTTGGGTAATTACAAATTGTCTTTATATGTAATTTATTCAGCCTTGTTATTTTATTTGGGTTAATCATATAAATTATTCTAATAATTAGGATGTTTCAATATGAATTTTGTTTGATTGTCAAGATCCTCACTATATCACAATCATGAGTAACTATCCTCTACCCTGTATTGATGAATTTTTTGATAAAAATAATTATCCTGATACATTTCCAATATTGAATATAAATCTAGATATGACCAATTACATGTTAAGAGAGAGTCCATACCCTAGAAAACCATTTATAAGTGTTATAGGAAATATGAATTTATAATGTTTCAATTTCAAATTACAAATGTATAAAAAAATATGCATCTAATGAATAAATTCTTCAGACATTACTATTTACTATTTGTGGTAGAATTTATATATGGTAGTATAATATTTTATAGGAGAATGGAATAGCATGAATATCATTAGATTTATTTTTTGATGCCTTTTAAAAAGGATAATTTCTAATATAAACATAGAATGTGTGAATTTTTACTATGTAATTTATCATTCTTTCATCTCATCGTTACATATAAGAGATCATCAGTTGATCCATAAAATAGAATATTTATTGAAAATTGGTATAAGAAAATTATAGTGGTTGAGGTTAAATATTTTCATTGATTGGATTAATACTATCAATTATTTTTATGAAATTTCTACCATATATAATATCATATATCTATGTTGACATGAAATGGGAGGAAGTATGTTTGAAATAATTAATTTTAAGATAACTTCATGAAACTGAAGATAATTTTAGTTTACACATATGTTCATAAACTATATTATAGTGGAGAAGAATTTTTTATTTAGATTTTTTCATCAAATAATGGATTGGGATGTGATCTAATTCATAATGACATGGTGGTAGAGTACATGTCACACCAATTGAAGGTTGATGAGAAATATTTCCCAACAAATAATTATAAGATTCAATCATTAATTTTTTCATTGAAAATACTAAGGAATTATATTTAGGGTAAAACTTGAAATATATATAATGAATATAAAATGTTCATGTATGTCTTAAAATAAGAGGAGTTAAATATGTGACAAAATATAAGGTTTTAGTAGACTAATGATTATAGATTATCAATACATTAGGACCATGAGAAGGTGAAAATAATGGTAGATTATTTATTTCTGAGTGACCATGTAATCTTATCTATGATGAGGAAGGAATGAGATCCAATATTTTTGGGTTGATAGGGGATGGATCTTGATAACATTACAGAAATTTCTAAAACATATCTTCTTAAAATTAGTGTTCAACCATCTATTTATGTGAAGAGTATAGAGGTTAACAAGGATGATGTGGAGTTGTATGACAAGGTAAATAATGTTCCTAAATGAAACAATTATAAGGATGGAATAGTTATTTTCAATAAATAACTATGTGTCCAATCTATACTAGAATTGAAGAAGTTTTTGTTAGATGATACTCATAGATCATCATTCTCTATCCATACTTAGAGTATAAAGATGTATAAAAATATCTATAAACATTTCTTGTGGGAAAAATGAATGGAGATATTAAAAATTATGTATCTTTCGTAACCACATGTTATCAAGCTATGTATAAATGTTATAAGATTAATGTGATAATGAAACTATTTCACATACACATATAGAAATAGAGAAACAGCCTAATGGATTTAATCATAGGGATCACTAATGAATCCAAATCCCATAATCCCATTAGGGATGTTGTTCCACATGTTAAGAGGTCAATTAATTTCATTTTTATCAACGATTATTCTACACTCTACCACCATTTCATGATATATGTTACATAAGTTCAAATATTGGTTAGAGTACCAATATCAAAATAATTTAATTATGATTCATTGGTTATCATGATGTTCATGAGATTTAATGTAAAATCATTACATATAGAGATGAACTTTTTCAATCTAAATCATATTTTGAATGATTTCTTGTAGAATAAAAATATTTAAATATGATCAGATATGTTTAGTTCTTACCCTATGTATTTTTTAGGTTGTTGGTATTACTAACTTCATATATTTTAATGTATTTATAATAATAGAATTATTTCATTAATTCCTATGGATATTTTTGAATCCCTATATTGAAAAAATAATATAACTCCATCATATTTTAATTTAATAGGATATAAAAAGCTAATAGGATGTCAGATAACTAAGTATATGGTAGAGAAATTATGATCCGTTTATGATCATATCAAGGAAACTATTCATCAATATAAGAGTTGTGAAGATTAATGTCAATGGGGTCAAGAGTTTAATAGTATAGAAAATTAGTTTATTTCATTCATTTTAATATATGAGGGTTATTAAATTTAGAAAAGTTAGATATTTGATACCTTTATAAATCTATAGCTATGATATTCTTGATCATTTCAATATGGTGGCATATTTTTTAGCACTTCCATTGAACCTCTATTAGGTTCATGATATGTTCCATATGCCTATTTTATTGATTTAAATCCTTCATATTTCCTATGTACATTACCCAAAGGTATATCTATAGAATTATTTTTCATATGATAAATAAATTAATGAAATTTTATATCATAGTGATAATAAGCTATTGAACAACATCACTCCCCTATTTAAGGATCATTGTAAAAATCATTAATTTGAAGAAGCTACAAGGGAACCTAAGGGTGTAATGAGGTATAATTATCCAAATATATTTCTATTAAAATAATTTAATTTTAATGGGAAAATTATTCAATGGGGTATAATGATAAACCATTAAAATTTATTATATATTTCAATTTTATAAAAACAAATCTATTCAATAGCATAGTATTCACACAACACCAAACATATGTGAATAATAACTTTTTGAATGTATACAATAAAACATACTAATATATAGTTGAATAAAAGTTATAACATCCTAGTAATAAAATAATGTAAAAATAGTCAATAAACTATTTAAAAATGATTGATATGATAGTCTTGTAATTTTTCAAAAATAGAATTTTTTTACTTACGTGCATTGTTTTTATTATATGATTTATAAAAAAGTTAATAAATTTATTTGAGTATTAATCATATAGAAATGTATTTTTACACAAATATAAAAAAATTTATCATTCAAAAAATAATTATCAAATTATTATATTTTATTATAAATTTATTTGAAGTTAAAAGGATATATTTTTCAAAATACTATTTTCATGCTCGTTATGTGTTTATATGTAAAAAAATTAATTTATCACTATTAAAGAAATATTTTATTCAAAATTTACATTTATATATTCAATAAAATAAATTGGAATGAATATTAAGGTTGTTATTCAGAATGTAATGAGGATAATATAATTTTTATAATTAAAATTACATCGTTTCTAAAAATTGTTTTCTCACATTTTGTTCAGGGATATTAAAATTAAATTATATAACCTATTAGAAATTAATATTGAAATATTTATTATTTATTTGGAATCATCATAATAGATATGTGGTAATTAGTTAAAATTAATTTTTTCTAATAATGAATAGTTATTATGGAAGAAATCAGTTCACCATGATAATTTTTGAAAGTGATAAAATGGGGGTTAAAATAAGAAAAATGATTCCATTATCAAAAAACATGTATAAATATGATTGAATCAGTGTATTTCATATCTAAATTATATTTTTTTAATGGCCATTTTTTCACATGAAAATGAAAATGAAAAATACATTTTATTATTTTTAAAATTTGAATTTTTATTGGGTTACACTCCCATCACTTATAAATTATAATGAAATGACCCATCAAGGTCCAACCCATGACTATCCCGAGCCCACCTCTAATAGTCCATGGGATGGAGAACAATCTTGAGTAGGAATATCCCATAAATTAAAGTAATTATTCTAAATTACATGTACACAATCACATATATCCTAGCATACACAATTCTGAATTGTAAAACAACTTAAAAAAATCATGCATACATCTAATATCCTACAAAATAGTATGACAGTAAAAGTAATAAAAGTATAAAAGGGATCCAAATAAAATCCGAACCAAAATCTATAAATGTCCAACATTCTCTAATAGTGTGGAATAAGTCAAATGAAATATTTTAATAAAACACCTCAATATAAAAAGATACTATATGATCCACCCTCTCCATGTCCTCCTAGGACACCATCAAAAGGGTCTTCGTATAAATAAGACATGACACATGTGGGAAATGCCCATGTAGAGGTCTATATAAAAATACTCAGTAGGACACCATAAAAATACTAAACATAAATCACCAACTATAGTTAGCTAAATACAATATATAACGATCAATGTATAATAGAAACATCCAGATATACTTTGGAAAGATACCACGCCGCCAGGTGGTCATAACCAACTGCCAGCCATAGAATTCTGCTCAAAGCAATGCTTGTTCCTAGAGAACCCACTCCACAGTCCATGTTATGGTTAGAGACACTTGATTAAGAGGTCTAGTTCATTGGGCCCTGCCAAATGAATACTCATTGGTCTAAGAAGTCCCTGATACACAAATAGGGGGTCACACCCAGAATCACTAGTGGAAAAAATGAACCCAATATAAATCAACCCACTACACAAGGGATCATATGCCAATGATACCACAAACCCTACTGATATGGCCTTCTATATGGAGGATCAAAACCCAGCTCAGAGAGGTCATGGAGATTCCACAAACTCTACCTAGGGAAAAAATTTGTAATATAGGATCACACCCTAGTCTCGCATAGGGACTCCACAACTCTATCTGAGATCCAGCCACTAGAGGGGATCACAATCTAGTGATATGAATGTAATGTTGCATTGTACCCTCAATGAAAAGGACAAATGGAATATACTCAAACTGTAAGGGTATAAACTATGAAAATGAAGTTCCACAAGAACTCTTTAAAAGGGATACACTGCGTGTACCTAGGGGTTCACAATGTGTACATTTATCCACATGCTTGACCATGTGGAGAAGCCTCGCATGAAATGTAGTATCAGTATACAAATCATGTAGATGGAGTACAGAGTTTGTATAGACACATAGTATCTTCCCCATGTATCTTTTCTATGTTTGTGTACCTAATTCATGTTTATGTACCGGCCTGTGTACACCAATTCATGTCTCTATACTAGTACACAGTGTTCCATCTAGCCATGTACTTTTAACCTTGTCTGTGTACACTCCAAAGTAAATTCCAAGTCACACGGAATGGGGAACACACCTCATTATAATATTCACACTTCATGTGAGCCTTAATTATGGATGAAGCCTTATATACTAAACTGGGTGTCATACATGGTTTTTAAATCTAGTTTACATGCTGCGTAACATGGAAATTTATAAAATCACATATCTTCTTTTTCATGTCCTATTTATTGCTCCAGCCTTCAATATAGTGATATTATCACCACAAAAACATAGATTGAGCCTTATTGATCCATTCCATCAATTAATCGTCATGATTTGTGCCTTTGATCTACTCAAAAATGGGATTGTTATAAATTTTTCATTGTTCACTGAGTAACCAAAAAAATTAGTTTCTATGTCATATGATTCGTGACCATTTCCACTATCACACCTCCTTTGTTTCATGTTGTTCCCATATCTACAATTTCATATCATTGTGTTAAGAAACAGGTGTGCAATGATCGATTGATCTAGATATGTTGAACCTTGATCCAAAAAAATAACGCCTATTGTGAATTAATTACTAGGGGATAAAATCACAAAAAAAATGAATAACGGCCCATGATAGATGTTTTTTTGACCTTGATTCATTTCCATGATAATAATAATGATAAAATCAAAATTTTAAATTTAATTATCCCAAAACTGATTAATCTAGCCCATCCCACATGACAACAAAACTGTGGATCAATATTTTCATTGATTAATTCGTGTTCATCATAGAAATCAAGAACAGGGAATAAATCCAAGTAAAAAATGGCATCCCTATACTTTGGATTGATCGTTGATGAATAAAATATGTGTTATCATCATTGATGATATCCATGAACTCCATTGGAACAATAATCCACGACCTGATTTTGATACATCGTCGTTCTTCAATAGCACTCTCCTACAACGGCTCATAGGTCACCAGGGTTTAGCAGCCAACCATGAGACAAAATCCATAGTCGTATATTTAAAGATAAAGGAGGACACAATGTTTAAAAAAATAAAATCAATTCTTAAATTCATTTATTTTATTAATTTCTTATATGTGAAATGTTTTTCCACAAAATGCCCATACTAACATGGAATATGTCTCGTTTAGGGAAAAATAAACATTCTGAACTCAATGATGCCCTCATATTTATGATCTGATATTTTATTTGGGAGATATTCAACTTTTTCAAGAAAAATGCCTTTCTGTGCTATTAAATATATTTAATATATTATAATTATTCATTATGAGCACACTAGGACTTTAAATCTTATTATATATCACTTCCTAGTCTCAAAAATAATCTATATAATATCCAAAAAAATACACAGAAGATGTGAGACGTTTTATTCTCTACACCTTAGGTATTTATGTCCTGAAAATCCAAAATAAATACTACATTAGGAGATGTAAGTACTAAGGAAGAATATAATCCTCCCACTCCCATGTTCTCTCCTCAATATTCTTGTGATTCCATCGAACACACACAAGGGGAATCGATCACCCATGCAGGATCCTCTCTTTCTGATCCTTGATCTCTACAAGTTACTCTATAATGGTAGCACCATCCTTGATGTATGGCTCACCCCAGTTGATAATGTGTGATGGTTCATGCACAAACCTCCACAACTATGACCCGTAGAAGAATTCATGTACCCAATCCATCTATGGTTGTAGAGATAAGTGGTATTCCAACTCTCCAATTCTACATAGTATTTGTAAGGGACCAATGAATCTCAAAGATAACTTTTCCTCACAGTCAAAACTCCTCAATCCAAATCATGGTGATGTTGTTAAGAAGACATGGTCCCCTTCCTCTAACACCATATACCTCCAATGTTAATCTTCATAAGACTTATGACGGCTTTATGCAGTCCTCATCCACTCCTTGATGATCTATATCTCCTATGTTATAGCTCCCACTCATTTTGGGAAAATGAGTGCAGACACACCTAGATCAGTCAAACAAAGTGGTGACCTACAGGGTATCTTGTAAAAAGTGAGGAATAGTTCTTTACCAATGATGTAATGATATTTTTTTTTCCGTAAACTCCACCAAATGTTGATGATCTTCCCAACTATAGCCAAATTCCAACATGTAATCCCACAACATGTCCTCCAAGACATGGATGGTCCACTCTGTCTGGCCATCGGTATGGGGGTGAAGTGATGTGATCAGTTACAACTAAGCCCTGAAATCCTCTAGAAATCCCTTCAATAATTGATATGTGAATTGATCATCAAGGTCAAAGAAGATTATCGAGGTAAATCCATGGAGGAAAACAATTTCAAACACATAGATGCGTCCCAATCTCACTCATGAACTCTACTCTCAAAAAGATATGAAGTAGGCTGACCTAGTGAGTCGGTCTATGATCACCTAGATGGAATCATGTCCCTTGAACATACATGGTAAAAACATCATGAATTCCACAGAAATCATGTCTTGCTTCCACTTTGGAACCTCAAGGGGGTATGTTAAACCAAATTGAATTTGGTGCTCGGCCTTCACTTTCAGACAAGTAAGCCATCAGGAGAAAAACTTTGCAACTCCCATCTTCACACATGGCCACCTAAATTGATAAGAATATTGGATAATATTCCATGCACAAATTATAGCTGATTTAGAACCAGATAATTAGGTTTAATCATTCTAAATGACAAACCAATATGTGATCGTATGTTTAATAAAAATTAAGGTTTTATTACATAGATCAAATAAGGAAATATTGGATTAAAGTCAAAATGATTTGACTAATTTGGGGTTAGGAAATCCTAGATAGCGATATGATAAGGTTATTAAATTAATTAAATGAATTGATCCTATTCCTAATGTATATCTTCCATTATACTGAACACATAATGTTAATGGTCATGGTGTGTGGACAAGTAGGTTTTAAACTAAAGTGCAACTAGAGAATTGGGTGAGACCAAACATGATATTGATTAAACTCAATAGGTACATATAAAATATTCTATAAAAATAATCAATGTTTATTCTCATGATTTGTATAACATGGTGGATATTTGGTGTATAGAAATATATCAAAGTTAAATAGAACATGAAATTAATTAGGATTTTGCTAGAAATGTGAAAAATATCTAAAGAGATAGTCATAGAAATTATTTCCATGTTGTATATACTAATTGTTAGACTTTACTATATATTATACTTAAATGAATCATTGATGACACCAATTCAAACTGGATCTATGCATGGTGTGAGAATCATGGTGTAGTGAATGGTTATGTGTATCACTTGATGGAGAAAACCAGTGATGGATGAATGAGCATTAGAATATTACATCAACAATAAGGAGGAGACACGTGATGAGGAGGTAATCAAAATGGAATCTCTGATTGGTTTATGATCCCTAAAAATTAAATGATTAATATGATTTGATACTAAGAGAGTCAATGAAAAACATTGATTGAGGATTATGAGAGGTGGGTAAATTTTCACCATTGGAATTTCAATTATAGATGATGTAGATGTGATTAATATTTCAAGTAGGAAACTATCATAAGATTCTTTTCTCACAACTATATGGATATAAATAAGGTGAAAAGTGATTGATGTTTTCTAATATGGGTTTTGTACCACTATCACAAATGACCTCTAGGTTAGGTACCCTGGTAGGGAGGTGTGTCAATATAATCATTATTTCATCGACCTTTTTCTAAGGAGAGTATATTTTGACATGAAATATGATAACTATTAAGAAGATATATAATATAAATTGGGATGATATGTGAAAAGTGGCATGATTATTGTTTAGAAACATTGATGATAAACACTATGCATTAATCGTGTTGATGAGGTGAACTAATTTATGCTGATAGGGAAAATGAAATTATAGTGGTTTATATTTTTAAGGTCATATAACAATGATTGGTTTCACTATTTTATTTTTATATAAAGAAGACTATGGTGAGATAAAGTATAGTGTTTTTCATCAAGTACAATGGATATTTGATAGTCTTATATCAAAGACTGATAGAGGATTATTCCATCTATGTTATTGATACTAAGTAAAACAATAATTATGATGTATTTAATACTACAAAGGTAAGGTAAACCCCATTTATAACTCAGGGACCACCGCTAACATAGAAAGTTTCATGGTGAAGCACACATAGTTTAGGGTCATAGTGTAAGAAAAAAGAAAAGTTACTTTTAAGGTAAATATTTATAGATAATTCTATATAGCGTATCATCATATATCCATGAATAGATGGATAATATTGGACCATTATTGGATATATGATTTTTGACTATAGTCAAAGGGGTTTCCCAATACTAGTATTAAAAGGGATTGAATTCTACATCTGGGTCATGAATGGGAGATCCCTGATTTACTGCATATCCCTTGAGATGGGAATAATTACTTGTGTATTTAAATATGTGGAAAACCGTTATATAGATTTGGATCATAGAAAATAAGTGTAGGGAAACATGGCTTGGTCTCTTGGGTGATGAAAACCATAGATCAATTACACCTGGAAATGATGTATAGGAAATAATATATGGATTATATCTAGTAAAACAAGGGAATTATATAAGAGTCTAATATGAAGAATAGATCCAGATATGTCAAGTAGTAAATTATGATGGTTTTACCATGATAGAACTTATATTTATATATTTTCATGAGATATTATATCTATGAATCATTATATTTCATGTGTGATAAGAATCATGAAATGTATTGTTTATAATGTGTCTTGGTAGGACATAGTCACTGAAATTTGGTGTTTTACTAGAAAAAAGAATGAGGCATCCTATAGTTTAATAACATCAGATAAGGATGGTATAATTCACATAAATTTCATATAAAATTATTTTTAATGTAAAATTTAATTATATAATCTGATGATGATATGTTCTGTAGTTTAATTTTAGGGATATAGTTTTGATGATCAAAAAAATGAACACTTATGTGGCATATATAAATAAGTAAAAAAACTAATACAAAAAAATCCATGAGATTGATGGTTGTTTTAGGAAATAATATTTTATAGACATTCAATCATGTCACTATAGAGGACACAACTGGTATAGATGGATTGGAGTTGAGATTTTTTTAAACCATATAAGGAAACATGATTATAAATGGGTCTATTCTATGTGACTTCGTAAGAAAGGTTCACTCTATAAAATATGAGATGATGTATCTTGTTTCAAATAAAGGGTTCTAAAAACTTTATCAATAATGTTACATAAAGGGGAAAAATCCAAATATATATATATATTTGGATGATTATAACAACTAAACGTGTTCAAAACTTTATTTCAAGTTCCTTTTCCCATGAGTATTGGTAAAAACACATATTAAAATAGTTTAAGTCATTCAAAATATAAGATATGTCATATTGATTTAATGAAATTTTCCACAAGAATATATAACCTATATGATAGGTAGGCCAGAATAGATATTGTTTCATCAATAGTAGGGTAGTCCCATTTTATATTTATGATTTATTGGATGTTAAATCATGGAAACCCAAATGTTTGGTAGTTAATGTAGAATTACACTCAAGTATAGTATAGCCATATAGATGTCACGCCACTTTATGTTTGGAATCATGATTGAATATATCAGTGCATATGAGGGGAAAGATCATGGGAGACATAAGAAAATAACATTATAATATCTTAGGGGCTGATATGATCATTATGACTACATAGTTTAATATTCATATATCAGTGACCAGTATTTCTATATAATCTCATGGAACATAGACCATGTGTCTATTAAAATTTAAGGACATAAATAATAGGCCCAGTGATATACATTTAAGGTCATGAATTTAGGAGAAACGAGTTGTTTTAGTGACTTTTATTCTCATGAAACAAATACTAAAAAGGGTGTAACACCCCAAGATTCCACAGTACGTTTCCCTTTGAATAATTCAATGGCGTGCATTGTACGCAACTTTGAGATTCTAACACACCACAACCAATCAAATTAGCCGTTATGAATAGTAGTACCTACTTTTTGAAATTTTATAAATTCTATTTCTCAAAATGGACTTCATTTTTGGATTCGGAATATCGAAATTATCCTAGGGTGAAATTTTGGTACTTTTCGGATAACTTTTATATTTTGATGAATAGTGAAAATTACTAAATTTTAATTAAAAACAACTTTTTTAATCGAAATAATTAATATTGATAAATTATGAATTTGAGTGGTTTTAAAATATATATATAGAATATATTTTTACCATTTAATTCAATTTTCTTCATTGGACATAAGTTCACAATTAAACCAGACATAAACAAGTGCCAATCTTTTGATAGTTATTATCTCTTAAAAACACGCTTTTTGTTTTGACAGCGGGAATTAATTTTAAATTAATTTCTGCCACTTCTGTGTTTGGAATTTGGAAAAATTAATTCCATATTTGGAATAAGTATGTTCAAATTGTGTAAATAGGTAACTTTTATTTTTATACATTTTGAATAATTACTTCGGTAAATATTTTATTTACCATGGTGAAAGGGTAAATTCGGTAAATAAGGGTTAAAAAATAATATTATAATAATAACAGATTACCCTAAAATGTGTCCTAACCTTATTGGTTGATACATGCCCGACCATGGGCATCATTGGGTCGATTTTGGGACCACATGGTTCCACTTGTAAGTGATAGGGACACTTTATTTTTAATTAAGTTAAAATGAATACAAAAATGACACAAGCATATATCTTTTAGAAAAACAATTTTTACATAGGGTTATATATGTTAGATTTTAGACTATAAATATTAATTATAAAGAAATAAATATTTACTACATAATGGTATTTTATTTATAATTTTTAGACGTTAAATAATTTAATTTATTTATGACACAATGGTGATGCAGTAATTACCATAATAGTGAAAAATTAAAATTATTGATATTATCAATACCCAAATAAATATAATTTGAGACTTTTTATGAATTACACTAATTTTATAGGTCAATATTACATGTTAGGAATGATTTAATTAACTTTTTTAGAAGTAATCATTCTGTTATGATTTTTACAAAAATCAATTATTGAATATTGTCAAAATTGAAAAAAACGAGTTTTTAAAACAAATATTATATTATTAATTGATATTAAATTCCAAAAAATATAAGGTTCGGACAAGAGACTTATATCATTATCTTTGTATCATTAATGGACCACTTGGGGGTCTCTTGGATGTATATAGTAATTTTATTGACCATATAATATAAAAATACAAAGAGACATTGTAAAAGTGAAACTAATTAACTAAGAGTTAATACTTAATGATAAGGTTAATATAGTAACCCAAACCTGTCTAAATTCTATTGGTTGAGTGGTTTTCGACCCATCCCCACCTTAACATTTAAATAATCCACTTTTTTTCCATTATAAACCGAATATTAATTTATTATAAAATAATATTTCTAGCTTTTCCAAAGGTGCCCCTCACCCCTCTTATAAAAAGGAACTCCTCCTTCTCATTCATTCACACCTTCAAATCATTTTGGTTAGGCCAAAACCTACCCAAATACTCTCTAAAATTCCCTCAATTCATCCTAGAGCCCTTCCTTTAGTCATAAATCCAACCTAAGGAGCCCTTTTGATCAAATCAAAAGGAAGAACCCGAAGAAGAGGTAATGTTTTCACCACCCTTTTTCAAGTTCCTTTCTTCTTCCACTTCTTCCTTCTTTGTTATTACCATTCTAAAATAATACTTCCAGTATATTATATATACTGTGATGTTATTATAAATATGGTACAACCATATTCATTATTCTATCCATCCTTTGAATAATATGTCACCATACGTGCGTACGTACGGCTTACCGTCTCCACGTCGTGGTGTAATAGTCATTCAATAAATTATTATTTGGATGGGTATAATAATGATGTGTAATTCATTAAAATAATAACTATAACATGATAATTATTCTGTCTATATGGTATAACATCCAATTATATATTATTTTAACATCAAAAGAATGATATTGTCGCTCGTGCGTACGTATGGACTACCATCTCCACGAACGCGATGAGATTCATTCTCCATCGTATCCATTCAAGTATAATTATCATTTGATTATTTAAAAATAATTTTTAAGGACTTGATATCATTCTGTATATGAATAAGATACAACCTATCCATGACAAACATGTCTTACGTAACAAAACATATAAAATAAAACAAGTAAGTTAACACCCGAAACAACGATAATACTAAGATATTATTAACAAATCAATGTTAAAAGATCATATATGATATCATATTAATGTAAATTATTCTTGTATAATTAAATAAAAATTATTTCACCATTATACAGGAGGTTAACCTAACCTCGACCAAGGAAAAAGTACAAAGTAAGGGGTTTCTTATATCACTTTTAATTCAGTGAGATTTCCATTGTTCACCACTTATTTATTGCATGTGGTGTGTGTACTGCCCATGATTGTGTTCATTGTGTAATATACTTTAATTTATGGGTATTTAAATCATAATTTTAAGATCCTTCTATCATGGTTGTATGTTTCGTGAGTTACCTAATCGATAAGGGAATTTGAAATTTCAATTTCCATTTATTCGGCTTTACGCATACTTCATTGATTATTTTACTCCAAGATTATGTGTAGAATCACTATTAATTTGATTATGTCATAAATTCCACTCCCCTTTTTGTGGATATACTTTTGATACACATAATCACTCCATTGATAAATTCTCAAGTCATCGGTATGAACTTGATAAGGGTAATTTTAACTCTATCTCCATTTGTTGAGTTAAATATCCAATTCATTGGTGTTGTTTTTACAAGAATATGTGTGAATGTCATCTGATTGATTTAAAATAAATATCCAATCATATTGAGTGTATTTATATTTGTCACACATATTTATGTCGTTGATTTATCCTTAACCTAAGGATATGGTCTTTATAAGAGAATTCATCTCAATTTACATTCCATTGATACTTCTTTGTTGTTATACACCAAATCACTTTTATATAGTGTATATAATGTACTTTGACATAGTATATCATGAATCACTTTATTCTCATGATATTATAAAGTTTTTATTACCTCAATTATTTGTATTCAAGTGTCTCTATTTTGGTTAGAAACTCTAACTAAAATACATTTTTAAGTGTTTTAAAGATTTATTCTTCGAAATATTTCTCATTAATGTCCATGTTTTAAAAATGGTTTTCATAATTTATTTATATGGACATTAAAGTTTTAAAATTAAAATTACTTTTAAAATTTTCAAAGTGGTATGGGACACTTTGATTCAAAAATATATTTTTAAATGGTTTCTTGACAAATAGTGTGACTTTTAAATGTTTTCAAGAAAAGGTGGATATTTCTCTCAAATAGTTTGGATGGTTATTTTCATATATGTCAATATCATTCATTATTATCGATTGAGGTTAATATGATACAATACAATCTTCCATATTGTATCGAATGAGTTATGTTTGACTGTGGATGTGATATTTTTATACCATTCATGGTTTGTGGTTAAAGTATTCACATTTCATATGATAGTTTTAATACAAATGTTTATGTTATGTTTAAACATGTTCATATGAGGAATGCATTGGACTTAGTAAGTGATGGGTGGAGCCCGCTATAGCTCCTCGATGCATCGGTAGGTCTCATGTGACAAAATAGTGTCTTGGCACAAGGCCTTGGCAAAATATTATTTGTAGTCTTGGCACGAGGCCTTGGCTATGTGGTTATGATAGTCTGGAATTATGCATTACATCATTATGAAAGTGGTTATTGATATTGCATGTGATTATTCGATTAGTAGAATATCCATGTGAATAATTAAATGGTATTATTTCATTTTATTTTTTCCATACTATGTTGAAGTTCAAGTTTAAAAGGGTTTTTTTATTTATACATTGCCTTGAATGTTTATTCTTATTTATGAAAGTTTCTGTTATATTGTTATCCTTACTAGGCATTTGAGTTCACCCCTTTTCTATGTTTTATTTTTACAAGGATGTGAAGAAGTAATTTATGAATGACCTGAAGGGATATTATTAGGGGATAATAGTGTGGACTATGGAGACAATATGTTGTTGTAGTAGTTTTTCACTTTATGATGTAATGTAAAACTTTATGAACATATCTAGTGTTTCCAAGGCTACTAAACCATTCGGTCTTTCGAGATTTGATCTTTCTTGTGATCATGCCAATGTTATGTAATAATACACCGACTCTAGGTAACTGGTGTAGGGGTGTTACAGTTGGTATCAGAGGAATTTTAGTACAAACCTTAGAAGCTATATTTAGATAAACTCTGATTAGATCATGTAGACCTAAGATGAACTTTGAGGATTAGTATAGAAGAACTTCTTAAAATTTTGGTATTGTAGAGATTTTGTGAGTTTTCTGAGCAATACATCCATGTCTGGATACGAGCAGGTAGAGGCGGCTCTGGCACAGATGTACCTATGGGTAAAACCCAAAAACACCTCTTTGAGCTAGACTCGAACGGGAACTGGTGCACGACAACGGGTCTTGCTGCACTCTTGGTTATGACACTCCCGGGGGATATGCTTAGGATAATTTACATTTTCTTTACAAACCGATTTGAAGTATTATATATAAGATGAGAGTAAATGACCTTGGTTAATCCTAATGTGTTTCAAATTGAGAATATGGTGACATGATATTCTCTAAATGATTTCATGACTACTATTACTCACACAATGCTTTCTGGTTTTAGTCAATGGCTGTATTCCAAGGAAGTCATAGTGACTTTGAGAATGATGTACAAGGTGGAAACGGTGGTGACAATGAGCAACAAAATGGAATGTTGATAGGCGTAAAAGATATCATCTTCATTCCAAATCAATTTTCCAAAAATATGATCAACAATATATATATTAACCAATTCCCAGACTCAACAAAGAAGAGAAAGGTGATGAATGAATTCCCTATTCTATAGGATATTTTCTTGGTCAAAGAAGAAGCTATGTGGAAATAAATGGTTGGAGAAATGTTTAAAAAGTATTAGTGCTCCTTGTTGATGGGTTTACTTTGGAATAATTTTCTCTTGTATTTTTAACCCTGCAGTTTTCCATGTGAGAATGATATTTGAGGAAGAATTATCTTTTCTCTTGTGGATATAGTTATAAATAACCATTTGGTTTTATATGATCGTTGGGTTTGAGGAAATTATAAGTTATTATAATTTGGGACGAAAATGCAAGGTATGAGATAATATTTGTGGTTAAATTATGTTATGGTTATTTTGAGGAATTTATCTCATTTTGGTAATGTTATAAAATATAGTTTTTGAAAAAGTACAACACGCAGACCGTGTGACAACCCGTCGCGTCAGACAAAGCTATGAGAATTGAACCCACAACCAAAGTGTGATTGGGATTTATCACCTACCACTGGACTACGTGAAGTCCCTAGTTAATGTGACCATTATTTTTAGTTAAATGATTTTATTGATCAAAAATAATTTGATTTGGGATCTTATTTCTTATCAAGTGAATACCTTTAGTATAGGAAAATGATTTGCTGATTAAGTGATAAATGTTATTTTGGAAGATGTTCACTTTGTTGGGGACACTATATTCCCAAGGAAAATAGAATACTGTGGGATTTAATTTGAGGTGTAATGGTGTATTTTTATCTATTTTTTATTGTGGATTTATAGTGATTTGGGTTATTTATGGAAATGATTAACCTATAATAGAGAATATGTTATTAGGTTAATTACTTTTAAGTATGTGACTTTAATAGTAATTGATTTCATTTGGAGATACCATTCAACTTGGAAGACTACATTATTATAAGTTTTGGGTTTTAATATTAGTTTGGATTATATTGAAGGATTTTAAGGACAATTGATTATTGAATAGTATTTATTTAACTTTGGGGTATTGATGGTTTAATTTTAGAAATTAAGATTAGTGTTTCTTTATCTAATGAAATATGCTTTTGGGGGATTATCAGATCTTATAGTAACAATTTTGGTTTTGATTAATCTCTAAAGACAGGGTAAATATATAGTTTATCCTTCGTGGATCATGTGATTCTATAAGAAGTTTATTCTATCTCTTCCAGTGTGACCAAGTATTCTTGAATACTCATCGTTTAAAAAGGAGTTAGTAGTAGGAATTTATTAAAGAATGAAACTTTACCAAAAAAAAGTATATCTCTTTATGTTCTTAGTCAATCTCAGAATTGAATTCTTCATCTTTATGTAATGTATCTTAAAAAAATTATAAAAATGTTGTTCATTTACTTTTCCTACTGGGAAACTAATGACTGTTTGTCCCATCACAAGTTTGTGATTTTCTTATGGTTAACTTTCTCCTGATCATGTTTTCTATCCCTCTCCATCAGAACTGAACACTTATTTTATCATCCATATCCATGTTTTCCTACATGGAATCCTAGTATGGGTTATCTTGGGTGACCTTTATACCTCTCTTCCTTTCTTTTAAAGTGATAGTTTTATTAACTCTTTTTCCGATGTGGGACTTTACATTATATTATCAAGGACAATTTTAAAAAATTGTGAGAATGACATTTATTGAAGGAGGGTAGAATGTAACACACCAAGATTCCACAGTACGTTTCCCTTTGAATAATGCAATGGTGTGCATTGTACGCAACTTTGGGATTCTAACACACCACAACCAATCAAACTAGTCGTTATAAATAATAATACCTACTTTTTGAAATTTTATAAATTCTATCTCTCAAAATGGACTTCATTTTTGGATTTGGAATATCTAAATTAGCCTAGGGTGAAATTTTGGTACTTTTCAGATAACTTTCACATTTTAATGAATAGTGAAAATTACTAAATTTTAATTAAAAACAACTTTTTTAATCGAAATAATTAATATTGATAAATTATGAATTTGAGTGGTTTTATAGTATATTTAGAATATATTTTTATCATTTAATTCAATTTTTTTCATTGGACATAAGTTCACAATTAAACCATACATAAACAAGTGTCAAACTTTTGATAGTTATTATCTCTTAAAAACACGCTTTTTGTTTTGACAGCGGGAATTAATTTTAAATCAATTTCTGCCACTTCTGTGTTTGGAATTTTGAAAAATGGATTCCATATTTGGAATCAGGATGTTCAAATTGTGTAAATAGGTAACTTTTGTTTTTAGACATTTTGAATAATTACTTCGGTAAATATTTTATTTACCATGGTTAAAGGATAAATCCGGTAAATAAGGGTTAAACAATAATAATATAATAATAACAAATTACCCTAAAACGTGTCCTAACCTTATTGGTTGATACATGTCCGAACATGGGCATCTTTGGGTCGATTTTGGGACCTCATAGTGCCACTTATAAGTGATAGGGACACTTTATTTTTAATTAAGTTAAAATGAATACAAAAATGACACAAGCATATATCTTTTAGAAAAAAAAAAATTTACATAGGGTTATATATATTAGACTTTCGACAATAAATATTCATTAGAAATATACAAATATTTCCTACATAATGGTATTTTATTTATAATTTTTTGACATTATATAATTTAATTCATTTATGACACAATGGTGATGCAGTAATTACCATAATAGTGAAAAATTAAAATGATTGATATTGTAGATAACCAAATAAATATAATTTGAGACTTTTTATGAATTACACTAATTTAATAGGTTAATATGACATGTTAGGAATTATTTAATTAACTTTGTTCGAAGTAATCATTCTGTTATGATTTTTACAAAAATCAATTATTGAATAGTGTCAAAATTGACATAAAAGAGTTTTTAAAACAAATATTATATTATTAATTGATATTAAATTCCTAAAAATCTAAGGTTCGGCCAAGAGACTTATATAATGATAGTTGTATCATTAATGGACCACTTGGGGGTCTCTTGGATGTATATAGTAAGTTTATTAACCATATAATATAAAAATACAAAGAGATATTGTAAAAGTGAAACTAATTAACTAATAGTTAATACTTAATGATAAGGTTAATATAGTAACCCAAACCCATATAAATTCTATTGGTTGAGTGGTTTTTGACCCATTATCACCTTAACCTTTAAATAATAAACTTTGTATCTATTATAAACCGAATATAAATTTATTATAAAATAATATTTCTAGCTTTTCCAGAGGTGCCCCTCACCCCTCTTATAAAAGGTCACTCCCCCTTCTCATTAATTCACACCTTAAAAGCATTTTGGTTCGGCCAAACCCTGCCCAAATACTCTCTCAAATTCCCTCACTTAATCCTAGAGGCCTTCCTTCAGTTAGAAATCCAACTTACTGAGCCCTTTTGATCAAATCAAAAGGAAGAACCCGAAGAAGAGTTAATGTTTTCACCACCCTTTTTCAAGTTTCTTTCTTCTTCCACTTCTTCCATCTTTTTTATTACCATTATAAAATAATAATTCCATTATCTCATATAAACTGTGATTTTATTATAAATATGGTACAACCATATTCATTATTCTATCCATCCTTTGAATAACATGTCACCATACATGCGTACGTACGGCTTACCGTCTCCACGTCGTGGTGTAATTGTCATTCAATAAATTATTATATGGATGGGTATAATAATGATGTGTAATTCATGAAAATAATAAATATAAAATGATAATTATTCTTTATATATGGTATACCATCCAATTATATATTATTTTAACATCAAAATAATTATATTGTCGCTCGTGCGTACGTACGGACTACCGTCTCCACGAACGCGATGAGATTCATTCTCCATCGTATCCATTCAAGTATAATTATCATTTTATTATTTAAAAATAATTTTTAAGGACATGATATCATTCTGGATATTAATAAGATACAAACTATCCATGACAAACATGGCTTACGTAACAAAACATATAAAAGAAAATGAGTAAGTTAACACCCGAAACAACGATAATACTAAGATATTATTAACAAATCAATGTTAAAAGATCATATATGATATCATATTAATGTAAATGATTCTTGTATAATTCAATAAAAATTATTTCACCATTATACAGTAGGTTAACCTACCCTCGACCAAGGAAAAAGTACAAATTAAGGGGTTTCTTATCTCACTTTTAATTCAGTGAGATTTCCATTATTCACCACTTATTTATTGCATGTGGTGTGTGTACTTCCCATGATTGTGTTCATTGTGTAATATACTTTAATTTATGGGTATTTACATAATCATTTTAAGATCCTTCTATCATGGGTGTATGTTTCATGAGTTACCTAATCGATAAGGGAATTTTAAATTTCAATTTCCATTTATTCGGCTTTACGCATACTTCATTGATTATTTTACTCCAAGATTATGTGTAGAATCACTATTAATTTTATTATGTCATAAATTAAACTCCCCTTTCTATGGATATACTTTTTATACACATAATCACTCCATTGATAAATTCTCAAGTCATCGGTATGAACTTGATAAGAGTAATTTTAACTCAATCTCCATTTGTTGAGTTAAATATCCAATTCATTGGTGTTGTTTTTTCAAGAATATGTGTGAATTTCATCTGATTTATTTAAACTAAATATCCAATCATATTTAGTGTATTTATATTTTTCACACATAATTATGTCATTGATTTATCCTTAACCTAAGGATATGGTCTTTATAAGAGAATTCATCTCAATTTACATTCCATTGATACTTCTTTGTTGTTATACACAACATCACTTTTATATGGTGTGTATAATGTACTTTGACATAGTATATCATGAATCCCTTTATTCTCATGCTATTATAAAGTTTTGATTACCTCAATTATTTGTATTCAAGTGTCTCTCTTTTGGTTAGAAACTCTAACTAAAATACATTTTTAAGTGTTTTAAAGATTTATTCTTCTAAATATTTATCATTAATGTCCATGTTTTAAAAATGGTTTCCAGAATTTATTTATATGGACATTAAAGTTTTAAAATTAAAATTTCTTTTAATAGTTTCAAAGTGTTATGGGAAACTTTGATTCAAAAATCTATTTTTAAATGGTTTCTTGACAAATAGTGTGACTTTTAAATGTTTTCAAGAAAAGGTGGATATTTCTCTCAAATAGTTTTGATGGTTATTTTCATATATGTCAATATCATTCATTATTATTGATTGAGGTTAATATGATACAATACAATCTTCCATATTGTATTGAATGAGTTATGTTTGACTGTGGATGTGCTATTTTTATAACATTCATGGTTTGTGGTTAAAGTATTGACATTTCGTATGCTAGTTTTAATACAAATGTTTATGTTATGTTTAAACATGTTCATATAAGGAATGCATTGGACTTAGTAAGTGACAGGTGGAGCCCGCTATAGCTCCTCGATGCATCGGTAGGTCTCATGAGTCAAACTAGTGTCTTGGCACAAGGCATTGGAAAAATCTTATTTGTAGTCTTGGCACGAAGCCTTGGCTATGTGGTTATGATAGTCTGGCATTATGCATTCCATCATTATGAAAGTGGTTATTGATATTGCATGTGATTATTCGATTAGTAGAATATCCATGTGAACAAGTAAATGGTATTATTCCATTTTATTCTTTCCATACTATGTTGAAGTTCAAGTTTAAAAGTATTTTGTTTTAGTTATACATTGCCTTGAATGTTTATTCTTATTTATGAAAGTTTTTGCTATATTGTTATCCTTACTGTGCATTTGAGCTCACCCCTTTTCTATGTTTTATTTTTCCAAGGATGCGAAGAAGTAATTTATGAATGACCTACAGGGATATTATGAGGGGATACTAGTGTGGACTATGGAGAAAATATGTTGTTGTAGTAGTTTTTCACTTTATGATGTGATGTAAAACTTTATGAATATATCTAGTGTTTCCAAGGATACTAAACCAATCGGTCTTCCGAGATTTGATCTTTCTTGTGATCATGCCAATGTTATGTAATAATGCACCGACTCTAGGTAACTGGGGTCGGGGTGTTACAGTTGGTATCAGAGTAAGTTTAGTACAAACCTTGGAAGCTATATTTAGATAAACTCATATTAGAGCACGTAGACCTAAGATGAACATTGAGGATTAGTATAGAAGAACTTCCTAAAATTTTGGTATTGTAGAGATTTTGTGAGTTTTCTGAGCAATACATCCCTGTCTAGATACGAGTAGGTAGAGGTGGCTCTGGCACAGATGTACCTATGGGTAAAACCCGAAAACACCGCTTTGAGCTAGACTCGAACGGGAACTGGTGCACGACAACGAGACTTACTGCACTCTTGGTTACGACACTCCCGGGGGATATGCTTAGGATAATTTTCATTTTCATTACAAACCCATTTGAAGTATTATATATAAGATGAGATTAAATGACCTTGGTTAATCCTAATGTGTTTCAAATTGAGAATATGGTGACATGATATTCTCTAAATGATTTCATGACTACTATTACTCACACAATGATTTCTGGTTTTAGTCAATGGCTGGATTCCAAGGAAGTCATAGTGACTTTGAGAATGATGTACAAGGTGGGAACGGTGGTGGAAATGAGCAACAAAATGGAATGTTGATAGGCGTAAAAGATATCGTCTTCATGCCAAATCATTTTTCCAAAAATATGATCAACAATATATATATTAACCAATTCCCAGACTCAACAAAGAAGAGAAAGGTGATGAATGATAAGGGCTCCAGCAGTGGAGACCATGGAGAAAAGAATCCTCAATTTCCATCATGCAGGAAATGTGGAAGGAGACACCCAGGAAAGTGTCTCAATGAGACAAAGAAATTCTTTACGAGCGGGAAGGAAGGACATAAAGTGAATAATTGCCGAAGAAAAATGAAGAGTACTATGGAAGAAGATAAAAATGGTCTCAAAAATCCATTTACAGTCATTTTCCGTAAATGTAGGGGACCTGGCCATTACCCGAGTTAATGCCCTATTCTATAGGATATTTTCTTTGTCAAAGAAGAAGCTATGTGGAAATAAATGGTTGGAGAAATGTTTAAAAAGTATTAGTGCTCCTTGTTGATGGGTTTACTTTGAAATAATTTTCTCTTGTATTTTTAACCCTGCAGTTTCCATGTGAGAATGATATTTGAGGAAGAATTATCTTTTCTCTTGTGGATATAGTTATAAATAACTATTTGGTTTTATATGATCGTTGGGTTTGAGGAAATTATAAGTTATTATAATTTGGGATGAAAATGTAAGGTATGAGATAAGATTTGTGGTTAAATTATGTTATGGTTATTTTGAGGAATTTATCTCATTTTGGTAATGTTATAAAATATAGTTTTTGAAAAAGAACAACACGCAGACTGTGTGACAACCCGTCGCGTCGGACAAATCTATGAGAATAGAACCAACAACTGAAGTGCGATTGTGATTTATCACCTACCACTGGACTATGTGAAGTCCCTGGTTAATGTGACTATTATTTTTAGTTAAATGATTTTATTGATCAAAAATAATTTGATTTGGGATCTTATTTCTTATCAAGTGAATACCCTTATTATAGAAAAATGATTTGATGATTAAGTGATAAATGTTATTTTGGAAGATGCTCACTTTGTTGGGGACACTATATGCCCAAGGAAAATAGAATACTGTGGGATTTCATTTGAGGAGTAACGGTGGATTTTTATCTATGTTTTTATTGTGCATTTATAGTGATTTGGGTTATTTATGGAAATGATTAACCTATAATAGAGAATATGTGATTAGGTTAATTACTTTTAAGTATGTGACTTTAATAGTAATTGATGTAATTTGGATATACCATTCAACGTGGAAGACTACATTATTATAAGTTTTGGGTTTCAATATTAGTTTGGATTATATTGAAGGATTTTAAGGACAATTGATTATTGAATGGTATTTATTTAACTTTGGGGTATTGATGGTTTAATTTTAGAAATTAAGATTAGTGTTTCTTTCTCTAATGGAATATCCTTTTGGGGGATCATCAGATCTTATATTAACAATTTTGGTTTTGATTAATCTCTAAAGACAAGGTAAATATATAGTTTATCTTTTGTGGATCATGTGATTCTATAAGAAGTTTATTATATCTCTTCCAGTGTGACCAAGTCTTCTTGAATACTCATAGTTTAAAATTGAGTTAGTAGTAGGAATTTATTAAATAACGAAACTTTACCAATAAAAAAGTATATCTCTTTATTTTCTTAGTCAATCTCAGAATTGAATTCTTCATCTTTATGTAATGTATCTTAAAAAAAATTATAAAAATGTTGTCCATTTACTTTTCCTACTGGGAAACTAATGACCGTTTGTCCCATCACAAGTTTTTGATTTTCTTATTGTTAACTTTCTCTTGATCATGTTTTCTATCCCTCACCATCAGAACTAAACAATTATTTTATCATCCATATCCATGTTTTCCTACATGGAATCCTAGTATGGGTTATCTTGGGTGACCTTTATACCTCTCTTCCTTTCTTTTAAAGTGATAGTTTTATTAACTCTTTTTCCAATGTGGGACTTTCCATTATATTATCAAGGCTAATTTTAAAAAATTTCGAGGACACAATTTATTTAAGGAGGGGAGAATTTAACACCCCAAGATTCCACGGTACGTTTCCCTTTGAATAATGCAATAGTGTGCATTGTACGCAACTTTGAGATTCTAACACACCACAACCAATCAAACTAGCCGTTATGAATAGTAATACCTAATTTTTAAAATTTTATAAATTCTATCTCTCAAAATGGACTTCATTTTTGGATTCGGAATATTGAAATTAGACTAGGGTAAAATTTTGGTACTTTTCGGATAACTTTCATATTTTGATGAATAGTGAAAATTACTAAATTTTAATTAAAAACACCTTTTTTAATCAAAATAATTAATATTGATAAATTATGAATTTGAGTGGTTTTAAAGTATATTTAGAATATATTTTTACCATTTAATTCAATTTTTGTCATTGGACATAAGTTCACAATTAAACCAGACATAAACAAGTGTCAATCTTTTGATAATTATTATCTCTTAAAAACACGCTTTTTGTTTTGACAGCGGGAATTAATTTTAAATTAATTTCTGCCACTTATGTGTTTGGAATTTAGAAAAATGGATTCCATATTTGGAATCAGTATGTTCAAATTGTGTAAATAGGTAACTTTTATTTTTATAAATTTTGAATAATTACTTCGGTAAATATTTTATTTACCATGGTTAAAGGGTAAATCCGGTAAATAAGGGTTAAAAAATAATACTATAATAATAAAAAATTACCGTAAAATGTATCCTAACCTTATTGGTTGATACTTTTCTGACCATGGGCATCTTTGGGTCGATTTTGGGACCCCATGGTGCCACTTGTAAGTGATAGGGACACTTTATTTTTAATTAATTTAAAATGAATACAAAAATGACACAAGCATATATCTTTTAGAAAAACAATTTTTACATAGAGTTATATATGTTATATTATCAACTATAAATATTAATTATAAATCTAAAAATATTTCCTACATAATGGTATTTTATTTATAATTTTTAGACAATAAATAATTTAATTTATTTATGACACAATGGTGATGCAGTAGTTATCATAATAGTGAAAAATTAAAATGATTGATATTGTAGATACCCAAATAAATATTGAGACTTTTTATAAATTACACTAATTTTTTAGGTTAATATGACATGTTAGTAATGATTTAATTAACTGTTTTCGAATTAATAATTCTGTTATGATTTTTAAAAAAATCAATTATTGAATAGTGTCAAAATTGACATAAAAGAGTTTTTAAAACAAATATTATATTATTAATTGATATTAAATTCCTAAAAATCTAAGGTTCAGAAAAGAGACTTATATCATGATAGGTTTATCATTAATGGACCACTTGGGAGTCTCTTGGATGTATATAGTATGTTTATTAACCATATAATATAAAAATACAAAGAGACATTGTAAAAGTGAAACTAATTAACTAAGAGTTAATACTTTATGATAAGGTTAATATTGTAACCCAAACCTATATAAATTCTATTTGTTGAGTGTTTTTCTACCCATACCCACCTTAACCTTTAAATAATCCACTTTCGAGCCATTATAAACTGAATATGAATTTATTATAGAATAATATTTCTAGCTTTTCCAAAGATGCCCCTCACCCCTCTTATAAAAGGGCACTCCCCCTTCTCATTAATTCACACCTTAAAAGCCTTTTGGTTCGGCCAAACCTGCCCCAATACTCTCTAAACTTCCCTAAATTCATCATAGAGGCCTTCCTTTAGTCATAAATCCAACCTAAGGAGCCCTTTTGATCAAATCAAAAGGAAGAACCCAAAGAAGAGGCAATGTTTTCACCACCCTTTTTCAAGTTCCTTTCTTCTTCCACTTCTTCCTTCTTTGTTATTACCATTATAAAATAATAATTCCAGTATATTATATGTACTTTTATGTTATTATAAATATGGTACAACCATATTCATTATTCTATCCATCCTTTGAATAACATGTCACCATACGTGCGTACGTACGGCTTACCGTCTCCACGTCGTGGTATAATTGTCATTCAATTAATTTTTTTTTTGATGGGTATAATAATGATGTGTAATTCATGAAAATAATAAATATAACATCATAATTAATCTTTATATATGGTATACCATCCAATTATATATTATTTTAACATCAAAATAATGATATTGTCGCTCGTGCGTACGTACGGACTACCGTCTCCACGAACGCGATGAGATTCATTCTCCATAATATCCATTCAAGTATAATTATCATTTGATTATTTAAAAATAATTTTTAAGGACTTTATATCATTCTGGATATGAATAAGACACAACCTATCCATGACAAACATGACTTACGTAATGAAACATATAAAAGAAAACGAGTAAGTTAACACCCGAAACAACGATAATACTAAGATATTATTAAAAAATCAATGTTAAAAGATCATATATGATATCATATTAATGTAAATGATTCTTTTATAATTCAATAACAATTATTTAACCATTATACAGGAGTTTAACCTACCCTTTTCCAAGTAAGAAGTACAAAGTAATGGGTTTCTTATCTCACTTTTAATTCAGTGAGATTTTCATTGTTCACCACTTATTTATTACATGTGGTGTGTGTACTGCCCATGATTGTGTTCACTGTGTAATATACTTTCAGTTATGGGTATTTACATAATCATTTTAGTATCCTTCTATCATGGGTGTATGTTTTGTGAGTTATCTAATCGATAAGGGAATTTGAAATTTCAATTTCCATTTATTCGGCTTTACGCATACTTCATTGATTATTTTACTCCAAGATTATGTGTAGAATCACAATTAATTTGATTATGTCATAAATTCCACTCCAATTTATGTGGATATACTTTTGATACACATAATCACTCCATTGATAAATTCTCAAGTCATCGGTATGAACTTGATAAGAGTAATTTTAACTCAGTCTCCATTTGTTGAGTTAAATATCTAATTCATTGGTGTTGTTTTTACAAAAATATGTGTGAATGTAATCTGATTGATTTACACTAAATATCCAATCATATTGAGTGTATTTATATTTTTCACACATAATTATGTTTTTGATTTATCCTTAACCTAAAGATATGGTCTTTATAAAATAATTCATCTCAATTTACATTCCATTGATACTTCTTTGTTTTTATACACCAAATCACTTCTATATGGTTTATATAATGTACTTTGACATAGTATATCATGAATCCATTTATTCTCATGATATTATAAAGTTTTTATTACCTCAATTATTTGTATTCAAGTGTCTCTCTTTTGGTTAGAAACTCTAACTAAAATACATTTTTAAGTGTTTTAAAGATTTATTCTTCTAAATATTTCTCATTAATGTCCATGTTTTAAAAATGGTTTTAAGAATTTATTTATATGGACATTAATGTTTTAAAATTAAAATTAATTTTAAAAGTTTCAAAGTGGTATGGGAAACTTTGATTAAAAAATCTATTTTTAAATTGTTTCTTGACAAATAGTGTGACTTTTAAATGTTTTCAAGAAAAGGTGGATATTTCTCTCAAATAGTTTTGATGGTTATTTTCATCTATGTCAATATCATTCATTATTATCGATTGAGGTTAATATGATACAATACAGTCTTCCATATTGTATTGAATGAGTTATGTTTGACTATGGATGTGCTATTTTTATACCATTCATGGTTTGTGGTTAAATTATTGACATTTTGTATTCTAGTTTTAATACGAATTTTTATGTTATGTTTAAACATGTTCATATGAGGAATGCATTGGACTTAGTAAGTGATGGGTGGAGCCCGCTATAGCTCCTCGATGCATCGGTAGGTCTCATGATACAAACTAGTGTCTTGGCACAAGGCCTTGGCAAACTCTTATTTGTAGTCTTGGCACGAGGCCTTGGCTATGTGGTTATGATATTCTGGCATTATGCATTCCATCATTATGAAAGTGGTTATTGATATTGCATGTGATTATTCGATTATTAGAATATCCATGTGAATAAGTAAATGGTATTATTTCATTTTATTTTTTCCATACTATGTTGAAGTTCAAGTTTAAAAGGCTTTTGTTTTAGTTATACATTGTCGTGAATGTTTATTCTTATTTATGAAAGTTTCTGCTATATTGTTATCCTTACTGGGCATTTGAGCTCACCCCTTTTCTATGTTTTATTTTTTCCAGGATGTGAAGAAGTAATTTATTAATGACCTGCATGGATATTATGAGGGGATAATAGTGTGGAATATGGAGACAATATGTTGTTGTAGTAGTTTTTCACTTTATGATGTAATGTAAAACTTTATGAATATATCTAGTGTTTCCAAGGCTACTAAACCAATCGGTCTTTCGAGATTTGATCTTTGTTGTGATCATGCCAATGTTATGTAATAATTCACCGACTCTAGGTAACTGGGGTTGGGGTGTTACAAAGGTCCTTAGAGTGATCATAGTGGTTATATGGCCTTATAAAACCCAATGCCAATTGAAGTATCGATGATAGCATAGATTTCCTTGAGATGGGTGTACAAAGTTTAAGTTCTTAGAACCTATACCAAGAAGGTAATAATCCTTGTGATTGGGATGAAATTTGGTAAATGAAATTCAATGTTTTATCCCATAAACCAGGATTAAATATGGTAAAATTATGCATTTCTGTTTTCGATGTGATATACATACATCACTATTTATCAATTAAATGGAAATTATTCCAAATATAGTTCAATAATGAAGGTCTATACAATGATATCATTGATGTTGGGGGATCATAACATGGATCTAAATCCCCAATAGGAAAATATTTGATACGTAGGATTAATCTAATGAAAAAAGTGAGTGAGTTTGATCACAGACATAATCAATGACACACACATAAGGAAAAGTGAGAGAGGAAAACAATGATAGGATTAAAATGGGATATTCTTACATCATTTTTGTCCCTTTAATATATAATCAGTATTCACATAATCATGTAACAACTAAGTTTTTGGAGACTTCTATCATGGGTGGATGTTGATAAGAAACCAATAACATTAGAGAGGAAGTAATTTCCTCTGTGATATAGAACATAGTGTTCCACATTATAAAGTAACATAATGGGGATGTTTATCAAATAGTTTAACTTCATATATTGATGAATAATAATTAATGCATTGTTTTATATCACACAACTAAGATGTAGAGTCATGTAGTTTAACATCATATAGATTGTACTAATACCTTTGTTCATGAATTTCATGTATATAAGACATCAGTTCAATCACATTATATCCTCATATATTAAGGATAAATTCCAAATTTTATAGATTTTGAAGTAATTTAAACTTATTCTATGAGATTTATTATTTTGTGATAAGGAGACATTATGAGTAGTTTACCATCTAGAAAACTACATAATTGTGTCTAACAAAACATAATGGGATATAAATTTTAAGAATTATCTAACTTGAGGGTGTTTTATACATTCTCTATCCATAGAGAGAAGTGATATATAATAATTGGAGTAATCCTTGGGGATACTAAAGAGGTTATTCTACATTACATCCATCTATATAGGATTTCATTAGGGATACATATTCATAATTAATGACAAAACCAGGTCCCACTGTAAGAATGAGGGGAGGAAATCTATCTTGTCGAATAGTCTAGCCACTCGATTTTGAAAGACCATTGGATATTTTATTTTTTGGATCTTATTTTCATCATGGATTTCTTATCTTGTCAAATAGATTATATATCTTCCGTCATTTGGAATCCACTCATATTTGACCATCAAAATTGATGGAATATAAAATATATGGACAATCATATTTCTATAACATAAATGAAGAGTAGGGTGTCACCAATGAAGAGACATTAGTTATTATATAATATTCCTAAATGGATTTCATATCTTTTGAAAAATTATTCTTACTCTATTCCACTGTATACTAATGAATTTTATAGATGATATTGTTAAATTCTTTAATATGTCCATTTTCCACCAATGGTAGTGGGATTCCTGTTTGGATTGGATATTATAGATAGTTTAAAACATTATCAAATTGATGGATTGAATGTTTTTACCATTGTTTTTTAGAATTCTATTAAGGATCCCAAAATGATGGATAAAGTGGGATTTATTAAATTGGAACATAATTCTGGCCATGATCTCTAGGAGGGGGATAAATTTATCCCACTTTAAAGAGAATTTTTTCTAGTAAGAATGGTCATGTACTTTTATGTCATTGATTGCGGTTAGGGACCAATTATATTGAATCCCAAAAAGAGAAAAATTCTAATAGTACATGGTTTTGTGGATCTTTTCAAGGGGATAATGTAAATTTTTTGGATCAATCATATAATTAACAACACTTCATAATGAATTCTTATTTTCAAGGATGATGGTGGGCTAGGAGTAGCCCAAAAAATTAATCTAATATGATACTATCATTATTTATTTATGAGATCCACTTTTTTGGGAATGATATACAAAAAAAAACAAATTAATTTTATTTCCTTGTATAAAACATATGATAATTAAAATAATTATGTTTTGTTACAAGATAATAATTATGTTAGGGTTATCATAAGAGAAAATCCTTTATTCTAATATGGATTAAATCCCACTCATCTTGACCTTTTATAAATGTTCCATGATAGAGATAATAAATTAGGGGGTCATTAAATTTAAATAATTCTGTGAAATAAGATGAATTCAAATATTATTCTTATTATGGTATAGTGAAGAGGTGGTCAAATTCTATGTCTACCAAATTCATGTCAATATGGTCGACCACTCTTTGATATACCATATGGATGGTAATTTCAACATTATTTGGATCTATGGGGGATGATGATTAGTTTTCCATCACATTATTCTACATTGTTATGAGTCTTTCTAACATAATACATGTTCAATTTATAAGTGTATTATGACATTATATCAATGGGTTCCTGTGAAAAATATTGATATGTAGATTAATGGAACTATAGTTACCACTGATCTTCTTGGTTACTAAAATAGAATAAACCTACACATTTACCTGGTTAATTTGTTGCTTATATTTTAGTTTGATACCAATAATAAGGCCTTGTGTACTAGGACCATTATCGTTACACCCTTTATAATGGACACATTAGTATAAAATGATGACATTTGAATTATAAATAATGAAATCTCCATGATCGACCATATTTAGATTATGATAAATCATTATCTTCATTATTGAACTTTATTGGAGGTCATATATGATCATTTATTATCATATTCATTCATGATATATAGATAAGGTATCCTCATCAATGAAAACCACATGCAGGTGGAAATTTTCAAATGTCGTATTGACAATAGAAAATTATTTCTATGTATGCCCTTTGACAGCCTTCTGAGGTATGGACAAGTTGTTAAATTAGAATTAGTTCATCAAATGACCATAAAAAATTTCTATTTAGCCTGAAATTGTTATCAATGTTCTGTAATTTTTTTATGTAAGTGGTAAACTTTACATCATGGTGTTATAGGTTGAAATATATCATATGTACTATATTGAAAAGGAAGAAAATGTTCATCTCAATAAGAGTATAATTGATCTCAAAGTAAATCAGTAGTTATCCCAAGTAGTAAAATCTATTCTCATTATAATTATAGGTATCCTATTCTTAGAGGTAACTATAACATCATTTAGGTGACATCACATTATCAATCCATCTCTTTCCTTGTATTAGAGGCAAACTAACTATAGATATTTTATGTACCCCATATTTCAATGAAATCACAATAGTATTATTCATCCTTATGATTTTATAAAACTTTTTTTGTTATCTTAGATAAGTAATTACATATTATAGCTAATTTTGTTACCAAATTTTGGTTATATGATGGATATAACTTGAATCTCTACAACTCTATACAATTACATTGATGGGGATGTTAATTATTGTGTTTATCTTTTCTATGTAACTCATAATTCCATTATTCCTAAAAAATGTCATATATTCATCATTGATGTGATACATAAGAATAAGACAAGGGATTCATATTTATATTTTTGGTGAAATGTTAGATGTACACCATATTATGTTCAATGGGGTGGTATTATCACTGATGTGAATTTATCACAAAATAAACCACATAAAACTCAACCACCTTCTAGAGGAGGGGCATGAAGATGTGATTCATCACATATAAATAGGTTGATCAGTAATTATTTAGGTCAAAAGGTATCACCATATAAAAAATTTCCATTATTTTGATCCAAATGCATAAAGACTTTAACCTATGATTCCATCAATATTTTATTATACATAATTTTTCCATCTATGATGGAATTTTATTTAAATTCGTCAGTTATGCTAATCAACAACATTATTATAGGGATCATATGTCATCCTTTGATTTTTTGTTGTAAAGGTCACACATATAGATACAAACCCTTATCTATTTATTCCTATTTCTAACTAGTTTACAACTCTCCGACCACATGGGGTATTATACTTTCCCAATTAATTTGGATTTTTTATGATTATAGTCACACATAGATCATCATTACATACACATTGGCACCCAATTTATAATTTTAAGGGTTCAAAAAAAGAATCTATAATCCTATAAAATTAGAGTATATGTGAAATGAGTTTTTTTGTTGAATCAACATTGATTAGTTGAAGTGGAATACATTAATTCATTAATCAATAAAAACTATTCCAAATTAAAAGAATCTAAAACTAACCTAGAGAAATAAAATAATTAAAAATATGGTTTCCCAGGTAGTTATAAGGCTTGTTTTTGGAATTTAGATTCATATATAACTACTAGAAAATCATTAATTCTTCAGAATTATGTGCATGACATTCCTTTAATTTTAGGAATTACTCTAAATCATTGATAAAACTCTTTTCTCATGAACATGTACTTTAGGTTATAAAATATATTGGTGACTTGAAACTGTATTTAAATTTATTTTGAAATATACCCAATTATATTTTTTAATGCCAAATTATATTTATTTCACTTTAAAAGGAAAATTTATTAATTACCAATAAATTTTAATGGTGATTTCATGAAAGTGATATTTTAGAAACTGATTATAAATTAAAAATACCAAGATTTAATTTCTTAGAAATAAATACGATGTTCTACATTCACCATCCAATAAAATTTTTACTACTAGATGACAACACTCTCATGATATATATTAGCAGGTGAGAAAATATAAAACAATATATATAAATTGAAAAAATAATGAAAATCATTAAGAAGATCCCCTCCTATAGCAGGGATAAATCCCCTATTAATTTTTCTACGATTCACCTATTTATATGTTGTGATCTTAAGATAATTGCTTCTATTTTTTGTACTATATAGGTCAACCAACCATGAAATCCACATAGGATTCACATGATAAATTTATTTTTATAAATATTAACCAGATATTTTTCAACATGAAGCATGTTGAATTTTTTGAAACATTATGTCGCCTCATTAATTTCCTAAATTTTATTGGGAATATATTCATCTAATAAATACAAGAGTATTTTTTATTTACAGAAATGATGAACATCCTCTCTTGTTGAGTGTACAAGTAGTTGCAGCAAGATCTTGTGGAATTAAAAAATCCCATGTGTGTCTTGTAAATAAAAGTGATGAAATACTTATTCGCTCACAAAATTTCATCATCTGGATGAATATCCTTCAAAGTTTTGATGTATCCATGAATTTATATCACGTGTATGGGATGCGATTCTCTCTATATTCATCAGTACATTTTAAACACACACAATACTTATTACCTCTTAGTGAAACCAAACAATGTGATTATCAATTCTACAATCCAACTTATTTCATCATAGTTTTAACTCTAAAAACATTGTTATATCCTTGAATAGATGATTATACATGAGTTATATGCATATGATGTGGATCTAGTCAGGCTGAAACAACTCCAATAGTTGGTTATTAGGATTTAAATGAGATGTTGAATAATAATTATATAGAATGAATTTTTCACCCCACATGGATATTTTAGGATCAATCTATTGGTGGCTCTCCATAGTGTTAAATATTATTTTTTTGTTTCAGTAGATTGGTTATATTATAGAAACTTTATAGGAACTCTATCAGAAGAGGTAGATAATGTATATGATGTTATGTCTCTACAAACCAATACTCATTTTAATATTTTTAATTTATTGTATATCATTAGTCTCATATTTGAATTACTTGTGGGTGGGTGTTTATTTTACAAACTTCATCATAAAAATCATGTCATATCATTGATTAATTGGTTATTCCCAATGTTGGTAGTCAATCTTGATGTCACCCCACCTTAGGTGACCTCACTCTTCTACTTCATCACTGAATGTTTTCTTATGATCATCTTACCCAGCTCTATGCTTTGTATTTATTCCCCCATGTGATGTAAAAATATTGTAATATACATAAGTGAATGTCATAGTCATCCACATGGCCTCATACATTTCTTCCAATATAATAGAGGCTTCCAAATATTAGGAATGGTGCTTAGTGATGAAGTGGGGATACAACACCCTATGTATTCTAGAATAACACAAAAAAACTGATATATTAGACGAAAAGGTAATATGCATAAGAAATAATCCATTGGGATAATAACTTAAAGAAAAAAGATGATAAAAACTAAATTAGGATGATTTCAGGGCTATAAAAAGTATGGAATGCAAATATATGGTATTAGGCATACCACTTAACTAGTATAAACAAATAGAAACAAAATAGGGACAAAAAACTATCTCCATGAGTATCTAGAGTAGTGGATTAATCATCTCTTACAAAAATCACATCTAATAAATAAACCAATCATCCATAACTTGATGCTTCCATATATCTTTACTTGCATCCATAAAGTCTTACCATGTACCAAATCGAAGACTAAATAGGGTGTGAGAAGACTGAGTAGGCCACCACCAACATGTCTAATTTTAACCCAATCAATGAGTATAAAATTTAAGGTGTGGGGGTATAATAACAGTAGAATAGTAGAGTAAATAGAAACCATGTCGACTCGGGTTCCTTATGGATTACCAACTCATCTCTACTTTCTTTGAAATATGCCAGATGTATCTTAACATATGAAAATTAATTTGTTATGAAACCATGTCAAATATAAAAGGTTTAATAGTATAATAATCATAATAGTTTTATAATATACCCTTGGAATTGAAGTCTTGATCATGTTGAACCCACTAAAAGTGATCAACCATGAAAATAGGTTTTTAGGGTTTGAGTGTGATCGAAAAGGTGATCCCATTGAATTCCAAGATAAAATTTTCTAACTGATATTGAGGACTATGTCTATAGTAATCTTGTGATAAACATTAATTAGATCCAAGGAGATAATCTAAGGCATCAAATATCTTTGTACATAGAGTTGAATCCTAGGAGTTCATCCAATGAATTAATATTTTCTAGACATTGCTAGTTAATACTCAAGGACCATATGAGGAAATCATGAATCCATGAAATTGAATGAATTCAATTATGGTGTTTCACAAGGAATTTGAATTAATGAATCTGTTGGAATCTAGTGAGTTCACCCAAGGCATTACAAGTCAGAAATTTATGTATTTATCAAGGTATTATGCACCTATAAAAACTATAATATTCGTAGTAGTTTCCATGAATTAATAGTAAATAATAATAGTTCTAAGTAGATTATTTCTGAAATTTAAAATTTAGATAAAATCAATTTCTTCATTCAATTTAATAATAAAACCCCCAGACAAACCCAATGGGTTTTTTAAATGTATTCAATGTTATTAAACCTAATTCATAATGAGGGGTAGATAATGTTTTGTCTATCGACATAAAACAATTTAAAAGCTAATATGGGAGATCAATTTCATGGTATAAGAAACTAATTAAAGGAATTACTCATTTTATAGTTTGCATGAGGAGTTTAAAGCATGTGGAATAATGAAAAACATTATTAATAGGGATCAATTTAGGGAAAAGTACTATACTACCTTCCATACCCTCATATAGGATTCATTATCCAGTATCATCTGTAGATTTTTACTAGAATAATATGAAATGGAGAATAAGAAAAAAAAATTGAAAATGAATTATACTAGCTCACATGAAGACAAATTGAGTTAAAAAAAGAAAATTGAGAACATATGATGATAGACTTATAGAATTACTGAGGGTGTTATAACATTAGTAATAGTGATCGAGTCCAAGTAGGGATGACAGTTTTCCAACAAAAAATCTATTAAGGGAAATGTATGATCTCCAATGGTGGGTTGATGTGTGATATGATGGGATGGAAGGGAAAAATTATAATAAATGGGTGAATGGGGGAAATGGTAATTTGAATCCTATTAATATAGTGCATAGTTTGGTCTCACTATTAGACAAAAATTGCACCAATCATGTAATACCAAATGTATATGTGGCCAAACCTCGTATAGTTAATGTTTATTATTAGACAAAACATTTCCAAACTATTTAGGGTGAATCTCCAATAAATTTTAGACATTTTATGGTTCTTAGTAATAATAAAAATAGTTAAACTAACCATGATCCTCCATTTCTTGGAAACACATATGATGGGTAAAGTTTATAAGACCCTATTATTTTATGATATAGGTATCTATAAGAAATATTTATTACTTTAATAGAATTCATTACACACACAACTGAGTTTAAATGAACCAGGATCTACAATTAAAATTTTATTTAAAAGTAATCATTAAAACTAAGATCTCAAAATATGTGGGTATAAATTTTAATAAATAAAATATGAAAATATTATTGTTTATACATGTATAAAATTAAACATCTCAATATCAATTGATTATAAATGAAAATAAAAAATAATTACAAGGTAAATGAGAAGTTTTTTTGAAAAAATATTTTTTTGTGTTTATTATGATCACTACTAGTTAATTTTTTTAATAGAATTTAAATATTGTACATTCAATAAAATTATTAATCATTCATTTATAATATTTTCTGGTCATCAAATAAGAATAAATAAATTTGTATTTATAAAAACTATATTTTTACAAAAATTAATTTGCATCATGTATTCTACACGTATTTTAAAGAAACATTCTTCTACTTATTTTGATTTAATCTAAAAAATTTGTTATCAAATTTGGAATTAGGGGGATAAAATTTTGAAAAGAGGCCCATTTTAGTTTTTTTCATTATGAATAGTATCCATGGAAAAATTTATCACATCAGTAAAAAATAAATAGGTACAAAATAGGATAAAAATAAGTGACGAGGTAACAATTTTTCATATTAATTATTATTGGTATAATGTAAGTAGTCCCTTAACACCTTAGTCCCTAAATATAGTTATTTAAGGCTAACATGTCTCTAAAAATTATCCATATAATATTTAAGGTAATGTAATAATACTAAACTCAACTCTCTTAATTTTAATTATATCTTATGTGTTCATATAGAGATAAATGCAAGTTGTGAAAGTATCATAATTTTCTTTTGAGAATAATAAATTTTATTCTTTATGTTAATTTATTTTTAATTTTTAGTGACTATATAAATAACATAAATTCTTACACAACATCTACAAAACATTTCTTTAATTAATATAAAAATAAATTAGAGTATTTTAAAAAACATAAATATATTATAGTTTTAGTGATATATGGTGTTTCATTAATTTTATAGATAAATATAACATGTTAGTGATGTTTTAATGGATAATATTCTAATCCTATAATTATATTATTATTTTTCAAGTTAAATTAAATTAATAGTTTCTAAAGAGGCATTAATGATATTTTATAGAAATAATTTTTTATAAAATTATTTAATAATCATTCAAATCATGAACATGGAAAATGGGGAAAATTTATTTTCACCCCTTGGCCATTTATGATCCAACTGTTATGATAAATGTAAAATTAAAAACCATTAATATTAAAAATTCATTACAATAGTTAAGATTAAAATTGCTTCACATAGATGATAAAAAAGTGATTAGTACTAAAATAAAAATAAACCCAATAAATTGTATATTAAAAGAATATATTTCAACTTTAACCCCTATATATTTAAATCAATTACCATTTGTATGTTTTAGGTTATATGATGACTTAATAATATTTTAATATTTTTTGAAATACCATGTGTGTTCTTTACCTCTATTATAAATGGATGCCCCTTTATCTCATTTATTCACACCAAATTTATCCACATATACCTATAGAACACAATCCAATTCTATTACCACATAATTATCGACAATCAATATGTTTTTTATTCATAGAATACCTACTGATGGAACCTCAGGAAGATATCTAATGGAGTTCTTTCTAATAAGTGGTAATTTCTTTAACCAATCACATTCTATTTACTTCTTATTTTAATTCGTTTAATTATATACTGTTTATAATAAAATGATAACATAATCATCATAAATATACAAAAATATTAATAATATTATGAAAACAATATTTTTCATCCTCTATTAAATAAAATGTGAAGTGAAATATTGATGTTGCATATGTACGAAGTGGTATAATTTATTTTTCATCGATATATTTTATGGATGGATATTGTGATAAGTTTAATTTCTACATATGATATTTTTGAAATAATTAGTCTTCTAAAATGATAATATCATATTTAACTTCTTTACATTTGTAATATGATTATTTCCCTCACGCATACGTGTGGACTACCACCACCACCACAAAGCGATAAGATTTGTTTCCTCTTTACATATATGGAAATAAGGATGGATTAGAGGAATATCTAACATTTATATATTATAATAATTATTTTAGAAGGTTAATTATTATTTACCATTCTTTTATCCCATATTTTTAATAGTTAAAATAGCATTCATACATTTGTACGGTATATTGTCTCCTTGAATGGTGTAATTCATTTTTCTATCTCTATCTTCTATGGATAACTATAAATACACATATAATGAATATATATAATATTTATATTATTATTATAATTATTTAGATGATGGAACCATGATCAATGTAGAAGTACCAAAACTACTTAACTATTATATACATGATAACTTAAGATATTATTACTAGAGATTTTTATTTTAACAAAAAAATGTTATTAAAATAGTGATAAATGATTATAAGTAAATAATATATTTTATATTATATATTATTAGGGTTTTAAAATATATTTATAATAAATATATATTATTATAAAAAACATTTGAACACATATGATGGAAGTCAGACATATGGTAAGGGTTTATTTCACAATCTCATCATTATTCAAAAATGTTTATGTTTATGTATTTAGTGAGGGATTTATTTAAACAGTATTTAAATAAAAATATATTTTATTTTCCTCATGTTATTTTTGTAAATTAAATTTTTTCATTTCATTTTCCCCTACTTATGTACTAATATATTGAAAAATGATTTTAAAGAAAACTGGTTATTTTTCTACTAGATCAAGAATATTTTTATTCCATATTCATATTTTAATTAATATGCTTTATATAATATTACTAACATTATTAAATGAATTATTAAAAAAAATTACCCATTTAGACTATTAATAATGGATTGAATGGAATCTTTCTATCTTTTTTCAAACATGGTAATTTTTTATTTTCTTACAAAAGTGTGAAAGGAGAGGTTTATTTAAATTATCTATCATGAAAATAATTTCCCACCATCATGACTTCCAAATGATATGATTATTCCATTACATGATTACAATTTTTTTCAAATAAAATTTTTTCTTTAATATTATAGAAATGTCTCAATTTTAAATATGTGATTTTAAATTGAATCATGGTATTTTAATCAAAAAAATCCAGTCATGTTTTGTAAGTATTTTCATATATATCATTATCCTTTGTTGAATCATATTATTTACCAAGGATATTATCTAAAGATAACATCCACAATATTTTTATGGATTACTCATGATTATTTTTATTTTGGATATTATTAATATTTTTAATGCTAGCTCTTCCAATATGTATAGTTATTGGTATTTTTTAATGAATGTTGATTAAGATGAATTGATTATTTATATAATTAATGAATTATAATTATTAAGTGATGGTTGGGTACTAGGTTTACATTGCCCCTAGATGCATTGGTAGGTATCATGTGGAAAAATAATTTTGTTATTCGGTCGAGGACTTAACCATTTTTGTAGTTGTCTTTAGATGAGTCTTTGAAAATATTTTTAGATTTTATGACATTAGGCCCTAATAATATATTTCCATTGTCTAGATTTTTTTAATTACATTTTTATCTAATCAGTTATATATTTTCATATGATTATTTTAATATTTATGATATCCATGGATTTTTTAGAAGATCTTGAGATGATTTATTTTTGATTATTTTATTATCATTTACTCCTGATATATTGTTCATTACTTATCTCTTACATGATAGTTTCTATTGTAATCATACCCTTACTGGTAATCTGACCTTACAGGTGTATTATGTTTGAATTCCATAGGATTCAAGGATTTCATTTATTATTTATATTCATGGATATGATAAAATTCATAATTTTGTTCTCAATGAAAATACTATATTGAATTTTATGTTTTAAAATATATTATTGGATTCATGAATGTATCTTGATTACCTATTCTAATAATATATTTGGTATTTTAGGATTCAATCTCTTTCATATTTTACATATTTGATAATGTAACCACTAACTCTGGGATAAAAGGGTTATGGTCATTGTTGTTGGTATTAGAGAATGTTTAGTAGAAAAATTGGAATAATTTTTAGTAAAACATAAGTTAGAGAAAAAATACTATGTCTGGATATTAGGATAATTATTTGTATAGAATAAAATATTAATATATTCGTATAATAGATATTTTATTTTTTTTCCTAGAAATAAATCCTTGTTTGTTTACTATAAGTTAACATGGTTGTTTCATATATGCATCTAGGAGTAATATCCCTGAAAATAGTGAGTTGTGTAAATATTTGCGATCATTCAGGTGTATGGTGTGTATTAAAATACCTTACACCTAGTGTGACACTACTAATATATTTTCATGGGTTAATTCAATTTTTACTTGAAAACAATTATAAAATATTTTAATGTTATTTTGTGATTTGAAAATATTCCAAAACAAACCATATTTGTGATTTTGAGTTTTTTATGCCTAAATTTTCAATTTATGTTATGTTTTTCACTAGTTTAAAAATTATAAAGTATGATTCATAATGTTATGATCTTATGTAGTTTATTACATTTATTAGAAATAGACCCTAGCTGATGGAATTAAATCTGAATCAATACACATATTAAATGCAAGGATTTCCCTACTGGGAAAGATAATGATACAATATTTAGAGATAAAACTAGAGCTAACTTAATTATAACTATTTTTGAGTGGATGAATAATGTTATGAAAAATAAAAATTCATATATGTACAATATTGGTGATCTAAAATGAGGTATAACTATGTTTAACCACTTCGTGCATTAGAAACCTCTATTATTGAATTGGGCTA
The DNA here is from genome assembly GCA_963277665.1 of Viscum album. Taxonomy (NCBI): domain Eukaryota; kingdom Viridiplantae; phylum Streptophyta; class Magnoliopsida; order Santalales; family Viscaceae; genus Viscum; species Viscum album. The sequence continues at coordinate 1,271,320,126 of OY728136.1, forward strand.
CATGTCTATTTTTAGATAAGGAATGGATAAGTTCATTAGAGAATCTATTTCAAAATTTTCATGAAATTAATGGTAGAAGGATTTCATATATGATTATCATCTTTCAGAGGATAGATATCAATTTTGATCATTAATTCAAAACTATAAGGATTAGGAGTAAATATTGAACATGGAATTGAAGGATTTTATGATTCGGTTCTTGGAAAAATAATTTCCTTGTTAACAGTGATTATATATAGAGGGTAAATTGTTTTTTATAAGTAAAAATGAATAGGAAAATGTTAATATATTTTAATTTAACATTAAAAGGATTTAAAGGTGTGATTTAGACTATGTAAATTATCAAAAGAGTAATATTGAACAATTATTTTGTGGGCATAAGTCAGTCCTTTGATGGGCACCAGTCTCCCAAACATTATTATCATACGATAACATACTATCATGTTCTATTTAGATAGTGGAATAATTATCCTATTATTATGGATTTGAATAAAATAAAGAGAAGAAGAGGATGAAAGAGAAAAAATGGATAAGGGGAAGAATAGATAGAGGAATTTTCAAAAAATTTAGACTTATTGATTAAAACACCCTGGTAAATTCTTAAAAGGAAAAGTTATTTTAATCTAGCATGGATAAAATATCCATTTTTCTAATGATTGAAAGGGTATATGAGAATCAAATAAAGTTTATTTCCTAATATTTAATGATATAGTTAACTCTTCTAACCAATTCTTTAAATATAAATTGAATTTACCATAATATAAGAAAATGGAGTAAAGACAAACTCTTGAAATTACTATAGCTAGTGTAGATGTCCATGGTGACATGGTAAATGGTATGATTATAATACACTATAATATTTTATCTATTTTATTTGATTATAGTTCTACCCACTACTTTATATCTGAATAATTTTATATTTATATCACATCACCTTCTTAATGACTGGATAATGGGTTGTCAGGGAATACTCTTAATTGTTGGATAACCAAATCTGAAGTATATATCTCATCTACAATCTAATTTTGTGGTAATAGTCATCCAATAAATCATTATATTCTTCCTCTAGTGGAATTTGATATAAATATTTGTATGGATTCAATCTACAATTATATATCCCATACCAATTTTCAAATAATGGATGATACATTTGATATTCCAAATCATCCTTCAATCATCTATCAATGTGAGGATGAACCTGAACATCCAATGGAGATTACATAAATCATATGGTTTTTTATACATAATCATTAAAGATATTAATCTCAAATTGGATGAGGATAAACTATATATTAAAAAATTTCATATTTTTTGGAATATGATAATATATTTCCTGATGTCTTGCCTAGTCGTCTGTAAAATCATGATGGATAGTTTTCAATAGAACTCATACATGATGTTATGCCTATGTTAATGATTCCATATAAAATGGCCCTAATTTATTTGTAGGACTTAAAGGGAAATATCCAATAGAATTTAGATAATTTATTTATTCTTCATATGGATTCTATATATGGTTCACTTATTTATCATCAAAATCATTTATTTATAATTTTCCAAATGAGTATAGGGGAGGTACCAAAAAACAAGAAATAAATGACATTCACGGAGGGCAAAAATAATGTAACCCTAAGGAATACTCTATAACAAGAGCCTCCCCCTTAGGAGACAGAGAAATAACATCCTTTGAGAAAATAATGTTTGTATTGTGAATTAATAGTGAGGCCAAATGATTAGCTACCTTGTTCCCTATTCACCATGTATAAAGAATGTCTGTTTAAGCACCCAAGAAGCTACAGAATGTGTAAATTATATAGAAGATTGACCAAGGAGTGGAGACCTTAACAGTTAGTGAGCTGTGAATAATTATTGATTCGGTATCCATAGCACCTAGGGTGATGTTGTTCTTCCTAAATAGACAGAGGCCAAAGAGCATGTCTAGAGCTTCAGCCTACAAAGAGTGTCTAATACCATATAAGGCAGTGAAGGAAACCATGATCAAGCCCTCCAAATCTCAAATCACATCACCTCCCCTGATTCATCCCATAACACATGATAAATAAGTTTTCTTCTTTGTTCTAGTGGAGTGAGAGGACTATCTCACCCAACACCCCAGGAGAGCAGAACTAGCAAGTTGAGGCTAGATACCTGCAATGGGCAGCCTCAAAGTAGATGCCTCCTGTTAATATTTATTTAACTGGACCAAATCAATCATGGTGGACCTGGCCCTAGTAACAAGTTCTCTTTTAGTACTGTTAACTACCTCTTATAAGCCTCTATTTTAGGTAGTAAATATATAGTAGAAACAAACTGCTAACTACAGGGCATGGACCATCCTCTCTAGGTTATTACCATTCACTCCAGGAAACCATTTATCGAGGAAATGAGTTTCTAGATAATCAATGGAAATAAATCCTATGAAATCCTAAAAGAAAGACCACACTACTTTTTCCCATTCCCTCATGTATAACAGGTGGTCCAAGGACTCCTCCCTACCCTTCATTCAGTAAGATCATCATAATGTAATGTGAATACCCATCCTTTTAGAAATATCATCAGTTGATAAATCACAGTTCATGATCCAACACATAATAAAATTAAACTTTTCTAGTATTTATATACTCTACAGTACTCCTCCCCGTGCATGATTATGGCTTGTTCTCCTCATGGTCCTATATAAATCCTTAATCGAGAAGACTCCTAAATTCAATGATATGAAAACACACTAGTCCATAGCATTAGTGGAATCAATAAGATCAAAGGAATCCAACTGGATCCTATTTAGGATAGCCTCAATTAACATCGGTTACATTATATCCAAGATAAAGGAAATATTAGTGACAGAGAATCCAAGGAAACCAAGACTAGAACTGGCCAAGTTATGATTAAAAAAGGAGATATCCACCTTCCCCACAATCCACCTAGAGAAATGTTTTAAGGTTGTAATTAGTGGAGAGATCGTAGGCCATAGTGATGAGGAATATCCAACACGATGGCTATCACTCTCCTGATACTTGGATGCAATGATGTTTCCCCATATCAATTGAGATTCAATCATATCTCTGGTCATCTTTGTATGCATGCAATTAATTGTGTCTTAGATGTTTCTCACGTTGATAATCCCCTCCTCAATAGGTCTATAAAGCATTCCCCGTGATTCTTAATTCCTCTTACCATAATAATGTGAATCCCATCTACAAGATACCAAAACTGTAACAATGATATCCAGTACACCATTTAGGACATTAACAGAAGAGAGAGATGTTGTGCCCAAGTGATTGCATTTGTTGTCAATAACATGTCACTATGTGTCAACTGATGACGTAGAGCTTGAAGACTAATGGTTGGAGATGCATCATTACATCTGAAGATTGATGAGCTGATCTTTAAGTTCTAAGAACTTGTATCAACTGGATACAAAGTCACAACAATGTTAGAAGGCCGTGTATTGTATTGACAATGCATGAGGAGATGAAAGGGATCCATCCACAAGTTCTAAGTGGATGAAGTGGTTTAATGAAGTCCATGCACTATCACTTAGTGCATGTGAATTTGAAGTTGATCCAATTGATCTCTGATTAGATCAATGAAGCACATTGAAGAAATCTTTGATTCAGGAGTTCGGTTGAAGATGAAGAACCTTCGGGAATTCCATTCCAAAGTGATGAATAAATGTTGAAGAGAATTGGAGGAATTCTAATGAAGAAGAAGAATAGATGAGGGGAATGGCTTAGAGGAAGATGGCTTGGCATTTAGAATTGGCATTTGTCTTATTCTCATAGGAGAACTTTGTATTTGACAAAGTCCTTATTCATGTCTTTGCCAAAAAATATGGCCAGCCAAGGCACCTTGAGGGCTCAAACCCCAAGGCATGGGCGCTAGGGCACCACGCCCATGGGGGAACCCGTGGGGCAAGCCAGGGCGGCAGGGCGCACCCAAGACACCGCATGGGCGCCTGGGGCACGCCCGAAGGAGCGCGGTAGGGGCGTAAAAGCGTACCCCCAAGAGTGTTAGTGTGCATAGAGGGCGCATAGCGCGCGCCCGAGGGGCAGGAGTGGGCGCAGAGCGCGCCCGCAGAAGAACTCGGTGCGGGGCGGCACCGAGAGGGGAGGAGATTCAACTGGCCGTCTCTGGGAGCGGCTGGTTGATAAACCGCGGAAATTCCGCGAGGCGATTCGATGTGGGACGAAAAATTTAGCCGTGGATCAGATCTGAGTCGTCCGTCTCATCGCGCGCTCGATCTTCGCCGCTCATCGCATCTCGCCGCTCGAGATCTTATCCCGGCCGTCTGATGTCTTTCAATCGCCTGATCCAACGGCCGTCGAGTCATCCACTACCTCGAGCTCGTCTGAAGCCACCCGTGAGCCTCCGACGAACCAGGCGCCATCCGAGCATGGATTTTGAGATTCTGGCCACCTCTGAAGAAGTCGAAGACACCAATGAGATCGTCTGGCCATAACGAACATATTTATGCATTAAAATATGCATGCATGCAATGAGATGATGAATTCGGTCGAGGCCGAGGCAAACTAAGTTGCCGAGGCATCGGGTGTTCGTACTTTGCATGAATGGGCCTAAACAGAGACATGCATGCATTCGAAAACACATGCACGTGAAGGAAACCGAAAAATGGAAAACCCGCATTAAAATAGAGAAGAAGAACGAGATACGCGGAAGATATTTAACGCGTTTGAAGTTTTCAAAATGCAGATGATTTCGGGCATTCGAGTATTGGATCCCGCGGACTCCATTCATACTCCTCGCCTATAAAATGAGAAGTCCAGCGCCCTTGGAAACGCAGCTGATTCTTTGAGAACTCGAGAGTCCCACGAAGCCATCCGAGCTACACGAAGTACCTCTGCGCAGCCTCTTGCGCGACTGAGAATCCCGGAGCCACCCGAGGCCCCGAAGAAGTCCCCTGCGTGCTACCTCTTGCGCGACAGGAAGAAGAGCTCAGGCAGTGTACTTGCGCGCCCCTCGCTTGGTTACACCCTGCGTGCCCATGGGTGTCACGCCCTGCGCGACAGAGGCCGTCCGCACACCTTGTGCGGCTATTGAAGAAGTGAGGCCACACCCCTTGCGCGCCTCTTTTGGTGTTTGAGTTTGGGTGAAACATTTACCACACTTGGGAGTGTGTGTGCAAGGAGGAAGACCCGAGGCTTAGCCTTGTGTGTGCACAAGTGAAGAAGACCAACTTTGAGAAGAAGAGGAGTACACACTTAAGTGTGTGAATGCAAAAGAACTGATCATTCTAAGTGATTGGTTTTTTGGTGAGCAAGACCAACGAGATCTTTTGAAGACTGTTGAAGCTACTTGAAGTTTCGAACAACACCTTTGAAGAAGTGAAGTGGAGCCATGATGAAGATGATGTTGTGGAGTTTGGGGGTTTAACCAACTTGTAATTGGGGGGTATAACCAATTACTGTGTAAACATCTTTTGGCATAGTGAAGAATCCGTGTTGGGGGGTGTAACCAACACGGCAAGGAGTAGGTCTTTGTACCGAACCTTGTAAATATCTGTGTTCTGTGCTTTCATTATCACTGCACCCCTAAAAGATTAGATCTAGGCCTTAACCAGCTGCAGAGGTTGAATTGATAATTCAAAGGGAACAATTCTTAAAAAGAAAAAGTTATCACTGATTCACCCCTCCCCTCTCAGTGATCACAACTGATCCAGGCATTTCAAGTGGTATCAGAGGCAGGTTCCCTCTGTTAGGATCTACTTCTGAGAAAATGGACAATCTAAATTCTGTTAATAGTAGGGGTGTCCCTACATTCGATGGAAAGAATTATCACAGCTGTAAAAATCGGATGTTGCCCTACCTTCTATCTCTCGACCTTGATGTTAGAGATGCAGCCTTATTTGGATTCCCTCCTCTTGCTAATGAAGCTGCTATGACACTCGATGAGAAAAGAAATATGGAAGTTGATGGTAAAGCTCAAAATGCCATTCTTATGTCACTCTCAGAAAAGGTATACACAAAAGTCATGGGACTCAAGAATGCTAAAGAAATTTGGGACAAATTGGAAATTAGTTATGAAGGCAACATGAAAGTCAAGGAAGCCAAATTACAAATTTGGAGAAACAAGTTTGAAGATGTCAAGATGGGAGAAGAAGAAAATATTGATGATTATTTCATAAGAGTCAATGAAATTGTCAGTAACATTCGGGGCTTTGGAGAAAAGTTGGAGGACTCCACTATTGTTAAAAAACTAATGAGAAATTTTCCTGACAGGTTTGACCCCAAAGTCTCAGCATTAGAAGACAGAGATGATCTCTCTCTTGATGAACTAAACAACATTCTCATTGCCTATGAAATGAGGAAGATCCCAGTATTCAAGAAGAAGATTAAGGATGAGATGGATTTTGAGGCCATGAGACAACTCAAGATAAAAGATGACGAAGTCCTAGAATCAAGTGATTCTGACAATGAAGAAAAGGATGAAGATCTCAACATGATTATTTCTCTTTTTTCTAAAAGGTTTGGAAAAACTAAATTCAGGGGAAAAGGGAAATCACCATAGAGATGTTTCAATTGCAATAACATCGGACACTTTGCTGTTAACTGTCCTAAGAAAAGATCTAGTGCTCCAGATATTGAAGATGATAAGTCACAAAAGAAGAAATGGAGTAGATACCCAAGAGAAGGAAACAGATCTGGTGCAAGAAAGAAAAGGATCGTTCCTGGTGAAAGAAGAAGCTATGTAAGCAAAGAGGAAGAATCAGACTTCACTTCAGCCAGTCAATCAGAAGAAGAAATGAATTTTATGGCTCATGTGGAAAAAGGGTTTGACACCTGCAGCAGTGAAGATGATGAAAGTGAACGAACAGAGCTCGAACACATATTGAAATATGAACTAGTGGCTTGCCTTGAACAGAACACTGAACTCAATAAAGAGAAGAGATTGTTACAAAAGGAAACCAAAAGGGTGACTGAGGAGTTGGAAGAATGTATGAAGAAAGAGACAATGTACATTGATGAAATCAAGAGACACAAACTGAAGGTAGCTGAGCTGGACAAGATAGCAAAAGATCTTGAGGAGAAACTTCACCTCAAAGAAGAAGAGCAATCAGTGACACATTCCAAGTGGATTGAAGCACAGAATAGCTTGACAAAGATGAGAGAAGACTTCAACAAGGCTGTTGAGGTCAAGGCAGAATCATCTTATGATGGTGCTCAGAGGCAGGTCAATTTACCACTAAGTAAATCTCTAAATACATCTGTTATTTCTAACAATGCAGGTTCAAAGATAAAATTGAGACAAACATGGCATGAACCAACCTGTGTAAAATCATCTTCAATGGAAGAAAGGAAATCCTCAGGAAGGACTACTCAAATCTTGGACAGAAAGTTACAACATGACTCTTATCAACAAAGAAGGTCAAGGTTCAGAGGCTACTGTTGGTGTTGTGGTGTGTTTGGACATAAGGCCTATGCATGCTGGTATAACATGTCTCTTCCAAGCATGAGGCATGAGTCAAGGGGGAGACATCCTGAAACCCAGAGTGTTTTGAAGAAAGCATCAAAACCTCCAATTCAGAACACATTTGACTGCCTGAGTGAAGCTTGTGGAAGATGTGACCAACAAGGTCATAGAGTTGATAAATGTATGACAACTCTTCCTAAACAAAAAGTCAAAGACATAAAAGGGAAAGGCATTCAAGAAACCAATGATGAAATCACATGCTTTTCTGAAGTGGATCTAAAAGCCAGCAGTAAAACCAAGTCATGGATTCTTGATAGTGGATGCTCATCCCACATGACTGGTGATACAAAAATTCTAAGCAATATTGAAAGTCAAGAGGGAGGAACCGTGGTGTTTGGAAATGATCATTCTCTGAAAATCAAGGGAGTTGGAAAGGCTATGATTTCAACAACAAATCTAAAATCCAATGATGTGTTGTTTGTTAAAGGATTAAAGCACAACCTACTGAGTGTAAGCCAATTATGTGATGATGGACATGAGGTGTTGTTCCAGAAGGACTCATGCATCATCAAGAGCTCAAAGGATGGAAAAATCATCACTCAAGGAAGAAGAACCACTGGAAACCTATTTCAAATTGGTGAGTCCATCAATTCTTGTTTTCTTAGTTCTAAAGATGAAAACAATCTTTGGCACAGAAGACTTGGCCATCTAGGTCAAAGAAGTATGAGTAAAATTCTGAAGTAAAATATTGTACGAGATCTACCCAAATTAAAGAGAGAAAGAGATGAAATTTGTGACACGTGTCAGAAGGGAAAACTGACCCATAGTTCACACAAAGGAGTAGATATCATGTCTACTGGGCCTCTTGAACTCATTCACACAGAAATATGTGGACCGATGAGACAAAAGTCTACAAGAGGAGATCTCTATTTTATAACCTTCATTGATGATTACACTCGGATGACCAACGTCATGTTCATGAAACACAAGTCAGAAGCAATCATGATGTTCAAAAACTTCAGGAGGCAGGCTGAGAAAGAACTTGGAATCTGTATCAAGAAAGTGAGATCAGATAATGGAAAAGAATACACTTGTGATAATTTTGAAAGATATTTGTTCAAGCATGGAATCAAGAATCAATATAGTACACCATATACTCCACAAAAAAATGGAGTGGCTGAAAGGAAGAATCGAATCATAGTTGAAATGGGGAGGACTATGTTGGCTGAGCACAATATCTCTAAGTTTTTCTGGAGAGAAGCAGTATGCACAACTATACACATACAAAATAGATGTCTCCTAAGACCAGAAACACAAATGACAGCCTATGAAATGTGGTTTAACAGAAAACCAACTGTTAAGTACTTCAGAGTCTTTGGCAGTCCGTGCATCATCAATATTAAAAACATTAATCTGGGAAAGTTTGAGGAAAAAGTAGAAGAAGGAATCTTCATGGGCTACCTACCTGATGTAAAAGGCTACAGATGCTGGAATAAGAGGTTGAACAAAATGATTGACTGCAGTGATGTCAGAATAATTGAAAACAACACCAAACCATACATTGTGGATAATGATGACTCAATGAATGACTCAACCTTGGAACAAAAGAATGAATAATTAACTGAGCCAATACCAACTGCTGGTGAGATCAACTCTGAACACACCAGTGATGAAGAGGAAGGTAATGAAGATGGAAGAAGGAGATACAATAAATTGAAGAAACATGTTGACACAGAAAATGTCCTTGGTAACCCACAGTCCTCAGTAAAAACTAGGAGAAGATTGAGATTGGAAGATCACACTGCATTGGTTTCTCAAGTGGAACCTCACACAGTGGCTGAAGCAGTTGAACATGAGGAATGGATACAAGCTATGCATGAGGAACTCAATCAAATAGAAAAGAACTCCACTTGGGATCTTGTGCTAAGGCCCAAAAATAAAAATGTAATTGGGACAAAGTGGGTTTTCAGAAACAAACTCAATGAAAAAGGGGAAGTTTCAAGAAATAAGGCCAGAATTGTATGCAAAGGGTATTCACAAATGGAAAGAATCGACTTTGAAGAAACGTTTGCACCAGTTTCAAGACTGGAGACTATCAGAATGTTCTTAGCAGTTGCAGCACACAAGCAGTACAAGGTTTATCAGATGGATGTGAAATCTGCATTCCTAAATGGAGATCTTGAAGAAGAAGTTTATATAGAACAACCAGAGGGATTTGTGCTAGACAAAGATGGTAGCATGGTATGCAGATTGAAGAAAGAATTGTATGGGTTAAAGTAGGCTCCCAGAGCCTGGTACTCCAAGTTGGATGGTTGTCTTAAGAGCATGAAGTTTTTCAAAGGAACAGTTGACAGTAATCTCTATGTCAGAGAAATGACCACTGGTACTCTCATAGTCATTATCTATGTGGATGATATTATTTTTGCTGGTGACCAGGAAGGACTATGTGAAGAATTCGCTGAGCAGATGAAGAGAACCTTTGAAATGTCCATGCTTGGTCAAATGACATATTTTCTAGGATTTCAGGTGGAACAAAGAAAAAAATATATATTTCTTTCACAAGAAAAGTATGCAAGGGACTTAGTAAAAAGGTTCGGAATGGAGAATGCAAAGGAAGTCTCAACACCCATTTCTGTTGGAACCAAACTATGCAAGGATGAAGAAGGCAACAATGTTGATCAGAAAGAGTTCAGGAGAATTATTGGAAGTCTCCTTTATCTCACGGCCTCAAGGCCTGATATAACATATGCAGTGACTTTGTGTGCAAGATTTCAATGTGACCCAAAAGAATCTCACTTATCAGCAGCTAAAAGAATCTTGAGATATGTGAAAGGAACCCTCAACTATGGAATCTTATACAAACATAGTACAAATATAAAGTTGTTGGGATTCACTGATGCTGATTGGGCTGGTGATTGCACTGATAGAAGATCCACATCTGGTGGAGCCTTCTTTCTGGGAGAAGGATGTGTTAGTTGGTATAGCAAGAAACAAAATTCTGTAACATTGAGCACAACCGAAGCAGAGTATGTGGCAGCTACACATGCATGTACACAAATGATTTGGATGCAGGTGCAGCTAGCAGATTTGAGAATTAAAGCTGAAAAACCATTGAGGATCTTATGTGATAATCAAAGTGCAATTGGCTTGTCTAAGAATCCTATACAACACTCCAGATCCAAGCATATTGATATAAAATATCATTTCATCAAAGAAAGGGTCGCCAGTGGAGACATCAATCTCGACTACATTTCTACTCAAGATCAGGTGGCAGATATTTTCACCAAAGCTATGCCTACAGAAAGATTTGTTGAACTAAGGCTGAAACTTCATGTTCAGCCTTCTCCTCTCACTTGAGTAAGAGAAAGGTCCCTCCTTATTCCCTAAATTTATATGTTTTTGTACTAACATGCAGGTAATTGAAGGAGATGAGTGCATCCTTTGAGGGGGAGCATTAGTTGCTGAGTCAAGCAGTTATGCATTTTGGGAATGACTTCCTATTCATCCCTTTGAATTTGTTGGCCAATAAGGGGGAGAAATAATCAGCACATACACATTGTGACATTCTTCAAGATGTGCTTCGGAGTATTGACAACCAAATACAAAGGGGGAGATTGTTGTGCCCAAGTGATTGCATTTGTTGTCAATAACATGTCACTATGTGTCAACTGATGACGTAGAGCTTGAAGACTAATGGTTGGAGATGCATCATTACATTTGAAGATTGATGAGCTGATCTTTAAGTTCTAAGAACTTGTATCAACTGGATACAAAGTCACAACAATGTTAGAAGGCCGTGTATTGTATTGACAATGCATGAGGAGATGAAAGGGATCCATCCACAAGTTCTAAGTGGATGAAGTGGTTTAATGAAGTCCATGCACTATCACTTAGTGCATGTGAATTTGAAGTTGATCCAATTGATATCTGATTAGATCAATGAAGCACATTGAAGAAATCTTTGATTCAGGAGTTCGGTTGAAGATGAAGAACCTTCGGGAATTCCATTCCAAAGTGATGAATAAATGTTGAAGAGAATTGGAGGAATTCTAATGAAGAAGAAGAATAGATGAGGGGAATGGATTAGAGGAAGATGGCTTGGCATTTAGAATTGGCATTTGGCTTATACTCATAGGAGAACTTTGTATTTGACAAAGTCCTTATTCATGCCTTTGCCAAAAAATATGGCCAGCCAAGGCACCTTGAGGGCTCAAACCCCAAGGCATGGGCGCTAGGGCACCACGCCCATAGGGGAACCCGTGGGGAAAGCCAGGGCGGCAGGGCGCACCCAAGACACCGCATGGGCGCCTGGGGCACGCCCGAAGGAGCGCGGCAGGGGCGTAGGAGCGTACCCCCAAGAGTGTCAGTGTGCATAGAGGGCGCATAGCGCATGCCTGAGGGGCAGGAGTGGGCGCAGAGCGTGCCCACAGAAGAACTCGGTGCGGCGCGGCACCGAGAGGGGAGGAGATTCAACTGGCCGTCTCTGGGAGCGGCTGGTTGATAAACCGCGGAAATTCCGCGAGGCGATTCGATGTGGGACGAAAAATTTAGCCTCGGATCAGATCTGAGCCGTCCGTCTCATCGCGCGCTCGATCTTCGCCGTTCATCGCATCTCGCCGCTCGAGATCCTATCCCGGCCATCTGATGTATTTCAATCGCCTGATCCAACGGCCGTCGAGTCATCCACTACCTCGAGCTCGTCCGAAGCCACCCGTGAGCCTCCGACGAACCAGGCGCCATCCGAGCATGGATTTTGAGATTCTGGCTACCTCTGAAGAAGCTGAAGACACCAATGAGATCGTCTGGCCATAACGAACATATTTATGCATTAAAATATGAATGCATGCAATGAGATGATGAATTCAGTCGAGGCCGAGGCAAACGAAGTTGCCGAGGCATCGGGTGTTCGTGCTTTGCATAAATGGGCCTAAACAGAGACATGCATGCGTTCGAAAACGCATGCACGTGAAGGAAACCGAAAAATGGAAAACCCGCATTAAAACAGAGAAGAAGAACGAGATACGCGGAAGATATTTAACGCGTTTGAAGTTTTCAAAACGCCGATGATTTCGGGCATTCGAGTATTGGATCCCGCGGACTCCATTCATACTCCTCGCCTATAAAATGAGAAGTCCAGCGCCCATGGAAATGCTGTTGATTCTTTGAGAACTCGAGAGTCCCGCGAAGCCATCCGAGCTACGCGAAGTACCTCTGCGCAGCCTCTTGCGCGACTGAGAATCCCGGAGCCACCCGAGGCCCCGAAGAAGTCCCCTGCGCGCTACCTCTTGCGTGACAGGAAGAAGATCTCGGGCAGTGTACTTGCGCGCCCCTCACTTGGTTACACCCTGCGTGCCCACGGGTGTCACGCCCTGCGCGACAGAGGCCGTCCGCACACCTTGCGCGGCTATTGAAGAAGTGAGGCCGCACCCCTTGCGCGCCTCTTTTGGTGTTTGAGTTTGGGTGAAACATTTACCACACTTGGGAGTGTGTGTGCAAGGAGGAAGACCCGAGGCTTAGCCTTGTGTGTGCACAAGTGAAGAAGACCAACTTTGAGAAGAAGAGGAGTACACACTTAAGTGTGTGAATGCAAAAGAACTGATCATTCTAAGTGATTGGTTTTTTTGGTGAGCAAGACCAACGAGATCTTTTGAAGACTGTTGAAGCTACTTGAAGTTTCGAACAACACCTTTGAAGAAGTGAAGTGGAGCCATGATGAAGATGATGCTGTGGAGTTGGGGGGTTTAACCAACTTGTAATTGGGGGGTATAACCAATTACTGTGTAAACATCTTTTGGCATAGTGAAGAATCCGTGTTGGGGGGTGTAACCAACACGGCAAGGAGTAGGTCTTTGTACCGAACCTTGTAAATCTCTGTGTTCTGTGCTTTCATTATCACTGCACCCCTAAAAGAGTAGATCTAGGCCTTAACCAGCTGCAGAGGTTGAATTGATAATTCAAAGGGAACAATTCTTAAAAAGAAAAAGTTATCACTGATTCACCCCTCCCCTCTCAGTGATCACAACCGATCCAGGCATTTCAAGAGAAATCACCAGAATGGAGGAATGGACGTTATTCACTATCATAATTTGGACGCTGAACGAGAGGAACCTACTATTCTAGTTAGTGACATGGCCCATGATTATAGAAATGATGTGGTCAATGTGGTGGTTTCTCAACATTCCAGAGGATATAGGGGTTCCTAGATAATCCATGGGAAGAGATCTATGATCCATGTTCAAACAAATATAAAGAGAGCTACTTCTTCTATCTGAAAAACTACTAGTAATGTAAAAATTTCACTTACCTATGTTAAATATTTTACCACTCCAATGGTAATAATACTCCATGAGTCTATTGATACCATGTATGGATTTATTATTCACATTGATTAAGACAAGTGTGTCATCTGTCACGACCCACCTTCACCAAAAGGATGGAAGGGTCAGCAGATTTCCAGGCCCTTCCTTCTTTAAGTTGAAGGAGAGATAATGACCCCCGAGACCCACCTTCAATAGATCCCGGAGTGGTGACTAGCACCAAGGGTATAGAAATTTCTCACAAATGGAAGGCATTACCCATTTTTGTTTTATAGGATCGGGAGATAAGATGATGAAACTCAACAATACCAAGATAAAAGAAAAGTAAAGCCAAAAGTAGACCATTCCCACATGCATGTTCCAAAAGTAAAAGCCACAAGTACAAAAGGTGACTACAAAGGTAAGTACCAAAGAAAGAAAAACAGAAACTGCAACTGCCTCAAAGGTCTGAGCTAGTATGGTCATGTGCGATCCCCAAAGTCCTCCTGGAAACCTGAAAGCAGTTTTATATACGTAGGGTGAGCATACAAGTACACTCAGTAGGGAAAACCAAAGACTCTCGTGCATAAGTGGGGGAACTTTATAAAGTCCCGTGAGAAAAGAAGTAAACCAAACACCTATCAAGGTAAACTATCCACCCAATCCTCACTCCCCAAATAATGCAAGTCAAGTAATATATATAATAAGAGCACATCGATGTTTGGGTACCCCGTGCCACTTTCCCACTGGTTATTGAGACATCCTACGCATCGGACCAATCCCGCCATTCTCACCGCAGTCCCACTGCCATACCCACCCACACACACCTGGGACACAACCACACGTAGTCCCACTGCCAAATCCCACCCACAAACACCTGGGCCACAACTATCACATGTAACCATGCCTACAAACACCTAGTCCAGAACAACCACCACTATGCCCGAAGACACCTGGGCTAGAAAATCCACTGCCACGCCCGAAGACACCTGGCCCTCATCCCGAAGACACTTGGGAAACCACCTGCCGCACACACCTGGCCAACCACCACACTACCCCGCCCGAAGGTTCTTGGGATAATAATAGACCTCAGGCCATCAGATCCTGCCCGAAGATACTTGGGATATCCGGGAAAGGGTGTAGAAAAGGAGTTAATAACCAGCCACTAAGAATAGTATTGGGAAAAACACCCTCCCCCATGAAATGGGGGTGTTCAGCACTAAGTGATCAACTTGGGTGGGGTGCGAATAAGAAACACAAAGCTATAGGTATATATATATATATGTATCAAGCACTCACCCCAAACTAGGTTTTTCTTCAGACAGCCTACAGATCACAATAGCACTCGAGTCCGAGTCACAAATCTCGCCAACAAAACCCATTTGTCCCATTCTTGTTTTCATGTTCAGTAATAATGTTCAAATAAGTTTATACACTACTGGGCAACTAACACCATAAGCATAACCAAGGAAAAGAAACCAGCCAAACGTCAATTTAAGTATCGACACCCAGTTCTCTTGTAAAGTCACAACAACAAGGGGATAAGTGAGATCCCTCGAAGTACTGGACCCAAAGAAAAACCCTCAAGACACTACCCTGTGTCCCCCGGAATGGTTTCTCATCAACAGAGGATCCCACCCCAATTTGTGATATAAACAAGGTAACCACCGGGTCTCAAAACTCACAAACACTGAAATCCATAAAAACAGGGGATCCCATCCCCAAATTCACAACCACCAGGAGTATAAAAACAGGGGATCCCATCCCCTCCCACATTTCCACCAATCAGCCGTGAAAGAAAACAACGAAAACACTGTCACCAACACTAAGCAGGGCCATGCCTATATTTTCAGATTTATAAGATTTAACACACTCCATGATTTCAATTCTGTGTTTTGACCGGGGTTATCACAGAAGGGATTGATCCTGGTGCTTTCAATTTATTCATCCAGGTATACGTGATTAACCAATTTACTTTTCACATCAGGATTTTAAAATTATAAACAAGCCATTTAAAACACCACGAGGGGTTCATTAGTGCACAAACAACAACCACCAACGGCCTCGATTTTCAGAAGGCGTAAGCCAGCACAACTCAGGAAGATGATCATAATATAAGAAACATCAACGATCACAGCCCCCCTTCATTCCTTATAGGATTCGTTCATTATCTTTATTTAGTTCTGGTTTATCCAATTCTACAGAAACAAAAGCACGCCCACCCTGCATGATAAACAAAAGAGAGAGACGAAGGAGAAATTCCCTACTTGTTGATCAACGATCTACGCTGAGGCCGGGGGAGGAACTTCACGAATAGCGATGTGGCTCGCCTGAACAAGAATCGCTTCGTCTATCAATGCTTAGGCTGGGCGCGGAACTCTTACACATAACGATGCGGCTCGCCCAATGCACCAGAAGCTGTTCGTGAAAATTAATGACCGAGGAAAGAAGAAATTATGGCTAACCCTTCGTTTATAAGATCCACGGATGGTTGAGGTGAGAACGCGAAACCGCGTAAGGAGCAGGGGTCTTCAGTTGGCCACGCGGCCCCACTCGTCATTAAAGGGGGTCGGGTGGTTTAAACCGACTCATTAATTCATTAAGTATTTAATTAAAACGCTTATGGGCATTACGGGTCTTTAAAAAACGCTCAAACAGGTTAAAATAGGGATTAAAACCCTAATTGCGCAAGAAGGAACGCCACTGGAAAGAACCCGCGGGGTAGGCCAGAGCCACCGGTGGTTGAGGGCTACCGGTGGGTGACGGCTACCGGTAGGCTTAGGCTACCTCTAGGCCAAGGCTACCGGTACGCCAAGGCCACTGGTAGGCCAAGGCTACCAGTAGGCCAAGGATACCGGTAGGCCAAGGCTATCGGTACTCCAAGGCTACCGGTACGCCAAGGCTACCGGTACGCCAAGGCTACCAATACGCCAAGGCTACCGGTACGCCAAGGCTTCCGGTAGACCAAGGCTACCGGTAGGCCAAGGCTACCGATAGGCCTACACCACTGTGATTCCCAGACCAGAAAACCCAACATGACATTTTTACAAAGTAAAGGATCCCCACAAAACTCGGGCCGTTACATCAGATACCTCTTATACGATTCTCTTCCCCGAGAATCAAAACAAACTAGAAGTAAAGAGAAGGTACGAACAACCACCTCGAAAGATACCTCTTAGAAGTGAACCCATGCTAACTAAAAACACTTCCCTGACAAGAACCAAGCAACATACCATGCCAAACTGCACAGGCGTGTGGGTTGGGGAGTCCCCTCCCCTATGTCAAGATATTATCTGCTTTGGGCGGCACTGACTCGCCCGCACAGGTTTAATCGCATCCACCTTAATGCGTCTCGATTTGGGGGGTGGGTTCTCTCCTCCCCCATAGCCAGGGATTTTCACACACATTCAGAGGAAAGAAAACCAGTACATTTCATAGCCAAAAGACAAAACGTTCTACCACAACAGGTACAACAAGGAACAAAACTTAAAACAACTCTGGGTACTGGGTACGCATCTGTGCTTCCCTCTCCCACGTACTCTCCTCAAGCCCACCATGTCTCCACAACACATGAACCAAGGTAATGGTTCACCCACGAAGCACCTTCTCCTTGCGATCCTCGATCATCACTGGTCTCTCCACAAAGGTCACGTCATCCTCGATGTCCAGCTCACCCCAATCAAGGACGTGTGAATCGTCGTGCAGATACCAACAGAGCTGGGACACATGAAAGGAATCATGTATCCATAGTAGCGGTGGTGGTAACTCTAGGTGATAAGCCACTTCGTCGACCCGCCGAAACACTTCGAAGGGTCTGATGAACCTGGGAGAAAGCTTACTCCCCTTGCCGAACCTCCGCTGCCCATGCCGAGGGGAGACCTTCAAGAACATGTGGTCTCCTACCTCAAACTCCATGGGCCTCCTCCTGGTATCAGCATACGACTTCTGTCGGTCCTGGGCCGCCTTCATCCTTTCTTGTATGAGCTGGACCTTCTCTGTCGTGCTCTGCACCACCTCCGGGCCAAGGATGCCTGCCTCTCCCACTTTGGCCAAACACATAGGTGAACGAAAGGGCCTCTCGTAAAAGGCTTCAAACATGGCCATACCGATGGTAGAGTGATAGATATTATTGTAGGAGAACTCTACCAGGGGAAAGTGTCGCACCCATGATCCTCCTGAGTCCATAACACATGCCCGCAGCATATCTTCAAAGGTCTGGATGGTGCGCTTTATTTTTTCATCTGTCTGGGGATGGAAATCAGTGCTAAGACGTAACTATGTGCCAAAAGCATGCTGCAATCCTTTCCAGACTCGTGAGGTAAACCATGCATCCCTATCTGAGACTATAGACCTGGAAACTCCATGTAACTGTACCGCCTCATCCACATACCTTCGTGCCAAAGCATCCACTGCACTCGACTCCCTAATCACCAGAAAGTGAGCCGATTTTGTAAACCTGTGCACTACCAACCAGATGGCGTCGTATCCCCCTTGGACTTTGGGTAGTACCGTGACGAAATCCATTGATATGTCATCCCACTTCCACTCAAGGACATCTAGAGACTGTATTAGGCCGCCTGGAACTCGGTGTTCAGCCTTCACTTACTGACACACTAAGCACTTGGCCACAAACTCTGCCACTGCTCGCTTCACTCCGGGCCACCAAAATTGTCTCCTCATTCCCTGGTACATCTTGGAAACTCCTCAGTGTACCTTAAGGGGAGATTTGTGGAACTCACTGAGAACCTTGCCGCGCATCACTCCTGGAACAAACAACCTTTCCTGGAAAAGCATCTGGTTCTGACCATCCTTTGTCCATCCTTCCGAAGCATTGCCCTGGTCAACTCGGTCACGCATCACTTCGCACTCTAGGTCTCCCCACTGAGACTCCTCCACTTGCTGCAACAGAGAAGACTGCACTGTCATCTGATATAGGCAACCTCTACCACCATCCATCCTTGCATCCAGGTGTGAGGCAGCCAACTCCCCCATCTCTTTCTAGGCATCCACCGACTCTCTGACCGCATCCTTCTGCGTCCTCCTACTCAAGGAATCGTCCACTACATTGCCCTTACCCTCAGTATAAGAGATCTATAAGTCGTAATCCTGGAGGAACTCTACCCATCTCTGTTGTCGCAAGTTTAAGTCTCGCTAGGAGAAGATATACCTCAAGATTCTTTGATCCGTGAAGACCACAAAGCGTTCTCTGATGAGGTAGTGCCTCCATAACTTTAGCGCAAAAACGACCGCTGCAAGCTCCAGGTCGTGGGTGGCATAATTTCGCTCATGGGGGCGTAGCTTCCTGGACCCATAAGAGATCACCCCTTGTCGCGGAATCAACACACATCCCAGGCCCTGTCATGAAGCATCACAGAACACCTCATAATTCACCCCTTCTTCTGGTAATCTCAGCATTGGGGCACTAACCAAAATCTATTTCAGATAGCTGAAGGCTGACTCGCACTACTCACTCCACCCGAAAACCTGGTCCTTCTTAGTAAGGGCTATCAAAGGGGCTGCTACTCGAGAGAAGTTGGGTATGGACCTTCGATAGTAACCTGCTAGCCCAAGGAAACTACGGACATATGCCACATTCTTTGGTACTGCCCAAGAAACAACTGTCTCAACTTTTTATGGGTCCACCACTACCCCCTGCTCAGACACCACGTGCCCGAGGAAGTGCACTTATCGTGTCCAGAACTTTCATTTTGATAACTTACCATAGAGATGGTGCTGTCGGAGGACCTCTAAAACCATCCTCAGGTGTTCTGCATGGTCCTCCTCTAATATCGAATAGATCAGGATGTCGTCGATGAACACAACTACGAACCGATCTAGGTACTCCCGGAATATGGAGTTCATAAGCCCCATGAACACAGCCGGGGCGTTCGTAACACCAAAGGTCATGAATACGAACTCGAAGTGTCCATATCTACACCTGAAGGCCGTATTTGGGATGTCGCTCTCCTTCACTCTCAGCTTGTGGTACCCAGACCATAGGTCGATCTTTGAGAACCATCCTGCCCCTTTCAGCTGGTCGAAAAGATCGTCTATCCTCGTAAGAGGGTAGCGTTTCTTGATCGTCACCTGATTCAGCCTCCTGTAGTCTATGCACAGCTTGAGACCACCATCTTCCTTCTTTGAAAACAAGACTGTAGCACCCCACGGTGACGCACTCGGCCAAACATAACCCCTCTTCATCAGATCTTCAATCTGAATCCGCAACTCTCGTAGCTCTGAAGGTGCCATCTGGTAAAGAGCCATCGAGATCGGACGAGTGTCGGGATGCAGGTCTATCCAGAACTCGATATCACGTCGAGGGGGTAGAGTAATCACCTCCTCAGGAAAGATGTCCATAAACTCACAGACAACCTTTGGCACCCCCACCATCTCGGCATCTACTGACTCTACTGATAGCTCGGCTAACAAGGAGAGGAGGGGCTCCTCTCGCCTGCTGCCCTTCTGACCGCTCCGCTCGCCGGTGAAGGTAACATGCTGGCCGCCCAAGTCCAAGAACACGACCCTTCTTCAGAAACAGTTGATGACGGCACACACAGAGAATATCCAATCGATGCCTAGGATGACATCGTATGGTTGTATCTGTAGCAGAAGAAGATCCCTGACTGACTGATGTGGCCCTATCATTAGTCTGCATCCCCGAAAAACAAACAACAAGTCGGTCTGACCCCCGACTGGTGTTCTCAACACCAGGGGCACTGGGAGTCTCTCGGCATCTAGACTGAAAGCACGGGATATACTAGGTGCAACAAAGGAGTGGGAAGCTCTGGTATCGAACAAATCATAAGCAAGAGTGCTAAACAAACTGATCGTACCTCGAACAACCCCCGGCCCTGCTGGAACTGCTGCCTCCGTGGCGTGCAACTATCCACACCTAGCTCCTCTGCCCCTTGGTTGCCGGACACCTCCCCGACCGCGCCCCGGTCGAGGTCCCTAAGGTGCGCCCTGAGTTAATCCTCCTCCTCCAACGTCTGCCCTCGGAGGAGCGGGAGCTCGCTGTCCCTGCTACTTCTGCTGGAAAGGTCTGGCTGGAAGCTGCTGCTGGGGCAGGTGGTGGGGCTGTCCACCACCGTTGTACTGTACCCGGTCCAGGAACTGACTCCGGAGATGTCCAGGGCTCCCATAGATGAAGCACCGCGGTCCCGGGCCTGAAGGAAAAGGGCGAGGACCAGGGGATCTAAACTGAAAATGTTGCGGCCTGCTCCCTGCCTGTCAGAACCTGGAGGGTCCTGACGCTGGAGGCCTGGTGCTGATGGACTTCCCCTTCGATGGTCCCAGCTGGATCCCCTCTCGTGACACACCTCCTAGAGCGTGCATCCTCTCCACCACTTAGGCATTCTTATGGACTTCCAAGTACGTTGTCAGGGTAAATGGGGTAACAGCATACTGGAGGGAGGGTTGGAGCGCCTCCTCCAAATGTCTTGCCCGAGACTCCTCATCGGGAAAGCGGTCCGGAGAAAAACGTAGGAGGTCCTTGAACTTGATCCCTAGCTCCCTCACGGACATACTCCCCTGTTGGATGGAGAGTATCTCCTATCTCTTTTCCGCCTTCATCATCGAAGAGAGGAATTCCGCCTGGAACTCCCTCTCGAAATCCGCCCAAGCCCAGGTAAAGTGTCCACCACTGACGCACCACTCCCCGCATCAGGCTGACGGCTAGAGGAACCCAGTACTCGGTCGGGTCCCAAATCGGGCCAAAAGCTATAACTAGCTCCTCTCGCCAGCCTTCCGTCTTCATGTCAGAGGTGCTTCCCTCATACTTCTCGAGGGTTTGTCGCTGGAAGGCCCGGAGAGTCCTCTGCCACTGGTCATCCTCCTCTTCTCCGTCCGCTCTCTGCCAATCGTCCAAGGTAGTCTGCGGGTCCTCGATTATCTGTACCACACACGGTCGTCTTCCAGGTGCCATAGCTGCAAGGTAAACAAGGAATGCCTAAGCCCAAGTAGTGCAGATTATTGTCTTTAAAACTTCTTAAACTTTTTGTTTATTCTTAATTCCCAAAACACCCCAGAAACATGAGAACACAAGTTATTATGATGCATGTACCTTTCTTAGGGTCTATACCCTGTAATCAGTGTGGCATCACTTGGTCGTTCGGTAGGTCCAGAGTCCTTGCCTCAGATCACGGGGTCTCCTAAAACCCCGTGTCCTAGCTAGTCTTCCCTGGCCTAATTCACGCACCAAGGTCACCCAATACTGTTGCCTTGCCATCCCATGCAATCCTCACTATGCCTAACTCCAGACTCCATCCAATCTCTCAACCTCCTCTGATACCATTCTGTCACGACCCGCATTCACCAAAAGAATTGAAGGGTTAGCAGATTGTAAGGTCGTTCCTTCTTTAAGTGGAAGGAGAGATAATGACCCCCGAGACCCGCCTTCAATAGGTCCCGGAGTGGCGACTAGCACTAAGGGTATAGGAATTTCTCACAAATGGAAGGCATTACCCCTTTTTGTTTTACAGGATCGAGAGATAAGATGATGAAACTCAACAACACCAAGATAAAATAAAAGTAAAGCCAAAAGTAGACCATTCCCACATTCATGTTCCAAAAGTAAAAGCCATAAGTACAAAAGGTGACTACAAAGGTAAGTACCAAAGAAAGAAAAACAGCAACTGCAACTACCTCAAAGGTCCGAGCTAGTATGGTCCCGCTCGATCCCCGAAGTCCTCCTGGAAACCTGAAAGTAGTTTTATATACATAGGGTGAGCATTAAAGTACACTCAGTAGGGAAAACCAAAGACTCTCATGCACAAGTGGGAGAACGTACTAAAGTCCCATGAGAAAAGGAGTAAACCAAACACCTATCAAGGTAAACTATCCACCCAAGCCTCACCAAGGCACACTCCCCAAATAACACAAGTCAAGTAATATATATAATAAGAGAACATATATGTTTGGGTACCACGAGCCACTTTCCCACTGGTTATTGAGAAATCCTACGCATCGAACCAATCCCGCCATTCTCACCGTAGTCCCACTACCATACCTGCATGCACACACCTGGGCCACAACCACACACAGTCCCACTGCCGAATCCCGCCCGCAAACACCTAGCCCACAACTATCACATGTAACCACGCCTGCAAACACCTAGGCCAGAACAACCACCACCATGCTCGAAGACACCTGGGCTAGAAAATCCACTGCCACGCCCGAAGACACCTGGGCCTCATCCCGAAGACACTTGGGAAACCACCTGCCACACACACCTAGCCAACCACCACACTACCCCACCTGAAGGTTCTTGAGCTAATAATGGACCTCAGTCCATCACAGCCTGCCCCAGAGATACTTGGGCTATCCGGGAAAGGGAGCAGAAAAGGAGCTAATAACCAGCCACTAAGAATAGTGTTGGGAAAAACACCCTCCCCCATGAAATGGGGGTGTTCGGCACTAAGTGCTCAAATTGGGTGGGGCGCGAATAAGAAACAAAAAGCTACAGGTATATATATATAGGTAACAAGCACTCACCCCAAAATAGGTTTTTCTTCAGACAGCCTACAGATCACAATAGCACTCGAGTCCGAGTCACAACTCTCGCCAACAAAACCCATTTGTCCCATTATTGTTTTCATGTTCAGTAATAATGTTCAAATAAGTTTATGCACTACTGGGAAACTAACACCATAAGCATAACCAAGGAAAAGAAACCATCCAAATGTCAATTTAAGTATCCACACCCGGTTCTCTTGTAAAGTCACAACAACAAGGGGATAAGTGACATCCCTCGAAGTACTGGACCCAAAGAAAAACCCTCAAGACACTACCCCGTGTCCCCCAAAATGGTTTCTCATCAACAGAGGATCCCACCCCAATTCGTGATATAAACAAGGTAACCACCAGGTCTCAAAACTCACAAACACTGAAATTCATAAAAACAGGGGATCCCATCCCCAAATTCACAACCACCAGGAGTATAAAAATAGGGGATCCCATCCCCTCCCACATTTCCACCAATCGGCCGCGAAAGAAAACAACCAAACCACTGTCACCAACACTAAGCAGGGTCATGCCTGTATTTTCAAATTTATAAGATTTAACACACTCCATGATTTCAATTCCGTGTTTTTACTAGGGTTAGCACAGAAGGGATTGATCCTGGTGCTTTCAATTTATTCAGCCGGGTATACGTAATAACCAATTTACTTTTCATAGTAGGATTTTACAATTAGGAACAAGCCATTTAAAACACCACGAGGGGTTCATTAGTGAACAAAAAATGACTACCAAGGGCCTCGATTTTCAGAAGGTGTAAGCCAGCACAACTCAGGAAGATGATCATAATATAAACAACATCAACGATCACATCCCCCCTTTATTCCTTATGGGATTATTTAATTATCTTTATTTAGGTATGGTTTATCCAATTCTACAGAAACAAAAGCACACCCACCCCGCATGATACACAAAAGAGAGAGACGAAGGAGAAATTCCCTACTTGTTGATCAACGATCTATGCTGAGGTCGGGGGAGGAACTTCACGGATAGCGATGCGGCTCGCCTGAACGAGAATCGCTTCATCTATCAATGCTTAGGTCGAGCGTGGAACTCTTACGCATAACGATTCGGCTCACCCAATGCACCATAAGCTGTTCGTGAAAAGTCGTGATCAAGGAAAGAAGAAACCAAGGCTAACCCTTCGTTTATAAGATCCATGGACGGTTGAGGTGAGAACGCAAAACCGCGTAAGGAGCGAGGGTCGTGGGTTGGCCACGCGGCCCCACTCATCATTAAAGGGGGTCAGGTGGTTTAAACCGACTTATTAATTCATTAAGTATTTAATTAAAACTCTTATGGTCATTACGGGTCTTTAAAACACGCTCAAACAAGTCAAATAGGGTTTAAAACCCTAATTACGCAAGAAGGAATGCCACTGGAAAGAACCCGCGGGGTAGGCCAGAGCCACCGGTGGCTGAGGGCTACCGGTGGGCCAAGGCTACCTGTACGCCGAGGCTACCGGTAGGCCAAGTCTACCGGTAGGCCAAGGCGACCGGTACGCCCAGGCCACCGGTAGGCCAAGGCTACCGGTACGCCAAGGCTACCGGTATGCCAAGGCTATGGGTACGCCAAGGCTACCGGTATGCCAAGGCTACCGATACGCGAAGGATACCGGTACGCCAAGGCTACCGGTACGCCAAGGCTACCGGTACGCCAAGGCTACCGGTACGCCAAGGATACCGGTATGCCAAGGCTACCGGTAGGCCAAGGCTACCTATAGGCCTACACCGCCGTGATTCCCAGACCAGAAAACCCAACACGACATTTTTACGAAGTAAAGGATCCCCACAAAACCCGGGCCGTTACATCATCTACAAACACAATGTTCAAAATTCATTTCACTCTCTCCCTACATTATAATGGAGAAATATCACCTATACTAATGTTCAAGTTGATATGCCGATTGAAAACATCTTGGTATATGATGAAGATACAATGAGATATGGATTCCCATTTTCCATAGGCCATGAACTACCTTAAAGGAACTATGGTCCTTCCCCATGAAGTGGAAAGATATCCATGAGGAATTGATACACCTGAATATCAAGTCAGTAACCCCAGGAGATAACCCCATACATGTAAGAGCTTTGATGATAAGATTTCATTCTATACGATCATATGCCTTATCAATGTCAAGTTTTTAGGCCATTTTAGAATCATGGACCTTAAATTTGAGATCACCAAGAACCTCTTGGGACAAGGAAATGGCACCTTTAATGTATCTCCCCCATGAACTTGTGTTGTTCCTCAGAGATCATCTAGGGGTGATAGATAGGAAGTCTCATAATGATCACTGTAGAAAGGATTTTTTAAGGTAAATTGCACACACTCACAAGCCTATAATGGTGTAAATAGGAGGGATATTTTATCATAGAAATTAGAACCAAAGTGGTGGTGTAAGAAACTCAGGGAAAACTCCCTCCCCTAAAAAAATCTTGGATGGCCTCCAGCAGATCACACTTCACTGGGTCCCATGGGGCTCTATAGAAGGAGTATAGAAATCCATTCAGCCCCAGGAGACTCTTTATATTGATAAGTACCATAGCCTCATAAATATACTTCTCTTATAGAATGACTTCATGAATCTCATTATCCTGGATTTAAATTCTATAAGGAATTACTTTTAAAAACTTCTCATACCCACTCAGGTATCCTTCCAGCTAGTGTGGGCTGGGGCCTTCTTGGAAGTTTCTAAAATATTCCTTAGCCATGCACCCAAGAGTGTCCATCACTACTAAAAAACTGGTTTTATCCAACATTAGGGCTTTAATATTTCTACCTAAAAATGTTGAACAAGTCCCTCTTTCTCGACACTAAAAAACGCTATTAAAGGGGGGTCTTTAACATCACAATTTTTTAGCACTATTAAAAGGGGTCTTTAGCAGCGCTAAAAAGTGATGTAAAAGGGAGGTCTTTATTGGTGATTTTTTATAAGCATTGACAACTGAGGTCTTTTATCATCACTTGTAAAAAAGTGATGATAATGGGGGTGGGGGTTATCAATGATTTTTTAAAAGACCTGAAAATGACCTCCTTTATCAGTGATTTTTTACAATCATTGATAAAAGTATACTTAAAAAAATTATATTTCATTAATAATAATATATTAATATATAAATATATTTATATTGATATAAATATAATATATATTTTTTGAAATATGTTTTAGATAAGGTAAATAGTCATTTACACTTTATATATAAAATATTTAGTGAAAATGGCTTATAAAAATTCTAAAAATTATTTTTAATTAATAATTTCCTTATTATTATAGAGTAATAGACATTTAATATCTATTTGAAGATAAAAATTCAAAAAATAATAATAAAAGGTCTAAAATAATTTTAAAATGTAACTCTAACTTCAAATAGCTATATCTTTTGATCTGGGTGCCTGTTTGGGCTCTACACATATCAATTCAAAACCCATAACAAGATCTACACCATCACAACTAGGGGTACCCCATTTACTATTTTCTAAAGGTCAAAAAGGCCCAAAAGGTCTCTAAAACTAAGTTTTTAGTTGCAATACCATAATTTTTTAACTTTTGGTGGAATTTATGCCATGTTTATGGAGGTATTTTTGCCCCTATTGGTGGGAACTAAATTTATTCCCTAGGATTACATTCATATTGATATTATAGATTTTCAAATTTATCATTTTTTCCTAATTTGATTTCATTTATAATCAAATATATAACAATATATATATATTTAATATATTCACATATAAAAATTTAATTTTACAAATAAATAAATTAAACATATTTACATATAAAATATATTTATTAATATATATACACATATATATAAATATATGAATCTAAAATTTAACAAAATATATATAAATATATAGATTTATCCAAAAATGTGAAACAAAATACTATATAGGAGTGTAAAAGGCTTTGATGTATATGTTGTAGGCCAAGGGTTTGAAACTCACGGGAGGCAGGGGAGCACGCGGGAGGCTAGGATTATCTAAAGTGATGATAAAGGGGTGGGGGAAGCACTGATAAAGGGGTGGGTGGGTGGGAATAACTGGAAAAGGGTATGGGTGGGGTGTGGAAAAAATTATATACCCTTTATCAGCAGAGCCTTTATTAGTACTTTTTTATCACTTTTAAAAGCCCGCTTTAACAGTAGTGAAATAAGAACTGGTAAAGGGGGGGTTTAACAGCACTAAAAAGAACTATTAAATGTCCCTTTTAAAAGTTATTTTTTAACACTGTTAATTGTTTTGGGTTTTTAATAGCACTTCAATTATCAGTTCTTTTTTAGCACTGATAAAGGTCTTTTCTAGCACTATTAAAGTCCAATTTTGTAGTAGTTCATCTCATCCATAAAAATTTTATCCTAAAGATGTATATTGGGTTTAAAAATCCTATTTTTATACTTAATATAGTCATGGAAATAGGCTGAGTTCTGATCTACCACATGAATCCATTTAACCTGGCCCTGTTCGTGGGCCACCCTTTGCTCCATAAGAACTAACTTCTCCAAGATGTCCTTATTAGTAGAGAGCTCTCTAAACATGAAATTACACCAAACCGATTCTATTCTAATCCCCATGGATTCAATCTCTTTGGTAATATCAATAATATCATATTGATGCATAGGCTGTTTTCTAATCCACACCTAAAGATCCCCTCTAAGTCTCCTTAATTTTTATGTAATACAATCTAGAATAGACCTTGAGATGTCTTGCAACATGATACCTATATATCCTGATTATAACCATAAAGGTTAAGACATGATTGAAAAAAACTACAACGATTACTTTGATTTTGTTGTGGAGAAAAGTAGATTAACAAGGGGGAGTGATTAGATAAACTACAAACAAGATGGGTAAACATGGCCTTGGGGAAAGTTGAGAAAACATGGAAAATTTCTAGATAATATTTAAGGCAGAACAAGGTGTTTCAGCCTCCTTGTTAGTTGTTTTACCAAGTATATCTATCCCTAGTGAAACCCAAATCCAGGAGACCCTTGTGAATTAAAAACTAAAAAAATTCCATACTGGTATACTGAGGAAAAACCCCACGCCCTTTCTTCTCACTGGGATCTACAATGATATTAAAATCACCCCTAACAATCATAGGGAGTCCCCATATCAAAGGATTTGAGATCCTTCCAAATGGATATTCTTCTCTCAACATCACT
The DNA here is from genome assembly GCA_963277665.1 of Viscum album. NCBI lineage: Eukaryota > Viridiplantae > Streptophyta > Magnoliopsida > Santalales > Viscaceae > Viscum > Viscum album. The sequence continues at coordinate 1,271,348,528 of OY728136.1, forward strand.
TCTACCGTATATGAAGGAACCAAACAGATGTTAAGACTAAGTAGATATTTCAGTAGTAACACATTGATCTGAGGCCTGAACCAAATGCATAGAGGTGTGTGTGTTCCAAAAAATCTAGATGTGATTATACAAAGGATAAACATGAAAGAAGCCTTTTAGATTAAGACTCCTCAAAAATACTTATGAGACCGCAATTCAATAGTAAGAAAATTATATTTAACCCTATCACCTAGACCATGGGAATTTTAGATGATGATAGAAGGCATTATGAACAAGGATTCATGGTTTTAGACCCAAGAAAAAGGGCCCCGGTGGTATGGGATAATAGACATAAACCTTTTTGTTTAGAGTGATAGCCTATAAGGTCAGCCACGTGTTAAGAATAAAGCATAGTTTTTAGGTGTAGACGGATTTTGGGCATCAGAGGAGGCCGAGGAAAAAATAAGAGACAAGGGAGTTAGGGAGGGAGAAGAGAGTTCCTTGAAAGGGGATGATAGGTGTTAAAGAGCATCTAGGCTGGTAGCCATCACACAAGATACATCCAGGTCATAAGGTAGGTAGAAGAGAGGCATGATAACAAAATCCATCTAGAAATATAGACTAGGGAGGAATGGAGAAGAGGAACTGGCCAAAAATCCAACAATCTCCTTTCCTTTGAACCTACTAGTATGTCATTTTGGGAGGACCTCCAGGATGGTAGATAAGGTCAGATCCTTAAGGGGGGCCAGAGCTAGGCATGAGGTAGATAGTCCAGATAGGTAAGGAGTATAAGGGTCATGCCAAATGGGGCACAACCCATCGTGGAGGTGTGGGATATGGGGGGCTTAGAAGAAGGTTCACGAGGGGGCAATGAGTTAATAGGGTGAGAGACATCCAACACAGGCTGAATAGGGGGAGAGAAATGCATAGGAGCCACCAGAGGCCAATAAAAATGTTCATAAAGGTGTTTCTCTCTATAAAATCGGAGTTAATTCCCTTGTAATTGGAAAAAGAAACAAAATCTAGGGTTCACATGGAAGAAGATAGGCTGGGACAGATGAAGTAATCCTGCATGTGAAGGGAGATCTGGTCCAAGAAAGGAAAAGAAAGGTCCAAATCATCATAGATCCTGGCCACATATGACTCTTCTAGATTCATTGTGCAATTGTCTGTGCACAAGAAATTTCCCGAAGTGTTGTCAATGGCCCTCAAGAAATCCTCATTCCATAAAGGCATGGGGAGACCTAGAAGATCAACCAAAACAGCCACATGAGGCAAGTCGATGTCATGATGTACATCCATCAACCCCTAGGAAAGAAAAATGTCCAACTACCCATGGAACTAGGGGGAAAACATCAAGCTTGGATCAAGTCCTCTTATAAATCAAAAACCTTACAGAAGGTTTTTTGAGATAGTGATGAGATCTAGGACAGGTATTCCATCCCCCACGAGTTCACGAAGTTGCGAAATACTAAAAGAGGTGGCTTGTCCTATCCGAACGACACCCCCAGTGTCCATTTGAGGCAGGAAGCACCATCAAAGAAGGTCGCAATAGAGATATTCAAGACTAGATAGGGACTATCCATAGCCCCCACTAGATGATCCAAATGAGAATCCATAAAACTGGGTGATTGGGGGAGTGAAGTTGGGTAGTGGAGGACATCTATATAGAAGGAAACACAACTGACCATGGTAGGAGAGGCTGGAAAGACTAGGTTTTACTCTAATGGAGTATACAATGATGATGGTCTAGGGTTGAAAATTGCTGGAAAGGATCCCTCCACCAATCATAGGGAGGTCTCTATAAAATAAAAGTTCAAAAAAATTGAACAGTCAGCACTGCGTGCTGCATGTTCGAGTGAGCAGAAGAATCCAATTTCACATATCCATTTTATTAAAAATTAATATGGGTTAATGCATATTTTAATTGATTATTAGGAGCATAGCATTATTAATATTAATAATAACTATCCTTTTCCACATATCAATAATATTTGTTATCAATTAAATGTAACTCTATAGTTTACCAATAGAATTCTTTAATATGGATATCAACATCTATGGATCATGGTGGATATTCCCATGACATCCTTCTATACACGTTTTGGTAAATATGAATTTATAGTAATTCCATTTGGACATAGCATTTATCCTTCTATCAATATGAATTTAATGAATAGATTCTCTAGATATTTCAATGATCAGTTTTTGGAAGAAAATATAGACAATATCCTTATATATTAAAATTCAAGAGAAAGATCATGAAGAATATTTGAAATGTGTTCTAAAGTCCATGATGAAGGATAATCCGTATGATAAATTTACCATATGTGAATTTTGGTCTCAAAATATTTCATTTATGGGTCATGTAATATCATGTGAGGGTATATAAGTGAATCATTCAATGACAGACCTTATTGAGAAAAAGACTAGATCAACCATGGTAACAGATATCTATAGTTTTCATCTTTTGGGTGGATATAGTGATCTCTTTGTGTGAAATTTATCATTAATATACTATCCAATCCACATGTTGACTCATACAGGGAAACTTTTTCTAATAGAATGATGAATTTGAAGTGACTTTCAATGTACTAAAGAGAAGTTTGGTCAGTGTACCTATACTTTTATAAACCTACACAATAGAAGGGTTGTTGATCTATAGTGATTCATCATAGTGGGGACTATGATGTGTCTTCTCTCTGAATTACATGGTGATATAATATAACTCCCTACAATTTAAAATTCATGAGGTAAATAAAAAGATCATTATTTTGTAATTGATAGTGGTACATTTTTCATTGAAAATATAAAAGCATTATCTGTATAGTGAATAGTTAAATATATATACTAATAAAAAATAATGTGGTTTATATTTACATAGAAAGAGTTGAACATACAATATAGAATAGGGTTAGAGGTGATCAATGATTATGATTTCTCAATACATTACCACCATGAGAAGGAAAAATAGTTAGATGATAGTTTGAGTTAAGAGGATCATGTTATCATATATATGAAGAGGATCAAAACATATCTAATATTACCTGATTTATAATGAATGGATGTTGAAATATTGATAGAAGGGAGGACATATTATCTTTCTCACAATTTAATTCAACCATTTATCCACATTAATATTAATGAGTCACATTAAAGAGATGTATAGATACAAAAGAAGGTATAAAATGTTTAATACTATAACCTCAATTTTGATGGAATGATTATATTCAAGAACTATGTATGTTTCCAAACAACACATGATTTGAATAATGAAATATTGGTTGAATCTCATATTTCATAATTATACATTCATAATGGATGTATGAAGATTTATAGAGATATGAATGTGTATTATTGTCAGAAACCAAGAAAATAGGTATCATGTTTTATATATCTCTATGACTAGTATGTCAGAAAATTAAACCTAAGAGAAAAAAGTCTATAGGGATTTTATAATAGTTACCCATACCAGAATTGAAATGGAAAATATATCACCATTGATTATATCTTCAAACACACCAATATTTAAAAACCTATATTTTTCTATTTGTGTTGTATTCATCCACTTTTATGAATTCCTCACACATCATTCCTCTTAGAAAATATTTCCCTCGTGATTTTATTGAAAAAATATACATTAGGGAATTGTTAAGGTTTGATCTAGTACCACTTTCTATTATATTCTATTAGGATATGAGGATTTTAATGATATTTTATCCATGTATTTGGAATGATCTAGATAAAGTATTGATTTTCAAAAATTTATCATCCTTAGATGGATGTTTAGTATGAGAGGACCATTAAAATAGTAGAAGTCATGTTGAGAGATTACTCTATGGATTTAAATGGTTGTTGGGATCAATAGATTTTTTTAGAGTAATTTACTTACAATAATATCTTTAACTCAAGAATTAAATTGTTTCATTATGAACCCATCAATGTAAGGAAGTGTAGAAATTTTAATAGCTGGGATGTGGTTGGATATATCATGATATTAGGTCATGATCTAAATGAGTAAATCAAATAAAGGTTATATTCATTCAGCAACACATAAGTTAAGTGTAGATTCAAAAAAATAGTATGCTTACAATCGCCATTGAGATATGGAGTTTGAATTTTTTTGACTAGGTATTTCTATGAATATATCATTTTATAATGTTTTTGATATTTGGAATTAAGGTAATGAAGAAACTACGATTTATCCGTCCCTTCAAAATTCATGATCATTTCGGGACAGTATCAATTTCATGATGTGTTACATATATTAGGTTGATGGATGTGAATGCATTATCATTCACATGTAATAAAATTATAAGACATACCAATAGAGAAATACTTATATCATGATGATAAACTAGTCAAGATTATAGATAAAATGGATAAAGTGTAATGAAACAAGACCACTTACATGATCAATGTTTTGTTGTGAAGTTCTAAAATTGAAGAAGATATATAGAAACATAAGGATTTGATGAGGCATAGATATCTTATATGATTGAAAAATATTTATAAAAAATCATTTTATGTGGGGTAGAATGTATCACCCCATTATTTTATGGCATATCTCTTTCAAAATTTATTTCAATTATAGATTGCATTATATGCAAAAAAAAGATCAAAAAACCCCAAGATTCTATAAAATATTATAAAAATTATCAATTATAAATTATCCATAAAATTTAGTGAGTATGAAAATGACTAACTAAATTGAGAAATATTAATGTTGTACACAATTATAAAATGATTTCATTAGTTATAAATTAATTAGAAATGAAAAATAAAACTCATTTGAATGTCAAAGATATGCATTTATAAAAATATATATTTATGCAGAAAATTTGGCCTCAATTGGAGAATTATTTTAATGAAATTTATATAATATATATTCAATAAAAAATTATCATTCATCTAGAATTTTTTCTAGTCACAGGAACAAAATAAATCCACTTTGATTCTTAAAAACAATATTTTTCTAAAAGGTGGTCGTCATCACGTATTGTGAACCTATTTTAAAATTGAATTCTACCACTTATATTTATTGAATACTAAAAAATGGATACAATATTTGGGATTATGAGTTAAATATTTTATATATATTATAAATTTAATTTTTTTTCATTTTGAATGGTAACCCTAGTAAAATTTATCACCTATCTAATAGATAAATAGAGTTATCCTAGGTTAAAACTGATTGTTCAGGTCATAATATTCCATATTAATTCATATTGGATTAAGTTAATTTCACCCTTATAATATTATTTTCTAAATGTAGTTATTTAAGGGACAATTTTCCATGAAAATTAGTAATATAATATTTAAAATATTGAAAAATAAAAAATGACACACTTTTACTTTTTAATATCTCTTATGAGTTCAAAAATGGATAAAATAAAGTTGTAAATGAATCTATACTTTTATTTTCAAAATAATGATATTATTTTCATAAAAGTTATTTATTTAAAAAATAATAATATTTAATTAACATAAATTCTTATACAATTCTGACAAAATATTTCTTCAATTATTAGAAAAATAAAATCAATGAATTTAAAAATATTAAATGTAATATAATTTGTCTAATTTAGAGTGTTTGAAAAAATATATAGATAAATATATAATATTAGTGACATGTTAATGGATTATATTTGAATTACATATTTGAAATTATGTTTTAAAATCATAAATAAATAAATAGTTTCAAAAATGACATTAAGGATATTCTATGGAAATATTAATTTTTTAAAATTATTAAAATATTATTAAAATATTGAACTATGAAAATATCGGTATGATGTGGTAAAAATGGATTAGATTTTCTATTTATGAACCAATTGTTAAATTATATTTTAATTCAAGTAACTTTAATATTAAAAATTCATTTACACTGTTAAGATTAAAATTGGTCAACCAAGTGGTTAAACAAAAACATAATGTTCAAAAAGACACAAAAATCTATATAAATTTCATTGGATAATTATATATCAACATGATACTCAATAAATTATAATATTTTATGATTTATAAGTGTTTTTTTTTAGAATTGCATAATTATATATTAATTATTTTTGAAATTATAATTATATACTTTCCCTCCATTATTAAAAGTCACCCCATTATTTGAATTCATAAAACCACATTAAGCCCCATAGATTAATTAAACCCTGTAAAATTATCTTTAAAACATCCATATAAACCCTATATATGTTCTATGTTCCTGAAATACCAACCCTAATGTCCCCAATAGGATATCTAAATGAGTTCTTTCAAATAATAGGTAATCACTCTAATAGATAACTTTATTTTTTTACTTCTCCTTTAACCTCCAGTAAGTTTATTATATTTATCATAAAATTAAATTATAAGTATTGAAAAAATATTGAAATTTTTTTATGATTATACATGATCCATTATCTACGATCAAATAATAAGTAAATGTGTCACTCATGCATATGTGTAGCTTATAGTCTCCACCTAGGAATACAATCAATTTTTCATCATCAACTTTTACTAATTAAAATTATGAAGGGTTTAGTGTTTATATATAATATTTATGAACTAATTATGCATATTTAATGATAATATCATATATACCTTTTTACTTTCCATTATATTGTAAAATTATAATGTTTCTCGGACATATTTGTGGACTACCACCTCCACAAAGTGATGTTATTCATATTTGATTTACATGGATGTTAAATTGGATATATATGATGAATATATATGATCTATATGATATTATAATTATTCTTTATAGGTGAGTTAATATTTACCTTTATTTTTCCATCATTCAAGAGAAAAAAATGTTTTTTATGCATACGTATGGAATATCACCTCTATGAAAGTTGTATATCATTTTTCTATATTTGTATGTTATATATTACTTTAAATAAATATAAAATGAATATTAATATATAATATTTATATCATTTTTATAATTTTGGTGAAGATTTAACCCAAATCAATGTACCAGGACTTAAACTACCAAACCAAATCATATAATAAAATTAATCATTTAACACTAAAGACTGTGATTATATCAAATAATTGTAAATAAATGGGTGATAATGATTACATGAAAATAATATATTTTTTATATATGAGTTTAATATTAGAAAATATGTTTAATAAATATATATTTGTTGTACAATATATTGGAACACATATGAACTAAGTTGGACATAAGGTAAGGGTTTATTTCAAAATGTCATCATTATTTATTATTTTTTTATGTTTAAGCATATTTTTGTGAAATTATTTGATCTCTTATATTAACCCCAATCTATTTTATTCTCCAAATTTTATTACTGAAAATTAAATGATTTAATTTCATTTTCTTCCTATTAAGTACTCATGATATAGAGCTAATGTTTATATAGAAAACATACATTTTTTTCTACTCGGTTGACTAAGATGATATTATATATTCACATTTTCTATAATATGTTTTAATGAATATTTATAATCAACTAAAATTATTTCTTAAATATATTTTTACCCAGATTTTAAACTTAAAATAAGCATTAAATAGGAATAATCTTGTCATTTTCTAAATGATTTACTATTTTTACTTTTCTTAAAAATGTTTCAATGGAATATTTTTAACTAATACAACATGGAATGAATTTCCCACAATCTAGACCATTCAATGATCTGAATCCAGATTTTCAATTTTCTATTTTTTTAATGAAAACATTTTCTTCAATACTTTGAATATTTTTTGGTATTAAATAATTTATTTCCAATTAAATAGTGGTATTTTCACCCAAAAATTTTCATTATTCTTTTTAAATAATTTTTTTATATGTCAACATCCTTTGTTGAATGATGTGATTTACTGGGGACATACTTCAAATGTACCATTCACCATATTTTTATGGATGGTTTATAATCTATTTTACTAGAAATTTATTGACATACTTCTTTCTAGTTCATCCAATATAGATAGTTATTTATATTTCTTAAATCATGTTTATTCTGTTCTTTGTTCCCTTCAAATGATGATTATATTTTTAGATGTATTGTTAGAGGGAATAAAGGATTAGATTTTAATGTATCATTATTCATTACATTGTTATGAAATCAGTTATTAATGTTTATATTATTATATGAATATTTATGATATTCATGGGTTTGTTTCCAACTAATTTTATTATTTATATAGAATTGTTTTATCATCATTCATTTATTCCATATTATTCATGCCTTATTTATTCTATGTTAGCATATGTTGTATGAAAACCTTAATCAAAATCTGAGGCCACCGTATTCTTATGTTTCCATTACCTAGGATTCTCATATGTGTATTATGATAAATATGAACGGATATTCTATAGGTAATAATAAGGTTATCAATGAAAATAGTGTGTTGTATTTTATATTCTGAAGTGTGATATAGGATCCAATCATGTAACATGTTTACCTAGACAAATAAGTTATCCATTCCTTTGGGATGCAATCACATGTATCTAGTACCAATGTAATAATGTAACCATATACTCTAGGACACTATGGTTGGTGTCTTTATATAGTTAGTGTTAATTAAACACAAACTATGAACATCATCCTTCTTCTCTAAAAAACTGTTACAATAGATCATAATCAATTCTGATTCATCCATGAACCATTTATCACACATTAGAAACTTATAATTAATGAAAAAGGGGGGGGGTTTGAACTAATTTAAAAAATCAAAACCTCAATGTAAAAACCATATATCTAACCCACCAAGGAGGTAATTATAAATCCTGGTTGGCTTATTTTTTGAAACATGGTTAATCCTATAGAAATCTAAATTATTGTATATCATTTTCAAAAACTATTTTATTGATTTTTTATCCTTTTTAATATTTCTTAAACTCTTAAAATATTTATTCTCATCCTATATAACATATTTTTCCTAAAATATCCTATTAAAAACTTATCCTAAGATAATCTAAAATATTATAAATCAATGAAAAATAAATAATTATTAAAAATAATCAATGAATTTTATAGAAAAAATATTCCATAATATAAAGAAATAAAATCCAAAAAAAACATAATATCTTTCATTTACTCAATCTTGTAGTCTCAATAGAATAAAAAAGTAAATTTAATCTAATCAATAAACTATAATCTTGGAAAAAAATATCCATTTATTTCCAATAAATAGTAAATATTCCAGCATCACATAATATAATCCCATCGGCAACACACATTTCATGGAAATAATGTAAAAAATGAATTTTAAATTTCTTTTTATGAAATTTAAATTCTTCTCCTAACAAATATTAATATTTATGATGTCAACATGATTATGTGTGAAAATAGAGAATAATATCAATGTGAAAATTTTTATATAGTCACTCCAGGTAAAAGTTTTACTATTTATATACTCGTACCTCACAAACAGGAATCCAAATCAAAGGATTTCAATGAATCATGACTTTATACCCTATAAAGAAAACTATCTACACTAAACATGTGGACATATGAAAAATGAGGAAATGTCAATGTGGTTGATTGTTTCAAGGTAATTCATGTGTAAAATAATATAATTCTCAAAAAATATGTTAAATTCAAATATAATCACATTATAAATAATTATATGCATAGGGAAAAGTTTATTATATAATCTAATTTCATTACCTACACATCCCATCTTAATTAATGGTGCCCAATGACATAATTCAAATGAAAATTTTATCCCATTTTTTGTTTTACCTTCTTCATTTTAATTTTTCAATGTTTATCTCTTTGTTTGAAAGTTTCAATTGAATTAAATTTCAAACTGATGGCCCAAAAAATATTTTATCCTCCCATAAAACTACTTGTAGTATCTATAACATTTTCATGGGTAGATTTAAGAGTTTTTTTGACTAGCTAAAAATATAACCCATTATTTTTAAATTTTTTATTTTTTTTATTTTTTATAAACATTAAAAAATAAATAAAATGAAAGATAATAATTAACCATTTTGCAACCCAATGATTTCATGTCACATATCTCCTATATGAAGAAAAATCTCTTCCACCATGATAACCGCCATTATTAACATAAGAAACCTAAAATCATGAAATTTTACTGAATCATGGAAGGAATGATAATATAGTTATGAAATGAGCCTCTTCTTAATAGGGTAATTCTGTGAATATATGGTCTTAAAGGCCAATAAATATAATGAATATTCTCATGTATAACGGATTAGAAATAGAAATTCTGCAATAATTATAATTTTATTTTTCTCTATAAACAGCTTGATTTTTTGAACATTTAAAAATAATAAAATAAATATTGAAATTAAAAATAACAATAAATATATCCATATAAATTTAAAAACATAAAATCATAGGTTATCTATATAGAATATGATATATACTATTACACTTATTCCCATAAATCAAGATTCTATAAATAAATTATCAAATAAATATAAATACAAATTCATTCAATATTTTATTCATTCAATATTATTAAAAATGGCATTTAGAACATTTCATTATGAGTCTCATAATATATTTTTAACTACCTTATAAAAAATATGTAATAGTGTTTATGTGGGACATGAAATTTCATTTAATACCATAAACTAGAAATATATTTTAGGTAAAATAAGTATTTAAATTAAAATAATACTAAGAATTCCACCATGAATCCATTTATTTCTTTTCATAACATTATTCCCTTGAGCCTTATTTTCATCGTGAACAAAAGAAATAAATGAAACCACTGATATATAATATTCTATGACATTTATAAAAAATAGTGAATTGATATCTAATTCTAATATCTTAAAGTTATATTTCCTATATAATAACTCAATTCAAAACTGTAAAACTTAATTGTAATAATAAAAATTTGGGTTTTATACCAGTATCATATTTTTTTAATATTTTTAACATGAAATTCCATCTTCTTATCACATGATTGTAATGTTATAATAAATTTCACTTTTAAAACATTTATATGTAATCCTTGATGATCACCATGGGTAGATCCTTTAATTCTCGATTGTGAAATAATCTCAACAAAATTTTGAGGAGTTTTCTAGAAACTACATAATGATTATTATTAAAAAAATAAAATATGGGTTATCCAAACATCATGAAACCCATATTTTCATGTTATTATTTCTATTCTACCAAATACATAGTGAATCTCATGATTTTATTAGTCACTTATACCACATACACCTCCACTTATATCAATAAATATTATACTTTTATTCTTTTAGTTGTCATGATGTTATTGGAATATATCCCCAAGAATTTTCATATTCAATGTCCTAATTATAAAGTAAAATGTTTTTAGACTTGAAGTCATTGAATCTTCTGGACATATCCTCTAATGTTGCTTTAATGTGGGATTCCTCTTTGTCAGCGATAATTGATTCCACTTTTTAATTGTTTATTTAATATAGGTAATATAATAACTCAGTGTAAATATATTCCAATCCATTTTTATGGGCCTCTTTATCTCTCAAATTTGATTTTATGATTCATCCTCAATATACATGAATATTTATATAGAGTTGTACAATATGATGTCTCAGACCCTCCACATGAATATAAATGATGGGGTGAACATTATTTCTACGATATTCTCCTTCCATCACAATATGATGACACACACCATATACAAAATAAATCTTAGCGATAAAATAAGTTAAAAGAATAAATGTGGATAAAATGATTATACAAAACATTGAAATTAAATTACATCCTAAACCATTCCCAAAAAAATAGATGAAAAAACAATGTATCAAATAGGTATTCATTAATAATCTGCAAGCAACCAATTAATATAATATAAAATCTTGATAAAAAATGAAAAAGATACTAAACATTAGTACCAGTGTTTTGAATCCCAAGATCAAAAAAAATTGGAAGGGTTATGGAATAATACATTAGTTCAAATAATCTATATAATAATGTATAACTGAAAAGTACCTATAAATAAGATAAAATATCCAAAAATGATGATATAGACACACCATGTAATTATTATTTTACATTCAGTATGAAAATAACCTAAATATATAATGAAATTTCATGTAGTAATTGGAATTTTATCTAGTAAATTCCATTTTTTTGGTTAGTGACTCACTGCCTCAAAAACAACCCTTTTTAAATATCTAAATACTACATTTTTTAAATAAATAGGTTACCCAAAATAATATTTAATCATTTAATAAATTATAACTATTGTACATGTTGAATATCACATGTTAGTTAATATGTTGATGAACGGAATAATCTCAATAACTAATAAATGGTCTTTCTTAGTCATTATAATAGTGGATTATGATAAATATCATTGATTCAAAAACTAAACATAAAATATCATTTGAAATAAATACCTCATTCTTCGTTCACCTTCCATTAAAATGTATATGACATGAAAATTTTGGGATCATGAAATCAATGAGGGCAAGATAAAATAAAAAACATAAATGGTGCATAATATCAATAACATGATAAATCGAATTTAGAACCCTCCACCATTCTAGTCAAATCCTCCCTCAATTACTCTAGTAGTTCCATAATTATAGCTTGGATTGTTATATAAATTATTTCATAAATGTTTATATACCATCATCAATAATGAACCATGGCATACATAAAGGATTATGATAATCATTGTATTTTTAAATAAATAACTTGAAACAATTATGTCACCATGATTTGCTATATTTTTCAAAACATGTTATCACCATAAATCAACAATAAAATCCTATATTTATGGGAAATAAATCCTCAAGATGATATTGGAGGATCCTATATTTTAAATAACCTCTAACAAACATTGTCATGATGTGTAGGAGTAATCACATTATGAGATACTATTGGTAAATATTTCTCTTTCATGTAACCTATATACACACAACATGAAAATTATTCACATGTGGTATACAATCCTCTATTTGGATATCCTTCACTAACTATATTAATCCATAGTGTGGTAGAGAAGGTATGAAATAGGATGTTTTCTCTCTCTTCATCTCTATCTTTCACTTGTACATCACACTTATTACCTCCCTCTGAAACACTACCCTATCCTCATTACATTTTCTTCGATTGTAACAAAAATTCACTAAATTTTAGTTCTCTAGATGGAAAATGTGTGTGGAATCATTTCTATATATGTGACGTGTTACCTTTCAAGATGTGATAAATCTATCATCTTTGTATCAGCCATCAAATGGGTCACATGGAAGAAAATTAGTTTTGAATAAATTTTACACTTCTCATATAGTTTATGATTGAGATCCTAGTGATGTGAAATGTATATAATTATTTCTTTTATGTTTCAAAATGAGATCGTTTAACTGGAAATATGGATATAGGAGCCCTAACTATGGAGTAATATGATGTAGATGACATCATGTCTCTCTAAACACAGACATGTTTTAAAATATCCACTATACTATATATACATAGTACAACATATGAATATCCCGTGGATTAAAAATTATATTATTAACCATCATAGATAAGAATCCAGTAGATGATCCCAATCAGTGTTACTCTACACCGATCTCTTATATACCACAACCATATCTTAGGTGACTAACATAAATTACATCCATGTTGAGGGCCTCCAAACTCTTTGCTCACTAAGATCCATGAACATCATTTTTCTCCCTAGTTAGTCCATTGTCATGGTCGATAAGTTAACCTTATAGAGGCCTAGGAACTCTTGTGTTTAGATACATGGTTGCAAATAATTTTTAGAACATATATTTATGATTTTACCCATTTTCATATTTTATTATTTCTTGTAATTTTCATCCTCCTCCAAAAATTATTATTTTTTCATTTTATCTCCAATAATATAATTTTCTATAAAAAAATATAAAAAATATAATTCAAGGCTAAATATTTAACTATAATATAAAATCAATAAATTATAATTAAAATATTTTGCAAGAAATAATAATATAAAAATATAAAAATATTATTTTAACATTGGGATATAATAGGGATATAGGCTCCCGGGGGAATTTTATACACATGGTTTCAAATTCGAAATCCATAAATATTGATATCAATATATAATTTATCCCACACTTCTCCAAATATTTCTTTGAGAACATGGGTTGGTGATTCCCCAGGAAGAATTTTTATTGATCTTTCTCATTAAGAGGTGTGATTTTACTGAATAACATTAGTCTTGGGTCTTCAAATATGTTGAAATCCACTAATAAAAGGTCATAATTAGTGGGAGAAACACTGTTGAATTTGTTTGGGCCAATTTTAGTACTTATTCATTCATTATATTAGAGATAGAGAGAGTATGTGATATATTGGTCTTTGTTATTTGAATGAAATTATCCTCATGATTAGGTAAATATCATTAACAAGATTCACAAAAAAATTAGCTTTAGTGAAACAATTTTAAGTGATATATCCCCTCCAATACCATGTTTTTTTCACTAGTTATCTTCTATTATCATACTAAAAAACACATATCAATCATGTTATAGTTGGTTAAGACTTCTATCTGGTATACATAGAGGATGAACTCAATTGAAGAGAATATGATAAACCAATATGAATTAAACAAGAGTGATTTCTCCTAAAATTAGTGGAAATTTCCCTTCATATGATTCATATATGATCTGAGAGAACTCCTTCTACTCTTACATGGTTATTTGATTCCTAACATTTCTAATTATAGATTCCAATTGGTGGATCTACATTGTGTATTTTAACATAAAATTTATTAAATGACCTAATGAGGTGGGTGTCACATAATATGTTTCATTTTTGTGAAAGGAAAATAGAAAAAAAAACCCTATATCTATCATAATAAAAAAATAATGGTAGTAATTATAACATGAATAAATGGATTCAAGGTCACCATGGTGAAAAAATATTTGACTTTTTAAGTATTTTTTGAGGAACTGGTGATATAAAAAAGGAATGGTATCATTATGGTAGATTCAAGGGCTTTTTTGTAAGGTATTTAATTTTTTATCTTGATAGTAACCCATGAATTTATTGTTATATTCTAAATATCTAAATTTGGACTTTAGTTGTCT
This sequence comes from Viscum album, assembly GCA_963277665.1. Taxonomy (NCBI): domain Eukaryota; kingdom Viridiplantae; phylum Streptophyta; class Magnoliopsida; order Santalales; family Viscaceae; genus Viscum; species Viscum album. The sequence goes on from OY728136.1 coordinate 1,271,363,536, forward strand.
CATCATGAGAGGTTTCTCATCACTCTTTTAACATCACTATACCATTAGGTTATATCATCTTATAACATCCTACATGATGACCATTATATAAATCATACAGATTAGGATATGTTTTATCCACGATCTAATTTCAACTAAAATTTTATGAATGATAATATGGTTAATCATTCTAGTGTGGTATAGATTATGTTTATTTCTATGTATGATTCTGCCTTAATACCACTCATTAATGGAAATTATGTAATATAAATCACAATTATTTCCATATAATACATAATAAAACACAGATAAAACTATTTCATTCACAAACTCAATGTGGATAATTAATTCCTCAATGAGGTACTCAAATAGGAACTTTCATAATTTTATCCTATTAAGGATTGATACTTGATTAGAGACCTTAGATAGGATCTCGATAACATCATATTTCTGTGACAAAAGATTGATCCTATTTCAATTTAATATTTATTTTATTTAATGTGTGAAATGTAGTATTAGATATGGAAGAATAACATGATTATAACCACTTATCTCAACATAATGATAGATGTTCATGACATGAAAAGAAGATCCACAGACTGAATATAACATATAGTTTCATTCTATGATCATTATTGATTGAATTAAACATACATTTCAATGATAAATGATTGAATTCTACTATAAATGGCATATAAAACATTTCAATGATATATTTCTAGTCACTTTTTCTATAGTAGGATTGTCTTCCCTTCCCAAGAGGTTATCGGTGAGTGATTTTAGGAGTGGATGACATGTGTGTGTTAACCATTGTCTGAGAACAATGGTCTATATGAATGATACTATTTACAATAGAAAATTACTATTTATTTATCAAAATAATACTCTATATCTTGATAAGTTATAGATAATACTCCCAATATGGGGATCATTATTTCCATTAGAGTGAATTCTGACTTTAATGATGAAAAATGTTTATAATTTTCTATTTGTTTTTGTTAACCTCTTATATAGATCATGGAGGGATGTAAATCTAATAGTAGTTCTAGAAAGGATTTTTTGGCTAGAAATAGTGATGTAAAATATTATAATTACTTAAATTATATCATAATCTTAAAATTTCAACTTTTTGGATATCAAGTGATCAAATATATAACTTGATCAATTCAAAACATGCACCAATTCCTTAAAATCTATGTTATAATTGGATTTGGAGATAACACATGTGACATGTTACAAGGGTTCACCAAATTATAATATAATGTGAGATACCATGTCATGTAAATTTTTTTTTAAATAATATCAATCATGTATGGTATTTCTATATAATTTGTATTATGGAAAATAATTGGCTTGGTTCTTCTATTTAGGAACATATATATATTCTTGGTGAAAAGAATCTTGAGAATGTTTTTTTCTAAGTTAAATATGTATAATCTTATAATGTGATATTTCATAATGAATAAAACAAAAATATATTAGAAAAATAATATTTATATTATATTCCTTTGTGTTATCATTGAACAAAATTAACATCTCATGTATCTGCCTCATAGGACCTATTCTCTAAGAACCATAGATATGGATAAGTTGAGGGTTAAATAAATTTATATAGTTAAAGTCTCAAATCTTTTTGTGAATTTTTTACAATATAAAATATATCATAAGTTCCCTTTTTATTGTCTAAAGAATGTCATTTTCTAATTACATGGTTCTAGTGAATTCATGGAATCCTATTATATACATCAATGAGTTGATTATAGAAATCATCTAGTATCCAAAATTTTATGCTTTCATCCTCATTAAATATTCCTCATATTTCTTAAAGTAAATAGACATTCTCGATAACTTAAAATACATGATAATTACTAAAACTTAATCATTCACCCACTACATGAAATTATAATGATTAGTGGGTCATGTTATCAGCTACTCATAGCTAAATTAGTAAATTAACTTATAGTGTTTGTGAAACAAAATGGTTATTTATCTTGGAACAAAGTTACTAAAAAATTTAAATTAGTACCTTCAAATATTTGAGCAATCTATTGACATATGGATATATCCTATTATTCTATGATTCCCAAAAAAGGTCATATCAAGAGGAAAATTTTTCAAGGTGAAACTCCAGGACACCCATGATATTGAATAAATTAAAAAAAGATTTTATTAAATTTTGAATCTAGGGAACGTAGTCCACTAACACTGGGTATGTATTATTGTTAATTTTTTCTAAATAAACCTGTGTCACCATTATTTAACATGACTATTGGTGGCCCTAGACCACTCCATATGTAAATATTTATCATGTGACTTCCACCTAGAATGTTGGATAACTCCTAATGTTGTATTATTGTGATCAAAATGAGGGATGTAAAAATGATGGGATAAACCAACTTATTCAACCCTAGATAACCTACTGGGAATTGATGGTTATCAACCATCCATAAGAAGTAGTATATATTCATCTTGGACATATTCTCATCTTGTATGTTATCCTCATAGAAGTTAAATATAATGTTTCCAAGAGATAATGTTCTTATAAATATGAATTGATAACTAGTCATATGTTTATGTTTCTTAAGTATATTGTTGAATACGATAATTCTTGACCACACATTTACCATTTTATAGGTCATTTCAGTCATTCAGTTGTGGTAGTTCATGATGACTTATATGTCCCATGTATTTTCTTCACTTTATACTATAGGCATTACCTGAATGATTCACCTACCCATTCTAATATTATAGAAAAAAATCACTTTCACACCAACCTCGTCAATGATTTTTATCTCCTGGTTATCAGGGGGATCATGGTGATAAAATTCACTTTATTAGTGTTTTTTTATAGAATTATATGTATTATCATATGTATAATCATTATAAATATTTAAATGATGTATGCGGTGAATTAATTTAAAAAATTATTTGATTGTTCCACTTTACCTATATATGTTACATTACCTCCTCAATGAAAGAGATTATTAATGAAATACTATCATTATATATTTCTTAATGTTCTATTAGTATCTACATAATTTATAATGTTATTCCACTATGATTAATGGTAGTCAAAAAGGGTCATTTAAGATCAATGGAATAAGGTCGTTTATATAGATACCCAACATTTTCTTACATGAATATTACATCAATTTGAAGCTATAAATCATAAAAGAATTACAAAACCATGATCCAAAGGTTTAGTTTATGCATAAAATTAGGAACATACACAAATTTCACATAATAAAACCTAAAAATTGATTTAATAACTTATCAAATAGCTTCTTAGTGTCCCACTTTTTCTACTTAATACAAGTACTCACCTAAGGACAAATATCAAAGAAAGGGGTGAGCTAAATACCAACAAGAGGATAGAGAAAGACATGAATTTATATCACATGAATGATTATAATCATCATCATCGTCATAACATAATAATAGGATCATCATCATGATAATTAGAGGGATTATTATATAAATACATGAAATATTTCAATGCAAACAAATGAGACATCATGTCTAAGTGGTCAAATACCACACATATTTGTGAATAAAGATAGCATCATGTTCACGCATAATGTATGTTCATAATCATAACATCGACATCATTTTGAAAAAACATGGAATCATGTTCATGAATATTTCACATTATCTCATGAGATACATCACTTTATCCAATCCATTGGATCACTATATAATTTCGGGTGTACCTGTCACATCATAACATTTACATAATCATGTATGCCACATGGAACGTATAACTATCTTAGTCATAAAATAACCCATTAAAAGGAAATGGGTTTCATGGGAAATTAATAATTAATACATTCATGAATAAAATTTGGGGTTCACAAAAGAAAAAAATGAATAAAAAACTCTTTATAAGAATCATCAATCTTTATTAGAGAAGAAACAATCTCAAGAGGAGTGAAAATTTTTCTTGGAAAGAAGAGTTATTTGGGAAAATATTCTTATTTTTCATAAAACTATATTAGAAACACATATATATTGGAAAATAAATTCTATGAAAAATGAAATTATATTTTAGGAATATTAAAAAAACATACACACTAAAAGTTTTCCTGAAAGAGGAATAACCTAAAGAAAGGATATTGGGTTCGAGAATCCACTTACCTTATGTGTGAATGATTTCTTCACATTAATATCCTGTATAATCAAATTATATTAATTAATTAATAAATATAAAACCTCTTGTAAATTTATATTATTCATTCTAATTATATTAAGTTCATTCGTGTCTATTATTATTATTTATAGGGTTTAATTTCATCATTTGGGGGTGTTCTTTTACTTGGTTTTTCATGATCAGTTCACTTGTATATATGTATGGAAGATCATGTAAAATGAGAATGATTATAAAAAATTAAAATTATATGTTAATAATGAAATTTTAGAAGTTTAAATGGAATTATATATTATTTTGTTTCCATATATGAGGATAATTCATTATATTAAATGTTAATGATAATTGTCTAGATTAATTTGACGGTTTTTTCAATCATCGTGAACTAATTTTGTTTCATTATTTAATATTATGTATATATGTTATTAAGGAGAATAAAAAAGGTTATAAAATAAATTTTAAAATATTTTTCAACCATTTTAATGGTTTTATGACTATCCTTGAATGCAGTATTGTAAAATGAAAATGCACTATCAACGATGGTGGTAAATCAACAGAGTACGGATGATCTTCCCATTTTTAGAATAATTGGGAGTGGATAATAGGTTTGATGATGGATTATTCCATTAACATAATAAAATTCTAGTATATATAGGATATTAGAGTTATCATTCCTCTTAGATAAGAGGAGGTGATGAGGAAATAAGAAAATAAAATAAATTAAAAATAAATTAAAAGAAAAAGAAAGAGGATTTTCCCGCTGGAATCTTCCCCTTGAGAACCTCTTTAGGGAAATTGGATTTGTTATTTTTTTAGAACAAATGATATTTGAAATGGTGAAGAGGCTTTATAATAGTGTTCAGGATAATTTTTAAAATCTTTAAATCTTCGAATGTGTGAGGAGAATATATGGAAAAGGGTGGTATTTATAAGGAAGGAAGGGTGTTTTTTATTATTTTATTCATTATTTTATTATTTTTCCTCAAGACTATAAATAGTTTGAGACATATAACTAAATATATTAAATAATTAAAGAGTCTTTGATATTATGATATTACATCATCAATAGATCATCTATGACTCAATAATTCATGTATTTTTTAAATACCATAAATTATAGTATTTCACTATTCATAAAAAATTCAACTATTTTAGAAAAATCACATAAATTCATCTTAACCATATTTAGGCATTTAGAATTAAAAAAGGAACTTAATTTTATGAAAATTATTTTCTAAATATTATAAAATTAAATTTTTAATTAAAATCATCATTTATTCGCAAATTATTGATTTTAAAATTATAATTGATTTTATAACGTTTTGAAAAATTAATTATGGTATTATAAAATTATATTAAAATCATGAGAAAACAATAAATGATTTATGAATCAATTTTATGAAATTTTTATTTTAAATCATTGAATTAATTATAAAATTGTAAATAAACATTTATATTTTATAAAAATATGGACACTTAATTTATCAATTTTAAAACATTTATTTACTCATACAATGATATAATTGTATCACATGTTCCTTTATAAGATTCATAAATTTTATTTATATATTCATAAATGAGTTTATTATTATATTGGTCGGATTACTATTATTAATGGACATGTTACTGTTCCAAGGGTCAAATTAATATTCTGTTTGTATAGGTTACTTAATTTATATGAATATAACTTATTTCATTATTCATTTATGAGAATGAGGTTTTAATTGGTATCTCTATGTTATGTATTTTTTAAATAATATATGAAAATTTTATAATAAAAGAAACAATCCCATTGAAAAAAATTTGGGTCGTTACATTCTTCCCCCCTTTTGAAATTTCTCTCAGAATTTTATTTTACATAAACTTGTCAAGGTATTCCCCCTCCATCGCTTCCTCTGGTTCCCATGTTTCCTCTTCAAACATATAGTTCTTACTTTGACCCAGTGAGGTTTATTATTATGTATAACTTTATCTCTACGGTCCAAGATCTTCACTAGATGGTTCTTATAAGAGCGATCATTTTATAACTATACCACCTCTAGATTTAGTAAATGTGAGGGATCAGGTATTTACATTCTCAATAGGGATACCTGTAATACAACATTTACTTGATACATGGTAGGTGGAAGTGCTAGTCGATAGTCCAGAGCTCCAAGAAGATCAAGAGTCTCTAAGGGTTCAATGTTCCTAGGACTAAACTTTCCATTCTTCCCAAATATCACAATCCTCTTCCATAGAGACATGATGAGGAATACTATCTCTCCAACCCCAATCTCTAGGTATAATCAATGATTGTATTTATAGTTATTCTTCCATCTTTGGACTTCCATGATGTGATGTTGTATGGTTTTTACCATTTTTACCATTTTTAAACCATTTCATGTCCTAGAATCTTACATTCAATGACTTTATCCCACTATTTTGGTTTTTTTTCATATTTTCCCTTAAAGGGATTCATATGGATCCATTTGTATGCTCGAGTGGAAACTATTATTTTAAGATAAATCAACCAATGTTAGATGTTTGTCCCATCCTCTTTAGAAGTACATATAACATTTTATCTACATGTATTCCAATTTCTTGATAGTATACTCAAATTGGGCATTGGTTTGAGGATAATAAGCTATACTGATGTTCCCTCAGTGTTTAGATAGGGATAGAAACTTTTCTAGAACTTGTAGATGAATCCTAGATCTCGATCAGATACAATCGATTTGGGTATTATATACATCCCTACCACTTCTCTAATTTATATCAATGCATGTTGATATAGTGATAATACCTCTATAATTGTGATAAAGTGAACTTTCTTAGTAAGACAGTCCACAGTAACCCATATAGAATTATTTCATATGGATGTCTTCAGAGGTCTGGTGACAAATTTCAGGGTGATGTTTTCCAATTTCCATGTCGGTATGGGTAATTTTTGTATCATCCCATTATACTTTGGTCTTTCATCCTTCACATGTTGACATACCAAGAAATTGGATTATATTTTGTGATCTCCTTCATTATATTATCTCACAAATAGTGCTCTCAAAGATCTAAATTCATCTTTGTGCTTCTTGGGTTAAAATAGAATGGTGAGTTATGTGTGTCATTCAAAAGTTCTTTCTTTATCGCAAGATCATATGGTACACATAGTTATGAGAAAAATCTTATGACTCCTTCCTCAATAATTTTTAACTCTGATGATTTCTCGTTTCTAAGAGCTTCCACCATATTCTAAATTTCTACAACATTTCTTTCAGCATCCTTTATTTTATCCATGAGGGATGGTTGAGAAATCCTTTAATAAAGGATTTGTGATGCTCCATCCAAAATGGTTCTCATTTCAATCCTTTTCAAATCCATTTTTATTTGATCCTTCTCAATTATCTTCAATGATAATGTTGCAGGATCCTTTCTACATAGATCATATTCCACTTTATTTACCATACCAGGATAGTATTGTATTGAGAACTAGTAATACTTGATGAGCTCTAACAATTTTTGTTGGCACATATTAATCTCCTTCTGTGTGAATATATATTTGAGGCTATTATGATCAGTATATATCTAAAACATATTCCTATAGAGATAATTCCGCCATATTTTCAATGCAATGATCATAGACACCAAGTCCAAATCATATTTTATATTTTTTTCTCATGAATTTTCAATTCCCTTAAGGAATAGGATATCACTTTATCATTTTTACTCAGTACACATCCTAATACCTTCTTTGAAGCATCATTGTATACCACAAAGAATTTCCCACTTCTCAGAAGTGTGAGTACTAGTGCAGTGATAAGCCTCTTTTTCTACTCTTTGATGTTGTCTTCACATTCATTGGTCTGAACACACTTTACTCCATTCTAAGTCATCATGGTTAACGGGTTTTAAAATCTGGAGAAATTATTCACAATTCATTAGTAATACCCAACTAGACCAAGGAAACTACAGATCTCCATTATAGATACTGTCATGTTTCACTCTTTGATTTCATTTGTCTTAGATGGGTCTAAAAATATTCTTTTTATCATGATAACATGCCCTAAGAATAACACTTACTCCATACATAACTAAAAATAATTATATTTTTCATATATCTTATCCCTTTGGGAGGTCTTTGGAACAGTATTCAAATGATCTTCATGTTCCCCCTTAATCTTACAGTATATCATAATATCATCAATAAAGACTACCACAAACTGGTCAATGTAATATCTAAATACTATATTCATTAAGTCCATGAATATTTTGAGAGAATTAGTGATTTTGAAAGGAATAGATAAGAACTCATAGTATCTATACCTCATTCGAAAGATGGTCTTGGGAATATATTCCTTCCTCACATTTAATTGGTGATATCCTGACTGAAGGTCTACCTTAAAGATATACATAGCCCCATATAATTGATAAAACAATTCATATATCTATAGAAGGGGATACTTATTCTTTATCATTATTTTTTAAGATCATGATAATCATTTTTTAGGTGCACTAATCTATTCTTCATCTTGATGAAGAGGACTGGTGCACCCCATGGTGAAACACGCAGGAATATAAAACCCTTTTCAATATCCTCTTGTAACTTCTTATTTAGTTTTTTTAACTCAATGGTGGCCATTCAGTATGAATTATTCAACAAAAGTAGATATCCAGAAATACCATTAATTAGGAACTCAACCTCTCAGTCAAGATAAAGATGATGAAATTTTATAAGGAACACATCAGTGTATTCCCTCAAAATAGGCATTCCCTCGATCATGATTCTCTCTATTGCCTCAATAATTTGAGATTGATATTATTTCTCGTAAGAAAATAAAATCCATAATTGAGATGATAAATAAAAAAGGATATTCATCATCCTCCTTACACTTGTATATAATTGGAGTATTCCTCGGTATGTGAAGAGCGATCTCCCTTTGCATACAGTTGATGTTAGATTTGTATAAAGATATCCAATCTATAGGGAACCTGACTTATTACATTTAATAATATTGAATTTAGTTAATAAATTACTTTTGTTCACATTTATGATATTTTCATGTTTATAGATTTAGATAATTGGGACATAATACATTCATAATATTACACATTATTAAATAAGGGATACCTTAAAAATAGAATTCGTTTCTTCCAAAATATAAAACTTCTCAAATAAAACATGATTTCTAAGAAATTTCTTCAAACATTTAACATGGATTCCTTATTTTTCTTAAAAATACTTATAAACTATGAAAAAAATTTAAAAACTTTGGATGAGCACAAAAATCTCAGTAAGGGATATAAAATGAAGGAAAAAACACATTATTCCATGAATACATGTAACGTATGAAATAATTTTCAAAAGATATACATCTCACCCATATATAATTAATTTTTGAAACATTATATTTCCACAAGTTCCCCACAAAAATTAAGAGCATAAATAAAACCATAAAGGTATATTGGTGAATTACTTACATAATCTTATAACCCTCTCCACTACCTTATAATTTGTAATCATCATAGCTACCTTATAATTTGTGTAACCATTGCAGTTTCACATGGAGTAACCATACATCAGACCTCCAAAATACACATACCCAATGAATTTGAGGGAAATATATGTCACATACTTCATCATAAACCATTCCCATGAACCATAACATAATCATATAACAAGAATAATTTCCTAAAAACATTACTTTTGAATTTTGTAAAAGAGAATTTTAAAAAAGGATTATAGAAAAGAAAATCCACATAAAAATAACATATAATTCAAGTGAGACATAATAGATTTGATTTAATGTGTATATACACTATAAATACACATAATATAAACAAATTTTATCACACATGCAATTTTAATACCATATAAATAATGTAGTAGATGGTTAACCCAAAGAATGGAAATCGGGTTAAGAATTCCCATACCTCGGGTTTGCCTTACTTCAAAATTGTTTTAAAACACCTGTATAATGGTTAAAATAGTGTTATTAATATCTTACAAAAACATATTCATGTTGATAATACCTTATATGATCATTTATTTACATAATTTCTCCCTTTAATTTTTAGTATTTTGTTTCTTCCATAGTTTTGGGTGTGTTCTTTACGTGGTTTCCTTGATTAATTAATGATGGATATTCTTGTCTATTTGAAATAAAAATCCAGAATTTTAATGGAGTAGTTTTTAATTTTTTATAGAACTATAGATTATTCCTTTTATCATTTTGAATTCTAACATGAGGATGATTCATAACTTAAATCATTATTGATATTTGTTTAAGTCATTTTGGTTATTCTTTTATCATAAAGAACTCATTTTGGTTTATAAATTAATAACATGTGTAAAAATGATTACAAAAAAATATATACATTATAATACATAAATTTTAATCAGGTTCAACCATTAAAATAGTTTCATGACCAATATTTAAGGAATTAAATGAAATTTAAATCATTTTTCCATGATGTAGGTAAATCGTCACATCACAGACAGTGTTTTAATTTCTTGAATAAGTGAAGGAGGAAAGGGAATATAATGGTGAGTCTTCCATAAACATGATTAAATCCATAATATGTAAGATACTATATCATTAATGGATCTTGGATAAGTGTAGGTAGGGAAATAAAATAAAAATAAAGGAATCAAAAAATAAATTAAAAGTTGAGAAATCCCTTATGAAAATTTGGCGGCCTAATGACATCACTTAAAAATCCATAAAATATTTTGATTAGAGAAAAGGGGTATCTAATAATTATTAAATAATATGGGAATTAAGGGGTATATGGAATGACATATCCCAACATATGCGAATTGAAATTAAAAAGAATAACATAAAATGAAAAATTGAAAAAAAAAAGGTCGTGGATTCCCATACCTTGTAGAGTCACTCCTAAAACATGAAGGTTGGGTACTTGGTGGCCTGAGGACACCTTATGAGGACTACTATGGAGGTAAGAAGACTAGATCTTAAATGATGAGGAATTTTTAATGAATTTAATGGAGGAATGGGTTGGTATTTTTAGCAAAAGTGAGGGAATATTTTATTAATTTCCAAAGGACACCTCATTAGTAGTATTTGCAAACCATGGGCTTTCCCATGGTAATTTCCCATTGTATTGGCCACTTAGAACACCAAATAATATTTTATAGTGTACACAAGTCTACCAGAATTATTACATCATTTTTATATCATTAATTATGTTACTAAAAATACGAAGTACAAAGTGCATTTTATTATTCACCGGAAATTCAACTTTTTCATAAAAATCCCAAAATTTCTCCCTAAAAAAATTTTCGACATGAAGAATTCAAAAATGAACTCCATTTTTTGAAAATAATTTTCTAAATATTTTAAATTTATTTTTTAAATAAAATAATAATTTATTCAAAAATAATAGTTTTAAATCTATAACTCTTTTTTTAACACATTTAAAAATTAATCGACATGTCATTATCTTATACACTTAATAAAATAAAATAATAATATGATTTACTATTTATAAGGGTTATATTACTATTCATATTACTATTCATAATTGTATGTTACTATTCACCAAAAAATAAGTTCGTTCTTTTAGACATGAAATAACTAACTGATCACAATTGTAGATGACCATTTGTTGAAATTCAAAACATAGAAGTGGAGAAATTAGGTTTAAAGGCAAGTTATAAATATCTAATTAAAACAAAGTTTCATGCATTTAAATTTATTTTTAGAAAACCTTGGGGTTTTACATTATCCCCATCTTCCTTAAATTGTGTCCTCGCAATTTTATATACTTATTAAACAAGTGAGGGTACCTTTTCCTCATATCATTTTCAGACTCCCATGTTTCTTCATTAACCGTGTGGTTTCTCAAAAAAACATTACCTGAGCTATCCTCATGTGCTGCTGGATCATCTTCACTTTCTCAACCACTTCCTCTACTAATTCTGGTCTCATCAACCTTTTTTCTAGGAATTCATACAAAAAAACTAGATTTCAACACCGCTTCCCATACAATTCCTCACAAGGTTCTATCTTTATACTGGAATGGAAATGTTTATTATAAGAAAACTAAAATAAATAAATATTTTGATCCTAAATTCCTTGGTAGTCCATTGAACAAGATTGAAGCATATCATCCAAAGTCCCAATCATTCATTCTGGCTTCTCATCTAATTTAGGATGAAAATCTGTAATGAAATTTAATTATGTGCCCAATGACTTCTGAAGGCCCATCCAAAAATTATAAGTGAACCTAGATTCATGATTAGATAAAATGGAAAGAGGAACTTTATATAACCTGAAAATCTCTTTGAGGTACAGTTGATAAATCTAATCAATTGACATTATATCTCGAATAGAAAGGAAATGTGCAGATTTTTTCATCCAATCAATAATAACCCAAATTTTATTGTTACCCCGAGAAGTCTTAGGTAGTCCCACCACGAAGTCCATGGAAATATTCTTCTATTTCCACTTTGGAACTGGAAAAGGATGAATCATCCCTTTTGGTAACTAACGCTCTTCTTCAACCTGTTGACATGTCAAACATTTCATAGTAAATTTTCAATATCCATTTTCATTCCATCCCACCAATAATACTCTCGAAGGTATTTGTACATCTCAGTACTTCCAGGATTAATTGGAAATAGATAAGTATGAACTTCAAATAACAAATCATTCTTCAATTAGGAATCACAAAAAACACACAAACTTTTACCAAATCATAAAACACATCCATTATCAAGGGTAAATTATGGAAACTTACCCATTTTAACCAATTCTACCTTTTTCAATAGTTCACGGTCTTCCTTCTACACTTGCTTAATTTTGTTTTATAATGATGATTGTACTAAAACCTGAAACAAAAAAGAGGTATTTATTTCACCAATAACTTCTACACCAAAATTCATCAAATAATTAATCAAGGAATCATGTTCCCAATGTAAAATGGTTAATGGTGCGTGAATTTTTCTACAAAAGGAATCTACCACAATGTTTTATTTTCCCTTATGGTAATTGATCATGAAATCATATACTTTTATCAATTAAATTCATCTTCTCTACCCCATGTTCAACTCCTTCTAAGTGAATATATACTTCAGACTTTTATTCTCAGTATATATTTGACACTTTTCTTCATATAAATGATGCCTCTAAATATTAAAATCCAAAACCACAGCTACCAATTCCAAATCATGTGTGGGATAATTTAACTGATGAATTTTTAGTTGTCTTGAATCATAAGTAATTAACTGAAAATTATTCATTAGAATAAGGCCAACTCCCTTTAATGAAGCATCACTATAGATGACAAACTCACCATTTTGGGAAGCTAAGGCCAAAACTAGAGCATTCACCAATCTCTTCTTTAATTCTTGAAAACAAACATCATATTCTTCTATATAAATAAATTTAACCTCCTATCATGTTAACTTAGTTATTAGGCTAGATAACCCTATAATGTTTTTAAAAAACCATCGGTAATAACCTACTAATCCAATAAAACTAAGAATCTTTGTAACATTTGTGGGTATTGTCCATTCATCAACCACTCTTGTTTTGGTAGGATAAACTATTATTCCATTATTATTTAAAATGTTCCCAAGAAAATAAATCTATTGTATCCAAAAGTCACAGTTACTAAATTTTCCATACAATTTATTTTCTATTATGGTCTGTAAAAAACACTTAGATGTTTTTCATGCACTTCTTTACTCTTAGAAAATACCAGAATTTCATCAATAAAAAACCAAAATCTTATCCAATAAATCATGAAATATTCTATTAATAATGTTTATGAATACATTAGGTTTATTATCTAACCAAAATGGTATAACAACAAATTCATAATAACCATATCTAGTATGAAAAGTTATTTTCGGGATGTCATCCCCCTTCACCTTCAGCTAATGGTATATAAATATCAAATCAATCTTAGAAATGTACTATGCTCCATGGAGCTAATAAAATAAGTAATTGATATGAGTCATAGGATAATTATTTTTAATAGTGATGTTATTCAAATCTCTATAATCAAGATTTTCATGTTAAATAGAAATCCAATCCATTCCTAGAATAACATAAAACTCTACTAAGGGAAAAACAATAAGGTTTGCAGGTAAATTCTTTTTTCAGACCACAATAGAAAAATTATTATAATTCCTCTTTGTTATAATATTTCCCCATATTATTTTAATGATGATTTTTTTCTCATTTATTGGGGTAACATTTCCAATTTACCAAAAACAAATCTCAGAAATTAAAAAATGTGTATACCCCGTATCAAACAAAACTTTTAAAAAACTTGAGTAACAAACAATGTACCTAATACAGCTTCATTGGATGGCCCGACATCTGCTGACGTAGTCACAAAGGATCTTAATACACCTTTCTTCTTGTATTCTGTATTTTTCAATCATTCATATCTCTCTTTGGGAAAGAATTTTCATAATGACCTGTCTCAGAAAATTTAAAACACTTAATAGTTTTCATATTATGATTAGTCTTTGGATCATTTTCAATACAATCTCAAGTCATATGTCCAAGAATACCATATCAAAAACACTTCCTAGTTTTGGTAAGGAATTCCCCAGGGTTCTTCTTGAAACACTTTTCAAAAATTAGAAACTAGATTTTATTACCATCATATTTATATGGTTGATTCTTACCCATCACTTGATATTTGTACCTCTTCTTATCCTTGTTGTCAAAATGCATATGATCATCATCAAACTCCATCTCTACCCTTTCATCACATTAGACAAGTTTTTTATGACTTTTTAATTCACAGGAGGCCAACGCCATTCAATACCTTGGATTTAATCCTGAGTAAAATTAGTTCATTTTGCTATCAAGGTCCAGAAAAGGATTTGGAGCATACCTCACTAGTCTGGTGAAGTTTTCTTCATACATATCCACTAAATATTCCTCCTTTTTCTTCAATTCATGGAATTTATTCTCCCTTCTAGTTGAACCAACTTTGGAAAATATTTTTCAAAGAAAAGACTTTTAAATTCATCCAACTCTAAGGAATAAACATCATCTATATCCATGATATTCTTGACCATTGAACACCACTGATCATATTCACCTTCAAAATGATAAATGGAAATACTTTCCTGTTGATTATTTGAATATCCCATAACATCAAATATCTTTTTAAAGGATTTAATTATAAGTACTCGACCATAAAACATTACATAATGTTGAATTAAATTAATAATTCACATTGAGGATCTTCTCAGGTTTAGAGTTTTAGAAAATTAGGACATAACTATTACATATAAACATGAAAATTATATATAGAAACTACTACTCAGAATCCATTTTTTCATAAAATAAAAACTCTTAAAAAGAAACTTGTCTAGTTTTAAGTTTTAAACAACATAACTTTTCCTTGATCCCATACTTGACCATATTCATCGATAAGTCATGTGGAAAACATTTCAATAACTTGGTAGGAGCATAAAAAGCTGATTAAGGGTTATAAAATAAGTAATGAAAACATTATACCATCAATAAATACAAAACAATGAAACCATACTTTTTGATCATAACGTACCTCAAGAAATCACAAGATTTATTTATAATACACAAAAATCATAAATCATAAAGGTAACTTATGGCATTCATAACATTCATACATTATTGATTTCACAGCTATGTAGGGAGTTATGTTTGGAATACCCATCATAGTATATTCCCTAAATCTCTTAGGATAAATATTAACATTTACCTCTGTCACATTACCCAATGCATTATAGAGCTATCTCGGGCTCACCCACCCTAGGTTTATCACGGAACCACCCGTATTCGTAAACAATGACGAAGAACCATAAATTATTCATAACATATAAAACAAGCATAAAGGAAAGATAACATTTCCACATTTCTATCACAATATATGTTTTCAAGATATTGATATAATCAATTCTTTATCAAACCATTTTCAAAAACAATTTAAAACATTTAAAAAAGATATTTTTTAATCAAAGTGTCACATAAAACTTTGAAAGTTTTAAATGAATAATCATTTGAAGACATTAATTTACATCTAAATAAATCCTAAAATAAATTTTGAAAACATAGACATTAATGAGAAATATTTAGAAGAATAAATCTTTAAAACATTTTAACCGATATTTTATTTAAAGAGTTTTTAAAAAAATGAGAGATGATTAAATACAAATAATTAAGGAATAAAATTTAATCAGAAATTTATAAGATCATGAGAATAAATGCATTTATGATATAATATTCCAAATGATAGTATATACACCATATAAGAGTGAATTTTTTAATAACAATAATGAAGTCTCAATGGAATGTAAATTGAGACGAAATCCATTATAAAAACTGTACCCTTAGATAAAGGATAAATCAATTACAAAATAATGTGTGAAAAATATAAATACACTCAATATGATTGGATATTCAATGTAAATCAATCAGAGAACATTCACACATATTTTTGTAAAAACAACACCAATGACTTGGATGTTTAACTCAATTAATAGAAATTGAGTTAAAATTACTCTTATCAAGTTCATATTGACGACTTGAGAATTTATCAATAGAGTGATTATGTGTATCAAAAGTATATTCACACAAATGGTAGTGGAAATTACAAAATAAATAAATAAATAGTGATTACACACATAATCATAGCATGACATAATTAAGAATTAGAAGATTAACCCAAGGAATGGAAATTGGGTTAAAAAGTTCCCTTACCGATTTGGTAACATATAAAACATACACCACATGAATGAATGATCATACAATGAAGATGTAAATACCAATAAATTAAATTATATTACACAAATAATACAATAATGGGAAGTACATACACCAAACAAAAGGAAATAGTGGTAAATAAATCATGAATCTCACAGGAATAAAAAATGACATGAAAACCCCTTACCACATTGTAAACAATCGAGTCGTATGAAAAAAAGTTAATAAATACAAAATATATCACAGAATACCATGAATATAAAGATAATAATTATAATAT
This sequence comes from Viscum album, assembly GCA_963277665.1. Taxonomy (NCBI): domain Eukaryota; kingdom Viridiplantae; phylum Streptophyta; class Magnoliopsida; order Santalales; family Viscaceae; genus Viscum; species Viscum album. The sequence goes on from OY728136.1 coordinate 1,271,380,643, forward strand.
ATATCAAATGTTATTACACAATACACCACATGAAATAAATAAGTGGTGAACAATAGAAATCTCACAGAATTAAAAGTTAGATAAGAAACCCCTTACCTCGTGTCCGACTTGACTCGTTTGTTCCTTGTTCTTACTAAATTATAAACTTAAGTTAATTTCTACTTGATTAAGAAACTTTTTAAAATTTATTATTCTTTTTATATCACTTATTACCTAGATGAAACAATTAGTTAATTATTTGAGTTCATATTGGACATTTTGTCGATGTTCGGAACCTGAGTCAAAAATGAACTTGTTATAATTACGAATTGTCCATGTGGTCAAAATTTGATTATATCCAGAATAATAATACTGATTTATATATTTTATATATTCAATAAATATTTATTTATAATAGTAAATAAAATTTGGATATAATAAATGAAATACACCGTTTATAGAGACGGTAAGCCGTACGTACGCATGAACGCTAATTTCATTTCTATTTCATATTTAATGGAATGAAAACGAAATGATAAATAGATATATATTAATTCTAGTATAATATAATATATAATTTAATTATCTCCAGCATTTATAATTTCCATGTATGGAATGAACGATTCATATCACTTTGAGGGGGCGGTAGTACGCACTTCCTCAAATGAAATTATCGTATTTACTCACTATGGAAACCATAAAGGTATTCTATAAATGGAAAACACAGAATCATAAAAACAATATAAATATAATATATATCAAATATAAATATTTTTTCCATCATAATGGCCACCATGAGAGGCGGTAGGAGATAATTGAACAATCATAGTTTCGTGAGGTAGTAGTTTGTCGTCCACATAAACAGTATGTTCTTTAACCATTAGATGGAGGTGTGTATAAGGGTATTTCGAATACTTATCATAAATACAACATAATATATTTAGTATACTTGTGTTGTTATAAAATAAATGAATAAAAATATTTTATGGGGTTGTAGAAATAAAATAAAACAAAATAACTTAAGAGAAGACGTTACCTTTAAATCGGGTATCTCCCTTTGGTTTGAACCAAAAGGATTAATTGAATTGCCTTCTGCCTAGGGGAAAGATTCTAGGAGGAATAAAGGGATGTATGTAGATTAATTAGTCAATGTTTGGATGACAAAATGGGCTTGAGAAGTGTGAGGAATGGGTTAGAAGTGAGGGATTTTTATAAGGGGGGGGGCTCTTTATGAAAGTTTTAAAATATTATTTTATTATATAATGATTTCCTATTTCTAAAAGTCCAAAACTCCTTAAAGTATAATATAAGATGAATAATTTTTAAAATAAAATCAACCTAAAATAATTTTATAGGTTTTGGTTATTGTTTTGTTTTTATAATCTTATTTATTTAAATCATTCATTAATAAGGTAAACATAGCATAATTATAGTGTCATAAATATTTTTATTTATTTGATGTCTAAAAATTATAAAAAAATATAATGATATAGAAAATCGTATTAGTTTTAAAATTAATATTTATAGTCAAATAGATAACTTATATAACTCCATGTAAGAATTGATTTACTAAAAGAAATGTGTTTAAGTTGTTTTTTCTTTACTTTAAATTAATTAATATAAAGTGCCATTATCACTCCCAAGTGGCTCCATGAGGTCCCAAAATAGAAAAAAGGATTCCAATGGTCAGAAATGTATCAAAAAATAGGATTAGGACACATTTTAGGGTAATTTAATACTATTATAATAATATTTTGTTACCCTTATTTACCAGATTTACCCTTTAACCATGGTAAATAAAATTTTTACTAATTTAAATATTCATATTGTCAAAAAAATAAAAGTTACCTATTTAAATAATTTGGAACTCCTAATTCAAAATATTGAATCCATTTTTAAAAATTAAAAATACAGAAATTGATAGAAATTAAATTAAAATTAATTCCCACTTTCAAACCAAAAAGTGTGTTTTTAAGAAACAATAACTATCAAAAGATTTACACTTATTTATGTCCAATTTCTAAGAAAAATTACTTTCAATTAAAAAAATTGTATTAAATAATACAAAATAATATATTTACACTTTAAAACCAATTCAAAAGATAATATATCCTTATAAATATATTAGATTAAAAGGCAGCTTTGAATTAAAATACAGTATTTTTCACTATTCATAAAAATGAATTTTATGAGAAAAATACCAAAAATTTACCCAAAGTAAATTATGATCTCCCTATTCTAAAGAATAATTTTATTTTGTCAAATATAACATATAAAAGTGACCAAAACTATATTTAAATTGGGTTCTCCATCAAAAGGTGGTAAATTGACTTTTTACTGAATATTAGAGTATTATTCTTAAAATTAGATTCATTCACATTTTAAGCCTCTTAATTTTATTGGATAAATGTAAAAACATTTAACAAACATATATAATAATATTTTAGTTAGTTATATTCATTCCATCCAATAAAACAGCTATGTGTTATCTACCATTTACAATAATAATAATATTATGTTATTTTTTAGTATAACTCAACGTTGTGTATAACATGAGATTTCAAAGAAACCTGTTGTTGTGTATCAGGTACTCTATCAAACATATCATCCATTTTAAATTAAAATTAATAATTAATTAACAAATATTAATAAATATGAAAATTTTATATTCTTTATTTACCTAGGATGTTACATTAATCCATCCTTCAACCATTGATGGGTTAGAAGATCCATTGAAATTATGAGGGTGTTGTCTCATAAAATGTCTAACTATTGTCATGTTCTATTATTTTACCTATGGTTTTTATCATTCATGTATACCACTACAATTTATTTTATGTGTTATCTGATCCATTACTGTCACAAACTGCTCGGTTCCATTCCCTAACATTCCAGGATGTAGATTCGAAAGGATATCATTCCATTGGTGCCTCTCCTCTTCAGCTTCTCTATTTCTTTAGTGTAAAACCATTCTGAACAAACATATCATAGTCAAAGAAACATGTTAATATTTAAATTCTATAACATTTAAAATTTATCATTGAATAAAAATCATTTATGGTATTCTATTAACATCACCCTAACCCCTAAAGTTATCAAAACCATCCTCTAATACCAATTATAAGAAGATGGCCTTATTACATTACATAATCATGAATTTAGTCAAGAAATCACTTCCTTTAACATTGAGTATATTTTCTAGTTTATAGATTTAGAGAATTGTTGCATAATACATTCATAACATTACACATTATTACAGAGTGGACACCATAAAAACAATATTCATTTCTTCCAAAATATAAAACTTTTAAAATAAAACATGATTTATTTAACATTTTATTAAATATTTAACATGGCTTACTAATTTGTCTTACACATCCATATAACCTATGAAAATAATTTAAAAACATGGGATGAGCACAAAAATCTCAATAAGGGACATAAAAACAATGAAAGAACACATTAGTCTATGAATACTTGTAACGTATGAAATCATTCTCAAAAGACATACTTGTCACCCATATATAATAACTTTGTGAAACATGATATTTCCAAAAGATCTCCAAAAACATAATAACATAAATATAACCATAATGGTATCTAGTGTAATTACTTATATAATCTTGTAACCCTCTCGAAAACTTTATAATTTGTAACCCCCACGGCTACATTACAATTTGTGTAACCATTGCAGTTACACTTGGAGTAACCATACGGATAACCTCCAACATACACATACCCAATGCATTTGAGGTAAATATATATACCACCATTCATCCTAAACAATTCACAAGAACCAAAACATAATCATACTACAATAATAATTTCATAAAAACATTACTTTTGAATTTTGTAAAATAGAATTTTAAAAGAGGATTATAAAAGAAAATCCTCATACAAATATCATATAATTCTAGTGTGGATTAATAGAGTGGATTTAATATTTATATAAACTATAAATACAAATAATTAAACATAATATAAACAAATTTTATCACAAATACAATTTTAATACCACATAAATAATGAAGTTGAAGGTTAACCCAAAGAATTGAAATTGGGTTATGAAATCCCTTACCTCGGGTTTTTATTCCTTCAAACTTGTTTTAAACCACCTGTATAATGGTTAAAAGTGTGTTATTAATATATTAAAAAAACATATACATGTTTATAATACCTTATATTATCATTTAATAACCTCATTTCTCCCTTTAATTGTAATTATTTTGTTCCTTATATTGTTTTCGGTGCGTTATTTACATGATTTCCATGATCGGTTCTTGATGGTTATTCTTGTCGATTGGAAGGGAAACTATTGAATTGGAATGGATTGGTATTTAAATGCTTCTAGAACCATAAATTAAACCTTTTATAAATTTTAATTTTTATATGAGGGTGATTCATAAGTTAAAGCATTATTGATATTCGTTTAAGTCATTGTGGCGATTCTACGATCGTAAAGAACTCATTTTGTTTTATAAGTTAATAATATGTGTAGAAAATAATTCTAGAACTTTATATTAGTTATAATATATAAATTATAATCTTGTTCAACCATAAAAATGGTTTCATGGCCTCTCTTTAATTAAGTAAAAGAAATCGAAATCACATCGTCCATGATGTTTGTAAATTGACACATCACAGAAAATGTTTTAATTTTTTGAATATGTGGAAGAGTAAAATGGATATAATGGTGAGTCTTCTATAAACATGATGAAATCCATAATATGTAATATATGTAATCATTAATTAATCTTGGATAATGGGAGGTGAGGAAAGAAAAAGAAAATAAAATAATCTCAAAATAAAAGAAGTTGTGAAATCCCGTATGAGAATTTAGATGCCTAACAACATCACTTAAAAATACATAAAACATTTTGATTAGAGAAAAGGGGTTTCTAATATTTATTACATAATATGGGAACATATCCCAACATAATCCAATGTAAATTAAAAACAGTAACAGAAAATGAAAACATGAAAAAAAAGGGTGGTGGATTCCATTACATTGTAGAGTAACTCCTAAAACTTGAAGGTTGAGACCTTGGGGGCATGAGGAAACCTTGGGAACAATATTATAGAGGTATGAAAACCATATATTTGTTTAGGAGGAATTTTTAATGAATTTAATGATGGAATGGGTTGATATTTTTAGCAAAAGTGAGAGAATATTTTATTAATTTCCAAGGGACACCTCATTAGTGGTATTTGAAAAACCATGGGCTTGCCAATAGTATTAGCCACAGGAGACACCTCATAACATTTTTTACTATACACAATTCAACCATAATTATTACAATATTATTACATCATTAATGATGTCATTAAACACATCAAAACTCAAACTGTATTATTACTATTCACAAAAAAAAATCAATCGTTTCCAAAAAATACGAAAAATTCAACCTAACCATTTTTTTATATGTAAAATTTAGATATTAACTCTATTTTTTTGAAAATAATTTTCTAAATATTATTAATTTAATTTTTAAATAAAATCATAATTTATTCAAAAATAATAGTTTTAAATCAATAACTCTTTTTTAGCACCTTGAAAAATTATTCGACATCTCATTATCTTATATCCTTAATAAAATAAAATAATAATATGATTTACTATTCATAAGGGTAATACTACTATTCATATTACTATTCATAAAGGTATGTTACTATTCACTGAAAAAATAAGTTGGTTCTTTCAAACTCGAAATAACTTACTGATCAAAATTGTAGATGATCGTTTCATGAAATTCAAAACATAAAAGTGGAAAATTATGTTTAAATTCTAGTTATAAATATCTACTTAAAACAATGTTTCATTCATTTCACTTTATTTTTAGGAAACTGTGGGGTGTTAGGCAATCTATGCCCAATATAGCATCAAACTCCACTAAAGTAAGTAGGACCTGATTTTCTTGGGGGTTCAATCCAAAAACATTAACCGAGGTGGTGTTATATACATTGTATGTTATAATTTTCCCACTTTATGTTCTCACATATAACTCAACCTCCATATTTTGTGGTGGTTTTTGAATAGTTCTACTAAAATTAAAAGATACGAAGGAATGCATAGAAATAGAATAAAATGTTACATCCTCTATTCTTAAATTAATAACCAGCATACTTATCACCACATCATTTTCATAATTCACCTTAATAGTATTGATAACATAATATTTTCGTTTCTCTTTGGTCTTTGGTGATTGATGATGTTAATTACCCTCACAAAGTCTAGGTTTAGTGCACTGGATTTTATAGTTCCTCTACTCCTTAAAGTTGAAGCATTGAACCATGGGTGTTTCTCTTCTTTCCTCCATAATGTTGGTCAAGTTCTTTATGAATCTCTAGAATTCATGATCTTGTAGGCCTTCTCTTACACACTTTAAGCATTTCCCCATCCCTTTTAAGAAATTATTGTGATGTTTATTCCCACATTTTTTAAATGTGAGTTGTTGATTTTTCATTACACCTTTTTCATTATACACTCTAGATTGAAATTCCATCTTTCATTTCTTATCACCATAACCATGGGATCACTCTCCAAACTCTATATCCACTTTGAGAGCACATAGAAAAAATTCTTTATAGTACCAAAAGTATCAAATTGGTATATACTTTAAAAGGTGTGGTTTTAAACCAATAACGAATCTATCTATTTTTCTATCATTATTGATAACAAAACCTCAAGCGTGCCTTTCAATACTTAAGAAATTTTCTTTTTTAGTCATGATAGATTCACATTACTTTTGAATCATCTCTATAACTATCTCCCGATATTTGTATGAAGAGTTTGACAAAATACTTGTTATAAAAAAAATTCATAAAGTCCCCCCACTATATCTCTTTAATTTTTTCCTTTAGTATGGTGTTCTTAATCAACACCCACTATTTATCATCCTCTAAAAAGAACTGATAAACCTCCAGAGTCACCTTCTCTATACCATGACATTGAATCATAGAAAATATATTCTCCATTGATTTTACCCACTATTATGTGGCTAGTGAATCATAAGATCCATTAAATGTTGATGGTTGTTGACACATAAAACGCTCAATATACAGTTGCTCTCTATTAGGTGTAGGATAAAATTCCACATTATTCATGTTATTGTTCTTAGCCTGAGACAACTAGGTATGAGTTTCCATGAAATTTTGAACTCCACCTCCCAAGGCATTGGGGATGTCGTTCGGGCATTCACTTCATTGACCCTCACACAGATTTTTGGGTACTTACATATAATTAGTGTCAAACTGTGGGTTTTCATAAATATTATCTAATAATAATTATGAAATTAACTAAAATATGCTATGATACAAACTATAGTGACCCTACATTTACTTACATGACTATTACATCAATTAAAGATAAACAACATAAAAGTGTTACAAAACCAGGATCCAAAGGTTTAATGTATTTGGAAAATTATGACCATACATAAATTTTACATAATAAAGCATAAACATTAAATTAATTACTTATTATCTAGATTATTAGTGGCCCTCATTTTCTCCATAGTACATTTAATCACCTGAGGTTATAAAACAAAAAAAAGGTGAGCTAAAAGCCCAATAACAGGATAAAGAAAGATATGAACCATTATAACATGGGAGAGAATAATAATCATTATCATAACATAATCATAGGTTCATCATCATAATAATTAGAGGAATTATTAGATAAATAATTGAAATTTTGAATTCATAAAAATTAAACATCATGTCTTAGTGGTAAAATACCACATATAGTTGTGAACAAATCTGGCATCATTTTCAGCATAACATATATATGCATAATCATAAAATATTCATCATTGTGAAAAAAATATAGCATCATGTTCAAAAATATTTCACATTATCTCCTGATATAAATCCCATTAAAAAATTAATTGGAGCATCATATAATTTTGGTTGCACTATTCACATCATAACATTAATACAATCACACATGCCACGTGGAACATATAACAATCTAAGTCATAAAATAACCCATTGAAAGGAAATGGGTTTCATGGGAATTCAATAAATCATTAATACATGAATTAAATTCTGGGTTCCCAAATGAAAAAAAAAATTAATAACATACTTGGTATAATAATCATCAATCTTGAGTGAAGAAGAAACAATCTCAAGAGGGGTCAAATTATGTTTTTGAACGAAGAGTTCTTTTGTAAAATCATTTTATTCGTCATAAAACTAGATTATAAACATTTATATCTTGGAAAATAAAAATTAAGACCAATTAAATTATATTAGAGGAATATTAAAGGAACTTACGTGATGAAATTTTTCATGAAAGTGTAATAGCTGAAAAAAATGAAATTAGATTTGGGAATCCCCTTACCTTATGTATGCATGCTTTATTTACTTTAATATCCTAGATAATTAAATTAGAATCATTACATAATAAATTTAGAACCTATTATATATGAATATGATTCATTATAATTTTATTAATTTTTTTCATGCCCATTATGATTATTTATAGAGTTTAGTTTTATCATTTTGGAGTGTTTATTTTCTTCGTTTGTTAGGATTGATTAACCTGTATATATGTATGGAACATAATGTAAAATGTGAATAATTGTCCAGAGTTAAAATTATATGTTATTAATAAACATACATAATTTTAAATGGTCTATTATATTATTATTATTTTTTATATGAGGATAATTCATTAGATAAAACCTTAATGATAATCATTTAGATTAATTTTACTATTTTTCGATCATCGTGAACTAGTTTTGTTTTATTATTTAATATTATGTTTATATGATAGTTTCGTAACATAACAAGGTTTTAATATAAATTTTACAATATTTTTCAAAAATTATAATGGTTTTATGACCATCCATTAAGGAAATACTATAAAATGAAAACCCATCATCCATGATGGCGGTAAATAGACACATCATGGAAAATGTTAACATTTTTAAAATAAAAGGGAGAGGAGAAGTGGGTTGATGATGAATTATTCCATTATAATAATAAAATAAAATTATATATAAGATAATTAATTTATCATTCCACATGGATAAAGTAAATTTATGAGATAATAAGAAAAGAAAATAAATTTAGATGAAATTAAAAGAAAAATAAAAAGGATTTTACTTCTTGAATTCTTCTCCTTGAGAAACTCCTTATAGAAATTAGATTTGGACTTTAGTTGAGACCAAAGGATCTTGGACATGGGTTAGAGGCTTGGGAAGAGAATTGAGAAAAAAAATACAATATTATAATCTTGAAAGTTGTGATGAGAAGAGGTGGTGAGGGGTGGTATTTATTGGGGAGGAGGGGTGTGTTTTTTGATTATTTTATTCACTATTTTTTTCTTATTTTGGCTCAAGAATATCAATAGTTTTAACCATATAACTAAATATTATAAATTATTTATTATAATTTTATATTAGGGATTTTTATCACCCATACATAATCTATGACTCAATAATTCTTGTTTCTGTTAAATACTGTAAATTGTCATATTTCACTATTCACCAAAAAATCAACCCTTTTAGAAAAAACCAAAAAATTCACCATAACCATTTTTTGACGAGTAGAATTTAAAAATGAACTAAATTTAATTAAAATAATTTTATATATATGAGAAATTTTTTTTTAATTAAAATCACAATTTATTAAAAAAATATTGATTTTAAGATTATAAATGATTTTATGACACTTTGAAAAATTAATTATGGTCTTATAAAATTATCTTATAATCACAAGATAACAAAATATTAATTTATGAATCTATTTTATAAAAATATATTTTCTTTTAAATAATTATATTAGTTATAAAACTATAAATAAACATTTAAGTTTTACAAAAATACCAACACTTAATTTATAAATTTTAAAATATTTATTTACTCATAATATGATATAATTATATCATATTTTAATTTATAAGATGACTAAATTTTATTTATACATTAATAAATTATGTTACTATTCTATTTTCTAGATTACTATTCTTAATGGTCGCTTTAGTATTCTAAGGGTCAAGTTATTATTCCATCGATATAGGTTCCTTAATTTTTATGTATATAACTCATTTCATTATTCATTTATGAGAATGATGTTTTTATTGGGATATCTATTCTATGTATGTGTTTTATACTATATATCATAATTATAATAAGGTAAACTATTTAATTGATAAAAGTTATGGTTATTACAGTTTAGATATTCCTAGATAGATTAGTTATTGGAATATAAGATTGTTGAGAGTATCGTAAATGTAATTTAAAGGATATGTTTCATGATATTTATATAGATGTATTAAGGTCATGAATTACATAGTCACATGCATATATAGATTGAAAATAATCTTTTTAGTTTTCATAGACTCCAAAAAAATCTCATATTCTTCTTCTAAATTTTTTTGAGTGGACCCTAAACAAGGAGGGTTTATGTTGGTGAGAAATTATAGGGTAAAGGAATGATAAAATCATATAATATCAATCTATACTTGGTAGTGAATTCATCATTGAGGTTGTAACTTTGGTAGAGAAGGTGTACTAGTTATATTTCATAGGTAGTATAAAAAAGTTTAATGAATTGTAGGGATTATACATACTCATATTGTGGATGATATCATAATTATTTGTTCATCTAAACATTCTTCATTAACTAAGAGTTCCATGAATGGCTTAAATGTATCACCCAACACCATGTTTGAATCTAATGGGAAGGAAAACAATGGTTCATGATGGTCAAATTGATATATCCTATAAGTAATAATAAAAATTATGAAGGAACATGCTCATTAGGGACCTAGAGAACTTTTTGGACTCTTATTTTTTAATGAACATTCTCATTAGTTGACTGATTTTCCCAAGGTTTTTTATTATGGAGGCATGATACCCTCCACCAAATCCTCACCAGTTTTAATTTTGGATATATTGGGAATTATATGAATGTCTAGTTTACTATTTATCCTTTTTAGATTCATATATGTTCCCTATCCATATGATCACATACACCACTTGAATCCATTATTCAAGAATAGAGAGTAGTGTCATGGGGTTAAACCCAAAAAATGCTAGAAATGACCTAAACATATAGAGTAACTCTAGAGTATAATGCATCCTTATATAAAAGAGGATCCCCTCTGTGGTTGGTGCGGTCACTAGTGGGTCGGATAGTCAAACCACAGATCATTGTTTATTAATGAGGTCTTGATCACACTATATTGTAAATGTTCCCTTGAAATGTGTTTGAGGTTGGGGGAATATGTCAATGGTTTCAAGGGAAACATGATATATAATGGAGTATCCTTTAGATTAGGATATATATTTTATCCCTAAAATTAGTTCCCAATATTTGGTACTAGGTCATGAAAATTATGAGGAGGATTATCCCATTTAGTGGACCGTTGAGAGGATCTACAATAAAAACAATGTCTCTTGGTGGAAACCTCTTTAGAGAATCCTAAGTTGAAGCTGGGGGTACAAAACCATCGATTTCCTCTACCTCCGTTCTATTGAGAAGGTTATACTAATGATTTTTTCAGGATAATATTTTGAAATATTTTACACATTAATGGGGGTATTACCCATTCAGAGACATTTATTGGTCGGAGAAACTTTTTCCTATCATTTCATCAAGGTACTTATGTTCCTCCCACAATTCTATAATTATTATCTATTATTAAATGATATATATAAGGTATTTTATGTCCTATATCTTTATTATTATCATCAAATTTAATGGAAAATGGAAACTCATATCAGTGGGATAGTTGTTCATTGTTTTTTGGGTGAAATTTGGTTATATTTTTGTGTATAGAATTCCGTATAGATCAAATAAATTATTGAAACACTCCAATACCCCATGTGTAATATTGGATGTATCATGTCACTTTGAATTTCTTTTATTTTGAATTCTATATGATAGTTTAGAAACAATAGTAACTATGTTTCTGATTATAGTAATTCCTATAGTAACTTCCATTACTCATTATCTTACTGATAATAGAGAATGGATTGGTATATAGGTAATAATACATTTATCTTTAATTTCATCAGAGATAATTATAATGGGATTTTAAGGATTTTATTTTTTTATTCTAGCATTTCATATGTTTTCAACCTATCATTAATGGGGTCTTGTGGTTAGAACCATGATCATAAATATAGGATATGAATTTTTCAATTACCCCATTTTGGATTGTATATTTAAAAGTTTTTAAATCCATAATAAATTTATTTTAGTTCTTAAAATCAAGATAAAACATCTATTTTCATGTAGGAGTTGATTAATTAATTAACTTATTACCATATGAGGTTAGAACTCAGTAGTTTAGAAGATAATGTTATCAATCTTGTTAGGAATCTTAGAAACTATTTATTATAATTCAAGTTAGATTATGAATGAATCATATAAACTTAATAGAAGGTATTTATGGTAAATTATAAAGGGAATTAAAGGATCATTTAAAATGGTTTATCATTCTCAAATCATGAGATAACATGTTCTCATCAATCAATTTATCATATACACATCACATAAGTAAATCAAGTCTCATCACCTAAGTAAACATGTAATCATCATATATGGATTCCCTTTTTAATCACATGATGAAAATTATATCCATAAAATAAGGAATATTATGCACATCACATATGGACAAAAAATTTATTTACACATGGAAACTTAGTTTTGTCACTTGTATATTACTTGTCTCTTCACTAATGCCAAAAAATGCCTATAATGTAAGTAATCCTACGATAATCGCATGAGGATACCAATGATCATAACAAAATATTCCTATAGTAATTATTTTGTAAATATGGGGGGAGGTTCTGATGCTTCAAGATAGTAGAGTATCCCTACTACCTCCCTACTAGATACCTCATTCTTATAAATGTATAGAATGATCATCAAGGGTCTTCACATAAGGGAGATAATACAATCATCAAATTGGACACCACATTCTCATAACATGTGTTAAGAGTATACTTATGCTCATTACATAAGGAAGGACACATTATTTAGATCAAATTAGGATGTGGAAAACACTCATCCCTAGAAACATAAGGTAATTCTCATGATCTATTACTATTGTGGATGATTCATGACTGTGAACTATCATGTAAATTGATTAGGATTATGAGGAAGAACACATCATTAGGTAGATTGGATGGTGATGTTGTTTTGAATGGTTTTTCATCAAAATTACATCACATACAAAACCATTTTTTGTTCACAAGTTCTTTATAATGTTCACCATATAGGTAAGTTCTAATTAATTGAGTGTTCATACTAAACCTCAATAAGGGAATACTTTATATCCTAAAAGAACTTGAATCAACACCCACAGAGTTTAAGGTTCCCAGTTTTAGTTCCTGAAAAAAGTCTAGTCTATAATATTTGGGGGTATTTCTTAAGGAATCATGTATCATAAAAATGGGTGAAATTGTTTTATTTAATGGGATATATGGAATAATATTCTTGGGGAAATCAACTAAATATTGAGAGTAATGAGGTTATACAATCAATAAGTGAGTGATTGTATATTACACATTATCAAAGTTTTGAGATGTACATGGGAGAATAAATGATATTTTTGGGGAATACACATGAGAATTATATTCCATTCATAGTGACATAAGTTGATTCAAACAAAGGATTATGCCTATGAGAAAAATGTAGGTAAGTGGTCTAACCCATTACTAATGAAAAAAAGATAGTCACGAGAGACCAAAATTATTTCCATTCATATATAATTTTAATGACTTAATTCATATTATGGATATGGGAGTTACTTAAGTCATCTACATTTGATAAAATTTGTTTAGAATAAATAGACGCAATTTGATGATTTACATACCTAATTTCATGCATGATTCAAGGTTGTATATAGCATGGGGTTCACTGAAGTGTTATGAAATATGTGAAGAAGAATCCTTCATGGAGGTTGTCCTTTGAGAATATATCAAGCATAATACAAAACAATTATTTAACTACATAAGGTATTTTTTATTAAAATCCTTCTTGTGATTATCCATGAAGTTTTTTTATAAGAAAATTGTGTTAAAATGTAATTATTGTGTGAGTTTAGAGCATGGAATTTTCTAAAATTAGCTATCAATTTATTTAGACCATACAATGGAGTGTTGATGATTTTTTTTGTTGTTTATCACATGTGAATGGTGATATCACAAATGTATGTAGTGTTCATGAAACATCAAACTTTCACAACTATGTGAATTTTTATTCGTACATTATAGGTTTCAAATGAGAGAAATAGTGCATGAGGGCTGAATCATGCTACTTGTCATGTGCAACATCTCATTTTATGTAATTCCACATGTTGATTTACATTAGATTCTATAACATTTTTACAAAAATATTCTATATTATGTATTTTATCCCATATCAATCTTTTTTTTATATATGATCCTTAATAATATATATGTAGTCCTATAATAGAATGAGATCCCTAATTTAAATTAATTGACATATTTTATTTTAAATAAAATTCATTGTGTATATATTTGTACCATAATAAGACCTTGTTCATGAAAACATACAAACCAAATGTATTTTATCTCAATTATATTCATTTTTTTAATTGATGTTTTCTTTAGATATGTAACCCGCATATTGGTAATGAATCGTCATTCAATTATAATAAGACATAATTTTTGTTATATTATTAAATGTTTTCATGAATTATTTCATATTAATATAGATCTTTAGTGACTTTTGACACATAGTGACACTAAAATGAACATTATACCAAAGATTGGGTTCTTGTTGTTTACCACCATGTATGACCACCATTTTCCTATGATCAATACACAAACCACCAATTTCATATTTCTTATAGAATGTTTTTTATAGAAAATCATCCATATCTATGATTTGATTATTGTTGTTGACATTTATATTTTACATATGATATAAAATCCATCTTATCAATTCCATTTTATGTGTTATGAGAGTTTATTGATATTCAATCATTAAATATAGACCAATGATTTATCCATCAAACTCATCAACTCACTTCACTAAATCGTTAACAATTCTAGTGGAGAAATAAATATTCTAGTCCTTCTCTAGAATGTTTAATTTAATCTCAACCACAATCTCTGATATTTCAAGATTTATATATATGATCCTCTCAATTTCATCATTCAACATGTATATCCCCATTCCCATTTTATTTTATTTTCACTCAAAAAATCTATTTCATCATGAGTATATTCCAAATATACATTGTGTTTTTCACTTCCCTAATACATAAATTATCTATTTTTTCAATTAATATCCCTTTTTTATTCCTATTACAGTCATAAGAACAACAAAATTGAGTTCACTATAGTACATAATTTATTTCACTCATGTTTCTTATAATATAACATACTCTTATGAAATAATTTTATCCATTATGATGAATTTTTAATTTTATATTATCTTGAATTTAACATAAATTGATGATTTATTCAGGGGTAAATCGACTTATTAAATATCTGGATATTTCTTAGGATATATTTTGTTGATACTCCTAGCATCTAAACATTAAAATCACATTTATTTATAAAACTAATATTATATTTCCACATTTTAGTACTTATAAGATAAATGTTAGAACATCATCAATAACCTCTTAATTCATATCAACCTCCATGGAATGTTTCATTATTTATTTTAATGGCTCTTAATGATAGTTATACTTTTTTACATAGATTAATATCATTGTTTTTTGTCTCTTATGAAATGGGTGTTCTTTGTATACTATTCATTGTATCTTCATTAGGATATAAATATTCAAACTCAAATATCATTACCTTGAAACATGGTAAAAATATTATGAACATTAAATTTTTAATTTTGAAATCAACATTGGTTTATTAATTTTTAAACAAATTTACTTCAATTAGCTTACCCGAATCACTGAATGAACTAATGGATTTATCCTTATTCATACTTATGTCATCTAATTTATCTAAAAAATAAAATTTATCATGCCATACATTGGATCATTCTTTATATATAAATTATAAAATCCTCAACATTCCATGTATTTATTTTCATGAAATAACCTTTTTATAGATTTGGTTGGATAAATATACTTTACCACATTTATTCCATTTACATCATTATTTATTTTAATAGGATGACTTTTTACTAACTCTCTAGTCCCTTAGTTGAATATATTTACATGTATGATAGTTATAAATATATTTGTACAAAATTATAATATGTAGAGTTTAATTGAGTTCATTTATAGTTAAATTTCGTCACTATAAGTGATTAAAATGCATTTTTAATTGATGAAATCATCTATATAATCCTTCAGTGATTAGTTAAAAAAATTAATATTTATATTATAAATCTGGTTATTTATATTATCATTCACTTAGAGGGTTTGGGAAAAAAATTTCTATATAAGAAACATCCATTCAATGATTATGTACAAGGATTATTTAGAACACTCCATCCATCACAAACAATTAATATAGATGAAAACAAGAATGTAATAAATGTCATAAAAATATATATTGTTTCACCCATAATTTGATACAATCATGGAAAATAAAATGAATTTTTGATGATGCACAAAATACAATAAGGGTTGTAATTGTCCTAATTTTGAGATCCCATAAAAACCCTAAAGGATGAAAACCTCATTCTAACCCTATATGTTTGCGTCCCCAAAAATACATTGAGAACCAATTTCCCTCACCCTAAAAAAGAAAAAATTATTCTTCCATGAGAAATATAGATCCTATAAGAACCATAAACTTTAATTAATAAAATATTAGTGTATAGATATTATACATATTTATCAATTTTTTTTAAAAAAATATTATCCCATGTTAATACTCCTTGAAACCCATAGATTTTTTAAAAATAACGTCGTCAATTTCTCTTTATCTCTTCCTAGATACTTTCTTTAAAATATTATAAATTATTTTCTATAAATTATCATCATGACTATCCATTTATAATCAATGTGGTGTCTCTTATATTCCATTATTTATCTTCCATTTTAATCTATTTATCTTCCATGAACAGCTCTAAATAAATTAATATAACTTGAAAATAATGTTTCAATAAAATAAATTTATATTTTTAGTTTCAATATAACATATATGTTTCACACATTCATTATTAAAATATGGGCATGAATAATTTAATATATTCTTCTATAAATTATAATTCATGTATCATTAAGACACCCAATTTATCTCTCCACTTCTGTATCATTTACAATTAATCTAGAAAAATATTATCATTTCATGGTAACATATTCCAAATATAATAAAAAACTCTTAGATAACTCTTCTAAGAATTTTTAAATAGGATTTTTAATATGATGAACTCTCTGTATTAATAATACCCATAGAATAATTGGGCATTCTTATTGTATGAAAATAATATATTAATGATTTTATTTCCCAAAACATTTCTGAACAAATACTTTAGAATACAAATCTTTCTTATGTACCATATGTAGCTTTCATTTATAACCAACTAGTCTCGTAGGTAATTATTATATACCTATATAATTAATCATATATATATAAATCTCAAAAAATATAATCTTATTCATCTATTTTATATCTATTTTATTCATTTATTAACATTTTTATAGAATTTAATTCATATATATGTATTAATATTTCAGAGTTAGTATAACATGAAAAAAAATACTTTATCAAATTTAACAATAAATTTTTTTAGATAACAAATAAAATACTCCAAAAAAATTTAGTATATATTTCAAAAAAAAATCATTCTATAAAACATCATAGAGGATTCAAAACTCATGTATTTCAATAAAAATATATGAAAATGAATCCAAGGATATTTTTAAAAATCATTAATGTTATTGATATCTTATTTCAAGTCGATATATATATATATATATGAATGGTTTGATTATCATATATTAGATTATTATATGATGTAATTTAAAGTTTATTTAATTTTTCGATATTTTTATCTGTATTTTAATTCTCTATAATGAATTATGTTTTCATTAAATTAAATTATTTTTTTATGTGTTCCTTGTATTACATTTTTAATTTTTCTTGACCTCCTCTGACTCAACAAAATATAATATTCCTTTTTAAATATGAATTTTTCATCTATATTAATGACCCTTAGTCCTTAGAACTCCTTCTATTAAATTTTATCTCTCATGTTTCTTCATGATAAAAACAATTGATTTTTTATGACATACTAATAGGTTTTTTTATTTTTATAATCCATTATTAATATTAAATATTATATTCATAATGATACATTGATTTATGAACTTTTTTATCTAAAATACTGTGTATATAATTTTTTAATGTCTCCCAAAACTAATATAGTATAGGTTATTAATGACTTCAATTTTATTGCTATAGACTTATTTCTCTATAATATATCTACAATTTTAATTCTAAAAATGAAGTTAATTTTCTATTATTATAGACAGTTTAAATACATATATATCAATTAATTATTTCAATAAATTATTAAAAATAAAGATCCTATATTTTCGGGTGAATCCATTTTCTCCACACATTTTATCACATAATAAATTTCTACTAGAATTTATTCATTACCATATGATTTTTAAAATGTTACCGAGTTGTATTGTCACAAAACAATACAAATTTGAAATAATAATTTTAAATATTATGAAAGTTATTATCTTCTTTAAATGTTTTCATTTTTAAGAATCTATAAATTGTTTTTAATATTATATTATATCATTAAAAATTACATTACACATAATTATAACTTGAAACAACATATAATATACCTTAAATCATATATATTTAAATCCAAATGAAAATGATTAACACTGAATCGGGATGGTAAAAAACTACTTCATATATAATTTGAATCCAAATGATTATTCAATGCACTTAATTTCCATATTTAGGAGTGAGGAAATTATTATAATTAAATTAATTAGAACCATCACATATAGGAATAAATTCAAGTACATTGTTAAAAAAATTATAAAAAAGTGTTATAGTGTTCAAACTTTGGTGATGGTGAACTAAGAGGAAGTGATTATGGAGAAATAGAGTGAGTTAAAAAAGTGTGGGATGAACAATTTACTATCAAAATTTGTGTATTTGGAATTACTATTAGGACCAAAACCTCTGACACTAATGACACTTTGAATAATAAAAAAAGGAAACCAAATAATATAGGTAGATCACAATTATTGAGGCTATAGTAATCACCTTTGAGTAACAAATTATTGGGAAGTATATGTGAAGAATAGTTTGAAATGATATTTCTATTTATGAAGGGTAAATTAAAAATCAAAATATGCCTTATTATATCATATTTAAATGTGTTGGAAAAAATAATAAATATAGAATCGCCTAACTTCTAGGAAATGATAATAAATACATGTCTTATACAACAATGAATAAATTTTCATAATAATTATTATTTTCATTTATCTATTGTTAGTCATAAATATACCTTGAGTATGTGAGAATGATTTTGATGAAAAATCTATAGGTTTATAATGGATAAAGATTATATCGATAGGATCAATTCAAATCTAAAAGTGTTTTCCACCAATAGTTGTAGAATAGTATTCCAATGATGCTTATTCTAAATATCATGATTATAGACCCTCATAGGTATTAACACAACTATTATTTTATAAATGAAGTTAAAAAATGAAGAATTGTATATCCCAGATAGGGATGCATTGAAAACTACTATGAATTGAATCATGTTGTATTTTTTGTGGTTGGAGTTCTAATATGACTGCATTTAAGAATCTATTGATCAATGTAGGTAACAAACCAGATTATTATATATGGAAATTTTTTTCTAAACTATCCTATTTATCATATTTATGAATAAAATTTATTATAATATAGTTTCAATGTGTAAGAAATAACCTAAACTATTTACTTCATAAATTTTTAATTTTTAATTTATAGGATCATTATATCAAAGGTTATTAAAAATATTATAAATTTTACGTGAAAAGTGAAAAATAAAATTAGTATAATATGAAAAGTTTGATCATTTTATTCCCCTAAAAATATCACACTTTTGAATAGAAAAATATATATATATATATACCATTTTTAATCTTTAAAAAATTAGAAATGAAACATTTTGAAACATGTTGGGAATTAAGGTTAATTATGAATAATGTAATTGAAAGGTATTTGTAGGAGTTAATATGAATATTGAAATTATAATATGGTTATTTGAAATAATAATATGACAATTATATATAGAAAACTAATCGTTTGAAAAGAAACATGAATTAGAAATAGAAATATGTCATATAAAAAATATATATCATGTAAAATTAAAGAAAATATATATATTGTAATTCTATAAAATAAATATTATGATTAAAAACACAAATAAATTATTAGCACATTTTATTAAAAATTAAATTTTACTATATTAAAAAACATTTAGTTGGATTGTTAATAATTAAAAATATCTATGTTTGAAAAATATTTTGAAAAAAATATATAAATTTTAGAATTGAGATTCCAAAATTATCAACAGTAATTTTTAAAAAAATAGATAAACCTTATTTTTTGTTTAAAAGTTAAAATACTGTTTATACATAAATGATTTATTTTAAATTTCATCATTAAATATGTACTGACTTATATTCAAACCTAGAAAAATAAAATAATCAAAAAAATCTTTAATATGTTATACAATTTAGTAAATTATAATTCTAAGCTGAAATTTTTTATTCAAAATCCAAAAATATAAATTACTTCTTTAAAAAATAATTTTCCATTATTCCTATTTTTTTAATAAACTATTGGATTCAGTTTATAAAGGTTTTTAATGATTTACTAACATATATTTATGATAAAATATAAATAATAATGTCCAAAATATCACTATGAAAACATTTACCTTTATAATTATATTTTATTAAAAAATATAACTTTAAAATAAATTTTATCCTTATATATAAATACCTCATTTCCCTCTAATTGGAAAAAAATTATAATTTCACATATTAATGATATAAATCTACCCAAATTAACTCATTAAATCCCATTATAATCTTTCAGGATTTTCTATATTCATTGATTTATAAACTTTTAAATATATATTAATCATTTAAAATTAAAAAAAACTAAGAAATTGGTAGGATTACTTTATGTTTTCCTTTAATTTTCCATTTATTTACTTCCATGAATCTAGTATTATCTACCCCAATAATCCTAAAATTAATTATATATTTTATTATAATTATATAATTTTTTAAAAATTATATAACTATTTTATATGAAAAATATATATAAGTTAAACATTTCTCACCTCCTCTTAAGATAATTTCTTATTAACAGTCAGTTAACTACCTATGCAATTATTTTCAATTCTAATCATATCACCATATTTTTTGATTGTTATACTAGTGTAATTAATATTTGGATATATATGTATATATATCTATATTGGTTTCATCTAGAGTCAATTTTATTAATTTTAAATATCAATAAAACTGAAAAATCTTTATCAAAATCAAGATGATATAATTTAAAGAAAATATAATATCAAATTCATTCACCTCTAAAAAAGAGAAATAATACATCAAATTTATTTATTCTAAATCATCATGATTTATAATTTTTATATAATTTACTTCTAGTTTCAAGTTTTAAAAAGCACACTATATTATATAGAGAGATAAATATTTACAAAAAAAGTGGATCTATGGTAAGGGGATTCTAAAACGGAACTCATTCCTTTTTTTATTAAACCTATCTTGATTTGTTTGGATTCGTGTAAAAAATGAAATTTTATGTCACTCTAAATTCCCTTTTTCATATGGTTATTATTTCTTCTATATCATATATATTTTTTCAAAACCACGTTAATGATTTTTCAAAACAAAATATGTTTTGTAAATATCTCATTGATTCCTGTTGAATTGACTCCACTTATCAACATGACCTTTGATCCCCTATATAAACCTTTAATGCCCAATGATATGTTTATACCTTCTTCTATTGGGAGTCACAAATGATATTAATTGATATAATCTTTACAATATCTTTATGTAAAACATTAAACTCTATAGGTTTATTTTCTAACTATAATTATTATATTCTCTATATCTATATAACATAAAAGAGTAATAGAATTTTATGATGTGAATGGTGGTCCTAGAATTATATTTCTCTCCAATGGATTGGTAAATTTCATAAATATCATGGAATTATATGGATTATATTTTTACACGATGATCAATTTTTTTTACACTTAATATTTAATAATTTTTGAATATATGAGATTAATGAATAAGATTGTATCTTTTTCACAACATATGTGTGGTATTTCATCACTATGATCTGGTATTTCACTATTATACATATTCTAAATTCTCTTCCATTTTCTAATGATTCACAATTTATATGATATAATGATGGATTTTATTATTCTCACTCTTGTAATATTGATTCATATATATTATTCACTTCATGGTAATTCTCTTGTTATAATGATTTTAATGCCTTTAATATTTAATGTATATCCTATGGAAAATATATATACTAAAGATAAACTAAGATATTTATTGAGTATTATGGAGATGGAATTCAGTAATGATAATGTTTTATTATCTATAAGTAATGTATGAACATATTTTTTCAATGAATATACAAATTTTGACTAAAAAATGTGTTACTACTATGTTATTAAATAATAAAAAGTTATATTAAATATGTATGAAAAAGTAATATATCTACTTATTTTATTAAAGCATGGTATATAATATTTGGTTTTTAGGACTGTAAAATATTAGTGAAACCCTTATAGATAAATATGCATATAGAAAAAAAATTGGTAATGTATTAAGTTTGTGGGATTCTTAGATTAATTCCATTTTGATATTCAAATAGGTGGATATAAGATCTTTCATATATTTAAAATAGGTGTAATAACAATGAAAATTTTTTTAGGGTATTAAATCTATCATGATCTCATGCGACACATGGGTTCCTAACCATACAAATGGTTAGACACACTAAAGGGGTATTCTTTTGTTGATCACATTATCTTTACAATCCACTTTGAATGGTATATAGCTAATGAAAATTTTCTTTTCAATATAATAAAATATTATAGTATATGATCCTATATATATGATTTAAGAAGTAGTTTAGTAAATTATTACCTTAAATAAACTAAAATATCTCATTGGGGATACTTATTGATTTTATTTTCAAAAGATCAGAAATTATTTAATACCTATTTATTTACTAACATTTTCTTCTGAAAAATTATTTTTTAGAAAGATGTTGAAACTAGGTGAAATATCATCAAAAACATATTCAAGTTATAATATAACAATTATCCTATTGGATATTACAATTCATATGGATATGGAATTTGAATCCTCCTAGTGGTACACACTATGTTGTCTCCGGGTAAAATCAATAACATAAACCATGTTGAATATCCTTCTTTGCCCAAGCATGAGATATTAACCATTAATTCCATCATGAACTATTTACCACTAAAATTTAGTTGATCATCAAATCCATATTTCCTTGTGTGGTGGGTGACCTCAATAGTATGGATAATTTCCATTCGTCATTTTTCTTAAAAATGAAAGGTCACTTTTGTCATTAATTGTTTAGATATAAAAACTTTTCAAAGGTGGAAATTGATCATGAATATATAAATAAAATATGAGTTGTATATGGTTTATTTTAAAGTCATTGAAATTATATTTCATAATAAATATTACACAATTTCTCTTAAAAATATTAATTGTCCATTTTTAGAGATTCGGAAAATTGAGATCATTTGTTTTTAGAAAAATAGAGAAAATTTCACTACACCTATATGGTAGGAAATTCATATTAAAATAATAAATGGTAGAAAATAGATATATTCTTTATTGTTTTAAAACTACATCTTTGATAAAATCTATCCATCTGAGACATCATGAGTTATGAAGAATAGGATCAATTTTTTTATCAAAGATTAGGTTGAATCTAGAGAATGGTCACATGAACATTGTGATATGAAACAAATGATGGATGTTCAAGATGGAGTATTGAATTATTAATGAGGATTAATTATCCATAAAAAAATATTTAAAAGTGTTGGATCTAATTATACTTGAAATTTCATGAATGGAATGAGGAAAATCATTACCTATAGTAGAAAATGGAATCATGTTCATGAATTTAAGAGAGGCATAATGATGTTTTCAAATATGAATGTGGAAAAGGGATGAACACACCAATGAACCACCCATGGTTTAATGATTCAATATTATGGTTAATTTTAACTATACAAGCTAGTACAGCAAACCATGGGTGATCAAGGGGAATCAATTACAATAACTACTAAATCCATGAGATTAATAGAAATCATATGTCACTTCCAATATAGAGGTGGAGAATGAAAATGATTTCATTCAAGGTCAAATTCATATTCACTCAATAATGAATTATTTTTATTTTATTCTAGTGATATTAATTGATTTATATCACACACATTATAGGGTATAATTTTAAACATCACTAATATCATAATGTTGGGTTATCTATGAAAAACATAGTGGTGAAACCATTAAAACCCATTTTTATACACTTCTAGAGTTCATGGTTTTTGGGAAGATCTATATATAAAATAGTTGTATCCTTACTTATGTGAAATTTGGTAATATAACAGGTATGGATTGTCTCTAATTATATATATCCCACATCAGAAGTTAGGAAAAGGAAATATATTTATATATCTTAAACCATCCAATTCCACTATAAAATTTTTTGTAAGATCATGAATCTCATGTAGAAAATACCACAATGGTGTGGTTGTTAATTCCCATTTAATAATAATATATATCTCAAATGGATGATTTAAAGGTAACAATCAACATGAAAGACATGTCCTTTTAGAGGGAATACATTGATGTATTTCTTGAAATGTTTCTTGTACATCAAATATATTTTTAGATAGAGTTATCCATATATAATATACTCAAATCCACTCGTATCTCAATATTCCCCAATATAATATCCCTAAGAGAATTTAATGAGATAAATAAGATCCTATAAGACAATTTGGACAACAGTTTCATACTCCCTTATGAATCTCTATTAAGTGACCCAATTGTCTCTTTGAATATGATAGATGGATCTATGTTGATATTATTGGATTGATTTAATATCAACAATATCGTATTGATGGAAAACTATCCCCTATAATAGATTAATGAATATTTCAATCAATTTTATGGAGATAAATAACTCTAAAATGTAGATCATTACTATATAGATCATTAAATAAAGTTAAAAATAGAATATAACCTAATGAAATTATTCCATATGAGATAGATACATTATGAGTTCATAGTGATTTCATTCATACTTTCTAACTCCCCTATAATATTAATTTAATTTATTAATATATTATTTATATAATTCCATGGAAAATTTTAATAGTTCTTAATGATTCCATTTTCATATACTCTCTGATAATGGAGAAATAATATGTGAATATAATGATGCTGCAAGAAATTTTAAAACATTTTGGATTATAAGGTGAACTATTTTGATGTTTAATAATGTTTTCATAGGTTTTGAGGAAATTATTATTATTTTCGGTGTTTTATGTAGGGGTATATCTTTGGTACTTTCTATAGAAGGCATTTACACCATAAATGTTTGAGTTTCAATATATATCTATCATGGGGGAAAAATTAGTAAAATAATTTATGTTGTCAACATTTTAGGATGTAAAATAGTTTTACATCCTATAAACCAATACTATAATGTAAAATCATTTATCCTGTTTGATTAACCTATGGTGACATGTCATTTTAAAAAAAAAAATTAGATGATTTATGTCATAAAACAGGGGTTTATAGTTTAATCCACACATTCCCAGTTGGTTTTATCTTCCATTCACAAAACTCATATATTCATTCAACATGAAATAATTATCTACCAAACCTAGATCTTATGAATCCAATTTTGTTTTTTTCTAATCCTCTGGGATCCTTTGTTTTTTGATCGACCTCCATGCTTCTTTTTCTACATCTCTCTCAGTGTGATTCCTTTCTGCTACTATATTTCCTTTTGTATTGGTAGAGGTTTTGGGGTGCCTTTATATGATCTGTTCATAACATATTGATTCTTGTCATATTCTTTTAGATATATTGACCAATATACCTCTTGAGACTGACCCTTGAGTTGGTTGTAGTGCATCATGTGAGGTTTACATGTTATGTGTTATATACCCTTCCCTTAGATTATTTTATTTTATGGAATGTGATTCAAATATATGGTAATCAATTATAAAAACACTATTTATTATTCTAAAATTCATCTGGTGTTGTCGGGTCCCATTGTGGGTGATTTTCAATTCGATTTTGAAGTGGGTGGTTATGTCTCTATCCTATGTTATGTGAACCATTGATTTCTATTATTTTTTAAAACGGTTATCTAAATTAAATTGAAGGATTCAAAAAACATTAGGAAATGGTACATTGAAAAAAAAATATTGGATTCCCCTTATTTTGGTGAAAGAATGTAGAATTTTAACGAATTGTGAAATGGATTGAAAAATGGGTTTTAAAATACGTTTTTGATGGAAAAATGATGCTTGAAATTTTATTTTTAAATGTGTGATCCCTTTTAAATAAATTTTTATTTCATAAATGGGAGCCCTAGGTACATAGGTGGGATAAATAGTGTTGTTGATCAACTTTTGATTTTGTTAGGAAGGATCACTTTCAGGGGTTCTATTCATTTACTATATTGAGATGAATTTGGCTCTAGTACTTGACTGGACATTGTTGGAGTGTTCACCTTCAACGGTGTTCCTATTATCCTATGACATTGATGCATGGGTACTTGGGTAATTTGGTGTGCACTAGTGATGATTGATATATGAGTGACCTAAAAAATCTTGACCATGAGATATCCATTGTGTTTGTATCCTTTGTGTATTGGTTTTTTACTGAATTTATTTTATATACCTTTTTTGATAAAATAGAAATGGTTTTTTGGATTTATAATTTGTAACTTAATAAAATATAATTGATTCAAAACTATGGAAAAACGAGAACTGTTAACCATTATTTTGATATAAAACTATTGTACATATAATATTGAAATTTTATTCTATAAAATTGATAATATATAATTGTTGTACATATACATGATACAAAACACCTAATTGGCATCCCTCTGATCTTGTTTAAGTCACACCCTACACTTCATATTGGTAGTGTGTAGACTAGGTATTATATTTTGATTATTGAAAAGGAAATTCACCATAGTGTGTAAGTGAGGTTCAAGTCAAATGGGTATTAATAGCTAGCGGTTTAATGGTGGGGAGTTTCTAAAGTTACCACATGGAGTAGTTATTACTTGTTTGGGTTTTTCTCTTGTTTTTTTGACTCATGAATAGGAGTTCAGTTTATCTTCATTGAGTTATATAGTTACCAATGGCTCTCTTTGAGGATGGTATATATTTATTTTAGTTATCAACATTCGTTCCTTTATGTTATATTTATTTTTTCTATGTCATTTTTTTGGGATGGGTGAAATCATCCCCCTATTTTTGTTGGATGCACCAATTCTAGTTCTTAGCACATGGGGATCGAGAACACCCATTGATTTTATAGAGTTGTATAGGGTACCAATTAGGTGTGTATCCCATGTCGGTTTTTTACATTTTAGTATCAAAGGATGGTTATTCTCAATATTGTGAATTTAGTAGATAGGAGAGAGTACATTCACAACATGAGAGTTAGGTTGTGGTGAATTCATTGCTCGTTCATTCCATGAAGAGACTCAAACTACCATGGGATGATGGTATGTGTGTCTTACATGTTGAGTATTGACCTTGGTCTCATTTTCTTCTTTTGATTATCTAGAATAAACTGAGGTTTCCCTAATATTCTTATTGTTTTATACTATTTTTGATGTATCATAATATGCCTCTGAGATGTCTTTCTTGGGTTCCTCAAGAGGGTACAGTGGGAGATGCTCCACAAGGGAATCCACTTATGGACCAAAATCTTGTAGTGTCTATCATGTGAGTATTTCATTACATAGACCTAAATGTTCCATGAGTTTTAATAATAATTTTCTAGGTGCATCCAATACTATAGAAATATTTATATGAATCATTGTAGTTCTTATACTAGAATCTCCTATCCTTTAAGAGAATGAATTGACCAAAATATGTGGAGAACTTTCTAGACAAGATCAATTAGGTCATTGATTTCATGAATTAAAATTATTTTATTAGGGTGAACTGTGAGACATTCAGACTTAAGGGTATTAAAAAAAGATTTTGGGATTCTATTTTATAAGAAAACCATTATGTGGATTTGGATTAAAGGATTTAAAAACCTTATAATTTCAATAGTTATGTCCATAATCTTTAATAATATTGATGTATCTTGATTTAATCTCTTTGAAAAAGGTATATCATTCATGTCAAATTACACCAATCAGTTCCCATAAATGGTTTGATTTTTTCTATAGGTAGTGACGAAGTACTTGTTGATAGATCAGAAATATTAGTAGAGTTTCATCCAGAAATTTGATCATAATTATATATTCTAATTATGTACACATTTTTAGAGAAATTGAATAAGTATATTATAGAAGATATAGATATAAAATGTAAGATTTTTTATTATACCCTTTCCCATTGACCCAATGGTATCTATAGTGGTTTGGTTTGAAATAATTATAAGTGGAATGATCATCCTATGTGTGGTGGAGGTAGTTCATAGATAAAAGCATCCTCCACCCCATCTATATCATTTATTGATTTGACTCTAACTTTTTATTAGTGTGTAAATTTAGGGAACATATGATGTAATTATCCTACACCAAACAATATTTGTAGTTCTTTTGGCCGTAGAGGCCATCTATAGGGGTTTTTTTATGATATGCCTACACCTCATTATGATCGGTGGTCATCAGTTCCAATGGCTGATGTAGTGTGGTCATATATTTCAATGTCTATAGGGATTCTCGATATGACTTAGTAGTGAATAACCATCATGAAGTGGATGTGTTTCTAGCGGGGGTTAATGCTAGCCTAGTGATGCGTAGGGGTACCATTTTTTTGCATCATTTATAGAAACTAATTTATATTTTTACCACACAATAATTTATATCTTATTGTTTTTTTATATGCATAATCATCCAATGGTCTCATTTCCTTTGTTATTGATCTATAGAAAACTCTTGGAAAGTGGAAGGAAAAATTCATCCCATTTTTTATCTTGTTCTCTATTGATTTCTTACATGGAGTTACACTAGTATTTCCACATTCTCAGTTTAGATCTATTTAATTCCACCATTGGGATGGTTTTTATAGTTTTTTACCATACTGAGATTTATTTTTATCATTGGTGAGTTTTATTCTTTATGGAGGATTTGTTCTCTTGGGTGTTTCATGGGGTGTAGGATCCAGGGTTCATTCATGCAGGACCTTCCTACCCAGATCATAGGAATTTGTTTCTTCCATTAGATTTGAGCCTAATGAATGTTTTTCTATTATGGATCTTCCCATGAATGTTAGGGACTACACTGATGACTTCCTAGATGATTGTTTAGGTCATCCTCTAGGAAGGTAGGTATATATTTCAATTTATTTTTTATTGTGTACTTAACCTATCTCGATTCCCTCTTATCATGTGGCACTAGTAGTGCTGAAATGATCATGATTTAGTTGGATGATATGATATATAATACTTTTTTCCCCTTGTATTTCTCTACAGGAATCCCCTATTCACTTTTCCAATAATGTAGGTTGTTCACATCATTTTTTTTTGGACAATATAAAGTTGAACTAGGTGATGGAAAATAATATGTATTCATTGAAATATGTGTAAGACAGTATGGTCAGTTAAGGGGGGTGAGGTAGTTTTCATAGATCGATCTTTGGTTGAGTTATCATCAAATGAGGGTCAGGGTGTCTAATATACTAAATAAGGATTCGAGGATAAGTTAAAAACATTATGAATATCTTGTGTTGAATTTTTTCTAACTAATTCTCCAATAGTATTTTTGGATTTGATGAACCATATATTCTATAATTATGTCAATAATTTATTCATTATGTTTAATGATAATATATTAGTCTATCTGAAAAGTGAATATGATCATGATCATGATCGGAATATCATTATGGAAATCTTGAGAAACTACCACCTTTATGGGAATCCTTTGACATAGAATTTTTAAATCCATGATTTAATGTTAATTGGACACATAATTTTTGAATGTGGATTATTATTCGATCCTAATAAGGAAGAGGTTGTCTTAGCATGGGAAGTGCCAAAAAATGCCTTTGAGATTTTGATATTTTTTTTGTCTTGGTAGATACGATCGGTGGTTCATCAGGGATTTATTAATGTTTGTATCACCTTGACTGATGTTAATATGAAATAGGTGAAATTATTATGGTATTCAATATTCTAGACTTATTTTATTTAGTTGAAATGATATCTAATGTCTGTACATATTTTGACCTTAAAGGAGCCTATTTAGGAGTATGTGGTATACTATGACTATTCTAGTGCTGGTTAAGGTTGTGTGATTATGTAGGATGCCCACATTATGTCATATCCCTCTCGAAATCTTTATCCACATGGGAACAATTACCCAACTTTTCATTTAGAGTCTTTTCATAGTTATGCATGGGCTTAAGTGTTGGATACACTGTCTTTCTAGGTAGATATTCACTCTATTTTTTGACCATAAGAGTCTAAGTTATATATTATCTCATAAATACATGAATATCATAAATAGATAGTGGTTGGAGTACCTTTATAAATTTGTTTTTGACATCACCTACACCTCGGGGAAGGGAAATGTCATTCTAGATGATCATAGTAGGAATGATCCATCACAGTCTATATTATAATTTATGGAAGAGTGGATTCTTATAGGGAACTTCACTTAGTTTCATCTAGATTATTAGGGGGTCAATTCAAGTATGTCTATGACTACTATTTAAATGTCATTATCTCTTTTAGAGTATATTATGTTTGGTCAATAGAAAGATAATTAATTTAGAGTAATCATAGAAACCCTTTATGGTGGAGATATATATACTGGTTGGAATATCCCTTCTTTTGTTATTGTTAATAGTGGGGATCATTTTTTTCATTCTAGATTCAATGGGGAGTTCATTTTAGTTTTGTAGTCATATTTTTTTGGGTCATTCATATGGTTACAATGAATATTTATTCTAACATATGGTTACATTTCTAGTGGTCATCTTTGTTGTCTGTCTTTGATAATGTTGTATCCTATTATTACCCATAGAAATAGGTAAAGGCAGATCATATGAAACTTTTTGTTTTCTACAACCACATCCAATGCCTTTTTAATGGGGAATTGATTTTATAGACGTTTCTATTGGATTTTCACATACTCATCAAGGGAAGAATTATATCTATGTGGTGAGTGATTAGTTGGTGAAATCAAAAAAAATATTCCAATCATGGAAACTCTATGACTAATGATTTTCGTATGTTATATATGCAGGATATCCTTAGGATACATAGGTTTCTATTTTCTATCATTGTTAATATGGATCCCTATTTTATTTTATGATTCTATACATGTATATAGAAGGTAATGTGGAATCATGTTAGGTTGGGTACATCTTGACATCCATAGAGAGATAATCAAATAGAGTATTCTATTAAGATGTTATAGGATATTCTCAATTCTTGTTTCTAGGATTTTAGTGGATAATGGGATATCCATATCAGACTAATTGAGTTTATTTATAACAATAGTGATATGTTTTTTATTATAATGGTTCCCTTATGTTCATTATATGGTCTCTCATTTAGGTAAACACATTGTTAGAAATAGGTGGGAGAATCCTATCATGTAAGACTATGTAATGTTTAGGAGACCTCAGTGAGGAATCATGATATTCATAAAAATATTATTATAGAATATATTTAGAAGAATTAATTGGTGTATCATCTACATCATTCTTTGGAGTTTTCTATAGGTGACATATTTTCCTAAAACTCTCTCCTCATTCGGTCAAATATGAACTAAAAAACACAAAAATATAGCTCTTAGATTTGTTATTCTATTTGAGGTCATTGAAACCCATGGGAAGGTTCCTTATCAATTAAATTTTTTATATCAGTTGAAGGGTATCCATGATGTTTTCCACATATCATATCTCAGAAAATACCATCCTAGTCCCCTCACATTCTAAGTTAGGATGAGATTTAGATAGATCAAGATGTTTTTGTTGTGGGAAAACTAGTAGAGATCATTTATTCTCTAGTAAAATTATAGAAATATAAATAAATTTCATTGTTCATAGTGGTATGTAAATATGGATCATATTTTCAGGAGTATTCAGATCATTAATTGTCAGCGGGTGTGTAGTGACCTCACCTCATTACATAGAAAATGTATTTTTTAAGACTTCTTAGATATGAGATATCCAATGGTTGGGTTATTATGTCCTAAAATATGTTAAGGTATTATCATATAATGTATAAATGTGTATTTTTTTGTCTTTAAAGGGAATACGAATAATTTATTGAGTGTACTGCAGGGATTTATGTTCGGTATTGCCTAAAGGAGGCATAAACATCATAAATGTTTGGATTGAGAGGTAAATGAGTTATATGGAAAAATGAATGTAAATTGTTCAAGATATAAAACCATATATTCCATAAAATAATTTTACACAATAAAACCCATTCATATGATGAAAATTCATAACTCTATGTAAATTAACCTGAGAGGCTAAATTTTTTAAACAATGTTCATTAAAGGGGATTTACATTGTAAAACTGTGGTTTATGATATAAACACTTCATTCCTAAAAGTTTTAATCTACCATTTTCATAACTCATATTGTTATTAATTATACATCATATGTCCTAAAACCCTAGCTCTTGACCATGTGAGTATGGATGTTCCCACTCCTTCTATGTTCATTTGTTTGGAACTCAATCTCCATGGTGAATTTGGTGTATCTCTCCTAGTAGGAAACCTCTCTTATTTTTCATTTCCATTTTTTATAGCAGCGGCATTGAGTTGTATTTATAGGATCCATTTATCATGTGTTAATTCATATCTTATTCTTTTAGATCAATTGATTGATCTTTTTTTATGTCCAACACTCATTTTGGTTTTCATGTGGTGTGTGAGGCTCTCATGGTATGTGTGATCTAACCTATCCATTGACCATTTTTATTTATGGAATGAAATTTTATAATTTTTTAATCATGTTTAGGAAATCCATTTATTTATCTATGTTCCTTTTAGTATTTTTCAGTTACATTGTGGGTTATTTGCGACCTGAGTTTGAGTTGGGTGGTTCTGTATCTTCCTATATTATATGAATCATTAATTTACATTCTCTTTTTAAATGGATTACTAAATTAAATGGAATGATTATTTAATTTTTTTATAAGATATATGAATTTGAGAAAGATAATAGTTTCCTCTCATTTTGGTAATAGAAATATTATTTTCAAAGCATTGTGAAATGGATTCAGAAAAAAAAAATCAAATAAGTTTTTAAAGGAAAAAAGAGTTTTTCAAATTGTATTATTATATTTTTAATTTAATTGAAATGGTTTTGATATTCTATATATGGGGGCCTTGGGAGCATAATATGTAGGTATAGTATTGGAGATCATATTTTGATATTTATTAGAAGGTATAATTTCTAGTGTTTTCATTAATTCCAGGATTGAGATGCATGTGGCTCAAGGAATTGATATGATAATATAGGAGGGTTCACATTTTATTGTGTCCCTCTCTTCCCCAAACCATGATTCATGGATATATGGGACTTATGGTTCACACCAGTCATGACGGATGTACAAGTGTCCTAGATACCCTAACTATGGTTTATCCATTGAATTTTTATCATTTGTTTGTTTTATTTTCTACTAATTTGATTTGATATACCTATTTTTTATGAAATTTAAATGGATTGTTGGGTTTATGATTTGAAACATTTTTTACCTAGATTTATTTTGGAACTATAGACAAATAGGGAATATTTACCATGATTTTTCAATAAAACTACATTACCACTTATCATTACATTTTTTATATAAAATTGATCATATGGTATTGTTATATAGACATGTGATATATAACTCCTAGGTGGGATCCCACTGAGATTTTCTAGCTCACTCCTGAAACATCCATGCAATAGTGTTTCGACCTAGTATTGTATATTGATGTCGAAAAAAGGAATGATACCATAGAGAGGTGGTGTGGTTTATATAAAATCAATATGAGAAGTAGGTGATGGTATGGGGGGAATTTCCCACATTGTCACAATGTGTAGTTTCTTCTTATTATTGTTTTTCATTTGGTTATTATACTTATACCTTAGATTTTGGATTAGTTTGATTTATAAAATTACCATTGTTTAACTATGGTTATTTAATATATTTCTTTTAGTAATACCACATTGTTTCTCTCCTTTATATATTTATATTCAATTTATGGTGTTTTGTGTTGGGAGAAATAATTACCTCTATTGGTTATGTTGTTCGGGTGTTGGAGTCAAACCCATGGCAAATAGTAATACCCTTCGGGTATCTGGAAGATTAGTTTATAAAACAATTTTGAGGTTATCGTAGGTCAGTTCATTATATGAACTAATAAAGGATATGATATTTTTTTAAAGAGAGACTTTTAGATGTAGTAAATAACGTATTTAGGGCATGTGATAACATTTTATGGAATTTTTTTTAAACTCAATGAAAAAAGTCAATTGGGAAATGATATCATCATCAAGTGTCATGGAAATTTATATTTTTAATTAATTTTCATAGTATTATATACTCTTTGTGAGATATATCTCATTATTTTAAATCTAAATATATATGTTAATAGTTAATGGGGTAAATTATGTCTAGATCAATACATATGATGAATTATTTAAGGTATTCGAGTAGAAGATAAAAAAGTGGGAATGTACTCAGACTATCATCAAGTGGTTAATGGTTTGTGATATATAATGTTTAAGAAAATTAATTCATTGTTTTATACTCATTTAAATTAATAAAGTGATAAAATACCCCTTGTTAAAATTAATGATCCATGGACATCACTACCAAATTCATGATCTCTTATTAGGTGTGATAATAATTGTATTATTTATTTGTATACACTACTATTATGGTGAGATGTGTGTAATATATACAGATAAAAATAATTCAAATTATATATTTAAAATGAAATAAGCAATTTTTAATCATTTAATATTGTTTGATATTATCATGAATGATGATTTATTAATTCACAACCAATCCAGAATCACAAATAATGTTGATAATACTCCTTGAAAAATTATCTTATTCATATATCAATGATTGGGATTGAAAAATACCCCACATCAAGAATATGAAGTAGAGGCATCTATAGATCATAATTACATGGAAGACATCATATCTTATAAAAAATTATTTCGCAACTAACTATCATGAAGATTATTGAGGAAGCATAATGGAATTAAAAGGAGGTTCAAAGGATGTTGATACACAAAAAGTATGTGATGTTTCAAAAATTCTGAATCAA
This sequence comes from Viscum album, assembly GCA_963277665.1. NCBI lineage: Eukaryota > Viridiplantae > Streptophyta > Magnoliopsida > Santalales > Viscaceae > Viscum > Viscum album. The sequence goes on from OY728136.1 coordinate 1,271,416,171, forward strand.
AATTTATGGTTTCATTTAGTTTTTAACTAGAAATTGTGTGTTATCATTACTTTAGATAAAGAATGATATATTGGAAAATTATCCTTACCCATATTTTTCCTTCCATATTGAATGTATCAAGATATATAGTGTTCTTCATGGGAAATTCTTATGGGGAAACATAATGAAGTTAAATTTTAAGTATAATGTAATAATATTTGTATGTTAGAAAGTTAAATAAATTTAATTGAATTAATTATGTATGATGAAGCCATTACCCATACACATATAGAAATTTAAGAACATAAAAAAATAAATTGTGACTATTCTAGAAGACATCCAAAGGAAGTAATCATATATGAATTGTAGAGGATCATCTCACCAAGGAGTATAAATTCATCACTATTTAGTGATATTTATCACTATAAATACATGAAAAAAATATATGAAAATTATGTGGTGATGATACATGGTGAGCCACTTTCAATCATTTTGTATCCTGATCCAAGGATCACCTACTAATTTTGTATAAGTATTCAATATGCTCTAAATATCAAATTTAACTTCTGTATACCCTATCATTCTAATATTGATGGATAATATAGAAGGATCATATTAATACTCAAGAACATGATGAGGGATATATAAATGATATTTAATGGAATTTTAGTTCAACATATCACATTTGAAGAGTTCCCACACAATAATAGCATCAACTCTTGTATTTAAATGTCTCTATAAGAAGTTAAATATTGGATGTGATGTAGATCTCTTAGTTATTGGGATAATGTTGGTGAATAGAAGCCACATAGACCTAGTCCAGTTTAAGTGATGATAGATGACATTCATGGTAATAAAAAACACATTAAATATATTAAATATTGAAAAATAAATATTATTGTAATCATCGAAGGGATATAGAGTTTGATGTTTTTGAGAATATATTCCATTGAATAACATTATGGAAGAGATTCATGTAGTATGACAGCCTCATCCGAAGTTATATTTTCCCATTTTTGATCCTTTATCATATAGGATCAATGTCCAGTTAGTTTTTATATCCACCAAACATGAACCACATACATGATTTATCCCACGTATCTCTCACAATGAAGTACATACATGTTCCCTCACATTCAGTAATTGTGAAATATTCATTAAAAATATATATATATAACCATTGAAATTCTAAATATTAAAATGGTTATGAAAAAAAAATTAAATTAAATTTATTGAAATTGAAAATATGAATCATTCGAATACAATAAATTATACCAATCACAATCAATAACATATAAAAGTATAGAACATTATAAATGAAATTGATATTTTTAAAGTTAAAATTATTGATCCATTTTAGGAGTTTAGGTGGATAATGAATACAAGAATTAAGAGGAATTTATCAGATCTAATGAGACCATTGTAATAGAAATATGGCTATTAAAAATAGTATGTTGACTGCTATAAATAGTAATATTAGTGATAGAATAGTAACACAACATTAAAATATTAAATATTAATTTAATTGATATTTATAATGACTAATTTATGAATATATAAATATTATAATGAATTAAAATAAATAACATGTTTAATAACTCAATAAACTTATAAGAAAATTACCTATATAAATTTTTTAAATATATTTCAGAAAAACATAATTTTTCTCTAAAATAATTAATATCATCTATGTCATGAGATTTTTTAAATTAATGTTATTTTTTTGGATTTAAATTATTAATGGTTTATTTCTTTTGTATTTTTTGGACAATCGTCAATTTGTAATTGAATAGAAAAAATGTAGTACTTATGTAACTTTTAAGTTTTAAATTTCATCATTAAACATTTAATAATGACCTTATAAATCCAATAATATAGGTCTCTATAAATAAAGTTTTATAAGTTATATAATTCATAAAATTTGAATCCCAAACATAAAATGTATTTTTTAAAGCATAAAATATATATTATTCCACTAATAAACAATATCAAAATTTACACTTTTCTTTTTAATAGAAAAATTAATTTTTTTAAAGGTTTTTATTAATATCAAAACATATATTTTTACTCTAATATATTTCATAATGTAAATAATATAACTATTACATAGTTATATTTAAAAATTATATTTTATTCATCATATTAACTCAATATATCTATCTATGCAAGTATAAATACCCTATCTCCCAACCCTTGAAGAGCCACTCACCTTACAGATATAAAATTTAATCATCTACACATAATACCTATATAAATCACCTTATTATCCATAAGCATTTTTTGGAGTCATAGAACACAAATATATCAATGTTTTAATGGCTATAGAAAAATATCAAACTAATAAAGAGGTAATATTTCATCCTCTAATACTTTCATTTTAATCTTTTCTTACTCAATACATATATTTAATTTTAATCCCAAAAAATCCTAAAATAAAGTAAATTTAATATTATAAATTTTTTTATCTTATTATCCTCCTAAAATGACTACATTTAAGAAATATTTATATGTTTTATATCTCTAACATGCAATTTTGACAACATCTTGTTAACGTTTAGATAACCACCTACAAGGACATTTCCAATATTGTACAAGTCACAATATTTATTTATAATTATAATAAATTATTTATTATATACACATTTATAAATATATGTATTTATAATCATATAGAGAAAATTTTATTACTTAATGAAAATAAAGAAAATGAAATCCAAAAATTGAAGATATGTAGAATATTTAAAATAAAATATAATATCAAAACCTTTCATCATTGACAATGAGAAGTAAAAAAATAAAATTATTATATATGATAAAGATGGAAAAAAAATAATTAGATTAATTTTTAAATAAATATATGATTTTTCTATAAGGAGATAAAAGTTGGAAAATTAAATCATGATCTACAGTCAAGGGATTTTCAAAATCAACTCTTTACTTTTGTGGTTATTAGCATAATATATTTATTTTAATTGTTTATTCTACTTAAATAATAATTGAAAATTTCCTTTTAGTTTTGTTTATTTTTCTCATTTACAGTTATATGAATTCATTAATATATTAGAGATAATTTCATTGATACTATATTTATTTTTCAAAATGACATTATATTTTAATAATTATCATTGATTACTCTGGAATTGATTCGTATTATCGTCATGACCAATGATTCACTATAAAATCATTTCAAGTCCAACGAAATTATTTTCCAATCATATCATAAAAATCAAAAAAAATTAGATATTTATTTTCACTATGACATTATTTTGTATAAAATTCTATTTGGTGTCATCATTTCCTAAAATTAATTTTTATATGTACTCTTTCCATGTGGAATTCATAATTATGAAAATTTTATAAAGTGATGAGTGGTAAATTCTATTCCACTCATATTAATTTTTTAATATTATATATCTCTGGAGATTATGTGTATTATTTATGAACATTATTCTAGAAATTTCCACAATTAGGTTGTAATTATTTGTGCCAATATGTTATGCGTCAACATGATTCTATCTTTGTTAAAAATATTTGTATTTTATTTGACCATTATGTTATGATGATTCATTATTTTGAAAATTACACATTACATTCCATTTTAAAATTATTTCATATGGTTATTATATGATTATTGTTGTTATTATTATGTTCAACCACTACAAAAAAACTGGGTTTATCCAGTGCTAGGGAATTAACAGTGCTAGCTAAAAATGTTGTTAAAGACACCCTTTGTCAGTGCTAAAAAGAGAGTTATTAAAGGGGGTCTTTAACAATGCTAAAAAAAGTGTTGTTAAAGACCCACATTTATCTGTGATTTTTTACATGCACTAATAAAGTCCCACCATATATTAGTGATTTTAAAAAAGTGCTGATAAATGGGGGTTTTATCATCGCTTTTTTAGAAGAGCTGATAAAGACCCCCCCTTTATCACCACTTTTTTACAAGAGTTGATAGAATTGTACTTCAAAAAATCATTAAAAATAATATATTTATACTGATATAAATATTAATTTTTTTTAAATATGTTTTAAATTAGGTAAATAGGCATTTACACCTAATATATAATATATTTAGTAAAAATGGATTATAAAAAAACTAAAAAATATATTTTTTTTTAATAATATTTTTATTAATACTCAGTAATAACTATCTAATATCAATTTGAACATAAAAAATCAAAAAATTTAAAAAAAAATATCTAAAATAATTTGAAAATGTAACTAGAACTTCAAATGGGCATAACTTTTGATCTGGGTGTCCGTTTGGGATCTACAAGATATCAAATCAAAGCCTGTGATGAGATCTATGAACTTTTTGAGATAGTTAATCCTCTATCAAATTTTTTGAGGCCAAAAATGTCCCAAAAGACCTCAAAAATTGAGTTTTTAGTTGGGGCACCCTGACATTTTAACATTCGATAGATTTTTAGCCTCGTTTAAAGGGGTATTTTTCCCCTTTTTCAGTAGAGAATGAATTTATTCTTATTAATTACATTCATATTGGTATTTTGGTTTTTAAATTTTATCTTTTCTTCACAATTTATTATTATTTATAATTAAATATATGAGTTTTTTCTTATATTTACTTATAATAAATCAATTATATAAATACATATATCAACATAATTACATAAAAATGTATATTCTAATATATCTAAATAAATAAATATTATTAAAATGTATTTAAAATCATATCTAACCATTTTATACATTATAAAAATATATTTATAATGTTTATATATACATATGTGTGTGTATTAATAAACAAATATATATTATAATCTAATATATATATATATAAATGAATATAATATATAATATATATCACACACATATACATATTGTAAAAATATATTTAAAAATAATTATATAAATATATGTGTATATATATATATATAAATAGAAATATCATTAAACAAACAACAAAACAATATGGTGTAGTGGAAATGGTGTTCCATCTTTGAAGGAGAGGTGCAAAGTTTGAATCCATGCAGGCACGCATGTGGATGGAAATTCAAAAAGTCCTAATAAAATGGGTTGTGGGGTGAAAAGAACTGATAAAGGGGGTGTAGAGCACTATTCAAGGGGTCGTGGAAGCACTGTTAAAGGTGTTTGCTGCATAGGTATCTGAAAAAGAAATTACCCCCTTTAATAGAGTTTCCTTTATTAGTGATAAAAAAGTGTTATTAAAGGCACCGTTTAACAGTGCTAAAAAAAGCACTATTAAAGTACCCTTTTAAAAGATCTTTTTTAGCACTGATAAAACTTTTGGTCTTTTAACTATGCTTCGATTATTAGCGCTAATAGAGACCTTTTCTAGCAATGTTAAAGGCCTTTTTTTTAGTAGTGACCCATATACTATTTAATCATGTATCATATTTCATCCAAGATATTCATACCCTTTCTAGGATTCTAGATCCACCAATTTTTTATTTATATTCTCTGGAAAATACATTTATTGTGTATTGAATGGGATATTTTTGGGGGGATTAGAATATGTTGTTAAATATTTTTTCTTTTTTATACTAGTGTTGTATGAATATAATTTCCCAAATGTATGAATCCTTTCATTTATATAATTTATTATTTCTATTTCATTTATCTTAAAAATGTTATAAACATCATGTATTAATTAGTTTAGATGCAACACCCCTAGTTTTATGATTCATTTTCATTATTATATAATTATTATTATCTATGTCTATACATTTGATGAATTATTCTTTATTGTTTTAAATAATGAAACATGATTAGAAAATGTTCCTTATCATATAAGAACTAAAATAAATAGAAATTACTAAATCATAACAGGGACAATTAAATAATTGTACATTAAACTATTTTTGGAACACCTTGGATTATTAGTCACTATAGATGATGTGCATCCATTAAAATATAAAAAATCAACAGGATAAATGTATAAAAAGGAATAAAATATTCAAGACTAATAAATATCCTTGATCAAATTGAATCTTTTGGACAATGACTAGACAAAAATCAATAATGAGGAACATAAACAGGAATGGTTAAATTATTATAATAAATATGAAAATTAGAACTATTCCTCGCAAAGTTAGTGTATAATGAAAGAATGGTTTGGTACGTTTATATATATATGTGTGTGAATTCTAGCCATTGAAAATATGGTCATTGAAATTTTATACAATACATGTATGGTCACCCCAATATTTCTTATTTTTCATATATCTTACAGTTATACCAATTTTAGGTATGGTTAAGTGGAAAATTTTTAAGTTCTAAAGGATTGAATTACAACTGAGAAGGAGGTTGAATCAATTGTTCTATATTTATGAGTTTCAAAACATTTATAAGCATAACCTCTATAACCAATTAAGATGTATTTTATTATTAACTTTTATTACATACTAATGAATGAAAAAAATAGAAAAGAAATTAAATCACACAATATTTATAAGGTTCAACCTTAGTGAGAAAACCTACATCCTTGTCATAGCCACTCTCGTGGGTATATTGAAATTCACTATTATAAATAAGTGAATACAACTTATTTCAACTTTCATTATACACCTTTTATCCCTTGATAGGAAATATTATACTAACTCCCATTGGTTTACAATTTTTTCTTCAAAAAAAATTGAGACAAATAAAATAATAGATACCTTCTTGAAACTTCTCCATAATTTCTTAGTCTGAATCCTCAGTTTAATTTTGTTGGATTTGATTTTCTCAATCTAATGATGCAGGATCTGATTCACTCAATAAAATGATACTGGATCTGATGTACTCAATCTGATGAAATCATTCTCAATCTTCATTACTAAAACTCTGCTAAAATTCCCAATATGATCTTTCTCCTTCTAATCGACTTAATATGATTTTCCTAAAAACTATATTTCTTAATCAATTAAAAAAATAAATTATTTAATCCTCCTTATGAGATATCTATCTGGAAATAACATTCACATTATTTCCTCATTGTTCTTCCTTTTATGCTTATGTAAAAGTTACAATGAAAAAATTATCTAAGCAACTATCTATAGCCAACTCATAAAAAAATTAGGTAAACTTGAAAACATTTCCTACTTCCTAAAATTTTAAAACCCAAAAAAATCACTCACATTTAACCTTCAATATAAAATTCTTCAAACCACCTCATATTTCATTGAGATTTAAGAATAATTTAATTTCATCTTTTAACCACTTCAACTCTTCATAAAACATATGATATATTATTTTTGAGTCTTCTCCATAATCATCTCATTATGAATCTATTTTCTTCTCAACTCATTGTGAATCTATTTCCTTCTCAACTCATTATGAATCTATTTACCTCTCAGTTCATTACAAATCTATTTCCTTCTCATGTTATTAATAATCTATTTCTTTCTTAGCTCATTACAAATTTTTTTTATTCTCACCTCATTATAAATCAGTTTCTTCTCAAATCATTACAATTTCTATTTCTTTCTCATCTCATTAAGATTACTATTTCTTTCTCAGCTCATTACTATTTCTCTTTCTTTCTCATCTCATTAAGATTTCTGTTCCTTTTTTATCTCATTACAATTTTTGTTTCTTTCTCAACTCATTACAATTTATGTTTTTATCTCAACTCATTATGATAAGCTTCCATCTCAACTCATTGTGAATTTTTTTCCTTCCCATCTCATTATGATTTTTATTTGACTTTCCTTCTTGGAGTCAGCCCAATGAAATCCTCATAATGATGGAATTCTCATTACAATGGAATTACCATTATGATGGATTTTCCCATTATGATGAAAATCTCATTATGATGATTTTTATATAATTATGTAAAGTATTCAATGATCAATACACTTGGAAACTTGGAACTTCTTCAAACTTCATTAGCATCACACATTCTTCCTCTTTCTTAAAGATTCTACCTTCAATAGACTTTTCATAATCATGGAACCCTTATTATGATGGATTCCTAATTATGATAAAGTGTATCTAATGATAACCCCGCTCATAAACATTGACATTTTTTAAACCTCTTTAGATATACTCTTTGACAAACATTGTATTTAATTCTAAATCCAATATAACCATTATGATTCCTCTATTTCATCAAAATCATTTATCTTGATAGTTTTCATGATTTTTTAGAACATCATTGCTAGAAAAGAATCATTTGTCTTGAAGTAGAATTTTTTATAACTTTCTAACACCTAAATTCACAATATTCATTAAAAAATATTTAGCAACAATTCATATTCTGCAAACATAATCATTAGTCTTTCTAAAAAAGATCATTATGATGGACTGGGTTCGATTCATGAATAACAAAAAAATTCTTTTACAAATAAGGTAGTTTTCAAAAAGTAGAAAACTTTTTAAAAAAAACACCCCAAAGGTTCCTAAATATCCCCCTTTGTATTTTTTAAAAACCATTATTAACAACCTTTTTAAAAATCTCAGAAATTTTTCAGAAATCAGGTTTTTTTAACTTTTATCAAAAAATATACTTTCTCAAAAGTGATTGTCCTGACACAATATTAATGGATAAAGTAATTTTTTGTAATGAATTATATATCTTAGTTATAAGAAAATATTACATCCATGAAATAATAAACTCCCTCCCACATATATCTTTTCCTTTAACTTTTCTTTTTTCTTTGCCTCATTTTATGATAACCACAACTTCATATTCATCTAATAAAGATAATTAAAAACTTATTAGAATAAAAAAATTACTTTACCTACCCATTTTTCAACATAATCCAAATAATGATGGGGGTTACTTCCTTTTGAGGTTTAGGACGTCATGGGAGGAGTCTGAACATGAATTTTCCACCTCAATTCCACAAACCTTTTTTTTAAATTCTTTTATAAAGATATCATCAATATGATACTTTGTTTAAATTTCTTCCTGAAAAGAATATCCCATTGATAATTTATGTTTTATAAATTAAAAATTTATATCAATTTTTTTTATCCGGAATGTTGGATAGGATTTTTAGAAAGATCAATGACACTCCGATTATCACAATGTATCTTCAATGGTTTAGAAAATTTTACTTTCAAATATTCCAACAAAAAAAATTTCCACAACATTTGAGTATAATCCTGAGTAGCTGCAACATATTCGGATGCATCTATGCTCAATGTTACTAAACTTTTTTCTTACTATACCAACTCACACAACATTCACCCAAGAAAAATGTTCCTCCTACGATTGATTTGCAATCATTGCAATCTCTAACCTAATGAACATAAGTATAACCATGTAACATCATCTCATAAAATATTTTATATAAAAACTTATATGAAGTTTTTCCTTTTACATATCTCATAATCCTCTTTTATTCAAAAATATTTTATTCTTTTGGATTACTTTGATACATGCCACACAATATCACGACATAAACAATGTTAGGCCTTGAGGCTTTAAGGTAAAGAAGACATCCTATCATCTTCTGAAAGTTTTTATGATTCACACATATTTTGGATTCATATTTACTCAACATTTTGATCACTGAAATAGTATTAGAAACTTCATTGGATTATTCCATACCAATCATCTTTAACAATTTCATAGCATAGTTTTCGTGAGATAAGAAAATGTATTTTTATTTTAGTTATACGTGTAATATATGGAAGAAAGTTAATACTCCCAACATTGAGATTTCGAAATTCTTCTTCATTTATTTAGAAATTTTTTTACAGAAATATTCTATATCCCCATCAAAAATTATATCATCCAGATAAACAATTACAATTAGAGTTCCATAGTTAATATATTTCACATATAAGTTGCTATCAACTTTTCCTTTAGAAACATTTAACATTCTCAAACAATTTTGATGTTTTTAATACCAATCACATGGATCATGTTTCATCCCATACAATGATTTATTATGTTTACAAACTTGTTTTTATCCTCATCATGTAGAAACCCCCAAGGTTGTTCAATGTAACCTTATTCATCAATCTCTCTATTTAAAAAAGATGTCTTTATATCCATCTGATAAACTAGTTAATTCTGATGTAAAACCACTAAAATATACATTATAATTATTTCTAATCTTATAACATAGGAAAATTTTACGTCAAAATCCACACATTCAACCTATGAGTAGCCTTTACAAACAAGACTGGATTTATTTCTTGAAACTTATAAATGTTCATTTAAATTTTTTTTGTAAACCCATTTGGTTCTGATAACATTTTTATTTGATAGTCGTGAAACAATATCTCATGTTTCATTATTCTCAATCTGATCCAACACCTCATTCATAGAATTCACCCATTCTCTGTATTAAATATATTCTGAAACTCATTCCGGTTCAAATTTTGAGATAAGTGAAGTCTGATTTTCTAATATCAAATTTAGTCTGTTCTAAATTAGAGCCTTCTAATTTCCAATAATTTTTTTCAGACTCAAAATGTTTTTTTTAATTAGTAAATTTCAAATTTTTATTCCCAAATTAACTTTCCTCATCACATGAATTTTCTAAGTCTTGATAAGTATGTTTTGACTTAATTTCACAATTTTTTAAAATATAAAGTTTATCCTAATCATCATTCTCAACAACTTTTGTAAAGGAACTTTTATTTTAAATTAATTTCACATCATATGAGTCCACTGACTTTTGTAAACATTTGTTACAACATTTGTAACTTTTTAAATTTGGTGAATAACTCATAAAATGTCATTCCTCATCTTTCTCATCATACTTTCCCATATCTGGATTTTTTATTTTGAGAAAACATGAACTTTCAAAAACATTGAAGTATTTAAATAAAGGTTTTCTAATATAGAACATTTCATGAGGAGTCGTGTTGGTTTATGTTATCAACAAGAATCTATTTTGAACATGTACGATAGTACTAATAGATACACTCCAATAGAATTTTGTGAGTTTGTATTCTGATAATGTCACAGACTAGGCCAGGATATCATCTGACCCAACACCCAACCCAATCTGTGACAAAGCCCAAAGGGAGTTCCTGATACCCATAGGCTATAAACTAGTGTTTTTCATCGAAACAATACGTGAGGGAATAATTTTATCCCAAAAGAAATAACCAAGATCATAAGAATAAAATAGAACAAGAAGATAACCAACAAATAAACCTCGAATGAATATAAATAAACAGATTTAGTTACAACTGAAGAAAATGGAAGGTAAATAAATAAAAATCTAAAACTGAGTGAAACCAAACTAAACTGCTACCAACAATCTCTATGGGAAGTCAAGGTAACCACCATCCCAAGACTGAACCGCCACAATATCCATCTAGAACTGGATAACCTAAACAAGAAACTACACCTACAAAACATTTCGGGTCTACCGACACCAAATGGTATAAGTAGGGTGTGAGCTAACAACTCAGTAGGTAATCACCAAAGAATCCATGTATTTTTCCTTTCCCAAAAACATTCCATTAACACTAGTTTGATATACATTTATAAAAATAGGGTTTTAAAATTTTAGATAAATAAACATTGTTTTCATTTCTTTTCAAAAAAAATCACACCCAGTTTACATTTTGAAAAAAATACCATTTTAAAACTAAAACCCAAAACATACCATTCCAGGTTAAGTAGAAAAGTAAACAGGAAAAAAAAGAAAGAATATAAATTCATAGGCAAGAAATAAGTTATAAATAGTAACCATGGGAGATCATAAACATCCCTAGAAAACCCTTGGATATACTCAGTTCAGAACCACCTACCAACGTATGGTGAAGCCCCTATGTCTATAACCAAATAGATTCTCTAAACTAACCTCACCAGTGGCACAACCCACCTGGCATAACAACAAATCCAGGGGGTATCAACCCGTCTAATCAGGGTTGATCAAAAACCATAAATCAATACACTAAAAGATGTCCAGGAACCCATGATAATAGTAATACTATTTAAGTAAGAGGCCCTAACACACGTGAATCACCTTACCTACCATCACTGCACTTGACTACCCCAAACATGGACACCCTATATGATAACCCATAAAGGGATATCCCCCCTATTGAGGCATACTATATATATATTTCAAATCATTCAATGTTCTAATCGATCCGTCACATCATTTAAACCATCAACCAATTCACAAAATGTTTTAAAGATGTCAATTGGGCATTTACACTTCCAAAACAACATTCCATTTCCAAAAAAATAAAATTCCAACTCATTGCACAATTTATTTCAAACCATTTACAAAACATCACATTTACACACACAATGCCAAATAGGCAGTTTTATTCCAAATATAATTCCACTTCCACTTTCTTCCAAAACAATGTTAATAATTCACAAAATAATTTAATATACCAAATGAGTCTTTCCCTTCCAAAATTGAACACATTTAAAAACCCATTTCTAAAACCCAATGTTTAGGGAAAAAACACCACTTTAAAGTTTATTTTTCATTTTAATGCACATCCATGTGTGCACCTAGTTCACCCATGGATGTTCCAATATCCAACAGCACACTCTAATATCCTTGAAAACACTATATTCATTCAAAAAAACACAAAAACTCACATATTTTAAAAAAACATAGGCAATCCCTTTAAAACCCATGGGATCCCTTCTAAAAAAATTGAACACATCGAAAAATCTATCACATTACCAAATTATATACACAAAACCAAATTCATAATCCAATGATACCACCAAAACATGAATAAGGCTAAATATTTCTCAAAACCCCCAATATTATTTTAAATGAAAAAAAAGGCATTTCAATAAACACCAAGGTTCCATAAACGTAGGAAAAATGCATTAATCTCATTGAAAATCTATTTTTAATAAATTTTGAACACCATAAAAATACTATAATAAATAAACCAAATGAACCACAAGTATGAAAATCATGTTTAAAAATTAATTAAAATAACACAAATATCAACGGAATCCATCGGAAAGGAAAAACATGAATTCCCCTAACTCAATGGTGTTAAAACATGATCAAACACTCAGAGGAGGAAGAGTACACCCTGAAGAACAATCTGTACACCCTAGGATCCAAGAAATTGACCAAAAACTATCCAACCCTAACCTTAGGGTTGGGGAAAACCCTAAGTACCCTATGAAAATCAAGGAAACCCAAAAATGAGACTCACTGGGGGGAAAGTCAGTTGTGCAAGATAAGTCACTACTAGAGGAAGAATGCTAGAAGAGGAAGGCGCTAGTGGGGTCATGTGCCGAAGAGCATGGCACCAACTGAGAGGTGGTGTGTGCGCCTAGTGGTCGTGTGAGGGAGGGGGTCATGCAAGTAGGGATAAGTTGTATGAGGGAGGGCCTCCGGAGTATAATAGGGTATGTTAGGGTGGTTCATGTAGGGAAAGGGGGGCGACACATAGGGAGAGGGAAATGGGGGTAGAGGGATGCATCGTGAGGGAGAAGGGAAAGGGGAGACACCAACTTAGTGATTAATCTAAACCCTAAAAATGATAATGATAAATTAATAATAATTATAATAATAGACTAAATGATATTAACAATAATAATAATTATTATTATAATCATCATCATCATCATCATTTTATTAATTAAAATAATATTATAATTTTTTTTATTAAAACATTCTCTTAATTTTATTTCAACTTTCTTATTTTATTTTATTTTGTTTTTCATTTCATTTTTATTAAATTTATTTATTTTAAATATCGGGAAACCTATTGGTCACTCCGCACAACTCAAGAAACTACGCATGAACCATGCAGTCGCTTCTTTACATTCCATAAGAGGTAACACGAGTACCTGGTCTGTCCACATAGTTTTTTCTAACTGTGCGGTGCTCGTGCACTGGCCTAAAACCCACCAAAATTTCCAAAATTCAAAAAATTATACTGGAACTCAAACCCAAACCTTGATCAAAATACCTGAGACCCAGAAAATAATAAAAATAAGAGGATTTGAAGTCAGGGTGTAATAATTATTCTTACCAAAGACACTTTTTCCCATATAAAGTCACCAATACAAATAATAATAAAAACATGAGTCCATGCCCGAACAAAACTTAGATTGGAAACAAGAACCTTGAGGTGACTATTCACTCCACAAGCCACACTCGACTGATCAAGAATTAACCACATCATAAAAATGAGTGGAGGACACACTGGGGTTCTCCCCATCACAATAACACAACTAGAATGAGAACTTGAAACCCAAACACTCTACCTCGGGGAGAGGCCAATACAAGAACTCCCAACTCGAACTTACCTAACTTTTCCATGTGATCTAAACAGCACCGTAGTGACTTAAATGGAAAACCCTGCTATAAGAAACCAAGAATACCTAGACTTTGGGAACTAATGTAACATCTTCATACCAACCAAATAATACCCTCATGAAAATCAAGAACTAGGGAATTCTCAACACGAACTAATCTAGTTACCTTAGTACAAGTGAAACAACACCGCTACCAAAACTAGATGTTTCTTACACAAGATGATCCCCAAAAAGTAGGGGAAACCCATGATAAGAACAAAATATAAAAATGGATACATCATTTACCACATCCCACCAAACCTAAGCACTCACATCACTAGATAATAACCACCAAAACCAAAACCAACCCACACAAGGGTCGATTGCGCATGAATTAAAACTAACAGTTCGAAAAGACACATTTAGATAAACACAACCATTTAGATTGTGAAAGTAAAAGTTCATAACACATTAAAGATGAGAAGATAAAATCATAATAGTATTAAAACCAAAACAAGGAAACCTTAGATACATCTATCCCAACACTTAGAAGGAAACCAGGCCAAGGTTTCACACACACCTGATATCTCCTGACTGTGTGCGAGCTTCAAACCGAGACCTGTGGTTAGGGCTCTGATGGATAAATCATATCCTACCTCATAGTCAGGAACTATAATCCTCATGTCACAACGTATTCTTCAAGCGATGATTCCTGTAAAACTTCTCTAGATGACCCAGATAGGCACAACGATGGCTCATCTTCGGAGGGATGCGACAAGATGGCTTCGAATGCCTGAACCAGCCACACAGTTGGAACATAAATAAATGATTTGATGAATTGGAATCTATAACCAATGAATACGACTCTTTAAAAAAAGGTTCCTCTAGTATTCATTTCTATCCATATGGGGAACCTTCACAATATCCACCACCACTAACTACACAGCAAAAACTAGCTTAGCCAAAAATGTCTCATCCACTAAAGTCTTGAAACATGTTTCACCTGATAAGAGCACATTATTCCAAAATCTTGGGAAGAAAACCCCAAATGAAAATAGGAGTTTTCATTTGATCTTCTGATGTTTCCTCCAATGAAAAGGGAATTATCTATTTAAAGTGGTCAATGTATGATTTTACTAACCATTGGTCTGGACGAACATCCTGCAATGACACTACCTTATTCAACTTAACCTCCTCATGTTTGAACCCTTGGATGAAGTTTTACTTAAACACATCCCACTTCATCCCAACTTGTATCATAGATGGGGTAACCAAATTCTGCTGGTCCAATGTTGGACCCTAAAACAATCCCAGAACAGCACAGACCCTAACATCCTCACGAGTTACCAACATCCTAAAGATGCTCTCTACTTCCTCAATCCACTCTACTACCTCTAACATACCTATATCACCATAAAGGATAGATACCACTGGAGAAGAATCAAAAACTAGGCATGACCCATCAGAAACATTAGGGACCTTTTTGAGTGTCATTTTCTGAACAGTATATAAAACACCAAATGAAAACTAATATCAAGTTGAATAACAATCAAAAAATACCACCTCAATCCAAAATAAACCAAATTAAAAACCAAAAAAAATATAATCACTTCCAAAAAATCCCTTTTTAAACCAAAATTTAAATTAAAAAATCATTTCCCCTTTCAAAATCACCTTTAGAAAAACAAGGGCATGCCTTTGGTTTTGAATAAATAGTCATGGAATACCATGAACCGTTGTGCATGTGTTCATCTATTTCCATCCATAAGTTCCATGCACTTTCCACACACATACCCTCATATATTCAAATATTCATAAGGAACACCCAACTTTGTTCTCAAACTATTTCTTTAGAAAATCCAAACATTTACCAAGTTCTCAAATCCAAAATTCTTTTAATTTTAAACCCCTCTTTACCAACTTAAACCCATTTAAGGGAAAGAACTTTCATTTAAAAACCATTTTCATTTTAAAAATACCCTTACACCCACCAAATCCAAGACGAAGCACAACTTACACTAAACCAACATAATGAGGAACTAGTGCATATGCCTAAATATGCTACATGGTAGTGAGACATGCCCCAAGTAATTCCTAACACTAAGAGGGACATGAAAAATAAACATGGAATCCAAATGGGTCACTAATCCATGTGGGATCAAAATGTGACACTGGATAACCTCCATTGGCATCCCTTAATCCAAAACAAATACAAAAGACTCAATTCCTGGACTACCTCTAGT
Source organism: Viscum album (assembly GCA_963277665.1). Taxonomy (NCBI): domain Eukaryota; kingdom Viridiplantae; phylum Streptophyta; class Magnoliopsida; order Santalales; family Viscaceae; genus Viscum; species Viscum album. The sequence continues at coordinate 1,271,432,560 of OY728136.1, forward strand.
AACTCAAATATCAGTACGAGGAAGGGTTCATGATTCCCTTCACACACCTACCCCCTAAGTCATGAAAGTAATAATATCCAAATATAATACACCCCAAATAACAAAGGCCTCCTCTGATACGATTTTATCATGATCCAGGTCGTGATGTCATCTGACCCAACACCCGACATGTTCCATGATAGGGCCAGATAGGAATTTTTTATCCCCACAGGCAGGAAACTAGTACCAGTCATCAAAATCATACATTAGGGAATGATTTTAGCCAAAATAAATAACCAGGATCATAATAATAAAACAAGATAAAAATATAACCAACAACTGAACATCAAATAAATAAAAATAAAGATATTCAGTTATAACCGAAGAACATGGAAAGAAAAATGAATAAAATAATGAAACTAAGAGAAAACAAACTAAATTGCTACCTACGATATTTGTGTGAACTCATGGTCACAACCATCCCAATACTGAACCTCCATAAGAGCTATCTCGAACTAGATAAACCGAATAAGAATCTAAACCTGCAAAATAGTTGGAGTCTACTAACGCTGAATGGTATAAGTAGGGTATGAGCTAACATCTCAATAGGAAATCCCCAGTGAATCTATGTATTTACCTTTCCTGAAAAAATTCCATTAACACTAGTTTGAAATACAAGTATAAAAATAGGTCATTTACATTTTATATAAATAAACATTGTTTCCTTTATTTTCAAAACATTGCAAACCCTATTTCCATTTCTAAAACAAAATACTATTTTAAAACTAAAACCCAGAACAGACCATACCAAGTTATGTAGAAAAGTAAACTGGCAGAATAAGAAATAATATAAATACAGAAGGAAGCAATAAATCATATATAAATAGTAACCATGGGTGATCCTAAACATCCCTACAAGACCCCTGGACGTATTCAGTTCGGAACTACCTTCCAGTGTATGGTGAAGCCCCTATGTCTATAACCAGTTGGATGCTCTAAACTTGCCTTAGTAGTGGCACAATCCACCTAGACTAACAAAAAAATTAGGGGGTACCAACCCATCTAATCAGAGTTGATCAGAAATCATCACTCAATCCTATAAAAGATGCCTAAGAAACAGTGGTAATAGTATCGAAGGCCCTCTCACATGTGACTCACCTTACATGTCATCATCGCACTTGCTTACATCAATCATGGACATCCTATACGATAACTCATAAAGTTATATACCTCATATAGAGGTTACCTATATATATATATATATCAAATCATTAAAATTGTAAACTGGGCCATAACATCATATAATCCTTAAACCATTTCACAAAATATTTTAATGATACCAATCATGCATTTACACTTCCAAAACCACATTCAATTTTTAAAACAAAATAAAATTCCAACTAATTGAAAAATTTATTACAAACCATTTACAAAACATCACATTCACGCAGATAATGCCAAATAGATATTTTTATTTCAAATCTAATTCCACATCTATGATCTTCCAAAAAAAGTTAATAATTCACACAATAATTGAAGATGCCAAATGGTCATTTTCCTTCCAAAACCAAATACATTTACAAATCCATTTATAAAACCTAAAGTTTAGGGAAAAACCACCACTTTAAATTTTCATCTTCATTTGAATGCACATCCATGTGTGCACTTAGTACACCAATGGATGTTCCAACATCCAATGGAACACTCTAATATCCATGAAAACACTCAAAGATCATTTTCATAAAACACTATTTTCTTTAAAACCAAACCCAACAACTCACATAATTTGGAAAAAAATCATAGGTAATCCCTTTAATACCCATGGGAGCCCTTCCAAAACATTTAGACTTGTCGACCCAGCGATCACATTACAAAATTATATACATAAAATCAAATTCACAGCCCAAAAATACCACTACAACATGAATAAGGATAAATATTTCTCAAAACCCACAATTTCATTTTAAAAGAACAAAATGAATTTCAACAAACACCCTAGGTCCCATAAAACTAGGCATAATGAATCTATCTAATTGAAAACATTTTTTTTAATATATTGTAACACTATAAATAAACTATAATAATCTTACCAAATGAACCAAAAGTATGAAAATGAAGTTTAAAAATTAATTGAAAGAACACAAGTATCAATGGAATTCATTGGAAAGAAAAAACATGAATTCACATACCTCAATAGCATGCGAACATGATGAAACCCTTGATGGAGGAAGAGTATACCCCAAAGAATAATCTTTATTCCCTAGGATCCAAAAAATTGACCAAAAATTATCTAACCATAAACCTAGGGTTTGGCCAAACCCTATACACCCTATGAAAATCAAGTAATCTCACAAAGGAGATTCATTAGGGGAAAATCCAGTCGTGCGAGAGGCGCCACCGCTAGAGGAATGTTACTAAAATAGGAGGGCATTGGTGGGGTCATGCGCTGGAGAGTAGGGTGTCAGTTGGGAGGTGGCACATGTGCAGGGTGGTAGCATGAGAAAGAGGTCGCACGAGCAGGGAGGCACTACATGATAGAGGTCCATCAGATTAGAGGAGGGTCGGTTGGGGTGGTGTACATAGGGAGAGGGGGTGACATACATGGAGATGAAATGGGGTAGGGGGTTGTACCATGAGGGAGAAGGGAAAGGGGGAGCGACCTACTTAGGGTTTGATTGAAACCCTAAAAAATTAATAATAAATTAATAATAATATACTAAATGATAATAATAATAATAATAGTAAAAATAGTAATAATCATCATCATCATCATAATTTATTTTAAATGATATTATTATCATTTTTATTATTATTAAAACATTCTCTTAATTTTATTTCTCCTTTATTATTTTATTTTATTTTTCATTTTATTTTCATTAAATTTATTAATTTTAAATACCAAGAAACCACACATTCACCCCGCACGGCTTAAGAAACCATGTGTGAATGATGTGGTAGCTTCTATCCATTTCATAAGCAGCTGAAGGGGTACCTAGGTTGACCGCATGGTTTTTTTTAACCGTGTGGTTCCCATGCACCAACCTAAGACCCACAAAATTTTCCAGACAACAAAAATTTAAGCTGGGTCTCAAACCCACACCATGAGAAAAATAACCAAGACCTGGAAAAGAATAAAAATAAGAGGATATGAAGTCAGGGTGTGAAAATTATCCTCACCACAGACACTTTCTACCCCCATAAAGTCACCAAGCCAAAGGATAATCAAAACTCGAGTCCATGCCCGAACAAAACTGAGAGAGAAAACAAGAACCTCAGGGTGACTATTCACTCCACAAGCCACACCTGGCCGATCAGGAATAAACCACAGCATAAAAATGAGTGGAGAAAACACTGGGGTTCTCCCTACCACAAGAACTAAACTAGAGAAAGAACTTGAAACCCAAACACTCCGCCCTAGGGAGGGGCCAATACAAGAACTCCCAACCGAAACATACCTGACTTCTCCACATAAGGTGAACATCATCGCTAAGACATAAAAAAAAACCCTAATACAAGAATCTTGGCTTACCGGGACACCAGGAATTAATGAAACTTATCCATACCATCCAAACAACACCCTCACCACAGTCATGAACTAGGGAATTCTCAACACGAACTAATCCAATTACCTTAGCATAAGAAAATAAATACCACCAACAAAACTAGAGGTCTTCTACACAAGATGTGCCCGAAATACTAGGAGAAACCTCTGATAATAACTCAATATAAAACCAAATACACCATTTACCACTTCTTAGAAAACCCAAGCACTCACATCACCAGACAAGCAGCACCGAAACAGAAACCAACCCACATAAGAGTTGAACTCACTCTAAAGAGAACAAATAGTTAAAAAAGGCCACATTTAAATAAATGGAACCATTTAATTGTGAAAGTATAACTTCTTCACACTTTCAAGACCAGAAGATAAGCTCCAAAAAACAACAAAACCAAAACAAACAAGATTTATATACTTCCATCCCAATGCCTAGAATGAAATAGGGCCATGTTTTCACACACCCCCAAAAACTCCTGATTGTGCAAGAGATTCACCCTGAGACCTATGGTTGGGGATCTAATGTTTGAAGAATATTTTTCCTCACTATCATGAACTATAATAATATAGTCACAACATCTTCTTCAGGTGATGCTTCCTTCAAAAATTCTCCAGATAACCCGGACAGCCACAATGATGGCACATCTTCAAAGGGATGTGACAAGATGGCTTCGACTGCCTGCACCAGACACACTATTGGCACAAAACCAAATGGTCTGACAAATTGGAAACTAGAACCAATGAATAAGAATATTTAAAAATAGTTTCCACTTGTATTCATTGATCTTCATATAGGGAACATTCATGAGATCCAACCACCACTGACTGCACACCAAAAACTAGCTTTGCCAAAAATGCCTCATCCACCATATTCTCAAAAAATTTATCACCCGATGAGATCACTTTTTTAAAAAATATCAGGATGACGAATCCCAAATGAAAATGAGTAGTTTTCATTTTATATTCAAATTATGCCTCTAAAGTAAAGGGTATTATCTCTTTAAAGTGGTTAACATAATATTTTACCAACCACTGGTCTTGTGGAGAATCTCATAACCCTCCTACCTTTATCATCTTCACCTCCTCAGATATGAACCCCTAGATGAATGTGTCCTTAAAGACATACCACTTCATCCCAAATTGCATCACAGATGGGGAAACTAACATCAAATGGTCTAAAGCTAGACCCTCAAACAATCATAGAATAATAAAAATCCTAACAGCCTTGGGAATTCCCAACCTCATGAAGATGTACTCCAATTCCTTAATCTACTCCACTACATGTAACAGACCTAGATCAAAAAAAAGGATAGGTATCACTTGAAAAGAATCGTAAAATATTCATGACTCATCAGAAACATTGGGAACTTTTTTGGGTGGCATTTTTTGAACAGCATATAAAACACTAAACCAAAACTGATATCAATCCAAAGAACAATCAACAAACAACACCTCAATCCAAAATAAACCATCTCAAAAACCCAAAAAAAATATAAAAACTTCCAAAAACATCCCTTTTTAAACAAAATTTCAATTTAAAAAATAATTTCTCCTTTCAAAATCACCTTTAGAAAAACAAGTCCATGCCTTTTTTTTTGAATATACACCCATGGCATCCCATGAAGCGTCGAAAATGTGTTCCTATGTTTCCATACATAAGTTCTGATTCACACTTTCCATAAAAATACCCTCACATGTTCAAAAATTCATAAGAATCACCCATCATTGCACTCAAACCATTTCTTTAGAAAATCCAAACATTTACCAAATTCTCAAATCCAAAAAACTTTTAATTTTAAAACCCACATAACCAATTTATATCCATTTAAGGGAAACCACTCTCATTTCAAAAACCATTTTCATTTTCAAACCACCCTTACTCCCAGTAAGTCCAAGAAAAAGTATAACTTGAACTAAACCATCAGAATGAGGAACTAGTTCCTACGCATAACTCTGTGACATGGTAGTGAGCCATGTCCCAAGTAAGTCATAAAAATAAGGGAGAATTGAACCATAAACCTAGAATCCAAATGGGTCACTACTCTATGTGGGATCCGAATGTGACACTAGATCACCTCTGTTGTAATCCCTCAATCCAAAATTAGACAAAATACTCAATTCTTGTACTACCCCAAGTTAGTCGAGAATCAGTACGAGAAATGGTTTATGAAGTCGTTCCCGCACCAACCTCCAAAGTCCCAATTGCCCTAATTTCCAACTGATATACACCCCAAATAATAAAAACCTCCTCTGATACCATTTTATCATGAACCAGGCTAGGATGTCATCTGACTCAACACCCAACCCATTCCATGACAAGGCCTGACGGGCATTCCCAATCACCACGGGCTAGAAAATAGTTCTAGTAATCAAAATAATATATGAGAGAATGATTTTATACAAAATAAATAACCAAGATCATAATAATAAAACAAGACAAGAATATAACCATCAATTGAACTTCAAATGATTATAAATAAATAGATTTAGTTATAAATGAAGAACATGGAAGGAAAAATAAATACAAATATAAAACTGAGTGAAACCAAACTAAACTATTTCCAAAAACATTTGTGTGACCTCAAGGACACCACAATCCCAATACTAAACCACTGCAAGATCTAGCTTCAACCAGATATCCTAAATAAGAATCTAAACCTATATAATAGTTCGGGTTTACCGACACTGAATTGTACAAGTTGGGTGTGAACTAATTTCTTAGTAGGAAATCACCAAATAATTCATGTATTTTACTTTCCCAAAAACATTCCATTAGCATTATTTTTAAATATAAGTATAAAAATTGGGTTTTCACATTTTAGATAAATAAAAATTATTTTCCTTTATTATCCAAACATTTCACAACTAGTTTCCATTTCCAGAACAAAATGCTCTTTAAAAACTAAAACCCAAAACAGACCATGTCAGGTTATGAAGAAAAGTAAATAGGAAGAATAAGAAAGAATATAAATGTAGAAGGAAGCAAGAAAGAAGATATAAATAGTAACCATGGGTGATTCTAGACATCCCTAGAAGACCCACAGACGTACTTGGTTCGGAACTACATACCGGGATATGGTGAATCCCCTAAGTCTATAACCAACTGGATGCTCTAAACTAGCATCACTAGTGGCACAACCCACCTAGCATAACAAAAAGTCTTTGGGGTATCAACCCGTATAATCAGATTTGTTCATAAACCGCCACTCAATCCTCTAAAAGATGCTCAGGAACCCATGGTAATAGTAATATTGTGTATGTAGGAGGCCCTCTCATGTGTGAATCTCCTTACTTGTCATCATCTCACTTACCTAACCCAAACACGGACACCCTATACGATAACCCATAAAGGGATATCTCTCATATAAATGAGCCCTATATATATATATATATCAAATCATCCAAAGTTCCAATCAGACCATCATGTTATATAAACCATCAAAAATTTCACAAAATTTTCTAATGATGTCAATTAGGAATTTACACTTCCGAAACTTCATTCCATTTCCAAACCAAAATAAAATTCCAACTCATTACATAATTTATTTCAAACCATTTATTCACACACACAATGAAAAATTGGCCTTTTTATTCCAAATATATTTAAACTTACACGCTCTTCCAAAAAAAATTAATGATTCACAAAATAATTGAAGATTCCAAACAATCTTTTTACTTCCAAAACAAAATATATTTAAAAACCCATTTATAAAACCCAAGTTTTAAAGAAAAATCATCACATTAAAGTGTCATCTTCATTTGAATGAAAATCCATGTCTTTTCCTAGTGCACCCATGGATGTGCCAATATCCAATGGAACACTCTAATGTCCATGAAAACACTCAAAACCCATTTTCACAAAAACACCATTTTCATTCAAACCAAACCCAATGACTCGCATAATTTGAAAAAAACATAAAATCCCTTTAAAACCCATGGGAGCCCTTCTAAAACATTTAGACATGTTGAACAAGCTATCACATTACCAAATTATAAAAAAAATCATAATCCAATAATACCATTGCAAAGGAGACTCACTAGGGGGAAAGTCGTTTGCATGAGAGGAGTCGCTGCTTGAAGTAGGACACTGAAAGCAGAGGGCTCTGGCGGGGTTGTGTCTAAGAGAGTACGGTACTGACAGAGAGGTGGTGTGTGGGATGGGTGGTTGCATGAGGGAGGGTTACGTGAGTAGGAAGGCACCAGGTGAGGGAGGGTCTCTGTAGTAGAGGAGGACAGGTCGAGGTGGTGCGTGCGGGGAGAGGGGGGCGATGCACATGGAGAGGGAAATAGGGGGAGGGGATACACTGTGAGGGAGAGGGGAATGGGGGAGAGACCCAATTATGTTTTAATTGAAACCCTAAAAATTATAATAATAAGTTAATAATCATAATAATAGACAAAATGATATTAATAATAATAATAGTTATAATAATTATCATCATCATCATTTTTTTAATAATAATAATATTATCATTATTATTATTATTAAAACATTCTCTTAATTTTATTTCACCTTTATTATTTTATTTTATTTTTCATTTTATATTATTTAAATTTATTAATTTTAAATACTGGGAAGCCACATGGTCACCTTGTACGGCTCAATAAACAGTGTGCAAATCATGCGATAGTTTCTGTCTATTCTAGAAGTAGCCACACAGGTACTTGGGCTGACCCTATGGTTTCTGTTAACCATGTGGTGCCTGTGCACTAGCATAAAACTCACCAAAATTTCCAAACATCAAAAATTTAAATCAGGTCTCAAACCCAAACTTCTAATGAAATACCCAAAACCTAAAAAAAATAAAAATGATAGGATTTGAGTTTAGGGTGTAATAAATAACATACTTCTTCCCATTTCTATGAAACTTTTATTCATTCTTTCTGATAATCCATTTTTTATGGAATATAGGGAGGACTATAATGATGTTTGATACCATGATTCTTCAGATAAGTTTCAAAATTATTTCTTTTGAATTTGGTATGATTATTTGTTCTCATCTTTTTTATGGAAACCCTCATTTCTTTCTCTACATATTTTTAGATAAATTTTAATGTTTCAATAGCCTATGAATTGTGCTTCATATATATGATGTTTTTCATCTAAGTTAAATAATCAATGAAAGTGATAAAGTATAAATATTATTTTGTTGATTTTTGTCTCATCGTCCCACATAAATTGGAATAAATAATCTCAAGTGGTCTGGTAGATTGAATCTCTACTCTTTTATGACTTTTTTAGCCATATTCCCATTTTGAAAAGTTACACAAACATCTTATTATATTTTTTTCAATTATTGAAAGTTTAGAAGGGCATCAACTTTATAATGTTTGTTTTCATAAATTTTTGTAAAATGGTTCCCAAGTCTTCAGTGCCACAAATAGTTTTCATCTTCTCACTCAAGTAATAGTATTTGTTGAATTCTTCTATTTGGGAAAGATTCTCACTGGTTCGTTCTCCTTTTGTAATAACTTTTCTTTCTTTAACACTTTTGATGATACAAAAATATTTTCTAAAAAAACTTATTTTACATCATCACAAAGTTTAATTAAACTAAGTAAGTTTCATTTTAGGCCATAAACAAATAAAACTTCCACATATTTCAACTTTTACCCATCAATATCAGCCGTTTAGATTCTTTTGGTTTTTAAAGAACTATCATTACCAAAGGTAAATACTCCTCCATCATGTCTTTCAACATATTTCTATATTTTTATATTACCTATAATATGATAAGAAAAACTAATATCAAGTATCCATGGTTTTTTCCTTTTACTTTCTTTTAAAGATGTCTCAACAACAAAAGTTCTTTCCTCAACTTTATTCTTTTTAGATTCATTTTCTTTTCTATCATAAGAAACTTGTTCCGGAAGAAGTGTCATAAGACTTTTAATATGATGACAAACATGATCACATCTTCCATAAAATTCTTTCAAACATTCAAATTGATTTTTTTTGGAATGTTTCTAACATCTTGAGAATTTACCTTTTCAACTTTCTATAAGTTATGAAAGTTACTCATTATACTTTCACTATTTCTTAGACTTTTCTCAAACCTTCTTCCAAGTAGAGATATGTTCTACCAAATATTATAAGCTATATTCACATATATTTCACAACACCAGAAATATCCATTAAATCATTATTTTTTATTCAATAACTATCTTTCTCTATAGAAACATTTTTGAGTTTGGTAACTTCTTCCATCTCTAACATACCCAGGTCATGAACCATATTTTATTTTGAGTGATATTTCTAATTTTGTAGATTTGATAGGTTTATCACATACTTTATCAACAAAATATTTCCCAATACCTTTTTCAGAACCTAAAATGTTAATAGAATCAGATGAAATGTTAATTTTAGTGATTGAATATTTAACCTAATTCTCGAATTGATCCTTCTTAGAAACTTTAGAAGTACCATCTTTTACTTATGAATATTTTTTTAAAATTTCATTAAACTTCATAAAGGTAATTTTATACTCAAGAAGTTTTGATTTAAACATTTTAAATTATTTTTATTTGGCTTCTATATTCTTACTATTATCTTTAACCATAATTCCATATTCAGTAATTCAAAGTTTGTAACTTAATATCTTATTGATTTATTATTCCTCCTACTTGATAACACCTTTTATTCCATCATAAACTTCTTTACAATATTTCTTCATTACTCTAATTTCTCTCTTGGGAGTTTTATTTTTCTCAAGACATGTTACAAGATCTATTCTGAGATGATACTCTCTATATTATTCTTCACCACCTTTTTTAATATCTAAGGAATCATCTGTTTTCTCAACTTTTGCAATGAAGGTTCTAAATTTTTATAAACATTCATCTTCAGAAGAATTGTTGTCAATTGAGTCTGATTCAACTTTCTAACATAAAAAACTTTTTTTGTTTCTAGTAAACTTATTCTTGAATTTGTTGTATGTCATTTCTTATTTATCATTTTTTTTCACTTCCTCGATCAAGGTATTTCATCAGAATCATCTCGATATTCTTCAACTTTGTTCTTAGGGAAATTCATAGAAAAGTGTATGATTCCACCACACTAAAAATCATTTGATTAGATTTTACCTCCATATTTCCCTCTTCTACTCTAATAGTTTTTATATATAAGAGACATAATCTTATCATTGAATTCATCATATTTTTTACCTTCAGACTCACAAGGTTCAGTTTCTTCAACATCTTGGATTTTCATCTTTCTCATATCTTCAATATACATTTCTACTTTCATGTTATTTTTAAACATTAAATATTTCATCATATAAAAAGAAAAAAATAATTCTATGCAATTCATCAAGAGATAAATCATCCTTATCTTCGAAAGAGTAAATTTTAGAATAAAAATGTCTGAAAAGTTTCTCATAGATTTCTTCATAATTGTACAATATTTTAGGTTATCTTTGAATCCTATGATGTTGAAAAAAATTTCATTTACCTTGGTGAAGTATTAGTTAAAATTTTATTCATCTCTAATTCTGATTTCTTTGTACTTACTATGATAGATTTGTATCTTTTCTTCCGTCACTTTATAATTCCCTTCAAAAATACATTCTATATTGTCCCACATAATTTTTTAAGTATTGATACCCATAACATTATAATAAAATTTATCTAATAAGAACATAAGGATTTAATTTCTAGCCCTTACATAAACTTATATATTTATCTTATCAACAAATTTCATAGGAGCATCTTTACCAATATTTGGAAAATCAACAGTAATATCATCAAAAACTTCTAAGAGATAAAGAATCAACCTATTTTTTCATCCATAATACTTTTTTCCATCAAATGTAGGAATTCCTTTGTTGTTGACAAAATTGACATTATTTATGATAAGGATTCAACAAGGGAACCTTACTCTGGTACCAAATTATGTTCTAAATGATTGAAAAACAATTGATAAGGGAGGGTTGAATCGGTTCTTCTCTTTTTATAAGTTTCAAAACATTTAGAATCCTAACCCCTACAACCTCTTAATATTTATTTCTTTATAACCATTTAGTAAATACTCATACATGAAAAAGTTGGAAAGAAAGTAAAGAACACAAGATTTTCAAGCTTTAACCTCAATGTGAGAACATAAATCCCTCCCATAGCCACTCTCATGGGTCTATATAAATTAACTATTATGAATAAGTGAATACAACTTGTTCCAAATCCTGTTAGAAACCTTCTATCTCCCGAAAAGAAAGAATATAGTGACTCCCATTAATTTACAATGTTTTTTTATAAAAAATTGAGACAAATAAAACAATAAAGACTTTGTTAAGACTTATCCACAATTTCACAATTTTAATCCTCATTCTGATTTGGATGGATCCAATTTTCTCAATCCAATGATGCTGGATCCGATTTACTCAATATGATGATGCTGAATCTGATAAACTAAGTCTGATGAATTCATTCTCAAAATACATTACTAAAACTTTACTCAGATTCTCTATACGATATTTCTCAGTCTAATCAACTTAATATTATTTTCCTCAATACGATCTTACTCAATTGGGTAATCAACCTTTCAACTGTCTGATGCTCCTTATGATATCTCTATCCAGAAATAACTTTCGCTTGATTTCTTCAGCGGTCTACATTTTTTTCTTATGTAAAATATAGAATAAATGAATGGTCTGAGTAACTATTTATAGGCAAATCAAAAAAATAGGGAAACTTGAAAACTTTCCCCACTTACTCAAATTTTAAAACTCTAAAAATCACTCACATTTAACCATCAACAGTGACTTCTTCAAACCTCCTTAGATTTCGCTGAGATTTATGGAAAATTGAATTTCATGTTTTGACCTCTTCAAATATTCATAAAAGTTTTGGAATATTATATTTTGATTCTTATTAATAATCATATATTTACAAATATTTTTCTTTCTCATCTTATTATGAATATTTTTCCTTCTCATCTCATTATGATTCTATTTCCTTCTCATCTCATTAAAAATATATTTCATTCACAGCTCATTATGAATTTGTTTCTTTCTTATCTCATTATGAACCTATTTCCTTATCAACTCATTATGAATCTATTTTCTTCTCATATCATTGTGATTTTTGTTTCTTTCTTATCTCATTACATTTTTTTGTTTCTTTCTCATCTCATTATAATTTTTGTTTCTTTCTCATCTAATTAAAATTTATCATTCTTTCTCATCTCATTATTATTAATTTTTATTTATTATATCATTGTGATTTATTTTTATTTCTAATATCATTAAAATATGTTTCATTATCATATCATTAGGAATCTGTTTCCTTCTTATCTCATTACGATTTCTGTTTCTTTCTCATCTCGTTGTGATTTTTGATTAACTTTCCTTCTTGGAGTAAGTCTGATGAAATATTCATAATGATGGAATTATCATTATGATAGAATTAACATTATAATGTATTTTCCCATTACTATGAAAATCCCAATATAATGATTTTCTCATAACGATGAAAAGTATTCAATGATGAATCCTTATAGGATCCTTGAACTTATTCAAAACTCATCAGCTTCACACATTATTCTTATTAATTAATGATTATTCCTCCAATGGAATTTTCATAATGATGGAATCCTCATTAAGATGGATTGCTCATTACAATCATGTGTATATAATGATAATTACACTCAACAGCACTGACAAATTTCAAACCTCTTCAATTATTACTCTTTGAGAAACTTTGTCTTGATTTATGAAACTGATACAACAATTATGACTCCTCCAATTCATAAAATGCTTTTTTCATGATATTTTTCATGATTTGTGAGAATTAACGACCATAAAATAATTGTATGACTTGTAATATAATGTTTGATAACTTTCTAACACCTGACTTCACAGTTGTCTTTCAAAACTCTTCAATAATAATTCAACTTCTTGAAACAGCAACATTTGACATCATAACAAAGTTCATCATGATGAACTGGGTCCGATTCCTGAATAAGAAAAACATTATTTTACAAATAAAGTTATTTTTAAACAAAAAAAACTTTTTCAAAACGAAACACAAAAAAGGTTCTTTTAAAATAATATTACTCACAATAAAATAATTTTTTTTATTAAAATATTATGAAATTATATATATTTAACTTTTACATATAAATATTATAATTAGTGTTATATAATATGTTTTATATAAATATAATTCAATTATATATTCCAAGATATAAATTAAATAGTAAAAATAAAATATCATAATATTAATAAATAATTAATGTTATTTGATAACGATTTTTTAGTAAAGAATTTGTATTTATATTGAAAGAAGTATTTCATAAGTATCGTATATTTTTGAAAAAAATCATTGACACATTAAAATATTATTAAATATGAACCAATATATTAACATTTATTGAATTAGAAGTTGATATGAAATAATATTAAGAATAAATAATTTTTTAATACACCATTTTCCAATAAAAGCAGTTTTATTAATAATTTAATTTTAAAATATAAATATCTAAATTTATGTAATTTTTTTTAAATAAACTTTATTTTTTAATTAATTAAATAAATATTATTTGATGAATGGTTTTTGATTTTTAAATTGAAATAATTGATTTTAAGGTGAATAGTAAAAATTCCAAATTTTAGTATAAATAATTAATTTAATAATACAATATTGAAAAATGATTAAGAAAAAATTTTGATATTGAAATTATATTATTATTATTATGTAATATGAATCATTTAAAAATTTTATCAATACATTTTAAGATCATGGACCCACAGTGTATCGAAAATGAGGAACATTAATCAAATAATACAGATTATGAATTTTTTACACTGTTGGGGGGTTTCTTTTTTACTGATTGAAGGGGAATAAAAAAATTATTGATTAGAAAAAAATTTATAAGAATAATTACCTAGTGGTGATCGATGTTGTGGTCGGGACTCTTATTCCTTGTGGACAAGGAGACTCAAGAAGAAATCCAACTAATCTTGTTGGTCTAATTAGTGAACAATGGTTTAGAAATTACATTTTATTTATCTCATTCAATTTGATTTTTAGAGAATATAATTGAATCTGAAAAATTCCCAATTGAATATGGTAATAGGTCGAATCATACCAATCTACATTATCATTAAAAACCAAATCTTGGGTTTGGATAGCCACTGATTCCCTTATCATGTTCACATTTTGAAATGTTTATTATTTTTTTGTAGTTTACAAATGGTTTTCACTTGGGGTTTATTAATAGAATATTTTAGTATAATGTGGTGGTCCCAAAATGTTGACTTCGTGATAGAAAAGTCATGGAATATAATAGAAAAAATTATTGATTGGTTTTGTGTAAGATTTTATTTGAAGGATTTGTTAATGCGATGGAGAATTTTAAAAAGAATAATGGAAATGAATATTACCATTAACAAATTCTCATAAAAATATAAATTTAATTTTGTTTATTTAGAGGAAAATAAAAGAAAAATTATTATTATAAAATTATTGATTGATTCCAATAAGAGATAGAGACATATATTCTTGATATTTCTAGAGAAGACCTAGATCAGATCTAGGTAAGAAGTAGCTTGATGGGAATGAGTTGATTTTAAATAATATAATTAAGGGAAGTCTTTTATTATACATCTTATTCCTTTTATTATTAATATTTAATTATTGTATTAAATGATTTCATAATCAAATTTTGATAAACTATGAGGAGTGAAATTAAATTTATGTAGTTCATAATTTTAATCTTTGATTGTGTAATAATTTAAAATTAAAATAAATTTCTTGGTCTTATGAAATTGAACGAGTTTTGACTATGAGGAATTAGAAAATCATATTTTTTCTGGTCATTATTTTTGAATGAGATTTTGAATACATGTTTTTATTGATGATTTCAATTATCACAACTCCATTAATGAAATAAATTTACCAGAAAATAAAAATTTCATTCAAATTTCATTATTTCGTATTCTCTACTCATATTTTGTCATTATTCTATATAAACATCATCCATTCAAATAAAATTCAACATTCATCATTTATTTCATTATATATTATATTCATTTATTTTTATTTCTTATTCTTATGTTTTTGTATTATTTTTTATTTTCTTTATTGGATTTATCACTCAACTTCCTTCCTTGAAAATATAATACCTAACTTGATTGTATATATAGTGTTCATTACATATAAAATATGGCATATTCAATGACATATCCATCATTATCCCTTAAAAAATTTTAAGACCACCCTTCTTATATTTTATTCTCCCTAAGATATGAATAATGGTTTTATTTTTGAAATTTCTAATAAGGGTTTTGTGTAACAACCCAAGTACTTATAGAACAATTTTTTCCATTTTGGAATTAAATAGTTACATTTATTATAAATGTATAATTAAATAACTATAATTTATATAAATTAATAAATCTACACTAATATAATAGTATCCTCATCTATGAAAGTATAAATAAATTTTTTTATATTATAAGTGATAATATGTTATATTTATACCATAGAATAAGTAAAAAATTGTTTTAAAAAATATAAATTAATTTTTGGTATTTTTATAACAAATAAATGTTATTTAGAATTTTATAATTTATATAATGAATTAAAAGAAAAATTATTTTCATAAAATAGATGCATAAATTAATATTTTGTTTTCTTATAATTATTAGTTGATTTTATGGTATCGTATTAAATTTTCCAATGTGTCATAAAATCAGTTATAATATTAAAATTGGTATTTTTTGAATAAATGATGATTTTAATTAAAAATTACATTTATTATTTTTAGAAAATTATTTTAAAAAAATTATTCCATTTTTCAAATCTACATGTTTTAAAATGGTCAGGGTTAATTTTAGGTATTTTTCTAAAATAGTTGAATTTTTGTGAATATTGAAATACATTAATTTACGGTATAATATAATAAATGAATTATTATATCCTGAATGATGTATTAATTAGGTATTCATTCATTAGTTTTAATTCACATTCTATATTTATTGTACATGGTTATAATAATTAACTTTATTGATAGTCCTGACCGTAATAATAATCAAATGAATACTATAATCAAAAACACCCCTCTTCTCTCCCTATAAACACCACCCCTTCTCCTCACACCTTCAAATTCTTATTTCTTATCATAATTATTTCTGATTCCCTTTCCAAAAATCATCTCCACTTTCAAGACCTTTTGGTCTCACCAAAAGATAAAAACAAATTTTCTTAAGGAAGTTCTCATAGAGATAACATTTGAGAGGTAAAATCATTCATTCATTCTCTTTTAAATTCTTTCTTTCTTTCTTTCTTTATAAATTATCCTCACCTATCCTATCCAAAATGGAATTATAACTCCAGTATCATATATATACTATATTTTTATTATGTTAATTGAAAATTTTTCATCAAACCTCTTCTCTTCTCCTATTATTCTAAAAAAAATTAAAACATCATCTTTGACCAATTGATACACCACCTTTGTAATGGCCCGGGTTGTTGGGGGTCCATTGCTTAGTAAAAATCTGGTGGTTGAGGTGTTATGGGTGGTCTGGGAGGCCATCCCAACTTCTCGGTGAAGTTTTTCCCATAGTAGGCCTACCGGTAGCCTTAGCCTACCGGCAGCAGACCTACCGGTAGCTCGGCCTACCGGTAGCTGCAGCCTATTGGTAGCTCGGCCTACCGGTATCTCGGCCTACCGGTAGCTCGGCCTACTGGTAGCTCAGCCTACCGGTAGCCACAGCCTACTGGTAGCTCGGCCTATCGGTAGCTCGGCCTACCGGTAGCCATAGCCTACAGGTAGTTCGGCCTACCGGTAGCTCTTACCTACCCCACGGGTTTTCCAGTAGCACCTCCTTTTTGCACAAATAGGGTTTTAAACCCTATTTCGACCCCTTTGTGCCTATTTTAAAGCCCATTAATGCCAATTAATGGCGTTTGATTGAGTGAGGTACCCTGGTGTGTGTCGGTTTAAACCGCCCCCAAATGTGAGGACCCCTTTAATGACGTGTGGGGTCGCGTGGTCAACCCACGACCCCGCTCCTTACGCGGTTTCGCGTTTTATCTCAACCATCCCCAGCCCATATAAACTAAAGGGTTCTTCCTGGGTTTCTTTTTCTCGATCACCCTCCCATCAATTTATCTGATCATCCTTGAGTTCCCGAGGCACCACCCCTGCAAATCGTGCATCTTTTGTTCCTAGCGTGTGAAGATAAACTTCGATCGTCGATCAATCAGGTAGGGGTTTCACCTTCGTCTCTCCTTTATGTGTATCTTACAGGGTGGGCATGCTTTTGATTCTGTAGAATTGGATGAACCAAACCTTAATGAAGATAATAAATAGATCCTAAAGAATGAAGGGGGAGGGGTGTGATCGATGATGTTGCTTTGTTTTATGATCTTCCATGATTAATGATTTCTGAATTGTGTGGCCTTACCACTACTGAAAATCATGGCCATTGGTGGTCTCTCTTTGTGCACTAACGAACCCTTACCTCTGGTGATGTTTAAATAGATTTTATTGTGTAAAGTAATTGGGTTAATTACGTACATCCGGCTAAGTAAATTGAAAGCACCAGGATCAATCCTTTCTGTGATAACCCTGGTTAAAGCACATAAAAGTTGAAATCATGGAGTGTGTTAAATCTTTTAAATCTGAAAATACCGGCCTGAGCATGCTTTGTGTTATAGTGGTGGTTGGGTTGTTTTTCCTTCATGGGTGATTGCTGGGTGATATGGGTGGGGATGGGATCCCCCGTTTTTATGCTTCCAGTGGTTGTGAACTTAAGGCCCGGTGGTTACCTTGACTATAACACGAATTGGGGTGGGATCCTCTGTTGTTGAGAATTCGTAGGCTCTTGAATTTTAGGAACATGGGGTAGTATCTTGGCTTGTGCTTGTACTTGATAGTTTCCCAAATAGGTGCAGAAACTCATCTAAATATTATTACTAAACATGAAAACAAGGATGAGACAAATGGGTTTTAGTTTGGTGTGAGTTGTGACTTGGACATGGGTTCTGATTGTGTTCTTTAGGCTGGATGAGGAAAAACCTAGATTTGGGTGAGTTGTTGTTACCTATAAATATACTTGTAGTTTTTGTGTTTCTTATTCGCGCCCCACCCAAGTTGATCACTTAGTGCCGAACACTCCCATTTCATGGGGGAGGGTGTTTTTCCCAACACTTCTATGAGTAGATGGTTATTAGCTCCTTTTCTACCCCCTTTCCCGAATAGCCCAAGTATATTCAGGTAGGATGTAATGGACTAAAGTCCATTATTAGCCCAAGAATCTTTGGGCAGGGTGGTGTGTTGGTTGGCCCAGGTGTGTGCAGGAAGGTGGTTCCTAAGTGTCTTTGAGATGAGGCTTAGGTGTTTACGAGCGTGGGAGTGGATCTTCTAGCCCAGGTGTCTTCGGGTGTGGCGGTGGTTGTTCTGGCCTAGGTGTTTGCAGGCGTGGTTACGTGACACAGTTGTGGCCTAGGTGTTTGCGGGTGGGGTTTTTCAGTGGGACTACGTGAGGATATGGCCCAGGTGTGTGCGGGCGGGGTGTTGCAGTGGGACTACGGTGAGAATGGTGGGATTGGTTCAATGCGTAGGATGTCTTCAATACCCAGTGAGAAAGTGGTGCGGGGTACCCAAACATCGATGTGATTTATTTATACCTTACTTGCTTGCGTTATTTGGTGAGTGGGATGGATGAACTTTTTGATAGTGTTGGTTTTCTGCTTCTCACGGGACTTTAGTATGACTCCCCACTTGTGCACGAGAGTCTTTGGTTTTTCCCTACTGAGTATACCTGTATGCTCACCCTACGTATACAAAACTACTTTCAAGTTTCCAATAGGACTTCGGGGATCGTGCGGGACCATACTAGTGCAGGACCTTTGGGACAGTTGCTGTTGTTGCTTTTCTTTTCATGGTATTCTTTTTACCTTTGGGGTTTTGCGACTTGTGTCTTTTACCTTTGAACATGCATATGGGAATGGTTTATCTTTAGTCATTTTTTCACTTTCAGTTTGGTGTTGTGACATTTACTATCTTATCTCTCGATCCTATTAAAAGAATAAGGTTAATGCCTTCCATTTAGTGTGTGATCTTATACCCTTGGTGCTGGTCACCGCTCCGGGACCTATTGAAGGTAGGTTTCGGGGGTTATTATCTCTCCTTCAACTTAAATAAGGAAGGGCCTGGAAATCTACTGACCTTTCCCTCCTTTTGGTGAAGGCGGGTCGTGACGGAATGGTATTAGAGGTTAGAGGTTTGATAGATAGGATGGAGTCTAGAGTTAGGCACAGTAATGATTGCATGGGATGGTAGGGAAACAATGTTGGGTGACCGTGGTACGTGAATTAGGCCAGGGAAGACCGGCTAGGACATGGGATTTTAGGTCCCCCCATGATTCGATGCAAGGACTCTGGACCTACCAGACGACCAAGTGAGGCCACGTTGATCACAGGGTAGAAACTCTAGGAAAGGTACATGCATCATAATGACTTGTGTTCTTGTGTTTCATTGGTGTTTTGGAAATTTAAATAAATAAAGAAGTTTAATAAATTTTAAGAACAATATTCTGCACTACTTGGGCTTAGGCATTCCTTGTTTACCTTGCAGCTATGGCACCTAGGAGGCGACCACGTGTGGTGCGGGCAATCGAGGCCCAGGCGGCTACCTTGGCTGATTGGCAGAGAGATGATCGAGAGGAGGTGGACGACCAGTGGTAGAAGACGCTTCGGGCCTTCCAGCGACAGACCCTCGAGAAATATGATGGAAGCACCTCTGATATGAAGACGGAAATTTGGTTAGAGGATCTAGTGATAGACTTCGGCTTGATTCGGGCCCCGACCGAGTACTGGGTCCCTCTGGCCGTCAGCCAGATGCGGGGAGCGGCATGCCAGTGGTGGACACTTTACCTGGGGGAGAGGAGATAGGCTGAGGTAGCATGGGATGATTTCGAGAAGGAGTTCCGGGCGGAATTCCTCTCTTCTACGATAAAGGCGGAAAAGAGGCAGAAGCTACTCTCCCTACAACAGGGGAGTATGTTAGAAAGGGATCTGGGAATCAAGTTAAAGGACCTCCTACGTTTCGCTCCGAACCTCTTTCCAGATGAGAAGTTATGGGCAAGACATTTAGAGGAGGCGCTCCAACCCTCCCTCCAGTACGTTGTTATCCCCTTCACCCTACCGACATACTTGGAGGTCCAGAAGAAGGCCGAAGTGGTGGAGATGATACACACTCTTGGGGGTGTATCACGAGAGGGGATCCAGCTAGGATCATCGAAGGGGAAGGCTGTCAGCACCAGACCACCAGCATCAGGACCCTCTTGGTTCCGACCAGCAGGGAGCAGGCCACAGTAGTTCCAGTTCCGGTCCCCCGGTCCTCGCCCTTTCATTTCAGGCCCAGGACCAAGGTGCTTCGTCTGTGAGAGCCATGAAAATCTCAAAAATCAGTGCTCGGACCGAGTATAGTACGGCGGTGGCGGACAGGCCCAGCACCCGCCCCAGCAGCAGCTTCCAGCTAGGCCCTTCCAGTAGCAGGGGCAGGGGCAGCGAGCTCCCGCTCCTCCGAGATCAGACTTGCAGGAGGAGGCCGACCTCAGGGCGCTCCTCCGGGACCTCGACCAGGGCATGGTTGGGGAGTTGGCTGACAGCCGAGAGGCAGAGGAGCTAGGTGTGGCCAGTTGCACGCCGCGGAGGCAGTAGTCCCAGCAAGACTGTAGGTCATTTGAGGTATGATCAGTTTGTTTAGCACCCTTGCTTATGTCTTGTTCGATACCAGAGATTTGCACTCCTTTGTTGCACCCAGTGTAGCTCGTTCTTTGGGTCTAGATGCCAAGAGACTTCCAGTTCCCCTGGTTCTAAGCACACTAGTCGGAGGTCATACCGACTTTTTATATGTTTTTCAAGGATGCAGACTGATGATAGGGCCACATCAGTCGGTCAAGGATCTTCTAATTCTACAGATACAGCCATACGATGTCATCCTAGGAATCAACTAGTTGTTCTCAATGTGTTCCATCATCGACTGCTTCCGAGGAAGGTTTGTGTTCTCAGACTTGGGCGGCCGGCATTCTACTTTCAATGGCATGTAGAGTAGTCAGAAGGGCGTCAGGCGAGAGGAACCCCTCCTCTCCTTGTTAGTCGAGCTGTCAGTAGAGTCATTGGATTCTGAGATGGTGGAGGTTCCAGGAATCTTCAGTGACTTTATAGATTCCTTCCCTGTGGAGTTGAATACTCTACCCCCTCAACGTAATATCGAGTTTGGGATAGATTTTCAACCTAGTACTCATCCGATTTTGATGGCTCCTTACCGGATGGCACCTTTGGAGCTACGGGAGTTGCGAATTCAGATTGACGATCTAATGAAGAGGGGTTATGTTCGACCAAGTGCATCACTGTGGGGTGCTCCATCCTTGTTCACAAGGAAGGAAGATGGTGGTCTCAGGTTGTGCATAAAGTACAGGAGGTTGAATCAGGTGACTATCAAGAATCTCTACCCTATTCCTAGGATATACAAACTTTTCGACCAGTTGAAAGCGGAAGGGTGGTTCTTAAAGATCGACCTGCAGTCTGGGTATCACCAGTTGAGAGTGAAAGAGGGATACATCTCGAAGACGGTGTTCAGGTGCAGATATGGACACTTCTAGTTCTTAGTCATTCCATTCGGTGTTACGAATTCCCCGGATGTGTTCATGGGGATTATGAACTCCATCTTTCGGGATTACCTGGATCGGTTTGTAGTTGTGTTCATCAACGATATCCTGATCTATTCAAGATCAAAGGAGGACCATGTGGAGCACTTGAGGACGGTTTTGGAGGTCCTACGACAGCACCAGCTCTATGGGAAGTTGTCAAAATGCATGTTATGGATGCGAGAAGTGCACTTCCTTGGGCACATAGTGTCTGAGCGGGGGGTAGCGGTGGACCCATCAAAGGTTGAGGCGGTTGTTTCTTGGGTAGCAGCCAAGAATGTGGCAGAGGTTCGTAGTTTCCTCAGGCTGGAAGGTTACTATCGAAGGTTCATACCCAACTTCTCCCGAGTTGAAGCCCCTTTGATAGCCCTGACCAAGAAGGACCAGGTTTTCATGTGGAGTGAGCAGTGCGAGGCAGCCTTTAGCTATCTGAAGGAGAAGTTTGTTAGTTCCCCAGTGCTGAGACTACTAGAATAAGGGGCGGTGTATTAGGTGTTCTGTGAAACTTCAAGGCAAGGCCTCGGATGTGTATTGATGCAGCAACAAGGGGTGATCTCTTATGGGTCTAGGAAGATACGCCCTCATTAGCATAATTATGCCACCCATGACCTGGAGCTTGCAGCGGTCATTTTTGCGCTAAATTTATGGCGGCATTACCTCATCAGAGAACGCTTTGTGGTCTTCACGGATCACAAAATCTTGAGGTATATCTTCTCCCAGTGGGACCTAAACATGCGACAGCGAAGGTGGGTGGAGTTCCTCCAGGAATACAACTTCGAGATTTCATACAATCAGGGAAGGGGAATATAGTGGTCGATTCCTTGAGAAGGAGATCGCAGAAGGATGTGGTCCGAGAGTCAGCAGACGCCTGGAAGGTGATGGAGGAGTTGGCCGCCTTGCACCTGGATGTGAGGATGGATGGTGGTAGAGGTTTCATGTATCAGATGACAGTGTAGTCTTCTCTATTGCAACAAGTAGAGGAGTCTCAGTGGGGAGACCCAGAGTGAAAAGTGATGCGTGACCGAGTTGACCAGAGCAATGCTCCGGAAGGGTGGATGGAGGATGGTTAGAACCGGATGCTTTTCCGAAGAAATCTGTTTGTTTTAGAGGCGATGTGTGGCAACGTTTTTAGTGAGTTCCAAAAATAACCCCTAGAAATGAACTCAGGAGTTTCCAAGATGTACCAATGTCTGAAGAGACAGTTCTGGTGGCCCGGAGTAAAGCAAACAGTGGAAGAGTTTGTGGCCAAGTGCCTAGTGTGTCAGCAGTTGAAGGTTTAACACCATGTTCCAGGTGTCCTGTTGCAGTCTCTGGATGTCCCCAAGTGGAAGTGGGAGGACATCTCGATGGATTTCGTCACGGGACTACCCAAGCTTCAAGGGGGATACGATTCCATATGGGTAGTAGTGGACCGGTTGACAAAATCAAATCACTTTTTGGAAATTAAGGAGTCGAGTGCAGTGGATGCTTTGGCATGAAGGTACGTGGATGAGGTGGTGCATTTGCATGGAGTTTTGAGGTCCATAGTCTCAGATAGGGATGCACGGTTTACCTCATGAGTCGGGAGAGGATCGCAGCATGCTTTTGGAACCCAGCTACGTCTTAGTACTTCTTTCCATCCCCAGACAGATGGACAGACAGAGTGCACCATCCAGACCTTGGAGGATATGCTGCGAGCATGTGTTCTAGACTCAGGAGGATCATGGGTGTGACACTTACCTTTGATAGATTTTGCCTACAATAATAGCTATCACTCTACCATTGGTATAGCCCCATTTGAAGCCTTGTACGGGAGACCATGCCGCTCACCTGTGTGTTGGACCGAAGTCGGAGAGGCGGGCATCCTTGGCCTGGAAGTGGTACAGAGCACGACAGAGAAGGTTCAGCTTATACAGGAAAGGATGAAGGTAGCCCAGGACCGAAAAAAGCCGTATGCTGACACCAGGAGAATGCCCTTGGAGTTTTTGGTTGGAGACCAAGTGTTCTTGAAGATCTCCCCTCGGTGTGGACAATGGAGGTTCGGTAAGGGGAGTAAGCTTTCTCCGAGGTTCATCGGACCCTTCAAAGTGTTGCAGCGGGTGGGCGAAGTGGCTTATTAGCTAGCGTTACCCCCGCCGCTACTGAGTATACATGATGTCTTCCATGTGTCCCAGCTTCTTCTGTATCTTCATGACGATTCACACGTCCTCGACTAGGGAGAGTTAGGCATTAAGGACGACGTGACCTTTGTGGAAAGACCAATGATGATTGAGGATCGTGAGGAGAAGGTGCTTCGTGGGTGAACCATTCCCTTGGTTTGTGTGTTATGGAGACATGGTGGGCTTGAGAAGAGTACGTGGGAGAGGAAAGCACAAATGTGTTCCCATTACCCAGAGTTGCTTTGAGTTTTGTGTTGTTCTATTTATACTTGTTGTAGTGGAATGTTTTTACCTTGTTGGCTATGAAATATGTGGTTTTTCTTTCCTCTGAATGTGTGTGAAAATTCCTGGCCATGGAGAGGGGAGGACCCGACCCCTAATCAAGACGCGTTAAGGTGGATGCGATTAAACTCATGTGGGCGAGTCAGTGCCGCCCAAAGAGGATAGTATCTTGACATGGGGAAGGGACTCCCCAACCCACATGACTGGGCAGTCTGACATGGTATGCTGCTTGGTTCTTTAGAGGGAGGTGTTTTTAGTTAACAATGAGGTTCACTCTAGAGAGTTATCTTTCGAGGTGGTTGTTCGAACCCTCTTTCGTTATGGGTTGTTTTGATTCTCGAGGGCGAGAATAGTTTGAGAGGTATCTGATGTAATGGCCCGGGTTATTTGGGGGTCCATTACTTAGTAAAAATCTGGTGGTTGAGGTGTTCTGGGTGGTCTAGGAGGCCATCCCAACTTCTCGGTGAATTTTGACCCATGGTAGGCCTATCGGTAGCCTTAGCCTACTGGTAGAAGACCTACCGATAGCTCGGACTACCGATAGCTCGGCCTATTGGTAGCTCAGCTACCGGTAGCTCGGTCTACCGGTAGCCACCACCTACCAGTAGATCAGCTTACCCGTATCTCGATCTACTGGTAGACACAACCTACCGGTAGCTCGGCCTACCGGTATCTTGGCCTACCGGTATCCATAGCCTACCGGTAGCTCGGCCTACCGGTAGCTCTTACCTACCCCACGGGTTTTCCAGTAGCACCTCCTTTTTGTGCAAATTGGGTTTTAAACCCTATTTTGACCCCTTTGCACCTGTTTTAAAGCCCATTAACACCAATTAATGGTGTTTGATTGAGTGAGGTACCATGGTGTGCATCGATTTAAACTGCCCCCAAATGTGAGTACCCCTTTAATGATGTGTGGGGCCACGTGGTCAACCCATGACCCCGCTCCTTATGCGGTTTCGCATTTTATCTCAACTGTCCCCGGCCCTTATAAACTAAAGGGTTCTTCCTGGGTTTCGTTTTCTCGATCACCCTCCCATCAATTCGTCTTCTCTTCCTTGAGTTCTCGAGGCCCTAACCCTGCAAATCGTGCATCTTCTGTTCCTGTCGCGTGAAGATAAACTTCGATCGTCGATCAATCTGGTTGGGGTTTCACCTTCATCTCTCCTTTATGTGTATCTTGCGGGGTGGGAATGCTTTTGATTCTATATAATTGGATGAACCAAACCTTAATGAAGATAATAAACGGATCCTAAAGAATGAAGGGGGAGGGGTGTGATCGATGATGTTGCTTTGTTTTATGATATTCCCTGATTAATGATTTCTGAATTGTGTGGGCTTACGACTACAGAAAATCACGGCTGTTGGTGGTCTCTCTCTGTGCACTAACAAACCATTACCTCTGGTGATGTTTAAATGGATTGTATTGTGTAAAGTAATTGGGTTCATTACGTACATTCGACTAAGTAAATTGAAATCGCCAGGATCAATCCTTTCTGTGATAACCCTGGTTAAAGCACAATGAAGTTGAAATCATGGAGTGTGTTAAATCTTTTAAATCTGAAAATACCTGCATGAGCCTTCTTTGTGTTATGGTGGTGGTTGGGTTGTTTTTCCTTCACGGGAGATTGCTGGGTGATATGGGTGGGGATGGGATCCCCTGTTTTTATGCTTCCAGTGGGTGTGAACTTAAGGCCCAGTGGTTACCTTGACTATATCACGAATTGGGGTGGGATCCTCTGTTGTTGAGAAGCTATAGGCTCCTGGATTTTGGTAACATGGGGTAGTATCTTGGCTTGTGCTTATGCTTGCTAGTTTCCCAAGTAGGTGTAGAAACTCATCTAAATATTATTACTAAACATGAAAACAAGGATGAGACAAATGGGTTTTGGTTTGGTGTGAGTTGTGACTTGGACATGGGTGTTGATTGTGTTCATTAGTTTGGATGAAGAAAAACCTAGATTTGGGTGAGTTCTTGTTACCTATACATATACTTGTTGTTTTTGTGTTTCTTATTTGCGGCCCACCCAAGTTGAGCACTTAGTGCCGAACACCCCCATTTCATGGGGGATGGTATTTTTTCCAACACTTCTATGAGTGGCTGGTTATTAGCTCCTTTTCTGCTCCCTTTCCCAGATAGCCCAAGTATCTTCGGGCAGGTTGTAATGGCCTGATGTCCATTATTAGCCCAAGAATATTCTGGCAGGGTGGTGTGGTGGTTGGCCCAGGAGTGTGTGGGTAGGTGGTTCCCAAGTGTCTTCGGGATGAGGCACAGGTGTCTGCAGGCATGGCAGTGGATCTTCTAGACCAGGTGTCTTCAGGCGTGGTGGTGGTTGTTCTGGCCTAGGTGTTTGCAGGCATGGTTAAGTGAGACAGTTGTGGGCCAGGTGTTTGCGGGCGGGTTTTGTTAGTGGGACTGCGTGAGGATATGGCCCAGGTGTGTGCGGGCAAGGTGTGGCAGTGGGATTGCGATGAGAATGGTGGGATTGGTTCGATGCATAGGATGTCTTAAATAACCAGTGGGAAAGTGGTGGGGGGTACCCAAACATCCATGTGCTTTATTTATACATTACTTGCTTCCATTATTTGGTGAGTTTGGTCGGTGAGAGGGATGGATAAACTCCTTGATATTGTTGGTTGTCTGCTTCTCACGGGACTTTAGTATGTCTCCCCACTTATGAACGAGAGTCTTTGGTTTTTCCCTACTGAGTATACCTATATGATCACCCTACGTATACAAAACTGATTTCATGTTTCCAGGAGGACTTCAGGGATCGCGCGGGACCATACTAGCGCAGGACCTTTGGGACAGTTGTTGTTGTTTCTTTTCTTTTTTTGGTATTCTTTTTACCTTTGGGGTTTTTTTACTTGTGTCTTTTACCTTTGAACATGAATATAGGAATGGTTTATATTTATTTGTTTTTGAACTTTCAGTTTGGTGTTGTGAGATTTACTATCTTATCTCCCGATCCTATTAAAAGAAAAAGGGTAATGCCTTCCATTTAGTGTGTGATCTTATACCCTTGGTGCTGGTCGCCACTCTGGGACCTATTGAAGGCAGGTTTTAGGGGTCATTATCTCTCCTTCAACTTAAAGAAGGAAGGGTCTGGCAATCTGCTGACCTTTCCCTCCTTTTGGTGAAGGTGGGTCGTGACAACCTTCATGGATGACATGTTTTAATTTTCCTTTACCACCTTCAAAACTAGTCATAAAATCATCATTATGGTTAAACAATAATTTAAAATATATAATAACTTTTTAAATTTTGTGTAACTAATTTATGGACATAATATTAAAATAAACTAAAGTAGTTTTTAATGGTCATAACCCCAAAAAAACCAAACATTTATCATTAATATTTTATCTAATGAATCCTACTTATATTATAAATAAATGATATATGGGATCATTTAAAATTATAGAAGAATATTAATACCACTTCTTTCCACTTATAGAGTTTTTCCTTAATTTCATATATAACTCCCATATTTATACTCAAAAAAACCAACCATAAATCCATGAAACAAACACTCCTATAATGATGAAATTGAAATTTATAACTTATTAAAAAAAATAAAAAAATTAACATAATAAAATTTTAGTAAATAAAATATATGTGTAAGAGTTTATAAATTATGTAATTAATGAATCTAATTTAATTATCATTTACATTATGTACAAGTTCATAATGATTCTGGGAATTATGTAAGGGGATTTATTTTTAAAACTCCTCTATTCAAGTTACAACTCTTTTTATTAGATAATTTTTTTACCTATATAGCATAAGGGGATTTGCCTACTTCCAAGAAGCCATATTTATTTTCTGTCTCCTTTAAAAGTTTATAAGTTAATTTAAAATAAAAAAATTTCATTTATAAGTGTGTGAATTATTAATTATCAAAATTGATTTCAAAATGGAAAAATCTATTTCCTCAAGAATGTTTCTTTTATGTAAGATTTATGTGTTATGATCATGTTATGGAACTTTTGAATTATTATTATGATGGGTGGTTCCGTGATTAACCGATGGAGGGTAAGATCATTATATCTATTCAACGCATTGGGTAAAGGGATAGAGGTAACCATTTAGGTTTCTTATAAGAAAATATGGGAATATAATTCTATGGTTATTCCAAATGTAGCCATGATGGCCACTCCTTGTGTATCCAGGATAGCTACTTTATATGTACGAGTGATATGAAAATGATTTTTTTATTCTTTATATGGTTTTATAGGAAACATATGATTTCATAAGACATGATAAAGAGATTATGTTTTATGTGTAAAATTTATAACTTCGTGAAAATTTTTTCATTCATGGATTAATTGTTTTGTTCTTCTTTTCAATGTCCCCTACAGAGATTTTTTTCTCATCTCAATTTTTTTTAAAATCGGAGGGTTTATAGATAAGTAAAGGAAAGGAATGATTTATTTTTAATTTCATGAAGTTTTGATATGCAAAGAAATCATGTTTTATTTTAAAGGTTTCATATTTTGAAAAAATAGATTTTGGGTAGAAGTTTCTAATTTCTAATATATGAGTTGTTATGTTTTACGTTATGACCTAATTCTATAAAACTCTAAACCTAAAATTTCTTTGAGGATATAAGAAAATGAATTCTACTTTAATTAACAAGATTATGTATTATTTAAGGACAAGTTTTTATATTTGGTATCAGAGAAAGATTCAAATTAATTTATAGGCTATGGATAAAGTTAATAGAATACACATAAATTATTTTTAATTTATGCTTAAGTTGAAATAATATTTCATTTAATGATTACATTATTTCTTCGTCTAAGATATTTCTATTTAGAATATATTCCCAAAGAAGAAACGTGGAAGTTGATGTATGAATGCATTGAGAGAATGATATCATTATGAATCCATAACCTTTAATTGTGGGAATTGGAACTGAGTAGTTTGTGACAATAACTGATCAGTTGAAACAAGCTATAAATGGCGGTGTCATCCATACACAAGATCAGCTAGATAAACCTCAAAGGAATATGTCAGTGGTGGACCATTTCATTGGGTAACACCCGCCTATATTTAGTGTATCTTCTAACCCAATAGTAGATAAAGATTGGATTAAATCAAAAGAAAATATTTTTTATGTCATGGGGGTATTCATACCATCAAAAGGGTACTCTTTCTATTTAACATTTTGATGGTAAAGTCAACTAGTGGTGGTCAATGGTCAATAATATTAGGGATAATAAGAAGATAGATTCTTTGTAATGGGGTGAATTCAAAAATATTTTCCTTGAGAAATATTTTTCTAAGGTGAGTCGACTTAGGATGGAAAAAAATTCTTGGAATTGAGACAGGAGGATGATATAGTTGCTTCATATGAAGAAAAATTCACATGATTAGAAAGGTATGCTCCATATTTTATCTAAGATAATGATAGTAAAATCAATAGTTTTTACTCAGGATTGAAGCCAAAAATATCAAAGGTCATTGGATTATTGGGAATTAAAAAGTGACAAAAAAAATATTGATGTGAATAGAAGGTAGAAATGGAGTTTCATGATGGTCATGTTTTCTTT
Organism: Viscum album; assembly: GCA_963277665.1. Taxonomy (NCBI): domain Eukaryota; kingdom Viridiplantae; phylum Streptophyta; class Magnoliopsida; order Santalales; family Viscaceae; genus Viscum; species Viscum album. The sequence goes on from OY728136.1 coordinate 1,271,462,724, forward strand.
GAAAGATAGAAAAAAAAGTGGTTGAGGTGGCAGGAAAAAGGAAAGAATGCATGTGGTGATAATATTGTGTTTTTAGTTTGTGAGAATTATGGTAAAAACTACATTGGGGAATCCCTTTTGAAGCCTGGTAAGTGTTTCTGATGAATAATGTTTGGACATATGGTTTGTAATTATAATGAAAAATATAATGGTAGTGGTATAAATAATTATTATATACTGATAGTAAAAAAAATTAATGTAATGAGATAGATAATTATACAAATGAGTGTTCGAAGAGGACCTTGAATGATGGAAATTGTCCATACTATAAGCAGAAAGATGTGAATAAATCCTTTGAAAATACTTCATCGGATGTTGGTCCATCCAATGAAGTGGTATTAGGTACATTTTTTGTTTAGTCATATTTTGTTAATGTCTTTTATGATTCAGGGTCTACACATTTTTTAATATCTAAGAAGTTTTCTGGTAAATTAGAAATTTCACCTCAAGAAATGAAGTCATAACTTATGGTAAAAACACATGGGAAAATATAAAGGAAAAAATTATATTAATATTCATGTCAATTTATATAAAAAGAATTTACCTGTAAACCTTGTTCTCTTACACCTGGTTGAATTTGATGTTATTTTGGGTATGGATTGGCTTTCTATTTACCATGCTAAGATTGCTTGTAGAGATAAAGTGGTATTTTATAAAGTGTGTCAATTTTTATAAAATAATTAACTCATAACATTGATTACATATCAAAAATATAAGAAACTATTAAAATATGGAAATGAATGATATCTTGGAAATATTGTAGAAAATAAGGGAACTCCACAAATTAATTATTTTCTAGTAGTACAAGATTATCTATATTTTTTTATTGATGAGTTTCTAAGTATTATACCTAATTAAGAGGTTGAGTTTACTATTTATGTATCCCCTGATGATAAACATATTTCAATACACCCTTATTGAATAGCTCAAGTAGAACTTATATAATTGAAAAAGAAGTTACAAGAGTTTCTATAAAATAATTTTATTTTTCTGAGTACATCACCTTGGGGTGATCCTCTTTTGTTTGTAAAAAATAAATATTGTTCTATGAGTCTTTTTATTGATTATATAGAATATAATAACATCACTGTTAAGAATATGTATTTTTTTCTCATATCGATGAATTGTTTCATCAGCTCCAAGGAGTTCATTATTTTTTTCCAGATTGAATCGAGATATGGGTACCATTAGCTAAAGGTAATAGATGATGAAATTTTGAAAATAGTGTTTTAAACTAGATATTTCCATTATGATTTTTTAGTTATGCTCTTTGGTTTAAATATTCTCATATTTTATTTATGGATTCTATGAATAAGATATTCCATGAATATTTGGATAAGTTTTTTGTTGTTTTTATTGATGATATTTTGGTTTATTCCAAAATTTTACAACTATCATGAAAACAATATAAGGACTATACTGTAAAGCCTAAAATAATTTTATTTATAAGATAAATTTTGAAGATTTTATTTTTTGTTACAAAATATTTCTTTTCTTGGGAACATTTTCAATAATGATGGAATAACAGTAGATCCTTCCAAAAAAAGTGGTTGATGAATGACCAAGACCAAAAAATGTTACTGAGATTCATTATTTTCTTTGATTATAAGGCTATTACCAACCATTTATTCAAAATTTTACATAGTCATCTAGCCTGATAACTAAGTAAACATGAATAGGGATTAAATCTATTTGGACAAAAGAATGTGATATTTGTTTTTAGTAATTGAAAAGGATATTGTAGAATGCTCCAATTTTGGCCCTACCTTCTAAAAATGGTCTGTTTGTCTTCTATAGTGATTCTTCTTTAATGGGTCTTGGTTACATTCTAATTCAGAATAATGAGATAATTTATTATGATTCATGGGAACTAAAACCTCATGAGTTAAATTATCCCACACATGGATTGAAATTAATATCTCTGTTTTCACTTTAAAACTTTTGAGACCTCATTTATATGGAAACAAATCTGAAATATATACTTATTATAAATGTTTTAAGTGAATATTTTATCAGAATGAATTGAACATGAGCCAAAGAATATGTTTGTAACTAATAATGGGTTATGAGTACATGATCAATTACCCACTTGAAAAAAAAATGGCAGATTCCATGATTCAAAAAAATAATTCTACATTAACCATGTTACATTAGGAACATGACCCCTTGGTTAATGATTTAATGAATTTTGTATTGGTAGTTTTTGGTACAGAAAATTTCTATTTTGTTTCAGGTGTTACTGTAATTTTCACTACCACACAGAATTATGAACGTGTAGAAGGAAAACTGTGAGTTACAAAAAAAGATAAATTCTATTAAAAATGATAACTTTCTAGAATTTAACATTGATATAGATTTTATTTTTATATTTTTTAAGAGATTTTGTGGGACTTGTGATTCAAAATTGAAGAAAGGGTTATTAAGTAAAGATCATAGTTCTCTATTTTCAATTCATCTTGGATGTGCTGAGATGTACATAGACCATTGAGATTATTACTTGTGGGGTAGAATGAAAAGAGGTATTTCTGACTTTATCATGAGTTGTTTGACTTAATAATATATAAAAGTACAATGAAAATTACTAAAAGTGGTGCTTTAGCCTTTTCAGTTCTAGAGTGATTATGGGAAAATATATACATGGAATTCATCGTGGGATTACCAAAAATTTCTCAAGTTAACAATTCTATATGGGTTATTAATGATCAACTAACTAAATCTGCACATGTTCTTCTTATTTGATACACTCTATCTCCATATCAAATTCATTGGTTATTTCATAAAGAGATATTAAGGTTATATGTAGTTCCTCTCTTCAATGTAACTGATCGTGATCTCATGTTCACTTATAACTTTTGGAAAGCACTTAAGAAGTCATTGAGAAATGAATTAAATTTCTTTATTGGTTTTCATCCTCAATATGATGGAAAAACATAAAAAAAATTATACATTAGAGGATATTCTTCGAGATTTTTTAATGAATTACTAGGGAATTTGGGATCAACATCTTTATTTGGTTGAGTTTTCTTAAAATAAAAGTTTTTATTCTAGAATAAATATGGAACCTTTTGAAGAATTATATGGAAAGTGGTGTCGAACTCTAGAATTTTGGGATGAAGTGGGTGAATTAATGTTGATGGGACCATAATTGGTAGAGTAAATGGTAGAGAAACTTCATTTGATTCAAAGACACTTGAGGACATTTCTGAGTAGGAATAAAAGTTATACAGATAACTAGAGGAAGGATATTTCTTTAGAGTTATGTGATCATGTATTTCTCAAAGACTCACCATGTATATGTGTGATTAATTTTGGTAATAAGTAGAATCTAGGTCAATAGTTCATTAGACCCCATGAAATCCTAGAAAATTTGGATTAGTTTCCTACTGAGTGAATTTTATTCTAATTTTTTTCAAGTTAAAAAATATTTATCATGCTTATTTGTTATGAATTTATGTGTATGATTTATCTCATGATAATATCCCTTATATTTTTTAGTTAGAAGATAACATTTCATATGATGAAAATACTATTCAGATTCTAGATCGTAGAGAGAAAGTATAATAGAATAAGGTCATTCACCTACTTAAGATTTTGTTGAGAAACCACATGTTTGAAGAAGAAACATGGAAAATTATTAATTCCATGAAACACCCTGATATATTATGATATATTTCTCTATAATTAAATTTTATTTCTTTGATATATAGTATTACATGTAACCCCGGGTTCATAAAAAATGTGATCTACTATTAAAATATTATTTAAATGTGACTGTTATAATCTAGCCATTAAAATTGGTGGGCATGAATAAGACTAATTAAATTATGAAAAAAATATTATTTATAAATGTATAAAATTAATTCATTAGTTATTAATAGATTAAAAATGAAAACAAAAATGGTTTGAAGGTAAAAGATATATTTTTCTGAAAAAACTTTTTTTATCCATGCAAAGTTTTTTACATTAATTAATTAAATTAATCACTATTGGTGAACGATTTTAAAGAAATTTATATATTATATATTAAATAAAAAAATTATTGTTCATCTAATATTTTTTATAGTAATGGGATAAAAAAAATATAGTTTTATACTTAGAATTGTATTTTTATAAAAAAAAGTTTTCATCACTTTTTGTGCACTTGTTTTAAAATTTATTTATTCCACTTATAGAGATTTCATTTTGAAAAATGGATATCCTATTTGGAATAAAGATTTTAATATTTGGTAAATAGGCCCATTTTATTTTTGTTCATGATGAATAGCGATAATGGTTAAAATTATCACATAGGTAAAGCATAAATAGGGTTTGTCTTGGTTAAAACTAAGTGTTAAGGTCACCATTTTTCATCTTAATTATTATTATAGGAATTTAATTCTACCATTATCACCTTAGGATATAAATTTAGTTATTTAAGGGAAACCTTTCCATGAAAATTACCTATATAATATTTAAATTAAATAAAATACAAAATGTCACTCTCTTACTATTAAATATCTCGTATGTTTTCACACAGAGATAAAATCAAGTTGTGAATAAATCATAATGTTTATTTTGAGAATGATGAAATTAATTTCATGATATTAATTTATTAATAATTTTTAGTTATTATATAATTAACTTAAATACTTACACAATGCCGATATAGTATTTGTTGGTCGGAGTATGACACTCAAGAGGGGCGGTGAATTGAGTTTCTATAAAAAAATATTTTAAAATTTATTTATTTTAAAGTCCCCAAATTTAAAATCAAATATTCCAATTAACCAAAGTAGAAAATTTGTAAAATGTTTTAGATTTTTAAAGATTCCTCAAAGATAGATTAATTCTCAATTGAAGAAATTTATGATGTTAGTTCTATATTAGAAATCAGTTTACTAGAAATATTCTAGAACAAAAACTATATAAGATTAACTATAAAATAAAATTAATGATTTCTGGTTTGAATTAACAAATACAGACATGAAAACAAAACATTGAACATAGTGAAAAAAAACATCTTCAGTATCAAGTGTAGAATTAGTCCTCTCCACTTGGTGATCACATTCCACTAAGAAAAATATATATAAACAAGATTAATCCACACCCTGGATCGGGGTTTACAATAGTATACAAGTTATCTTGGTCAACTAGACCTCTACCATAGTTTTACATGTGAAAAAAATATAACTAGGAAACATAGAGACCTCTTCCAAAGTTATATATGGGAGTAGAATGGTGTAAGAGAGTAGTAGCGAGAGGATATCCTATATCCCCTAGTTTGGAATAGGAGACGGTGTGTGTTTTTAATATAGATACACACATTTCTCAAAGGAATAATAAAATAGTACACAATAGAGAAGAATATAATAATAAGGGATTATAAATTCTCGGAGTGTTGTTTTATGTAGTTATGGACTATTTTAATGTAACATATTTAAAGCTTGGATCCTTCTCTGGAAATAGACTCGGAAATAGAGTAACGTGAGTTCTATGTTATGTTTTATAGTTCATTGAGGTGTTCTTTGTAGATCTTCTTCTTCTTTGAGTTATTGCTACTGCAAGGATAATCACAGGATGGTTCACAATGAGATATTATTTATCTCATAGAAATTAATATTTATTATCATGGATCTTCTACATAGTCTATTGTGTGTATCTCTCTCATTTTCTTCAGCTTGTGCGCCGTAATATATTGATCCTTAGGTGTTTGTGATTTGACCAACAAGAATCATGATTTCAATACCTTGTACCATGTACTGTCTGCTAACATGTCTGTAAGAATCATTAATAATATCAGTATCATTAAATAGCTCAAATATGACCATTATAAATATTTTTTAATTTAATTGAAATAAGTTAGAAATGGATAATATAGAATGTTGTCACAGTCAGCGGTTACATATGAATGGTGTTATAGGAACGGTGAGTCCGGAGTAGTGCCACAGTTAGTGGTGACTTGTCCTTTACTTATAATTAGTGCCTCCAGACTAGTGTCTCATACTTTGTGAAAATTTTTAATTGGTTAGGCAATGGAATAGTGTTGTAGCAACGGTGTCAGGTCCTTTGTGAGAAATGATGTCACTGGAAACAGTGTCATTCAGAAGGTTTCTGGTCCTTTGAAAAAATTATGAACCGGTGACTTGATACAATGGTGCCGGGTACTTTGTGAGTTCTCGAACCTGTATCATGATACAATGGTGTCACTTAAACGGTGACTCATACTTTACTGATTTTCAGACTAAATGGTGAGACTATTTTTTCATAGTAATGGTGACTGTGAGTTAACCATAACGGTGACTCATACTTTACCATATATATGAAATTTTTCATAATAAGTAATACTCATAGAATGGGTTAATATTAAACATAATCCTAATAAAACATTATAGAAAATATTAAACAATATTTACAACAGTTAAACATGATTTTTGAGCATTAAAACAAGAGGATTCAAACAATCTGTCCCTTTTGAGGAACACAAATCATAGAATTTTCTAATCCGTACACTTCAGAAAGGAATAAATAGCTTTCTTAACATATCAAACAGATTATATGATATTAAGACATAAAATCATAGTATTCCATTATAGTATTAGAGAATATACGTAAAAATATCATAAATTCTAGTTCTTCTCCCCCAGTTGGGGTTACAAAAAAGAAAGAATAAAAAAGAAAAACAAGCACTCAATGAAATCAACAATTGAATAAAAGAGAGCACATTTCATTGAATAAAAGAGAGATCACATGTCATTGAATACATCAATATAGTAAAAAGACAAAAATTACATCCCATATCTATCAAAAGACATCCAATCACTTCGAATCTATGTCAAACACCTCTTTTCCTTTGACAGAGACATTAGGTGTAGAGGCAGTAGGTGTAGATGTGGTGGAGGTGGTTGGCATAAGGCTAGAATGTAGATGCACTCCTTCAATAATAGAAGGGTAAAGGCTTGGTCTAGATGAAGAATGAGTAAGGATTTCTCAGTGATGACAGGTATGATCTAGCTTAGAGCTTGAGCATGGGTCATAGTAACTGGAGAAAATGCGATAGAGGAAGGAGTGGTAGAAGAAAGCATTCCAGGTCTAAGAGGATAAACTTTAGGCGAAACTATGGTTGTGATGTGATGATGTAGATAAGGATTCAATAGATTTAGGAAATCCTTGATGATATCACCACCATACTCCATAGCCTTTTCAAAATCATTCTTATTTTCTATATACATCTCAAGAGTAAGAGTAAAATTCTTCAATTGCTTGACTTTCTCTGTGAAAACATGAGTAACTAAAGGTAGCTTGAAATTATATACTAGATATTTTAAATGAATTTTCAGACATTTCTTGTTATAAATATTTGTAAAATAAAAATCCACCTTATCTGAAATATCTATATGAGCATTAGTGGAGTTCTGGGAGTAAAATCTTACCATATCATTCACATGCTCATTGTACTTTTCAATATTAATTAGGATTTCTGAACTTATACCACCAATAGAATCTTGAAGTTGTTATCTAATCACTAATCTAATCAAATCATTGTCTAATGGTCGAGAGGTCTGTGCAGAAGATGATTGAGATGGAGCAGCTGAGGTGAAGGTATTAAGCTTTCTCAGAACTGTCTTCAAAGAGCCTTTATATTCATCTGTCAGTCGATTGATTGCAGCCAGTATTCCACGCATTTCATTTGCTATTTCGGGATTGTTTTGGACCACATCTTCAACCACTGAAATCAAATTAGGTTGAATATGAGATACAACCTTCCCTAATAGCATATCAGCATCACCCTCACAGAGACTAGCAACCAGATATGGAGTAGGAGAATCTTGAACTCCTTCCTCATCTCCTCAACCAAAGATTTTAAGTACTTCAAATCATCATTCCAGTGTTTATTTTCAATACATGCCTCTTGTATCTCATGAATAAATCTAGGTTGAGTTTTCTATATCAAATTTTCCAGAAGCGTTACAATATATCTTTCACTAAGGTTAGTCCTAGGAGCAGGCTATGACTTCATAAGATTTCCAAATCCAGACAATAGATTTTCTCCAAAAACATTCATGATTATCATGGATTACATAACTAGGGGTTGTTTGAGCAGGTTCAAGAATTGATATTGGTTTTGGATCCTTATTAGATATCAATTACTTAGTTGTGATTGGTTTGAGTTGAAACTCAGTTGAGAGGTCCATTTCTATCATTAAGGACTTCTGAGAATCATCAACATCAAAGTAGCTGGGAAACCTATACTAGGAATCCACTAAACTTTAATCCATAGGATTCTATAATTTAATCTATTCCAAACTGGTGGGTCTCCTCCCCGTCAACCAATGCTACCCCTTGAGGGCTAAGAGACTCAATTTCATGAACTCTTTCCACATATTTTGTTCTAAATTACTCAGTTATACTTATTTCTAACTGAAAATATTTTTCTATCCTTACTTTATCAAGTAAAATGACTTATGTTTCTACAGATTATTATTCTTTTTTTGTTCATTAGGAACATGTGTTTCCATAGTTTCTACACTTTTAATAGCTTCTTTATCCTTGTATTTATTTTCTTCACTTTCACCTTCACCGCCTTTAGAGAGAAGAGAATCTCTAGAGGGAACAGGATGAGATTATTTAAGAGATGCATGAGGAGGCTCTTCAGTACTTTTTGAAATATATGGATCACTGCTTTCAGAAACAACTCTATATTTAGCTCTATGAACATCATCTTCCATTCCTTCATCTAAATATTCCACAAAATCATCTGGTTCCAAACCAGGATCAGTGATGTCCTTATGTCTTGAAGGGTTCTCAACAGTATTAAAATCCTCATACAACATTTCATTATCACAACCCATGACTTCTTATATGGATTCCAACTTATTTTTATTCATTTTAATATATCATTAGATAGAGAAAACTCATAATACTAAAAAACCTATTCATCCTTCCCTACCAAACCCTTGTCTTGAAGAACAACAAAAATGAATCTTGAATAGAATAAGAAGGTTGACTTTGAAGTTGACTTGATCACATCACACATGTGAAGCACAAGGTACTTGCACAGATTTATCTTGTTACCATTATTTAAGATATGGAACAAGAATATATCTTGATATTTCAGAGTAGAACAATAACCTTTCCTTGGACATATCAGGTTTTGAATAAATTTGAACAATAATCTAGTATCTCCATCTAATTTAGCAGTTATTGGCCTTCTCTTTTTTCCATCTCTAGTCAAGTCACTCAAAGCCTATTCTAGGGTAAATATGTCACTTAGAGGTGTAGGGCCTCTTTGATAGTCATCAAATATACCTTCATGAGTCACTCATAAACATGAATCCCACAACCTTGAAGAAAAATCACACATTGGTCCATTTACCCAACTTCTAACTACAAAGTCATCCTTATAATTCAACATAAACTGGACATACTGATATAACTCAAAAACTAGTTTGGGGGTATATGGGACTCTTATCTTTTGTAACCCATTATAACCATCCTTGTACTTCCAAAAACTCTAAGAACAAGTGACTTACTCAAGATAAGCCATTTTTTAGCACACTTCATTTTATGGCATGACTACATGATCTTCAAGACTGGGGTTCAGTGGTTCCTCAGGCTTTCTGATTAGAGCTCATTTCACTTTCTTTGTCGACTTATGCTTCTCTAGAGTTGAGGATGATGGAAAATTCATCCTTGGAATTTTTGACATGCAGAGAGGTCTCGAAGGAGAGAAATGAGTTTGATAGAGAAGGGTTTCGGTTTCGGGTGTAGAGAGAATGAGTGAGTAGAAAAGTGGAGTGATGGATTTTTATCATTTAGGGATTTCTAAAGTCACAAATTAAAAATATATTATAATAGTGAAATAATATAACTAAAACAATGATATAGGAAAAGATTAATAAATATAGAAATCTGATTCGTAATATTAAGACCAGAATGTGCAGTCATGGTGGCATTACAACGATGTGACTCTAATCGGTGAGACATCAATTATTGAAATATCAAACAGTGAGATAGTAAACAGTGAGATAGTAAATGGTCACTCAAGGTTGATCATTCCCAATTCATGTATGATGTATCTTATTCTTTAAAAATTTAATGTCTTAGTAAATATATCATCAAGATGATGTTCTGTGCTAATGAATTCTAAAGTAATGTCACTATTTTGATAATGATCTCTCAAGAAGTGATGTATTAAATCAATATGTTTTGTTCTTTAATCAGAAATTGGACTCTTAGAGATATTAATATCACTTGTGGTATCACATCTTATAGCGACATGTCTAAATTGATATACATAATCTAGAAAAGTGTGTTTCATCCACAAAATCTAAGCACAACAACTACCAGAAGCTATCTATTCATCTTCAGTAGTAGATAATGCATAGAATTTTTCTTCTTACTACACCATGATACTAATGACATGACCAAAATGTGACATGTTCCAAAGGTACTTTTTCTATATAACTTGAAACCACTAAAATCATTATCATAATAACTAACTAACTCAAATTATTTTCCTCTAGGATAGAACAGTCCTAAGTTGGTAGTATGTTTGAGGTATTTGTAAATTCTTTAAACAGAAAAAAGATGTGACTCTTTAGGATTATCTTGAAAATGATCACACATACACACATTAAACACAATTTATGTTGGCTAGTAGTCAAGTAGATAATACTTCCAATCATGCCTCAGTAATTGGTTTGATCAACAGATTTCTCATTTCCATCAAGATCCAGTTTATAGTTGGTACTCATAGGAGTATCCCTACTTTTAATGCTATCAAAAAAATGTTTTCGAAGATCTTTAATATATTTACTCTGATTTAAAATAATACCTTATTTATTTTTAAATATCTTAAATCCAAGAATGAATTTTAGTTCTCCCATTAAATGTATTTCAAATTCATTTTTCGTCATTTCTGAAAAATCAACACATAAATTTTTTTTTGAAGATCCAAAAATAATATCATTAACATAAATTTATACTACCAAAACATATTTAGAATCTTTTTATAAAAACAATAGGATCAGTTATACCTTTTCTAAAACCATTATAAATAATAAAAGTACTTAGTCTATCATACCAAGCTCTTGGAGCCTATTATAAACCATATAAGGATTTTGTTAACTTAAAAACATGAATTGGAAATTGAGGTTTTGTAAAACTAGGGGGTTTTTAACAAACAAATCCTCAAATATATACCCATTTAGGAATACACTCTTGATATCCCTTTCATTTACCTTGAAATTTAGATGTTCTACATATTCTAGCAGAATTCTAACAGCTTCATGTCTAAAAACTGGTGAAATGTTTCTTCATAGTCAGTTCCTTCTTCTTGATTACATCCTTGTGAAACCAATATTGCATTATTCCTTACAATAGTACCAGCTTTATCTATTTTACTATAAACACCCACTTAGTTCCTATTGTCAATGTGTCTTTAGGTCTATCCACTAGTTTCCAAACATTATTTCATTCAAACTGATTCAGTTCTTCTTTAATATCCATTACCCAAAATTCATCATTGATTGCATCATTGATGTTCTTAGGTTCAAGTTATGAAAAAAAGGCTTGTTGTTCGAACTGGTTTCTAATATAAACTCTAGTATGAGTTCCTTTTTCTGAGTATCCAACTATAACATCTAAAGGATGGATCTTAAGAATTATTGTAGGTCTTGAAAAAGAAGGGATGGTAATTACAAGTTCTTTAATAGGTTTGGGTTCATTTTGAGTAGAGTCTAGATAATTTCTAGAACTGGATGATTTAACAGGTTTCTTAACAGCAAGATCAAAAGATTTGGTAGTCATGTCCAGATTGGACAGATCATCCTCAATATATTCTATTGAGGTCTTGGGTTCATGTGGATATGTTTAATCAAATTTGACATGTATAGATTCATACACACACTTTGTTCTTTTATTAAAGAATATATATACATTTCTAGATATTTAGTAGCCTAGAAATATTCCTTTATCACTTTTGGAGGAAAACCTATCAAGATTATCCTTAGTGTTAAGAATATAAACATTGAAACTGAAAACATTAAAGTAGCTATCTGTGGGTTTCCTATTATTCCAAAATTCATAAGGAGTATTCTCAAGGATATGTCTAATCAAGACTCTATTAATTATATAACAAGATGTAATAATAGCTTCAGTCCAAAATTAATAAGGTAAATTGTATTCATTAAGAATAGTCTAAGCTATTTATTATAAGGTTTTATTTATTCATTATACAACACCATTCTATTGGGGTGTCCTAAGAGAATAGAAGTTATGACTATAGCCATTTTGTGAGAAAAAAGATTGAAACTCCTTGTTTTAAAACTCATAGTCATGGTAACTTTTTAAGGTTTTAATCAAAATACCACTTAGTTTTTCTACTATTCTATCATACATTGTGAAATGAGAGAAAGCATAATTTTTTGTGTGCATGAAATAATGTCCAAGTATATCTAGAGTAGTCATCTACTAGAATATAAACACAGTGATTCTTATTAATACATGAAACTATAGATGGTCCAAAAAACTTCATGTTAACCAAATCAAGATTTTGAGAAGTTGAAACTTCTTTCTTTGGTTTGAAAGATATTTTGTGTTTTTTTCTTTTTTGACTAGGATTAAAGACATTATTATTTTGAAATTCTAGTTTGGTTAGATCCTTGACTGACCATTTCCTTATAAGATTCCTAAGTGAGTGAATATTACAATGTTCTAATCTCCTATTTCGGAGCCAAGACTCTTTATGAGAGGCACTTAAGCATGAAACATTTTGAGAAATTAAGGAGTCTAAATTTACATAATAAACATTTTCATTCCAAAAAATAGTAAATACTAACTCATTTTTAGAATTTAAAAAATTACATGCATCACTTTAAAATTTAAAATTGAATCCATAATCACATAACAAAGATATGTTAAGCAGATTATATTTTAATACATTAAAAAAAGAACTTTAGAATTTAAAATTGAATTGGTGTTACCGATTTTGGACGAGGCCAATTATCTTTATATTTGCATTGTCACTAAAGGTGAAATTTCCATTATCAATCTTTATCAGATAATGGAAGCATGAATACACTCATTTTATGTGTCTTGAACATCTATTATCCAAGTATCATAAAATTCTACGGGATATTTTCAAGAAGCTTACCTATAAAATAAATTTAACCAAGAATAGACTTTGGTACCCAAACTTGCTTGGCTCCAGTAATATTAGTAATTAATTCTTTGGGAACCCAAATATGTTTTATGGGTTTCCTATAAATATTATGTAATTTATTAGAAAAATAAACTTTATTTGGTCCAATAAAATTGTTGGTAGTAGAAGGTAGTCTAGTTTTAGAACTAACAGAAAAATTATCAGTTATGGACATAAAAAAATACATTTTAAAATTTGGTTACAAAATGATTTTTATCTATGTTCATATGTCCATGTTAGTATCCTATATGAGTAATATTCCTATGATCTAATTTTTACTAAGAATTTTTGTAAGATTATTCTATCCATTGGTAAACTTTTCTAAGTCCTTTTTCAATTTCTCATTCGATAAAATAATCTCATTAATTTCTTTAATCAATTAATAATTTTTTCCATTTCTCTATAGTAAGCTTGGATTTGACAGTATAAGTGAGAGAATATTATTTCTTCAAAAAAATTATTTATCTTTTAAATCATTAAATGTATCTTCAATCATTTGGAATTATTCAAATACTTTTTTATTGGTCATGTTTTCAAAATCAGATTCATTTCCAGAATAATAATAATTTTTTACATGAGACTCAAGGGTTACCTCATATGTGTTTGTCATAAAACACATGTTTTCCTTATCACCTTTCTCATCATGTGATGATTTTGACTCACGGGAGTTATCCTCAGAAGCACTACTGGTGTCCTTAATTGTATTCTTGTATATCCTATCTTTGTCCTCATATTTCTTATTATAACTTAACTTAGGATAGTCAACCTTTACATGTCCTCTTATTTTACATTCATAGATAAATATATCATTTGAATTGTAAACTCTTTTCCAGTCCATTTTCCAGTTTCCCTTATTGTCATATTTTCCTTTGTAGCTAGACATTCTGAAAAAAAAACTACTTATTCCTATATAATTTTTTAAAACTTATGGCTATCTGAGCCATTTATTCATCACTATCAAATAGTGATTCTTCATTACTTGAAATTTTAGAATTATTTTGTGCCCTTTAATTTTAATTATTTTTAAAAGTAGTGGTTTTTAAAGCCACTAACTTTATCTTTGGTTCATCCTCTTCTTATTTGTTTACCTTTAATTCTTCCTTAGACATCTTTATCTTTCCTATTAGCTTCTTGATTGGAAATACATTGATATCATAGGATTTTCTAATTGATACTGAGGTTCCTCTCCACCTTTCAAGTATACATTTATGTAGCTTCATTATTTGTTCTTTGGCATCCACTGGTTTCCAAAGAGATCTCATTGTTTTGACTATCTCATTAGGCTCAAGATACATATTAGAAATGGGTTCATCAAGCTTCATCTTAAAGTTATCATATTTAATAATTTAGGTATTAAGTCTATTTTCTTTAACATTAGTGGTTCCTTCATGTGAAATAGATAAGGTATCCCAAATTTCATAGATAGAATTACATGCAGAAATTCTATTAAATTCTACATCCCCTAAAGAAAAAAAAATGCATTCATAGATTTACAATTATTATTATAAGAAGTTTTTGTGGACTCACTCCATGTAGTTCTTGGAGTTTCTGTTATGTCATATTTATCTTCTATTATAGCCCAAATATCAAACCCCATGCTTTCTATGTGCATTTTCATATTTATTTCCCACTGGGCATAATTTGTACCATTAAAGTAGGTAGGTCTATTAGTTATAGTAACATCCTTTCTATTATCCATAATAATTAAAAAGAAAACATTTTAAATGGCTAAAAATTTAGAACTAATAGAAATTTATAGATCCTTAAAACACAACTAAAATCACTGTTTAAACGATTTGAAAATTATTTTAAACCTCCCTTTAACACCAAATATTGTTTGGACTAGGAAACTCAAGAGGGGGGATTGAGTTCCTATAAAAATTTCTGTTAAAACATATTTATTTGAAAGTCCCGCAATTTAAAATCAAATAGTCCAGTTAACCAAAGTTTCATATTAGTAAAAGATTTGAGAGTTTGAAAATTTCCTCAAAGATTGATTAATTCTCAGTTAAAGAAATTTATGGTGTTAATTCAACTTTTGAAATCAGCCTACTAAAATAAATTCTAGAATAAACACTATCTATGATTAACTATCAAAGAAAAGTAATGTTTTCTGGTTTGAATAAACAAAGGCAGACAGAAAAGCACAACTTTTAACACCACAAATAAAACAAGAGGTTTAGTCTCAAGAAGAGACATAGTCTTATCCACTTAGTGATCACTTTCCACCAAGAGAAATATATATAAACAGGATTGATCCACACCCTAGATTGGGGTTTACAATAGCATGCAAGCTATCCAGGTCAACTAGACCTCTACCACAATTTTAAGTGGGAACAAAATATAACTAGGTCACATGGAGACCTCTTATACAGTTATATGTGGGAGTAAAATGGTGTAAGATAGTATTAGTGAGAGGATATCTTGTATCCTCCAATTTATCACAGGATACAGTCTGTGTTAATAATATAGATACACACACTGCTCAAAGGAATAATAAAACAGTACAAAATAGTGCAGAATATAATAAGAAGGGATTAGAAATTCTATGAGTGTTTTTCTATGTAGTTCTTGACTCTTTGAGTATAGCATATTTGAAGCTCAGGACCTCTTTTGGAAATAGAATCATAAATAAAGTGTCGCAAGTTGTGTGTTCTATTTTATAGTTCAATGAGATGTTCTCTATAGCTCTTCTTATTCTTTGATTTGTTGCTATTACAAGGATGTTCACATGATATTTCACAGTGACTTCTTATTTATCTTACATAAAGAAAGATGTATTATTGTGGCTCTTCGGCATGGTTTTTTGTGTGTTTCTCTCTCATCTTCTTCAGATCGTGCACCAAAATATATTAATCCTTGGGTGTTTGTGTTTTGGCCGACAAGAAGAATGATTTCCACACCTCATACCTCATACTGTCAGCTGACATGTCAGCAAGAATAATTAATAATATCAGTATCATTAAATAGATCAAATATGACTGTTAGAAATAATTTTGAATTTATTTGAAATAAGGCATAAATGGATAAGCATGGAATGGTGTCATAGTCTGTGGTGACATAGTAATTGTGTCATTGGAATGTTGAGTCAGGATCAGTGTTACGATTAACGGTGATTCATTCTTTGCTTCTAAGCAGTTCCTCTAGACTGGTGTCTCGTACATTTCAAAAAATTTGAATTGGTTAGGCGATACAACGGTTTTTCAAAAACGGTGTCAAGTCCTTTGTGAGAAATAGTGTCACTGGAAACAGTGTCATTCCATCAATCCAAAGTCCTGGAGGCCTTCAATTTTTTTATTTAAAATAGAAACCCCCTTTTAAGGGAATAAGGGGGAACCCTACAGACATCATCGACCTAAGGCAAAACATGACCCGAAGGTCTAGCAAGACAAACCAAACATATACATGGAGCTACCCCTCCCCTACATATGAACAAGAAAAAGCACTCCATCATTGCAATGTTGAATAGAAAGAAACTGTACTGCATCAATGTACAGGCCCGATCTGATGGATGACATCATACCCTCTCAAACATTTGAATCCCAAAACCACTACAGCGATGAAGGGAAGCTCTGGAACCTCATCTGGGGCCGGATTCACGAGTCGAGTCCGAGTGCATCACCATACCAACAGACCACACAAAAGAAACCTTTCACCCTTCCGAAATCACCAATCCAAACACCTCCATCTATGATCATTTTTGACTAACTCCACCTCCCTCCTCAAACACCTCTTTCACTGCGGTTACATAATCTTGGAAGACAAACCAAAGGGCATGAGATCAGGTCATCATCACCTAGGACTGGGTGGCCTAACCCCACTCCAAGGGAGTGCCACCAATGGGAGGATCCGGGTCGTCCTGAAATAGAAGCGTCGCCCTGGGCATGATTCTACTACGATAAAAACTATGGATGCACCCTCATAGGGTTTTGAAAACCTCACAGTAATGAGAAGCAGTAAAGTCCAAAGAAAAACCAACTAGGTCAAACTAGAACACAAAAATTGAATCCAACCAGAAGAAACAAATCACAGCATAACCAGAATTAATACCTGTAAAACCCATATAATTCGTAACCCAGACCACCCCCTCTAAAATACCGCAGATCTGACTAGAAAATTGCACCTGGTCGAGCTAGAAAAGTCGAGAAACCCAGGATGCTTCGACGAAGCTAGAACAGATGAGCGCACTGACCCATCTTTGGAGCCGCACCTAATTGTACCAGACGAATCGAAGCACACCACCCAACTTCGAAGCTACACCTAATTACACCATATGCGTCGAATTACACTAGCCCAACTCTCATCGAGCCTCATAATTGATGGAAGGGAGAACCGCACTGGGCTGAGCAACGTTGTTCCACTGAGATGGTCGCGCCGACCCTGGCTGCTCCGCCAAAGGCTTGTCAATGAGAGGAAGCGAACCATGCCAAGCCGTCTCTTAGAGATGCAACGACGCCAACTGGAAACAGTCACATCATACACAATAACAACTAATCCAGAGGGGGAAGGGGAGACCAAAACCAAAATAAACCCTAGATTCTATAGACTGGGAGAAACACACCACTTATAGGCCTCTCCTGAATGAACATGGCTGGGAAACAATGTCATTGAATCAGTGTCATTAAAATGGTGTCTGATAATTTGAAAAAATACTGAACTAGTGACTTGATACAATGGTGTCTGGTACTTTGCGTGTTCTGGAACTGGTAGCATGATGCAATAGTTTCACTGTAATGGTGACTCATACTTTATCGATTTTCATACTAAATGATGAGACTGTTTGGTCATAACAATTGTGACTGTGATTTCACCTTAATAGTGACTCATACTTTACCAAATATCTACAATCTGTCTTGAGAAGTAATACTCATGAAATAGATTAATATTAAACATGACCATAATGAAACATTATAGAAAAAGATTAAACATGATTTATAAGAGTTAAACATGATTTGCAAGCATTAAAACAATATGATTACAATAGTATTTCTTCAATTAAAATAAAAAATAAAATAAATGATTATAAAAATATTAAATGTAATATATTGAGTTTTATTTATAGTGTTCTATAAATTTTATAGAACAATATAACATATTAGTGACATTATAAAGGATTATATTTTAATTCCATCTTTGTAATAGTGTCAACAATGAAATGAATGGTATTTTATGTAAATAATATTTTATTAAATTATTTAAAAATCATAAAAAAACCTGAACAAGGACAAAGGGGGTGTGATATGGATGAAAAAGGCATACATTAGTCATTTATGATCCAATTTTTATTTTATATATAAAATTAAAACCCTTTAATATTAAAAATTCATTAATATAGTTAAGATTAAAATTGTTTAATCAGTGGGTTAAACCAAAAGATATGGTTTAAAATGACTAAAAACCTATATGAATTTCTTTTAATGATTATATTTTATCAATATCATCAATTTATTTTAATCTATATCAATTATGAATCATTTTTCATGATAATGAAATAATTATATTTCAATATTATTAGAAATTACAAGTGTGTCATTTCCCTCCCTTATAAAATGAAACCCCTTTCTCCCATTTATTCACACTTCATTGGGTTATCCAGCTTGACTAAACCTTGTCAAATTCTTTTCCAAGTATCCTCATCCTATTATTAAAGGGGTTTTTCTTCACAAAAGTCCAACCCTAGGGTATTTAAGAGGATATCTAAAGGAGTTATTTTAAATAATAGGTAATCATCATAACTGATCACTTTCTTTTTACATTTTTCTTTTAACTCCTACAAATATATGGTATTTATCATAAAATAATTACTATAATATCTTTAATATACTAAAGTTTTTTATGGTTATGAAACCACCATTATCCACCCTATTTTCTATCAAATGGGAAGTGAAAGTATCACTCATGAATAAATATGGTGTACCCTCTTAACGTAGTGATACAATTCATTTTTCATATCCATATTTTATGGATGGGTATTATGATGGGTTTAATGTTTATATATAATATTTATGAAATTATTATTATTATTTAAGGATAATATCATATCTAACTTCATACCATCCAATATGTTGCAACACGATAACATCACCCATGCATACGTGTGGACTACCACCTTCATAAAGTAATGTGATTCATTTTTTCTTTACATATATTGTAATGAGGATGGATTTTAAGAATCTATATTATTTATTTGATATAAATATGATTTTTTAAAGGTTAATTATTATTTATCTTTATTTAATTCCAACCATTGAAAATTGAAAACAACATTCATGCCTACCTATGGCATGTTGTCTCAATTAATAGTGTAATTAATTTTTATATCTCTATCATTTATGAATTACTATAAATACATACATAAGGAATAAATATTATTTTTATATAGTGATTAAAATTATTGAGATTATGGAACCATGATAAAATTACAATGACTAGAACTACTGAACCAACTCATACATGAAAAATGAATCAGTTATCACCTGAGATTGTGATTTTAACAAAATATGTTAACAAACTGGTGATAAAATATTATAAGTAAATCTTATATTTTATGGTATATATGTGTATTTTTATGGAATAGATTTATAATAAATCTATATTTATTATACAATAGTATCAATCATACATGAAGGAATTCAATCCTGAGGTATGGGTTTATTTCATAATCTCATCATTATTTGGGATTGTTTATATTTATATATTTTTTGGGGGAATAATTTAATATTTATATCTTAAACCCAATATATTTTATTCTAATATATTTATTTATATAAATTAAAAAATTTCCTTTCATTTTACATTATTTATGTACTCGAGATACCAAATTAATTTTTTTAAGGAAACTGGCTTTATTTTCCTACTCGGTGGGGAATGTTTTTCTTCCATATTCTTTTTTTATTTAAAATTTTTTAAATAATATTTTTTCTATTCTCTAATTATTTATTAAATAAATTTTTACCCATTTTATAATTTTACAAAATGGTTTAAAATTAATCTTCTTATCATTTTATGAATGAAGTAATTTTTTGACATTTCTTACAAAAGTGTGAAAGGAATGTTTTTTTATATTATAGGGTATGAATAGAATTTGACACCATGATGACTGGTCAATGCTTTGAATATTACTTTATAATTTTATAAGGTTATTTTCATATTAAAATTTTTACTTAATATTTGGTAATTTTTTATATTTTAAATAATTGATTTCAAAATGAATTTGTGTATTTTCCTCAAGAAACTTTCCAACGATCTTTTTAAAGTATTTTAAAAAAATTCAACATCCTTTATTGAATATTATAAATAAACAAGGATACAATCCAAATATATTATCCACTATATTTTTATGGATAGTTTTGATTAGTTTTACTAGGGAATGTATTGTAATTATATATTCTAGTCCTTCCAATACTGATAGATATTGATATTTTATAAGGCATGATGATTAAGTAGTATTGTTTATTTATATGATGAATGATTTATACATAATAAGATATGGGTGGGGACTAGAATTACCCAGCCCCTTGATGCATCGGTAAGCCTTATGAGAAAAAATATATTGGGTATTTGGCCAAGGTTTTACCCATTTATGTAGATGCATTAGCATTCTCCCTTGATGATATTTTTAGATGGCTTGGAACAGGGCCTTGATGGTATGTTTCATATGTTTGAAATTATTCATTCTATCATTATGAAATAATTTATTGATGTTCATCTGATTATTTTAGTAGTTATGATATCAATGGATAAGTTTCAATCTCATGTGATTATTTATATAACATTATTTGATCATCATTTATTCCTTCCATATTATTCATACCTTATTTATTCAATATTATCTTCCATTGTATATATACCCTTATATAGAATCTGATCTCATCCATTTCTTATGTTTCCTTTCCCCGGTATTCTGAGAAGTGTTTTAAGATTAATATATAGGGATATACTAAAGGGAATAATGATGTTCTCAAAGAAAATACTATGATTAATTTTATGTTTTCAAATGTAATTTGGGATTCAAGCATTTATCTAGTTTACCATGACTACTAAACTATTCAGTCCTTTAGGAGGTGATCACTTGTATCTAGTGTCAAAGTAATAAAGTGACCACTAAATCTATGATACTAGGGTCAGGGTCTTTATTTTTGGTATCATATGAAGTTTATTATAAAAATTGGGAAGTCAATTTAGTAAAAAATATATTAGAGAACATAACCTTATGAATAAATTTCAGGATAATTATATGTATAGGATAGCATCTCAATGTTTTGTTAATGTAGAGATTATATTATTTTTGTAAAAATACATCCTAGTATGGTTACTACAAGTAGATGTGGTTTTGTCATGGATTCATCTACTAGTTATTACCCCAAAAAGAGTTGGTTGAGTAAATGTTGAACATAATTATAGTGCATGGTGAGTGTTCCCTTACTGAGCACCAGGTTTAACCCTCCGGGAAGGATATGCTTGGGTGAATTTTCATTTTATTTTGCAAATCATTATGAAATATTTGAAAGTAATTTTATTATTTTAAAATATTCCCAAAGAAACCTAGTTTGTGATTTTAATATTATTTATGCGTAAATTTTCAATTTATGTTAAGTGTTTCACCTATTTCAAAATTATACATTATGATTCAAAATGTTATAATCTAATCTAGGGTATGCCATTTTTTATAAATAATTCATAGTGTTAGGAATGAAAATGGTATCAATTCATGTAACCCATATAGGGATTGACCTCCTGATAATGATAATGAAGATATAGTTATATTTGTGGCTTGATTTGAACAAATTATAACTATGTTAGTGTAACTGAGTAAGGTTATGACAAATAACCATTCCCGTATGGAGAAACATGTTGGTCCACAACATGATGTAACAATGTTATAATGTTTCATGCATCAATAGAATCCATCATTCAATGGGACTATAAATCTATTTGTAGCTTAGGAATGGATAAGTTCATTAGAGATGATATTTCATTCATTGGGAAGTAATAAAAGGGAGAAGGTTTTCATTACATTTTATCATATATCAGGGAATGAGTATCAATAGTGGTCATTGATTCAGAACACTAAAGATGAGGAGGCAATAATGAACATAAAATAGAAGTGTTTTAAGGTGTTTTTCATAGAAAAATGTTATCATCATGAACAAAAATTAGATATGGAGATAAAATTATTGAGTATAAGAAAAAAGGAAGATGATAAGGTTTCTAATAATGAAGCTAACTTTATAAGGCTATTTAGTCATATTGTGAACTACATAAATAATCCAAAGAGAAAGATTGACCATTTATTTTATGGGATTAATCCAATCCTTCAAAGAGTACTAGTCTCCCAAAAATTCTCATTATATGATGACATAGTATCATGTGATATTATGATAGAGATAAAATTATCCAAGTCTTGTGGATTCAAAGGAAATCAATCAAAGAAGATGAAGATAGTGGAAAAAATGGATAAGGGGGAGAATAAAATGATGAATTTTCCAACATGTGATACTTATATAAGGAAACACCTTAGTACATTCTTAAAAGGAAAATTAATTTTCTTCAAGTGTGGAGAAAAATTCCATCATGCTCATGAATTCAAGAGAAAGGGGGAATCCATCAAAGTCCAGTGATTTAAATATAAGAATATGGGAAACTATTCCAACCAATGATTCAAACATTAAGGGAATATACAACCAAATAATCCAAGGTGAGAAGCTTAATCTCATGTAATTACTACAGACGAGGTGGAAGTTCCAATGATTTGGTGAAATGTACACATATCATCCACTCCATGATTGAATTTTTTTTCTTGATTCTGGTTCTACAAACTCTTTTATATCTAAAAAAAATTCTATGTACATATCATCACCACCTCAACATCTATATATTGAGTTGGGGGTGAAAACGCCTGATGTTAGTATAACTATATATCAAGTCCATAGATCATATCCAATATAAGTAGGTTGGAATATTATTCCTGTAAATATTGGTATTCTTCCTCTAGTTGATTTTGATGTAATTTTTTATATGGATTGTCTCTCCTAATATAGATCTTATATCAATTTTGTGGAAGGGAAGTTACATTCGATATTCAAAATCAAACTTTAATCATATATCAGTGTGAGGAAGAAACTGAACACTTGATGGAAATGAATTCTATCATATGGGTTTTTATAACTATTCATAAGGGATATTTATCTCAAATGGTTTGGGAGAAACACAAATTTTAAAATGTGCCTATTATTTAGGAATATGATGATGTATTTCCTAATTAAATGCCTAGTCTTACCCCAAATCTTGAAGTTGAAATTTCAATATAACATGTACCTAGTGAAACACTGATTTCAAAGACTCTATATAGAATGTACCTAGTTGAGTTGTAGAAATTGAAGAAACTACTCCAATAGAATCTAGATAAAGGAATTGATTATCTTGGTTCTTTTCCATGGGGTGCACTTATTTTTTTGTTAAGAAGAAAATGGTTCAATGGGTCAATGTGTCTTCGAATTGGTTATCAAGAACATAACATGATCACTATTAAGAAAAAGTATCATTTTCCTCATATTGATGGTATATTTGATCAATTACAAGGAGCTTTATATTTTTTTTAGGATTGATCTTCAACATGTATATCATGAGTTAAGGATAAATAATGAGGATATTCTTAAGATATCATTCTGTACAAGGTATGTTCATTATGAATTTATAGTAATACTATTTAGACTTAACAAATATCCGAATATAATTATGGATTAAATGAATGGATTCTTTAAATATTACCTTGATCAGTTTGTGGTTGTCTTTAAAGAATTGTTTTGAATACCCAAAGGAAGAATAATTTGTATGATAAATTTAACAAGTGTGAATTTTACCTTCTAAAAGTTTCATTCTTGAGTAATATAATCTCAAGTGAGGGTATATCAATAGATCCCTCAAAGAAATTTTTTTGGGTAATGTCCTAGACTAACCACAATATTTAAGATTCATAGTTTCCTTATGTTGGTGGATATTACTGATGATTTTTGATATATTTCTCATGAATATCTAATTTACTCACTATATAGGATTGAAATGGGGTTATGTTCTTATGGAAATATGGATATAAACAGAAAGAACATAAGATAATGTTATTCAATGTGCATGTTCTTACACTACCCTATTGTGGAGAAGGGTTTTTGATCAATATTGATGGATCAAAGAAGATATAGGGATGTTTCTTCATGAATAATGACATAGTGATAGCTTATGCCTCTCTCTAATGAAAATTCATGACTATAATTACATGAATCGTGATTTGGAGTTAGCAGTAGTATTTTTTTCATTGAAAAATATAGATACATTATATTGATGGAGAAATGTGTGATATAAATATTCATTATAAAATATTGAAGTATATATTTAAATATAAATATTTTAACATGTTCCAGATAAAATGGTGGGATTTGATCAAAGATTGTGATTTCTCAATACATTACCACCTTAGGAAGGCATATAATGTGGCTATTTCTCTAAGTTGAAATGATCATGCTATCTTATCTATGATGAGGATCAAAAATGATCCAATATTAATTTATTTTCAATGAATACATCTGGAAGTATTGATGGAATGGGGTAAATCATAACTTTATAAAATTATTATTCAACCAACTATCCATGTGAATATTATGAAGGAACATAAGAAAAATATAGAGTTACGAAAAAAATGTATGAAATGTTCCTGAGTTCAACCTTGATTGTGATATAATTATAAAGTTTAATAACCATTTATGTATCACATAAATACCATATTTTAAGAAGAAAATTTTGGATGAAGATCATATTTTATCATTCTTTATTCATCTTGTAAGTAAAAATATGTATAGAGATCTGAAAGGGTATTTTTGGGGGGAATAACATGAAAAGAGTTATAGTAAATCATATATATCAATGTTTGGTATGTCAACAAGTTAATGTTGAGAGAAAAATGTTTAATGGGATGTTACGACCATTACCCATACCATTATGGAAACGGGAAAACAACACCCTGTATATTTTCATTGTTCTCCCCAAAACATCAAAAGTTTATAATACTGTTTGGATTGTAGCTGATTTCCTTATGAAGTTATCCCACTTAATTACTATTTGAGAAGAATTTTATTTTAATTCTCCTTCCATAATATACATTAAGTAAGTGGAAGGGTTTCATGGATTACCACATTCTATTGTATTTTATCGGGGTCTAAGGTTTACCTTGAAGTTTTGGTAAAGTATTTAGCAAGCTCTGGATACATAGTTGACTTCCATCACTACTTATCATCCTCGGATAGATGGTCAGTCTGAGAGGGCCATTAAAACTCTAAAATACATGTTGAGATATTTCTATATGGATTTAAAATTGTTGAGAAAAATATTGTTTTCAACAATACATATTAATGTTATTTAAAGGGGGAGATTATTGAAAATAATACTCTGTCTCTTTATGATAATTTTGATGCTCACAAATACCCTTAGTTATTTTCTAATGATTTTATTTAGTATTTTGAAGGAATTTATTAATTTATTTTACTCTTGAAATAAAGAGAATTTATTACTTATTCAGAATCTGGTTTAGCGCATTCCGGAATCACTGTTCATACCTTACGTAGATAAATATAGTGCGGAATATGCTTTAGCACGTTCTGGAATCATTGTTCATACCCTACATGGATAAACGTAGCGTAAGGATGAAAAGCGTGTATAATTTTTGAGATAAGAGAAAAGTATGGTTAAACAACCATACATTTTTATCAAAGTATGGAAGAAGAACCTTACGTTAGGAAGGAACCTTATGTTTTGGTTATCAGCAAAGTATGGAAGAAAAACCATACGTAAATACTAAACGTTACATTTTTTTCTTAAAAGTATGGTTCATCAACCTTACTTTTGTGAACAACCATACGTTCTTGGAAAAGTATGGATCAAGTAAAAGTATGGATCTTTTATTGTACATTTGAGAGTTGAAGAAAAAGTATGGATGATCAACCCTATGTTTATGTTCAACCTTACGTTGTCAACCTTACGTTTGAAGACTATGTCACCAACCCTATGTTTGGAGGCCACGTCATCAACCTTACATTTGGCATCGGAAATTTTGAAAGACGATATTTTTATGCAGCGGTCAACAAGCTGATTATTGGGTGGATTTCAAGCCGGATTTAAAGTCGTTTTTAAAATACGACTTTGACTGATTCAAAGAAGTTTTATCAATGGATTTAAGATCTAATTAAAAGGAGATTTTTATGCCGAGTATTAAGGGAAGTTACGACTTCTTTGTAAATTAAAATTTTTGAATATCGCGAATCAGAAGGTGACTTTTATGGATCTAAATGTGCAGGAGATATGCTCAGCTTTATTATATATGTTCTCTTTGAAACACCAGGTACGATATGGTAATTGATCTATTATTGAAAAAGGTGGAAAACAGAGACTGCAGAAATTCACGATTGATCTGCTATTTTAAAAAGGAGCATCAAAGCTCTGTTTGTTTAAGAAGAAGGAACTTGATAGAAGATTCACTTGTTCTGCATCGAATATCTACTGTGGATCTAATACTGCTGAAGTTGTGAACTAT
The DNA here is from genome assembly GCA_963277665.1 of Viscum album. Taxonomy (NCBI): domain Eukaryota; kingdom Viridiplantae; phylum Streptophyta; class Magnoliopsida; order Santalales; family Viscaceae; genus Viscum; species Viscum album. The sequence goes on from OY728136.1 coordinate 1,271,489,522, forward strand.
ATCTCTATATCTATTGCAACTGGATCGACTCAGAACTACTTTGTCTTGAAAATAAATATTTCTAGAGACTTTGATCCATCTGTTGTCAATTGCATTCTGTTGCAATTGTGAAGATCAACTGGAAAACTTTTTTCTGAAATTCTTTTTATTCTTGAGTAACCATCTTCTCGTTCTAAGCTATGTAGGTTCGTGTTTGAACCAGAAGGGTTTGTTAGCCTGAAGATTGTAAAGGTGTCAACTGCCTGTACTCAGTTGCGAACCAGTCTGTGGAAAAGATGACCAGATAGTGAAAATCACCAAGCTCATGGAGTTGAGCATTGGTGGAGTGGATTAGGGGCCTTCTGTTCCCCGAACCACTATACATCTTTGTGTTCCTGTTTTTACTTATTCCGTTGCACGATCAAATCTGATAAATTATAAAGGGAAGAACTCGTTCAATAAAAGAGTTATCAAAAAATTGAAAAAGACACATTTCACCCCCCCCCCCCTCTTGTGTATAATTTGTAGATTCAGATCTAACAAAAATGTGGTTTTTATAAAAAGATTCCTTTTTGGAATTTTCATATAATAATGGCTTTCAATCGAGCATTCAGATGCATCCTTATGAGGCCCTCTATGGCAAGAAGTGCATAACTCCAACATATTAGGATGTGGTCAGAGAAAGAAATATATTAGGACCTATTCTAGCTGAGTAAATTATATATAAGTTTAGATCTATTTAATATCACATAAATGAAGCTTAGACTTGACAAAAAAAATTATGTTGATAATCTTAGATGAGATCTATTGTTCAAATTTTGTGACAAGGTATTTCTATGAATATCTCCTTGGAATAAAGTTTTTATAATTGGAAAGAAGGGAAAGTTGATCCCTATAATTGTTAGTCCCTTTTAAATTATTGATATTATTGGGATGGTATCTTATCACTTATCTCTTCCATCATATTTCTCTTAAGTTCACGATGTGTTCTGTCTATCTCTCATGAGGAAATACATGCATGATCCTTAAATCTTGTAAACTTATAAGTCAAACAACTAGATCAAGATCGGTTTTATGAGGAAAAACCAATGGATATTCCAAATTATAGATAAAAAGTTCTAAGAAACAATACCACTCACCTGGTCAATGTTTTTTGGTGAAATCATAAAATCAAGGAATGTGCATGGGAACAAAAGGATGTGATGAGGCAAAGATATCCTCATTTGTTTGTATCAAAGTTACCTAATTTTGAGGGAGAAATTAATTTTAAGGGGGTATAATGTATAACCCTAAGATTTTATGATATATTTCTCTATAAATAAACTTTATTTCTTTTATAACTTTGTTACATGCAACATCAATTTTAAATGAATAATGATCTACTATTAAAATATTTATTAAATGTGACTGTTATAACCAAACTGTTAAAAATGGTGGTTATGAATAAGAATAATTAAATTATTAAAAAAATATTTTTTATACATGTATAAAATGAATTCATTAGTTATCAATTCATTAAAAATGAAAATAAAAATCATCTAAAGGTAAAAGAGATGTTTTTATTAAAAAAACATTCATGCAGTAAAAGTGTTTTTATGTTAATAAATTAAATTTCTCAATATTGGTGAATGATTTTAATGAAATTTATATATTATATATTCAAAAAAATATTTTATCATTCATCTAATATTTATTTGAGTAATGGGATAAGAATAAAATTACTTTTAAGCTCAAAATTTGATTTTTTAAAGTGGTTTTCATCAGGTTTTGAAAAATTATTTTAAAATTAATTTCTACAAGTTCTAGAGATTGAATATTAAAAAAATGGATACCATATTTTTAATTAGGATGTTTGATTTTGGTAAATAATCCCCTTTTATTTTTTTCATTAAGAATAGTAACTGTGAAAAAATTTATTACCTTAGTAAAGGTTAAATAGGGTTTACCAAGGTCAAAACTAATTGTTAAGGTTGCTATTTTTAACATTAATTCTTATTGGATGAATCAAATTCGATTATTATCACATTTTTATGTATATTTATTTATTTTTGGGACACTATTTCACGATAATTTATTATATTAAATTTAAAGAAAATAAAAATAAAAATAATGTCACTCTCTTACTTTTAAATATCTCTTATGTGTTCACATTAAGATAAAAGAATGTTTTGAATGAATATTAATGGTTATTTAGTGAATAATGAAATTATATTCATGATAGTAACTTATTTCTAATTTTTAGTGATTATATAATTAACATAAATTTTTACATAATGCCAATACAATATTTCTTCAATTAATATAAAAATAAAATAAATGATATTAAAAATATTATAAAAAATATTATTTGAGTGATTTATCATGTTCCATGGATTTTATAGATAAATTTAACATATTAGTGATTTGTTAAATGATTAGATTCAAATTCAATTTTTTATTTATGTTTTTAAAGTCAAATTAAATGAATAGTTTCAATAATGACATTAATGATATTTTATGGAAATAATAATTTATTAAATTATTTAAAAATCATAAAAAATGAAATAGGAAAATGGTAATAATATATGGTCAAAATTTTCAACCATTTTCTATTTATGAGCCAATTTTCACCATATACCTAAAATTAAAACCCTTTAATAATGAAAAGCCATTACCATGATAAAGATTATAATTGGTTAACTAAGGGATTAAACTAAAAGATAAGGATTAAATGTTTCCAAAACCAGTCTAAATTTAATTGGATGATTATATTTAAACCTTATCCTATATTTCTTCAAATATATGGCTATTTGGAATAATTTTTATTAATAATTATTAATTATATTTAAATATTTTTTAAATTCCAAGTGTATTATCTCCCTCCCATATAAAAGGATGCCCCTTTATCTCAATTATTAACACCACATTGATCTATATAACTTGACCAAAACCTAGAAAATTATCATTCCAAAATCATTATAATATTTTTAGATGTTATTATCTTCCAAAAATACCAACCCTTGGGTCCTTAAGAGGAGATCAAAATGAGTTCTTTTAAAGAAGAGGTAATCGCCTTAACTGGTCACTTTCTTTTTACATATTCTTTTACCCCCCCTAAATATATGGTGTTTATCATAAAAAAATAACTTTAATATCCTAAATATAATTAAATTTTATTATTATTATTAAACCACCATTATCCACCCTCTTTTCCATCAAATGGAAGTGAAAGTATCATTCATGCATATTTATGGCTTACCGTATCTACATAGAGATTCAATTCATTTTTTATCACCCTAATTTATGGATGGGTATTATGATGGGTTTAATATTTATATATTATATTTTTTAAATAATTATTATTATATAATGATAAAATAATATTTACCTTCTTACCATCCAATCCGTTAGAAAATGATATTTTTGTTTGTACGTACATGTGGACTACCACATCCACAAAGCGATGTGATTCATTTCCGAATTACATGGATCATAATAAGGATGTATTTTATCAATATATATGATGTATATAATATAATAATTATTATGAAAATTTTAATTATAATTTACCTTTATTTCATTCTACCCATTGATAAGTGAAAACAACGTTCATGCATGTGTACGAGATACCATCTCCCTGAAAAGTGTAATTCATTTATCTATTTATATATTTTATAGATTAATATATATATATTATATTTATATATATTATATTTATATCATGATTAAAATTACGGAGATGATGTAACCATAATAAATCTATAAGGACCAATTCTACAAAACCAAAACGCACATGAAAAACAAAGCAGTTATCACCCGAGACTGTGTTTTTAACAAAGAATTATTAATAAACATATGATAAAATATTATAATTAAATCATATATTGTATGATATATATGAGTATAGTAATTTAATATATTTTTAATAAATATATATTTATTATACATGGGTTTTGAACACATACAAAATAATTCAGACCTGAGGTAGGGTTTTATTTCACAATCTCATCATTATTCGGGATTATTTATGCTTGAGTCTCTATTGGGGGAATTATTTGATATTTATATATTAAACTAAATTTATTTTATTCTACTATATTTATTTATATAAAATATATTTATTTCATTTCATTTTTCTCTCTTTAATTACTCGATAAACTGGATTGGTTTTTTTATGGAAAACTAACTTTTTGGCTTCTTTGATGGGAATCTTTTTCTAACATATTCATAGTTTACTTAAAATGTTTTAAATATTATTTTTATTAGTATAAAATGATTTACTAGACTTTTTTACCAATTTTTTTATTTTCCAAAATGTTTTAAATGTAATCTCTTTTTTTCGGATGATGAACTTCTTGGATTTTCACATAAAAGCGTGAAAGGAATGTTTTTAACTTTTACGACGTAAACAAAATTTCTCACTATCATGACCACTCAATGATTTGAATATTAATTTACAAGTTTAAAATTTTCTTTTAAATGGAAATGTTTCCCATAATATTTAGAAAAAAATTATATTTTAAATAAATGATTTCAAAGTGAATAAGGGTATTTTTCTCAAGAAATTTTCTAGTGATATTTTTAAATAATTTTCATATATATCTATAATTTGTTGAATATTATGATTTACTAAGTATATAATAAAAATATACCACAACTTTATTTTTATGGATGTTTTATGATAAGTTTCAATAGGGAATGTATTGACATTATGTATTTCATCTCTTCCAATACGTATAATTATTTATATTTTTTAAGGAATGATTATTAAGTTGTTTTTTTTATTCATAAGATTAATTCATGGGAACTATTAAGTGAAGGGTGGTGCCCAGAATTAGATATCCCCTCGATTCATTGGTGATCCTCATGAGTCAGAAAATATTGGGTATTTAACTAAGGCATTATCCATTTATGTTGATGTATTGGTATAAAGCCTTAATGCTATTTTTATATGTCTTTACACAAGGCATAGATGGTATGTTTTAGATGTCTAATATTATACATTCTATAATTATGAAATAAATTATTATTATTAATATTATTATTTTAATAGTTATAATATCCATGGATAAGTTTCAAGATCATGTGATTATTTATATGAAATTAATTGATCATCATTTATTCCTTACATATTATTTAGGATTTATTTATTACATGTTACCTTCCATTATACACATACCCTTAATAAGCATATGATATCACTCATTTATTATGATTCCTTTCCCCTTGATGATAAGAATTGTTTTATGATATATATATATAGGTATATTCTAAAGGTAATAATGATGTTATCAAAGAAAATACTATGTTGTTTTTTATGTTTTCAAATGTAATTTGGGATTCAATAATTTATATAGTTTACCAAGACTATTAAATAGTTCATTCCTTTGGGATGTGATTACTTGTATCTAATACTAATATAATAAATTAAACCCTAACTTTTGGATACTAGGGTCAGGGTCTTTACATGCCACATCTTATATTTTTAAGGGTATTAGTTAAACTATAAAATTTGGTATTCATTCTTCATTTGATTAAAATTTTATGCCTTTTTTCTATTATTTAAAGACTTTTTTATATTGTATCATTTTAGAACCGTGAATATATGCCCCTTAAAAAAAAATTTGTTATGATGATTATAATTTGATATTTTATATTGATGGATAATGGATTAATAATAATATAAACGGATTATTTACTTTTATCATTGTTTAGAGATCAGGTCTGAGATTGTGATTTGAAATCTTTTATTGTTATGTATAATTTTTATCTATCCTAGACTTAAAATTTCATGTGAATCTTTTGGTATCTATGTGGGAATTAAAGGGACGTGTTCTATACTTTATGATGAATCATATCTTTTTTTTTACCCATAATTGATGATTCTTCTTTGACTAGTGGGGATTTTCTAGATGGGTGGCTATGTGAGAGAAAAATAATTATATGTGTACTTAGGACCACATTATCAAGATTTATATAAGTATTCAACCCTAGTTATGCCCAAAATTTCTTATTTATACCTCTAAATATCTACTATGATATTTGATATATGATTAAAATTTATATTTATTATATGAGTACTCTACTTTTCTTTTATTAGTTATATTTTTAAAAAAGTTTAATTTAGGTCAAATTGAATGATAGAAACATTTTTTATATAACCAAAGGTGTTTCATTATAAGATTGTGTTTTACTCTTCATTATTATAATCCAATAGTTTTTGAAGACCATTCCCTGGGAAATTCATATGGATTTCAATTATCTGATCATAAGTAGAGATTCTATCATTTTCATTCAAACCCAAGTAAACTTCAATGTTTTAATCGTAAATTGTAACTTTAATTATTGTTTATATTTTTTTGGATTTTTTGTTTTACATTAATGATATAATAAATATACCTCATGTTATTTATTTTTATAAATGATAAAAATATATTTTTTATATTTTTATTTCAAATTATCTTAGCATGGTTTATTTTCTATATGTAATTTATAGAGACTACGTTGAAATTATATTATCCATTTTCACTCCTACCCTATATAAACACATCATGGGTTTTTTGAATTTATCACTTTAGATGTTAGTAAAGGAAAGTAATTTCAATGAGATAATGGATACTTGTTATCTTCTAATCATTGTTAGCGATGATAAAATGTAAATATATATATGATGCCTCATGAAGTATGGTAGCTTTTGATAATTAATTTAGATATGTAATTTGGATATATTGCATTGTCTACTTATACAACTTTCCACCCTCATTTTACCTTATCTCCAGTTCTCTATAATTTTGTATATGATTGGTATTATTTGTGGATATCATGTTAATGGCTTATTAATCATTTCATATTGATGTTATTACTTGTTAGGTTTGTTAAAAATTTAAACATTTTTATTTATATCTCTGATATATCCATCCTATGGGGTGTTCATACTTTCTTTTCAAGTAGAATTCCTATTTGTAATTATTAATAAATAGGGTAAATTATTCCCCTTAGTTAATATTTGGATTACCTTGTAACTTGTTTCTAGTGTATGGGGATAAGAAATTCAATTTATACTTTGTGTAAGACCTACTTCGGTATCAAGACATAGTAGTATGGGTTCGTTCATTACAACAAATGTGAAAAAAAATTCACAGCATGGTTACCACACACAATCTCTCAGATCATGCATAGTATATGAAACAGAATTTTAAAATAAAAAATTAATAAAAACCTCTATTATTAACTAAAAACAATTATAAAAATATATATACAAAGTGAACAAAATCAAGTGTTTCATTAAACCATTATGATTACCCTAAGGATTAATTAACTCTATTTCTAATGTATACATCAAATTTGAGGATATAATATCCATGTTACAATTTTGGATTTATATATGGTTGTTATATTCATAATTTTTTTATTCTTGTATGAAATTTAAGAAATTATGATCTAATAGGTGGGATAATAATTTTTTAGCACATCAATGCATTGGAAAAATCATTATATCACTTGAGACCATAATGCATGGACATGATGTGATTATCTTTTCCCACTATGTTACTAATGGACATAATTTTGTTATAATTGTATAATATATTAGTATTTCTTGGTTATGACCATTTATTTATGCTTATAAATTTTCATTATTATGCATGTGAATCACTCCATTTCTTATTCACAAGATTTGGTTATTCTTATAATTATGATCTTACACATATGATGGATAACTATTATCATGCGCATGGGTCATATCCGGTTGATTCATTCCCCATTTATTTCATATTATTTCTCTCCTTATTTATATATTTAACACTACTAGAAATTGGAGCTATACCAATGCACATATACCAACGGTTTATCCAAAACCATTTGTATAGGTCCCTTGTAGAGACCCTATTATAATGGTTTTGTAAAATCGGTTGGTATATGTCCCCTGTGGAGACCCTATACCAACATTTTAGGCCAATACTGTTGGTATAGATCCCTTGTAGAGATCATCTACCAATATTTGTTTTGAAAACCCATTGGTATAGCTCCCTTATAGAGACCTTATACCAACGGTTTTGGAAACACCATTGGTATAGATCCCTTGTAGAGACCCTATACCAACGGTTTTTTCAAAATCATTGGTATAGGTCCCAAAAATCAGGGTACTTATACCAACAGTTTGGAGAAACATTGGTATAGGTCTATACTAATGGTTTTGAGAATTTGTGGTATAAATACTCTAATTGTTTATGGATTATTTTTTCAAATAACATTAAATACATCAAAAGTTAAATTACTTAAAATTATACATATATATATATATATCAAATTATTTTCATAAAATTCATCTTAGATTAATGGTTAGTTTGTTGGAATAAAAATGGGACATACTGGATTCAAAACCAAGATTGATTTTATTTTTACATTACATATAAAATGGTTTTTCAAAACCATTGGTAAATTATTTTTATTTGACCAATACCAACGGTTTTCTAAAACTGTTGGTATAGGTGTATACCAATACAAGAATATCCAAATCCCCTCCAAACCATTGGTATAGGTTATACCAATGGTTTGGAGACCTATATCAATAGTTCCAAACCATTGGTATGGGATTTTTTTCTAATTGTGTAACACATCATTTTTTATGTATACATATATATGATCACACATATGAATAACATAATGAAGGCCTTTAAGGGGACTATGATGATGGATTTAAAAATTAAATTTTTTTCTATATTAATGTTGTATGAAACAAATTTTCAAAGACACTAAACATATTGATTTTCTAATGTGAAATGATAAGAAATTTTGTCTTGAGAATAATTTAACATTTTTTTATGTGATCTATGGGTCTCTTTAGTAAGTATCATTAAAATGTGTGGTTATTTTTGGAATTATGATAGTTGGTAAAAGAAAACATTGGTTGGATTAAGGTATTTCATATGTTAATTACATTAGACTTATAAATTAGTCCATACGTTATTAACTTACATTTTGTTTTTTCAATAACTGTTTTTTCTTTAGTAAATGGTTTCACCCAAGTGGAACATAATGAAATGGTGAAATGTATGCTTACAATTTAATCAAGAATGGTGATTTTATTTTTTTTATTATTTTTTGACACATTCATTTATATTTTGATAGTTTTATATAATTATTGTCTCAATTCCCTAATAACTTGATCATATGATATCTATGAAAACATGTAGCAATTAAATTTTTGAATCCTAGGTATGTGACTCTATTGTAATTAATTGATATCTGAAGATTCTTCTAAAAATATCATAATTCATATTTTAGTGGAATTTGAAGCTATATTGGGAATGGATGGGCTTTGACCATATAGAACTCATACATATCCAAAACCATCCCATGTAATTATATAAATTCAAGGAGGTTCATGAATGTCCATTAAAATGATTAAAATGAATGGGAATTTATACCAAATTAAGACAATATCATGCTCAATTGGTTAATACAGAGGAAAATTCCAACCATGAAAATAGGTCTATTATTAGGGAACATACTGATTCATTCCTTGTATAGTTTTTTAGTCTTATATAGTATCATGAGGAAGTGTTATTAATAAAACATATAGATAGTGAGACAATTATATCAAAGAACCCTTATTGAATGGCCCTGATAGAACTAGAGTAATTAAAGATGAAACTATAAAACAATTGTGAAAAATGTTTTATATGACTAAGTTCATCACCTTGGGGTATACCAATGATCTTTTTTTAGAATAAGGATAGGACATTGATACATTACATGGACCAAGGATCACCATAAAGAACATTTACCCATTGGCTAAGATCAATGAGTTGTTTTATTAACTCGGTGGTGCTTAATACTTCTCAAAAGTGCATTTTGTTTTGGATATCATCAACTGGAGTTTAAGTTAAAATATATTAACAAGAAAACATTTCATGCTCGATATTTACACTATGATTTTATAGTGATTCCCTTTTGATTCAAAAATTCCATAACTATCTTCATATATATGATAAATATATTCTTTAAATAATACCTCTATAAATTTTTGGTTCCTTTTTTTGATGATATTATCATATACTCAAATAAAGATAAAGAACATGAAAATCATCTATGGATTCTAATGAAGACTTTAAGGAGGGATAAAATGTTTGAAAAACTAAATAGTTATGAATTTCATATATAGAATTTCATGTTTTGATGGAAGGTTACACAGGAAAGGGAATTTTCAAGGATTCATCGACGGCAAAGTTAGAATAGATAATCACCCAAAATAATAAGTATCAATGATATAAATATATTTATTGGTTTATTTACATACTACTAATTCTTGCCCGAATGGCCCGAAGGCCTTCATTTTTATTGATTTTTGATAACCCCCCTTTCAAGGGATAAGGGGGAACCCTTACAGGGCTCATAGGCTCAGAGATTACAAGGCACATAGGCTTAGGATATTACATGACCTGAAGGTCTTAGGAAACTCAACCAGACTATCTACAAGGAACTGCCCATCCCCAGCATCTGTGTCATGATAGTAGCTCTCCACCTTTGCATGGCCTTCTGGCTAGGCTTCCCGTGCAAGCACAGGCTGGTACTGATGGCATAGCAATACCCTCTCATTCTGACAATCCATTTGGTTCTGCTCTGGTGAGTGCACCTGCTCTGAATCCTCTTCTGGGGCTGCTACATACTACTAATTCATTATAAAGAATTTATCATGATTTTTAGTCTACTATCTAAGTTAAAATGGAATGGATTGAATTATCTTTGGAGAGAAGAATATGAATGGATAATTAGGGAGATTGAAAAAAGTTGGTCACTTTAATTTTTCCCACACCACCCTCAATTTAAGAATTACTTTTGAATATAGTAATTCATAATAAAGGGCTTGGTTATTTTCCTTGGGTAAAATGATAAATCAATTTCCAAGGACTTGTGAAAATAAAATATTCTGGAGAAAAACTATATAATACATGATCTAACTTTAGAAATTGTAATACTTGTATTTAAGATTTGGTGACACTAATTATAAAGAGAGAAGTGTAATGTAAATTCTAACTAAACATTTGATTTTTTTTAAAAGAAAAATGGTGGATGTGGGTGAAAAATGAGAAACTTTAAGGGGTTTTTATGTGGTGAAGACCAAGGGTATCCCTGTGAACAATAACCTTACATTCCATAGGTGGAGAACCAGTACTCAAATATGTAACCAATTAGTCCTCCTTATCTCATTTTGAAGATAAAAAATCTATCGTAATTTTCCCTTCATCAAAGGTGTGGAGAATATCCACTCCAAGATTTATCATGCCTCTATAGGATCTGATAATATAGAAGATGCTCCAAGGATAGGGGAAGAGCCATGAAAAATACTGAACTACCAAATATGAATCTATTTTGATCACATATGGCCCAATATTATTCATTAAGAAGAAGGTCAATCCAGTAACCAAAGCATGGGATTTAGTAATGAGAGAATTACCCTCCCCATAATAACCCGATAAGACCAAAAGCACAGATCCTCTCTAATCCCGAATAAAACATACTTCATCAATGATGAGTTGAATACTTGATCAGTATGAGTTGATTTTTTTGCCATATATGGGTGATTTCCATCACACCCAATGATTGATTCCTTATCTACGAGACAATTCATCTGGTTGATAAGATAAGGGGAGAATACACATTAAGAAATTATGGATAACAATGATCCTATAGTGATCAAAGTTGACTACCACTAAGTATTAAAATATCTCTTTAGGGAGGCCTTCCAAAGATATGCCTACATTGTGATGGGATTCATAGAACATATCTAATAACACCCTGTAACCAGTGATAAAGATGATACAATGAGCCGAATATCTTGTTGACCTGCCTACATTACTCTGAAAATAAGTTGAATTAAAATGGTTGATGGAAATGAAATGAACGACAACCCCTATACATCATCCATGTTAGAACCATATATATCTTTCCCACTCTAATTCAATAAATAGGTGTGATATCGATTTCATAATTTCAATTTACACAACACATAAATTTTGATTCTAGGTGAATACCTTTCTTTTAAACTTCAACATCCACTGGAAATACTTGATTCTATAAATTTCATATATGAAAGTTCATTCACTACTAGAAAATGGATCTTTACCCATGAATATATACAAATGGTTTCTAAAAATAGTTGGGATAGATGTGATATCCCTACATTTTTTAAGAAACCATAGGTATACCCATACTAAAATCTAATTCTATCGCATTCATCCTTGCGTGCCTCTCCCCTAGAAACTTTCATCTACCCCCTACAACCCAAAAACCCTTATCTCCCTCAAAAACTCTCTTATCCCCCAATTATCCATCACGCTCATCCCTAGTGTGAACCCACTCCTCTCCCCCACCAACCCTCTTCTCCTGTAATTCCTCTTTCATCCATCATGCTCAACCCACTCAAAGCTGAAACCATACCTTGATGCTCCACTTCCTTCTAATTTTGTTATTCCAGCTTCAGCTTCCACCCTCCCCTTTAATTATCAAATCCATGGCATTTTGGATCACCAAGGTTGGGTCTCCAGTTCCTTTTCTCTGTTTCCATACGGGTTTCTCCTTTCCTATTGTCATGTTTGGTTTGGTTGAACCCTAGTTAAGGTGTTGACCTGATTTTTGTGGTTTTTTGGTTTTTAGGGTTCATGGTAGCTTCTTATTGTTTATTCGGTCATCCACTAGAAAAGGCGATGCATTCTGAATCATGTGTCATTGATTCAAGGTAGGTTTTCTCATGCCCTAACTTTTAATTTTGAAACCATTGATTCCTTTGTGTTTTAAACTTATGTTTTAATAATTAAATTATAGTTTTAATTATGGGTATTTAATTTTGAAGGTAAAAATGTTGTATTTGTATTATAATTTTTTGAAAGAGAAATGTTTTAATATTTTAAGGGCTAGTCTAAATCTGATTTTGTGTGACTGGTCACACATTGTGTTTATGAGATTTCTCAAATGGCCTTTTAAAATGGTATTTGAAATTTAAAAATATGTTTTAGGAATTCAAAGTGATTTCCCAAAGGTATCACTTGGAATTTCATGTGATACTTGAAATTCCAACTATTGTAAACAGATTTAAAGAATTTTTTTAAATGAAATGTAAGGGTTTCATTTTCTTTGACCCCATTTAGGTCATGAATTAAATTAAAGGGTGATTTTTTAAACCATGGATGTTTTGGGATAAATTTTCATTTCCCAATTTTTCTGGACAATCAGGGTGTTTTTTAAATGGATTTCAATATTTTTTGAAATGGTTGGTTTTTAAGAGATGTTTGAAATGAGATTTCAAATGATTTAAAGAAATGGGTAAAGTAGCTCAGAATCATGGTTATGTTTTTAATGGCCTATTTTTCACTTCAAGTGATATTATTAAGTGTACGATACCCTCATTAAACCCAGGTTACTACTGTACCCTTTCCCTATTTTGACATGGTAGTTATACATTTGATGAGATAACCAGGGTTTTGATATTTGATTAGCTAATTGATGTCTCTAACCACAAGTTGTTAATGAGTTTTGTTTGTTTCTATTTATTAACACTATAATTTCAACCCTTATGAATATTTCTAATTTGAAATGTTTTTTTATTATATATTAATTTAGATACATTTTCTTATTTTCTATGATCTATGATATTACATTTCATCACATATTTCACAACAATTGACATTGTCCTGCTTCAAATGGACTCACTGTAAACATCATCAAGGGTCTCTTTTAATGAAAAGAAAATTTTCTAATTGATTTTTCATAACTACTCTACTCTCCAGAAGGATAATTTTTTTAATGAATGCATACTTTATTTATACTATTATAAACTATCATTTAATACTGTGTATTATTATACACTGTAATTTTCATAATGTATAATGTTAAACAATGTCATTTAATACTTTTTACTATTTTAGATTATCGTTTTTTAAATGTCCACCATTATACACTGTCATTTAATATTTTCTACTGTTATACACTATCATTTAATATTATCTACTATTATACACTATCATTTAATGATATTTATACTATTATACACTACCATCTTTTTAAATACTTGGTGTTGTTGATATTTATTAATTACAATGGAGTACCTGTCCATTTATTTTTTTGGATGTGAAAGCTAATAAATCATAGACTGTCATTTTTTTAATACTTCATTGATTTATAATCTATCCCATCTAAAAAATTTACATGAATAAATGGGAATTTCCTTCATCTATTAGTTTTCCTATTTACTATTTTATGTCACTGAAATATATAAGAATACACCCAAATTTGGGTATCTACCAAAGTAATTGCTCTTATAAATAAATATTTCAAATTCAAAACCCAATGTACCAAAGTGAATGATGGTTTGGTTTCTCTTAATATTTTTTTTCATTATAATTTTATTAAAAATTAAATGTTTATACACTTTATAATTTTGGAAAACATTTTCCTTATTACAAGTATAAAAAATGATGTCTTAGTATCATCTGCATCTGAATTCCATGTAGCTTACTATTTCATGTTATTATTTTTGGATGTTTGAGTATCTTTATTCCAATTTTTTCAATAGGATTTTTTGTAGGCTGTATTTTTTATATAATCCTTTTAATAATATTTTGAATTTTAAGGACACCATTTTATTGGGTGCTCCTATTTTGTTTCCTGGTGATAAAATTCTTGAATAAGTAGTGTTTTCTTTAGCATGTTTTTTCATTATGACGGATCAAATTATGTGATATTTTTTATTTCCTATCCACTGTTCATTTCATTTTCAATCACTACAATTAAAATTATATACACACCAATTCTTCAAGTATTCAATTCCACATCCATTTAATAGGTTCAATTGTCCTATTGGCATAAAACAATCCATTTGATTTTCTCTAATCATTCTTTTTTGGATTGTCTATTGATTGTAAAGAAACTACTTTCCTTACTGTTTTTATGTAGACACACAAATTTCTATCAAAACTTTTGGCCCTATCCCAGAATTAGTTTTATTGCAAATATTGAAAATTCACTGTGGGTTTCAGGTTTGTTTTGATTGGTTTCAATTCTTTGCCTTTTTTAATTTAGGGGTTTTGGGTTTTTGACTTTTTTGTGTTTTTTCTACAGTATTTTTGACCTCGCTATGGTGGTTTCAAGTTTTCTTTGTCAAAGGTGACTTGAATATGTATTCATAGGTAGGAATATACATATATAAGTTCCCCCACATATATATATCCACTCATGGCGGTAGGAATATATATATTGAGTCTAGGTGTGCTTATCTATATATACGAAAAATGAATACATGTGTAAGTTAAAGGGGTATATGCATGTATAATCATATATGTAAGGATCCCCTTATACATATTTTTCCATGAAAATATGTACATAGGGGATAAGTGTAATTATATATATGCGAAAGTGCATATGTGTGCAAGCGGTAAATGAAATATTCGAGTAATCATATTCATAAGAAGAGCGCCTTCAGTTTGAGGTAGGTTCCCTTTTGCATTGGACTTTACATTTAAAGAATCATTGATTTATTTCATTTCACACAATGTTTTTGTACTAAATAATGATATAGATTTCTTAGAATAATTGTTTGATGTGAAATGAAGTGTTTTCTGAATTGAATCAAATCAAATCAACAAAACCTGATCCAAATCAAAACAAACCAAATTAAATGAAACCAACATGAACTCATTAAAACTAAATTGAATGAAATATGACATAATATATGTAGGAAAAACCAAAATAACTTAAATTGTATTTATCTATTAAGAGTAAAAATGAATATTCCTAAATGAATCTATAGTAAATTAAATTTTCCTATACCAGACAAATAAATTAAAACTAACTAGATGTAAAACAAATCATATCATGTTGTACCAAAGTGAATCATACATAATCAGTATAATCTAGTTAGACCTCCCCTGACCTGCCTCAATTAGTATTCCATCAAACATAATGAACTAATATGAACCACGAGAAACCAAACCAAATAAGATTATGAATAGTAAACCCAAAATGAGTTGAACTAAATATAGTGGCACCATACAAACCCATAATAGATAGAATAAAACAAAATAAAAAATAGAATGAAACATTTTTTAAAAACATTCACAAACTAATCATACCTTGCGGGTATAACTATAAATCAGATCAACCAAAATAAATCTAGAATGATCAAAATCAAGAAAACAGAATTCAAAGAGAGAAAAAAAATCAATGAAACTAAATTGGACCAAGTCAAACTAATCTAACTTCAACTAATTTGATATTACAATTGATAAATCAAATTAGACCAAAGATAAATTCAAACCTATATGACTGCAACTGACATGAACTAAACAGAACTAAACCAAATTTAAATAAACCAAATTTAATCGAAGTGAATCGATTAGAACCAAAATGAATGAAATTTTTCGAGCTAATATAAACAAAAATAATACAAACTAAATCCAATGAAAATTTCCCAAACAATGTTATATCAAACAAAACCAAACTATGATGACACTTGAGCCAAACTAATTATATACCATTAATAGGAAGATTAATTTTAAATTAATAGGAATTTACTATTAGATAATATCATTTTGAAACTTGGATATGTTTCCCCTTTTCTTTTAGGATCATGATTTGACTCATGGGGCATTGTGGTTATTATATGTTGGGTGGTGGCTTGTATAGTCACAGGAGATAGGTATGTTGTAGTTCAGTTTTTATTTTATTTTCTTTATCACATCGTCCACTTAGGACTTGACTACTTTCTACAGATGTAGGGTAGTTATATTCTGGAAAGGGGGCTAGAAGGGCACTAGAGGCGGCTATGCGGTTTTCTTTGCAGGGGAGGGAGATCATGGTAGTGGAGGGATTAATTAGTGTGTTTCATTTTTATGACCTTTATACCATGTTGCTTTTGTTTATTTTCTTTTCCTTCAACATGGACATCTAACGTATAGATGGGTCATGCCGAAATTTTATTTATTTTCTACTGTTGTTTTAATTAATTGTTTGTGGGAGAAATTGTTCCCACGTGGTGATTCCTTTCTTCTCGGACACTTGTGTCACCCTGTGGGCCTATACCATTCACCTTACCCCATCTTATTCATTCCAATATCAGAGTCTAACTAGGTCATTACTATGTCTGAATCATGGGAAGGCCTAGGAAACATGGAAACTGGGGAGGGATTGGGAACATCTTTACAATTATACACCTCCATTAACCCGGTTCACATATACTATCTAAAAAATCTAACAAACGACATAATTCTGGGATCAAGCACTTTTAGTTGTTTAGTACAAACTACTGCAAATACAAAGAACAACTAGTAATATGAATATACATGCAGCATGATCCAGAAAAGAATAAAACCATGAAAGAAATCATTTACCATCTCCTAAAATTATACTTTGAACCAACTGGAATTTCTATGATAAGTATTTAATATCATGGTTTCAATAGATAAGAAGTCAGTATTATAAGATTATGAAAATAGATTTCATGGTTATAAGCATGTCATCATATGAAAAAAAAATTCACTTCCATAATGGGCTCATACAATTTTGGGGACAATAAAAGGATGTTGGCCTTATCCTGGAAATAAGGATCCATATCCATTTAATCACTCCCTTCTCTTCTAGAGACCATTCATAAATACATTTATTAACCTCTTCAAGTTCCCTCTAAGAGAAAATGGAAAATTTATTATATAGATCATTCATTTTATCTAAGAAAAGGAAGAGAAAAATCTAAAATCAACTGGCTTTCTAATTCCGCTTGAAACTTTTCATCCTTTGAATGCTTTAATATATCCAAACCAGATGCTAAAGTAATATCTAATGAATATATTATAGAATAAAAACTAAAGGTCATTTCATCCTCACGTACATTTTCACTAGAGATGAGGATTCATCTTCTTCCACTATTCTCAGGTTGTTGTCCATATGATTAGCAACATAATCATAAGCTTCCCAATGTCCCTCATTAGTGATGTTATTTTTAGGCTTCATAGCTATCAAATCTACATGAACTCCATTTTCATTCTCTTTCCCAATATATTTATGAGGATCAAAATTACCTCTTTTTTCTGAATCCCCTTGTCTAGGTTTCTTGGAAAGTTCCTATTACAGGTAGCCTCACCTTCCGATCTAGTAATCCTTAGCCTTGGTAAATTTGAATAGTCTTTTCAATTCTTGGATATTTCCTTATTGATCAATTATCCCCTGTGTCAAAATCACCTTTCCTTCAAATGTTTTTACCTGGATGGATATAATACATAAACGACCTATCCAACTCAGAAACAGAGGAAGCTTCGGAACAAACATCAGTCTTTTTAGTTTCCTTAGTAGTAGTTTGATTAGTAAGACCTTATGGTCCTTTGGATGGGACCACTATACAACTAACAATTACATGAATGCCTATTACTATATTCATTTTCCATTTAATAATTACATTCTACCATTCATTTATATCACTATTACCCATTTCTAATGCTTCTAAATACCTGAAAAAATTACCTAAATGAATACAAACCTTCTTGAATTCTATTTAGTACCTTAGCCTCCAGGACATCAGGCTTGTAAACTTTTAGAGACAGACGAATCCCAACAACATCATAATTGAACTCATCTTAAAGTATTTACATAATTTCTTTCTCAATGGGGTAGAGCGTAATAAGTGCTTCCACATTGGTCAACCCTCCGTCTCAATAAAATTCACTCTCTAAAAAAACATGAGATGAAGCATTTTGGGATTGGGTTTTGGAAGAAAAATCGATCTTGATTCAATCAATCCCAAAATATGATAGACTTGCCTATGACACATTCTAGTTAGAGACCTCAATCTAGTATATAATAAGATCATTTCATTTTTTATCATCGATTCTAGTTAGAAGAAATTTCCAGTTCCAGTGGTACATTTTAGCCAAATGCCCTTGTCAGTTGTAGAGTTGGAGAATGTGTGATGAAGACTAGAAGTGAACCTCTTGTTTATACATGTACTAGCTCTCAATTTCATATGAGGTATAATTCAATGGGGGTTTCATTATGTCAACCTCCATGAACATACACACGGTGATATGATGACAAAAATATTGAGTTCTACAGTTTAAACGCAATTAATTCCCTATCATGTTTCCAATCACCCTATGGATATAAACATTTTTAAAAGGGAGGTTATGGATAAGAAGACTTACCCAAACCATTGAGAGGGATAATCATGAATCAAATGATAGTCAAAAGACCATCTATGATAGTATAAATGTATAGAATTGAAAAAAAATTATGGGTGGAAGACATAGAAGTAATCATGTTTTCATCTTTAAGGAAATTGAAGAGAATTGTCCAAGAGTCAATTAATGCCACCATTGTGTGAAATCTGAAGCCCCCTAAATCCATTGATGGCCTTGTTAAAATTATTAATTGAGGGGTGGTGGCAGAAAAAGAAATCTAATAGAGAGAAGAGACAGATGGATGATTCATCCCATAACTCAGAATTTGTAAGAAAAAAATTGGGAGGACCCTTGAAAAGGTTAAGTACCATCAGGTACACAGATAATGGGGGGACAATGGTAAAGAAGAAAGATTCAGGATAGGAATAAAACTATGAGTGGGGTGGCATCAATGGTCAAATCAGAGCCCTAAAGAGTACAAGAGTGGGAGGTCTGATTACAATGTTCTAGTGGGTATGGTTATTACAACAATTTGATAATATAATATAATACAAACTCAATTACCAGATATAAATAGCACATCCAAAATACATATAAGCAAGAATATTGATGACATAAGTGTGGTCATTATAATAAAAACACTATTCAAATATATACCTTTTCTATAATCCATCTCTACCCTAAATGAATCATCCACCATTTTTACATAATGATCTACATCGACATAGGTCCAGACAACACCCATGTAGACATTTGTGGGGGAGAAATAATAATCAGTACAATTTTTCAAATTAGTGAGTTGACTCCAGGATAACCAGTTTCTACACACATGATCAATAAACACAGGTTAAATAAAATAAACATAACAACAAATCTTCTCCAATCAAAACAATATTATAATGACAACTTATCAAGACACCCATAGATCACATTCGCACTGCTCAATAAATAATAATGATTAAATATAATTATAGATATACTCACACTTCATAAACATAAGAATAAAATAGGGCCCCTATGAACTATGTCCTACTAGAGATGTAATAGGTACTGTAATATTTTTCTGGTATCCCACTCTTTAAAGAGTAAAATCTAGTCATCACATTGTAGTCATCCATTCCCCCAACATATAAAATATTGGAATCCTTCTAACCTTCCTATATGTGGAAGTCAAAAAATATAAATAATATTGTCTTCAAACCCCTTTATATTTTTCCTACCAAATGATTCACCATAGATGCTACTTAAATGATAGAGAAACACACATATCTACAAGTCATTAATTATAAATAATAGTGGAATATATATCTCCACTAATCTCCCAATAGAACTAATATTGAAAATCTTGTTTACCTCAAACCCACTATTATAGGTTAAAATTATATAAGACTATGTATCATTTTCAACCTCAGTCCCATAGTTGTGAGAGAGAAAGAGTGTAAAAATTCAGATGAATAATTTTCATTAAAAATTTAGAGTATCCTCAATTTTCCAGAAATCATAGAAAATATAAGTAAGTTTCATGAGCATTTTAAAATTATCCAATAATAGCTTTCATAGAAGAATTTTGATAGGCACTCAGATTCAAAGATTTCATGTTTATAGGTTCTAGAAGAGGTGTATTCATGTTTACAGGATCTAGAAGAGGTGCATGATAGACCTGGATTGTTTGTTGGGGAGAATAGGATATACCAACGGTTTACAGAATCATTGGTATACAGTTATACACGATGGACTAGGGAGAAGAGGGTATACCAATGGTTCTGTATACTGTTGGTATACGATAATGATGGAAATATGTATACCACGGTTCTTGAATCATTGGTATACAAATATCCCAATAGTTTCATTGAAACTATTGGAATATAGTAAATTGAGGTAGCCTATACCAACGGTTTTATAGAAACTATTAGTATAAGGCTATACCAACAACAGACATACCAACGGTTCCTAGAACTGTTGGGATAGGCTATCCCAACAGTTTCAGGGGCTATCCCGACGGTGCGAAACTGTTGGGATAGGATAAATTTTCATTAGTGATTTTAAAGGGAATGGATTTTCACTAAATGATACTAGACCTACCATCCTCGTTGTGGTGAACGTGAATAATTTTATGAAATTTTGAGAAAATGAATAATCTTGATGATGATTAAGTAAAGACGCACACATCCAGATCCTCAACTAGCTGGATAAAAGAATGTAAAGACCATTGATCAGAGTCTAAAATTTCTCCACTAAATATAGGGTGAACTCAAATTTCTAAAGTTGATGTTTACAATTGGTCCCTGGGACAAATAGGGTGTTTGTATACCAGTTGTCATGACAAAAATTTATGTCACCCCAACTGATGATCCATCATGAATTTTCATAGATGATGTGAATGGTGTCATGATGGTTGTTCCATAGTTAAGATCCTTTAGCTTTTAGCTCGAGCAAGCATAATAGTGAGTACCTAGATTTATTATGAATGATCCTACCCCATAGAGCCTTCCTAGAATAGGCTTCCTCGTCTAATTTCTCTTGAATGCATTGCATGTTCTCAAGGATTATTTTGAGACTGATACCGCCTTCCTCAATGGTCTTTTCTAACCTAGATCAATTATACTAGTGTTGTTTGGATTCCTGTTAAAAATCCCCTAAGAAACTGTTAAGAACAATCATGAGTATTCTAAAAATGGGCTTGGGAGCGTGAATGAATCATAGAAAATGCATGGGGATGGATGAGAGAACATTATTGACTACAGTGATCCTACATCCAAATGAGAGAAAATAGATCCTCAATTTTGTTATCATGCCTTCAATTATGTTAATAATTCTATCAAAATATTGAATACAGAATCTTTTGTTTGTGAAAGGGGTGCCTAAATATGTTATTGGTAAGCTTCTTTTAGTGACACCGAGATGATATTTTATACCTTTGGTTTTCCATCTAGAGAATTTACATGAAATATAGGAACTATTATTGGAAAAAAGGATGCATTTCCCACTCAAGATACTGTAATTATTTTAGATTTCTTTAAACCATTGAATTAAATAACTTCTACTATTTATAAAGTATAGTAAGTCATCCATGAAAAATAAATGAGAGATACCAATGAATCCATACCGATCCTTAAACGGATATAGAATTCTTCTTTAAATTCTAGAATTAATGTTCCTACATAGAACATCATGGGTTAGGATAAATAAAATCGAAGATTTTTATTAGGACTCAGGACCACACAGGGTGAATGGAAAGTGTATTCTAGAAGGGGTAAATCGGTCCATTCTGGGGGAGGTGGTTAGGAATATAGAAATAGGGACCAGGGCTGTTAAATAGTGGTGTGTGGGTGGTGGGTTAGGACACCTTTATATTTTAGAAAAGTATAACAGTAGTTTTTCAGGCGGGAGACCAAAGTGGGTGCTCTCAAGGGCCATTCTTTTACTTTACTTTTTTTCAGATTTCAATATAATTATGGTACAGATTCCCTGAATAAATTCCTATATTGATTTTCATCTCTTTAATTTGGGTCTGACTTTCCGCACATGCACCCCTTCCACTCCGCTATTTTCAACTTGATTTCCTTGGAAATGAGAACTCACTCCCGTGTGGATGTTGTCCAAGCGCATCTCAACATTGTGGAGAAAAGTCTCTCTCGGTTGTCTACTTCAGTTACCGATCTCCCTCAGGGGGTTCAAGGTCTCTAGTAAGGCCAGCATCACTAGGATAAATATATGGCCTCTCAAATGGAGTTTCTCCAACCCATGATTCATCAGCATGATAAGAAACCCTTGTATTTCGTCGATTCTGGTACATCGACTGATGTTCATCCCACTCGTCCATTTTTTGAGCCTTGGCCCAATGTGTATGATGTTTTCGTACCTATGATCAATATTATGTGGGTTTTCGCATTGATGTGTTTGTCTTTGATGGAACAGATCCTCATAGTTGGCTCACCCAAGCTGAATTATATTTTTTCATTAATCAGACTTCAAATTCTATGAAGGTTCAGATTTCTTAGGTCAGTATGAAAGGCCTCGCCATCCATTGGTTCAAAATACTCCACAAGTTTTATCCTGATCTTTCCTGACCATTATTTCATACAGAATTGTGGGAGTGTTTCAGTGGATTGGAGATACAGAATCCCTATAAAGAACATTCCACTCTTCACCAACAGAATTCCGTTGAGGAATATATAAAACAATATGAGTATTTGGCTTCGCTCTTACCTCGGCAGCCCGAACATCAATTTGTAGGTTATTTTTTACATAGTTAGCGTGATGATATTTTCTCTTGGGTTCATATAAAAAATCTCAACACTCAATTGCAGGCTATGAGGTTATTTGGACATGTTGAACATTCCCTCCATCATAGCACTGGTTCTTCCATTCACAATGTTTCTTTTCATTTTGCAGGTTCTAGCCATGATCATGATTCTATTCCAATTAGTCCTCAGCTTTCATCACTTCCGACATGTAACTCCTCTTCCCTCTCCCATTTCGGTGACCCCCCTTAACTCAACATCTCCTCCTAGAACATTTCTAAACATCCCCAATTTTCAGCATGGGATGTGCAACAACTCTCTATGCATGAGTGGGAAGAGCATCGACGCAAGGTCCTCTACATTCACTACGAATTTCCCTACACCCCACCCATAGATGCGTCGACCCCAAACTGCGGATCATTATTCTTGATGAAGATGATTTTGATGATGATCCTCATCTTCATTGATAGTGCTGGAATATATAATTTCATCTCTTTAGATCTTTTTTGTTTTCGCGTTTTTCCAGCACACAACCCCCAGTGGATGCGCATTCAGTTAAGGGATGGGAACATAGCCTAGTATCAGGGAATTTACTCTCAGTTGCCTCTTTCAATAGGTTATTATACTTTCTCGAATGACATACACATTCTAGATGTTGAGAATCTAGATTTAATTTTGGGCGTTGTGTGGCTGCGTACCTTGGGAGATTTCCACACAAATTGGAAATCTATGGTCTTGAATTTCATGGCTGGTAACATTCCTTACTACATTAAGGGGGAAAATCCCCCATTACAACCATAAAATTCATTGAAACAATGGCTCCTTCTCCCAATTCCAAGAGGTTATCAACGGCTCTTGTTGGGTGTCAAAACCCCTGCTTTTTTTCAACATTTACAGCCCATAAACATCACAATTTTTTCCAGCTTTTAACTTGGTTTTCTCTAGTTTTTCAAGCACTTATAGGCCTTCCCCCATGATGGCCACATGATCATGAAATTATCCTTATTGCTACACATTAACAAATCATGGTTCGGCCTTACAGGTATCCCCATTACTAGAAGGTTGAAATTGACATCTTGGTGTGGGAAATGTTTCACTTTACCATCATTCGTCCAAGATGCGGTGCTTACTCTAGTCCCATCCTACTGGATAAAAAGGATAGTTTGTGGCGCCTTTGCATTGATTATCATTCTATCATCAATAAAACTATTCCCAATAAATTTCCAATCACAGTGGTGGAAGAATTATTGGATGAAATACATGGCATGGTCTATTTCTCCAAACTAGATCTCAAATCTGGTTATCATCATATGCGGATGCGAGATGAGGATGTAGAGAAAATGGAATTTTGGCCCCAAAATGGTCATTATGGGTATTTAGTCATGCCCTTTGGGCTAACTAATGTCCCCTCTACATTCCAGGGAACCATGAATGATTTATTTTGTCCCTTCGCAAATTTATCTTGATTTTTTTATTACATTCTTGTTTAAAGATCTAATTGGATGCAACACATTTCCCACCTCACTGTTGATTTGCATGTTCTCTTGGAAAATCATTTTTTTCAATCAAATCAAGTTCCATTTTTCTCATAAAAGTGGAATATTTTTTCCATGTTATTTCATTGGAAGGAACATCAATGGATACCATCAAAATCCATGCCGTATTGGAAATGCCACTTCCTCAAATAGTTAAATGGGTTTCTGGGTTTCTGGGTATTACCGGGTATTACTGCCAGTTTATCCAAGGTTATGGTAAAATTGACCAACCTCTCATGACCCTTACCCAGACAAATGGCTTCACATAGATACCTGCTACTACAACAACATTTCTTCATCTCAAGGAATTCATAACAGAAGCCCCCGCCCTTACATTGCTGGATTTTTTCCAACCCTTTTAATGAGAATGTGACGCCTTAGGTTTGGGTATTGGGGTGGTTCTCATGAAACATCTCCATCCAATCACCTACTTTAACTAGGTGTTATCAGTTAACAATTTGGAAAAATCTACCAACGAAAAGGAAATTATGGCTTTGGTTTTGGCCATCCAACATTGGAGCCCTTATTTTTTTTCCATACTTTTATTATTTATTCCAACCGGTGCATCCTGAAATTTCTCCTACACTAGTGTATTGCTACGACAAATCAACAAATATGGATAGAAAAATTGTTGGGATATCATTTCAATATAAAATATAAACCTGGGCGTTAAAATTCAAAAGCTGACACTTTGTCTCGATGCACTTAACATGCTACAATACACCCACTCCAGTCCACCCTATAGTGGGAGGATGGACGCACCCTGTATCAACACATCTCGGAGGACCCTCGGCTTTAGGCCCTCCAATCTAGCTAGAAACATCTCCCCGTTTTTCCTTGCATCAAGGGAATTTGTTTTATAAGGGACGACTCTTTTTACCCACCAATTCACCATGGCTATCTCAGCTCATTGAAGAGAATCATGTTACACCACAGGGTGGTCATTCTAGATTCTATAGAACCTACATGAAATTAGCCGCCACATTAAATTTTCCAGGAATGAAAAAACATGTAGATGAATTTGTTTTCCAATCACTACCTATCAAAAAAACAAGAACTCCACTTTGTCACTAGCTAGACCTCTGCAGCCCATGGATATTCCTCACATTGTTTGGATAGATTTGTGTATGGAGTTCATTATGGGGCTACCCAAGTCATGTGGTTATGATACCATCTTCATTGTGGTCGATCATCTATCTAAATATGCACATATTATGCTGCTTAAACACCCATACACTGCCGCAAAAGTCACCAATCTTTTTTTTTCTGTGAGGTGGTTTGAATCCATGGCATCCCACAGTCCACTGTAAGTGACCGAGACCCAAAGTTTCTCATCCATTTATAGAAATACCTCTTCGAATTACAAGGGACTTTGTTACATTTTAGTTCTTCATACCACTCAAAAAAGGATGGTCAAACGGAAGTGGTCAACTGCTACCTTGAAACAAACCTTTGATATTTTTCGACGGACCAACCCAAAAATTGGTCCTTCTGGATACTATTGGCAGAATATTCCTACAAAACATCTTGTCATGGTTCTACAAACACCACTCCTTTTGAAGTTGTTTCTAACTGAAAGCCTCCCACAATTATCAATTTTCTTGTCATCTAAACTCAAAGTTGAAGTTATTTCCCATGATTTCTTCGATCATACAGAGGCTTTAAAGCCACTCTGAAATCACCTCACAAGATCCTCGGATATCATGTTCCCCAGGCTAATATTCATTATCGTTCCGACTCTTTTGCTATAGGATAGAAGGTTTATATTAAGCATCATCCAAACAGGAAGACCACCTTAGATCATCAGATCAACCAGAAGGTATCTCCCTGTTATTATTGTCCCTTTACCATTCTCAAAAAAATTGGCCCTATTGCATATCAGTTGGAGCTCCCTTCAACAGCCTGAATCCACCCAATTTTCCACATTTCTCAACTCAAACGGGTAATGGGAGAGAAGGTTGTCTCCATGTCTCGGCCTCATGATTTGCAGGGTGATGAGACACCACATCCCAAACCCATTTCTATATTCTCACATTATTCTCAGCTCTGGTATGGAATTCTGTAGATGTAAGTTCTAATTCAATGGAAGAATCAACCAGTTGAAGAGGCAGCATGGGAGGACCAGTTCTTCATCCAAAACTAGTTCCCTTCATGTAGCCTTGAGGACAAGACTGCTCTTCAAGGGGCAGCCAGTAATAGAACTCGGGACCACATGGGTGAATGGAACGTGTATTCAAGAAGGGGTAGATCGGTCCAGTCAGAGGGAGGAGGTTGGATGTACAACAGTAGGCACCAAGCTGTTAAATAGGGGCATGTGTGTCACAACCCCCTCCCTCCAAAGATACCACAATGAGGGGAGAGAGATAATGACCCCCGAGTCCCGCCTCCAGTAGGCCCTGGGTTGGAGACTAGCACTGAGGGTATAAAAAATCTCATGTATGTGAGGCATTACCCTCTATAATATAAATAGGATTGGGAGATAAGATGAATCATCTACAATAAACTCCATTACATAATATAAAAAGAAACTCAAACCATCCCACAATGCATGTATAAATAAAATAAAAACAATAAAAGTCTCCAAATTGAATACCCAAAAGCAAAGCTAAAGTAATGAAACGATAGTTATACCAGGCCTGAGCTAGTAATGTCCACCATGGTCCATGAAATCATCCTGTAAACCTAAATAAAATTTATATAAATAGGGTGAGAATACAATTATAATTAGTAGAAAAAATCAAAGTCTCCTGTGCACATGTGAATGAAGCATACTAATGCACTTGTGAGAAAACAGTAGAACCAAACAGCACCTATATAGGCATACTAACCACACTCAACCTCACCAAGGTACGCTCACCAAATAACTAAAGTCAAGTAATATAATATAACAAGAAGCATGTCGATAAGGGTACCCTTCACCACTTTCCCACTTGTAGGTTTCTCTCACACCCCAATGTCGTACGTCCTAGCGCTCAGTCCTTCTGTATAACACACCTCCCCGCAATCACGATCACAACACACCTCACCCAAATACAACTGGGCGAGCTGCCCCACAAGCACGACCACTACACATCTCACCCAAAAATACCTGGTCCACAACACAACCACAACCAAAACCAGAGTAGTATGATATCATAAACATGTAGGACATCAACCTTATGCCCTCCACCTACCATGCTCAACCCCCACCCGAAGTCACCCCACAAGAACAATCATATCACGCCTAAAAACACCTAGTATGTCACAACCACCAGCTAATGCAATAGCTGACCACCGGTCATCACAACCTGTGAAATACCTACCTCACCTGGAAGAGAGAGTGGGAAAGAGCGGGTACCCAGCCATCCGTTCTTCTCACCAGATGTCGGGAAAAATACCCTCTCCAGGACTATGATGGTATCGGTACGTAATGCTTGACGTAGGTGGGGTGTATATAGAAATTAAAAGAATATACAAGTGTATATATATAATATCAAACACCCAAGACCAACCTATGGTCTCACAAACAAGCCAACCAACTCTCAACACCACCACTTTTTTTGTCATCTCTAAATGCATAACACCACACAAAAAGCCACGATCCACATTCAGGTTTCTAACCAATTTCATGTAATCATATCATTCTTTTCATTATTTATAATCAACCATATTTAACCACATAATATGCCCTTTAATTATTCATTGACCATTTTCATCCCATGAACCAAACCAACTCATGTCATTCCAATCATTATTAATCATTTATTCCATCACTACTTGGGCATCTGGCACAAAGAAACCACCACCTCACCACCCCAAAAACATGGCCCACAATCCTCCTCACCACCCCAAAATCACATCCCACAAACCACCTCTCCGCCCCAAAAGGACGACCCACAAACCATCACAACACATCAAGATCATTTTACAGATTTACAAAGGGGCTTTTAGCACATTTCACTTTATTTTATGGGTGTTATCACACAAGCTATAATTCTGGGGAAACCATTTTATTAGCCAAATATAAGTGGTTAATCAATATCCATTTTAGAGTGATATCACAACAATCACAACAGAGGAAACAATCACAACACATCTCATTCAGCACAAACAAAGCCCCCAAAGGCCATAATTTTCAGCGGGGCCACAAGCCCATACAATCCACAATATCACAAATAATATCAAAGTTGTAAAATCATATGAATCAAACCCCATTTACCGCTTTCAATTTACATTTAACCAATTATTTATCTTTGATTGATCCATTAAAACCATAAACCATAGATTAAAAAAGCAAAACCCTCCCACATGATACACAATGAAGAGAAACGAGGGAGTCCCTGCCTCAAAGAAGCTTTGTCGACTCGTTGTGCACCACATCACGAAGAAGAAGCGCCTGAAACCACAACTACAACATAAGAAACCATGGATCAACCCACACCGCACCCAAAGTGTTGGACTGGTGTAACTAGATCCTCTTTGGATGATGTTGGGATGAAAGCTTACAGTCTAAACTGCGCATCAGGCCGCAACTCCACGGGTCGAGCTTCGAGGTGAGCTCGTTGGGGGTTACAGGGGGCAACATGTTCCTGCTCTAGGGTTCGAGGGTCGAAGGCCCCGACCCAATATTTGGGGCACTATAGCATCTTTGGCCAATTGTAGCAAAGCTGACTGGCCAATACCGATAAGGCATTGTAGCAGTGCGAACTTTTCCACGACTACTATAGCATGTCAGACTTTGGAGACACTGGTACTGCAGTTTTGTGGACTTCCAGCCGTCGGCCACTGTATCACCTTAGACTTGGGTGGTCGCGGCACTATAGCGATGCAGACATCCAACCACTTTTCACTATAGCACAACTGATTTTATGTGCAATTGGTGGAATAGTGTTCCATCCTCCTTATTATCCCATTCAAGGCTAGGGTTTTTATGTTGTTAGAAACATTGAGAGATATCCTTGTAACTGTTCTCTTATATTTCATAGTGATATTCCTACCTATCCATGAACGTGGGGATCATTTCTCAAACCACATAAATCTCTGTTTCCAAGATCTTCTTCTTCTTTTGTTTTTTCCTTTTACTCTTCTGTGAATCGTTTTTGCACTTCATTGCTCTCAAAGTTTCCGCAACACAAAGACCATCAAAACTCATCTCAAACACACAACTCAAATTAAACCGCACCGCCATAGAGAATCTAAAAAAAGAACGGGAGAAAACCATCAAAGAAAAAGGAAGGGCTTACCACAGATTTTCAACAAACAACCACCAGGACCAACATATCAAAGAGGGAGGAAGAGGGCTTGATGAACTCCTCAGGAGGCCTAAGGTTCTCCCAAAATGAGAGGAAGAATACGGCACGACCGAATGAATGAAAATTTGGCCGGAAAAGAACTTTCAAAACAGCACTGCATCAGGGATTTACATGAAGTGTAATCCCCTTTCACATTGTGTAATCCTCGTGGTTCAATTTCAATGAAAAAAATGCATTGACTTTTTATTATTTAACCTCGAAAATCTACACATCACGAGCCGGGCCTGGACAAGCTGTGAAACCAACTTCCAAGTCATGTAATGTTTACATGATGTGTATTTCCTACTGCAGCCCTACTGTGCCTCCAGTCTCCACCAAAAACTCATGGAACCTCCACCAAACACCTATAATGCTCAAAATCAGCAAAGTAATAGACTAAGAGAGCACAAACCATTACATCAGATGCCTCTCAAATGATTATCATCCTCGAGAATCAAAAACCATGCCCATAAGGAAAGGGGTCCAAAAAAACCTCTCTGTGAGATACCTCTCAAGGATCTCATCATCCCTCAAACGCTACCACCGGCCAAACACGCCAACCCAAACGACCACAAAACATATTGCACAACCACATCACCATAACCACAAGTCGCCTCCTCTCACACAACTACACTACCACCCAGCCATTTCACATCCATCTCAACCTCCACAAATCCCAAACCAACAACTACGAAAACTAACGAATTACACCGTTCCGAACACATGAATCAGAGAAATCCACCCTTCATGTCACGATATTATCTTCTCTGGGTGGCACTGACTCACCCGCACAGGTTTAATTGCATCCCAATTAATGAGTCTCGGTTATGAATCTTGTCCTCCCCTTTTCATATGTCAGAACATTATCACACATCACACACACACATCACAAACCAAGGAAAACGATTCATCAGATAAAACAATAAGATCTCAAACATCACATCACAAAGCAAGACAAAGAAAAGAAAAACTCAAAACAACTTTAGGGGGCACACATCTGCGTATCTTGCTCCCAAGTACTCCCCTATAGGCCACCATGCCTCCACAACACATGAACCAAAGAAATGGTATGTCCACGCAGCGCCTTCTCCTGATGATCCTAGATCTCTATTGGTCACTCCACGAACATCGCATCGTCCTCGATATCCAACTCCCCCCAATCAATGACATGTGAGTCTCCTTGAAGATACCAGAGAAGCTGAGAGATGTGGAAGACGTCGTGGATCCTCTCAAACTACAGTGGAAACACCAACTGATACGCCACCTCGCCAACTTGCCCCAACACCTTAAAGGGCCCAACAATCCTCAGAGAAAGCTTACTCTCTCTTCCAAATATTTGTTGCCCACATCGAGGGGAACCCTTCAAGAACATGTGGTTCCCATCCTTGAACATCAAGGGCCTCCTTCTGTTATTAGAATAAGACTTATCCTGATCATGCACTGCTTTCATCCTCTCATGAAAAAACTGAACTTTCTCTGTCGTGTTCTGCACCACATTGGGACCAAGAATGGTTGTCTCTTCAACCTTCATCCAACACAAATTGAACGAAAAAGTCTCCCAAACAGTGCCTCAAATGGAACCATGTCAATGGAAGAGTGATGGCTATTATTATATGAAAACTCTACCAAAGGTAGGTGTCATACCCAAGATCCACCAAAGTCCAAGATGTATGCTCGTAACATAACCTCCAATGTCTGGATAGTGTGTTCTGTCTTCCCATCTATCTGAGGGTGGAAAGTAGTACTAAGGCATAATTGAGTGCCAAAAGCATGTTTCAATCCCCTCTAGATGTGCGAGGTAAAACATGAGTCATGATCTGAGACAATGGACCTTTGAATTCCATGCAACCGCACCACCTCATCCATGTACCTCTTATCCAAATCATCCACTACACCCGATTCCTTGATCACTAAGAAGTATGTCGATTCCGTCAATGGATCCATGACCACCCAGATAGCATCACAATCTCCCTGAGCTCTAGGCAACCTTGGGACGAAATTCATCAATATTCCATCCAATTTCCACTCGAGAAAATCCACGGGCAGCAACAAACCACCAGGAACACGATGTTCGGCCTTTAGCTGCTGGAAAACCAAGCACTTTTTTCACAAACTCTCTCACTTCCCATTTCATCCCATGCCACCAAAACTGCATCTTCAAGCCATGGTACATCTTGGAAACTCCTAGGTGTGCCGAAAAATTGATTTGTGAAACACATGGAGGGCTCCCTCACGTGTCACTACCGAAAAAAACAACCTCCGGTGAAACAATATCTGGTTCTAACCATCCTACGACCATTCCTCTGGAGCATCACCATGGCCAAAACGATTGCGCATCACCTCCGACTCTGATTCTCCACACTGAGACTCCTCCACCTGCTGCATCAGGGAAGATTTTACCATCATTTGAAACAAACAACCTCTGTCATCATCCACCTTTGCATCTAAAAGCAAGGCTTCCGGCTCTTCCATTTCTCTCCAAGCATCCCTAAATTCCCAAACAACACCCTTCCATGACTTCCTGCTCAAAGCATCGACCACAACAATCCCTTATCCTGAGGTGTAGGAGATATCAAAATCATAATCCTGAAGAAACTTCATCCACCTCTGCTACCACATGTTCAAATCACATTAGGAAAAGATATACCTCAAACTCTTGTGATCTGTGAAGACCACAAAGTGCTCCCCAATGAGGTAATGTCGCCACAACTTTAGCACAAACAAAACCTCTACTAGCTCCAAATCATGGGTGACGTAGTTACGTTCATGATTACATAGCTTCCTAGACCCATAAAACATCACCACCCATTGCTGCATCAGTGCGCATCCCAAGCCCAAATGAGAAGTGTCACAAAGCACCTCAAACATCACCACCTCCTCAGGAAATCGAGGCACTGGAGAACAAACCAACTTCCCCTTCAAGTAACTGATCATTACCCAACACTGATCACTCCACCAAAAATAATTTTCCTTCCTAGTCAAAGCTGTAAATGGGGTTGTGACTCGAGAGAAATCAGGTACAAACCTTCAACAATAGCCTGTGACACCAAGGAAACTAAAAACCCCTTCCACATTCTTGGGTGTTTCCCAAGAAACAACTACCTCGACCTTCAATGAGTCTACTGCCACACCCTACTAAGACACCACATGTCTGAGGAAATACACCTCTCGTGTCTAGAACTTTCATTTGGACAACATTCCATAGAGTTGGTGGAGTTGAACAACCCGCAAGACTGTTCTGAGATGCTCGGTATGCTCATCCTCTGACTTCGAGTAGATCACGATATCATCGATGAATACGATTACAAACTAATCTAGGAACTCACAGAACATGGAGTTCTTAAGCCCCATGAACACAGTTGGGGCATTTGTAACACCGAATAGAAAAACAACAATCTCAAAGTGCTCATACTTGCATCTAAAGGTGGTCTTCAAGATATCATCCTTTATCACCCTCAAATGGTGATATCCGAACTGCGGATCGATCTTAAAAAAACAACTCGCCCCTCTTAGCTGGTCGAAATGATGGTCTATCCTCGAAAGAGTGTAACGATTTTTGACCGTCGCCTGATTCAACCTCTATTAGTCTATGCACAACCTCATACTACCATTTTCCATTATTGCGTGCGACATTGGAGCACCCCACGGTGACACACTAGGCCGGATAAAACCCTTATGCATCAGATCATCTATCTGAATCTTCAACTCCCACAACTCAGAAGGTTTCATTCGATAAGCAGTCATCAAAATTAGAGAAGCACCATGATGCAAGTCTATCCCGAACTCAACATCACGTCGGGGGTAGCGTCACAACCTCCTTGGAAAAAACATCCAAGAACTCCCCAATGACCCTAAGAACCTCTACCATCCCAACATTCACTGATTCCACTGAAAACTTAGCCAACAAGGAAAGAAGGGACTCCACATGTCGACTGCCCACCTGATAACCCCGCTTGCCAATGAAAACCACATGTTGGTCATCCATATCTGAAAACACAATTCTCCTCCATAAGCACTCAATAATAACACGTACAGAATACAACCAATCAATGTCTAGGATAACATCGTATGGTTTCATATGTAACAAAAAAAGATCCCCACGGGACTGATGCGGCCCCATCATCAGTCTACAACCCCGTTAAACATCAAAAAAGCTGGTCTGGCCTCCAAATGGTGTAGCTAACATCAGGGGCATGGGAAGCCTATCTATGTCAAGTCCCAAAGCATTGGCTAGAGCAGGTGAAACAAAGGAGTGCAAATTTATTAAATTAAACAAGGCACAAACAAGAGTACTAAACAAACTGATCGTACGTCTGCCGATCTCTGGACCCTCGGGAACTGTTGTCTCAACGCAGACAACTGATCTTGCCCAGCTCCTCTACCTATCTATTAAAGAATACCCCTACAGCCATGCTCAGGTCGCAGTCCCTAAACGCGAGGAACATCCTGAGGTCGGCCTCTACCTGCTCCATCTCGCCTTTGCGGAGAAAAAACCTACTGCCATGCTGCTGAAACGGTCTCACTGGCAACTACTACTGAGGCTAGTGTTGAACTAGTCCACCTCCACCGAACTGATCTCGAGGAACCATTGCGCACTAGTTCTAGGGATGGGCACGAACCCCACAACCAAAACACATTGGAAAAAAGATTCCAATAAAAGTTAGAAAAACACTGGCCCCAAAAGGCTAGAAAGGAAGCTATTGAGGTCAGCTCCCTGCTGGTCGAATCTTCGAAGGTCTCGGTGCCTGAGACCCACCACTGACAACTCTACTCTTTTAGGGACCCTGTTGGTTCCCCTCCCGCAACAAACCTCCCTGCGAGTGAATCCGCTTGATCCCCTCTATCTTCTTCTAAACATCTAGATACTTTGGAAACATAAAAGGAGTAACTGCATACTGGATAAAAGGATGAAGTGCCTCCTCAGACATCTCACACGAGACTTCTCATCTAGAAAAAGATTTGGGGTAAAACGAAGTTCATTGAACCCGATTCTCAGCTCCTACACTAACATGCTCCCCTACTGAAGAGAAAGAAGTTCATGCCTCTTTACTACCTTCACGGTTGATGAAAAGAACTCTTCCCAAAACTCCTGAAAATTGACCCACAAAACGCATCTCTTCTACTCTCCCAGATACAACGTCCACCACTGAGGCACAGCTCCCCTCATCTGGCTAACTGTCAAATGGACCCAGTACCCCATTAGGGCCTAGATCAAACTGAATGTAATATTGAGCTCCTCCAACTATCTCTTTGTCTCCAAATCCGAAACACTACCTTCGTACTTTACCAAAGCCTTCCGCTAGAAAGCATGCAACTCCCTCTATGAAGCCTCACCCTCCTCTGTCGGATCAACCCTGCGACGATCAACTGAATCAGTCAGCAGAACCTCAACTACTTGATCCACACGCAGATGATGAACATGAGTCATAACAGTAAGGAAAACAAAGAACTTCCTAAGCCCGTTAGTATGGAATTTTTATTTAGATTCATTTTAATTCGCTTTATTCATTATAATCTTCCTAAAACAATCTAATTCAAACAAGAACACAAGTTGTCATGATGAATGTACCTTTCCTAGGTCTCTACCCTACAAGCAGGTCCATCTCACTTGGTCGTTCAATAAACTCAGAGTTCGTGCACTAGATCATGAGGGGCCCTAAAATCCTGCTAGCATTATTGTCATACCAACCCATGCAATCTTCACTATGCCCAACTCCAAACTTCATCCTATCACTAAACCACTCCTTTGATACCACCCTATCACGACCTCCTCCCTCCAAAGATACCGCAATGAGGGGAGAGAGATACTGACCTCAGGTTGGTGAATAGCACCGAGGATATAAAAAATCTCATGTATGGGAGGAATTACCCTCTATAATATAAATAGGATCAGGAGATAAGATGAATCATCCATAATAAACTCCATGACTCAATATAAAAAGAAACTCAAACCATCCCACAAATGCATGTATAAATTAAACATATACAATAAATGTCTCCAAATTGAATATCGAAAATCAAATCTAAAGCAATGACCCGATAGCTATCTAAGGTCTGAGCTATTAATGTCCAACACGGTCCAAATAATCCTCCTGTAAACCTAAAAACAATTTATATACGTAGGGTGAGCATACAAGTATACTCAGTTGGAAAAAACCAAAGTCTCGTGCACATGTGAAAGAAACATACTAATGGACCTGTGAGAAAATAACAGAACCAAACAAAACCTATATAGGTCTACTAACCAAACACAACATCACCAAGGCATGCTCACCAAATAATGCAAGCCATGTAATATAATATAACAAGAAGCATATCGATAAGGGTACCCCGCACCACTTTCCCACTGGTATGCCGCCCTCACACCCCAACATTGAATGTCATGGTGCTCTCATCCCTACCGTATAACACACCGCCCCCCAAGCACGGTCACAACGCACCTCGCCCGAAGACACCTAGGCTCACCACCCCACAAGCCCGACCACAACACATCTCGCCTGAAAATATCTGGGCTACAACACAACCACTACCAATACCAGAGTAGTAGGGTATCCTGAATATATAGGACATCAACCTTCTGCCCTCCTCCTACCATGCACGACCCCCACCCAAAGCTGCCCCACAAGCACAGTAATATCTCACCCAAAAAAACCTGGGTCATCACAACCACCATCTAATACACTAATTGACCTCCCATCATCCAAACTTTTAAAATACCTACCTCACCTAGAAGAGAGGGTGCGAAAGAGCGGGTACTCTGACATCCGCCATTCTCATCGGATGTCGGGAAAAACACTCATCGCATGACTATGCAGATGTCGGCACATAGTGCTCAACCTAGGTGGGGTGTGTATATAAATCACAAGAATATACATGTATATATATATATATATATATATATATATATATATATATATTATCAAACACTCAAGTCCAGCCTATGGGTTCATAAACAAAGAACCAACTCACAACACCGTCACTTTTGTTGCACCTCTAAATGCATAACACCACACAATAATTCACAAGCCACATTCATGTTTCCAACCAACTTCATTTAATCATCTCATTCTTTCCATTATTTAGTATCAATCACTTTTCACTACACAACCCACCATTTAATTATTCATTAACCATTTTCATCCCAATAATCAAACCAACCCATGTCATTTCAATCATTATTAATCATTTATTCCATCACTACTCAGACATCTAGCACAAAGCAACCACCACCACACCACCCCAAAAACACGGGCAACAAACCACCACGTCACCCCAAATGTATGACCCATAAACCACCTCATCGCCCTAAAAGCACAGCCCACAAACCACTTCGGAGCCCCAAAAGCACGGCCCACAAACCATCACTACACATCAAGATCATTTTACATATTTACAAAGGGGCTTTTAGCACATTTCACTTTATTTCAGGGTTGTTATCACACAAGCCATAATCATGGGACAACCATTTCATTATTAAAATATAAGTGGTTAACCAATTTCCATTTTAGGGTGATATCACAACAATCACAACAGGTTCAACAGTCACAACACATGCCATCCAACACGAACAAAGCCTCCAACGACCATAATTTTCAACAGGGCCACAAGCCTGTACAATCCACAATATCATAAATAATATCGAAGCTATAAAATCATGTGAATCAAACCTCATTTACCCCTTTCAATTTCAATTTAACCAATTCTTTATCTTTGATTAAGTCAGCACAACCATAACTCATAGAAAAAAAAAGCAAACATCTCCCACATGATACACAATAATGAGAAATGAAGGAGTCTCTTCCTTGAAGAAGTTTTGTCGACTCGATGCGCACCTTAGGGGGAAGAAGAAGTGCCCACAACCGCAACCACACCACAAGAAATCACGGATCAACCTACACCGTACCCAAAGACCATCAAGAAACATCCCAAACACACAACTCAAACCAAATCGCATCACTGTAGCGAAACCCCAAAAAAGAATGAGAAAATCATCCAAGAAGAAGGAAGGGCTTACCATGGACTGCCAACAAACAACCATCGGGACCAACATATCATAGAGGGAGGAAGAGGGCTTGAAGAACTCCTTAGGGCGCCTAATGTTCGCCCAATGTGAGAGGAATAAGAAGCCTCAACCGAATGAATGAAAATATGCCTAGAAAAGAACTTTTAAAACTGCACTACATCGAGGATTTACACGACGTGTAATCCCCTTTCACGTCGTGTAATCCTCAGGGTTTGGTTTCATTGAACAATGCATCACCTTTTTATTATTTGACCTCAAAAATCTACACTTTGTGAACTAGCTCTGGATAAGCTGTGAAACCAACTTTCACATCGTGTAATGTTTACACGACATGTATTTCTTGCAGCAGCCATGTTGCACCTTCGGCTTCCACCGAAAACTCACAAAACCTCCCCCGAACACCTATAACACTCAAAATCAGCAAAGTAACACACTGGGAGAGCGCATTTCGTTAAAGTTAGGGTGGCGGGTCAGGGCATCTTTTTGTTATAGAAATGTAGAACAGTTATTTTCTCGGAGGGGGGGGGGGACCAAAGCAGGTGCCCTCGAGGATCTGCCTTCTACTCCCATTACTTTTCCCCAAATTTTGCAGTAATTCTTGTACGGAATCCCCGAATACATTCCTATATTGATTGGCCATCTCTATCAATATCATATCTTCTTAGTGAAGACCTCAAACTTTCTTGATGTTCCCAAAACATTTTCCTATAAGGGAGGTTGTAAACCACAGAGGAGAAGTAGCGGAATATGAGGTCGCAGACCCAATCCACTACTTGTGAACATTTAAGATGAAGTTTCATTCTATTCTGTTATAAGATTTGTCCATGTTGATCGTGATCATTATATTAGATCCAACCACTTCCCTGTCAAAATCGACAAACATTTCTTAGGTCGGGCCAATTTCCCCTGAATGCTCCTTTCTTTGAGGAATTCATGTTATTCATCAAAGACTTGTTGGGGTAAGAGAGTAGATAACCACTTGTTGAGTATAGTTGCAAGCGCCTTATATGAAAAATTACAAGCTAATGGGTTGAAATTGGAAAATGTTGCTCAGATGTCTCACCTTGGGTATGAGAACAATAGCAATCTAAATAGTAACTCTAGGAAGAGGTCCACCATATAGTCATGCACCACTTCATTCAGATCTGTTTCCATGTAGTCACATACCGCAATATAGAAGGAGCCTAGGAAGCCATCAAGACTCGGGGCACTATCAGGATTAAGATATTTGATAGCTTTTGCGATCTCTTCTTCCTTCGGAATGGATTTTAGAAAGTCATTGTCTCGCTCATCAATTGAGTTTGGAATGTTGTCATAGAAAATATCATCTTCTACATCGGGTGGGGTTGGCGCTTCCACTCCTTATCAAGGACTTGAGAGATGGTTCATGAAATGGGAGATTGCATGTGGACATGTAGATTCCTCATCATTGGTGAAAAGTTATACTCATGTAACATGTTAAGCTTCCCTAAAAACCACTTCTCCCTTATGCATGCATGGAAATACATTGTATTTCAATCTCCTTCCACCAATCAAATTCTATATCTTTCACGTGCCTCCATCTCCGCATAAAACCTCCTCTCTTCATGACAACTTTGTTTACTAGATAAAAGCAAGAAAATATCATTATCCCATTATTCATGCAGTTATCCATCAAGTTGGTTATTCTCATACTAATAATCCTCCAAGGTAGGATTGGAGTTCGGTTAATTGTTTTTTCATTCTATAATGTCTCCCTTTAATCATCTCAATTTGTTCTGAAATGTTACCAATGCATGTCCTTGCATAGCAGCATTCCACGAGTCGTAGATTAGGGAGTTGAAAGCTTCATCTTTCAACCATCCTTTGAATAAAAGGAAACTATGATCTACAACCAGATAACCATAAATCTGAAACAACAACGAAGAATAGTCATATAAAGACTGAGCAAAATGGGAGACAGAGATGCGAAGAAATTTGGAAATTTCATTAATGTTACCAAAACACCTATCCAACAAACTCCATATCATGCTATATCCTATATTTTAATTGCACCATTTCTATCTCTCTCCATAGAATCCCAAATCAATGAGGTTATTGTGTGGAAAAGAGCCACAGAAGTTTTCTATTTCCTTGCTCGAATAAATTCCCCTTTTTCAGAATGAAAGATGATGGTATTAAATTAACATCTTATGAACAAGGCATATGAACCAGGGTTGAAAGAAGATAGCTCCTATAAAAAATATTCCTTTTCTCCTACTACACATTTTTCATATAAAATTGATAGGTAAAAGGAAGGTAAAGATCCTCTAACCTGGATAGTGATAGGTTTAGGAGAAGTGCTCATGATCGTAACCACATTTGGTTTTTCCAGAAGAGCCAAATATGAGAATTAACGAGGCTTCCATGCATGTGATTAGCCACATGCGGTTTGGAAGCAAAATTCTCAATAGAATCTTCCTTCTATTGAGGTTCCAAAACAGCTAGCAAAGAGATGTGGTTGCATCTGAGCAACGTTGATAGAAATGTTCACTTGGTCAGGGTGCCAAAGCCCCTGACATTCCATATAAAGGAGGTTGTTATGGTGAAAAGGAAGGCCCATGGACCTAAGGAACCTCATTTGCGGGTAGAAGAATGACTCTTACAGGATTTGGACATGGAATGAGTGACTATTCCTGTTGTGTACGAGGCATCATCTTTGTCCTTCCTTTGATTACCTCGAGGAGGTAGTGACAAAGGCGAATCTTCATCCACCATTTCTAGAACCTTGAAAGCATTGGTCGACCAAATGGGCTCATCTAAAATATCAAACACAACAGCCATCTCTTGGATGGGAGGAGGACACCGAACAACTGATAACTCACCTCGGAGAAAATACGAATGAGACTCATTAACAGAGGAAGAAGGAATGACCATTAAGTGCCTTTACAAACAAGAGTTTGTTAGGTGGGGAAGAAGACTCTCTCACCAGAAAACCCAGCAGTAACCTCCACCATTAAGGAAATGGTTAAATCCAAAGAAATGCCATCAATAGCCTATCTTATGATAGAATCCATAAAAGATGCATGAGGGATTTGTGCACAAAAATGAGGCACTTATGGATCTTCCACCATATTATAAGGTGTACAACTGACCAGATTATCGCAGCACTTATCGAGCGGGATATTCAGGCTACTAGGAGATTTGGAACCACAGGTATGTCTAAAATGGACAGCATGGATCCTTACCGAGGAGCATCCTCTGAGTCAGACTACACTTCGTTGAATCCACCATCCATGGGAATATGAGATGATAGCTCACACCGGATGAAGGAAGGCCCCAATCAGTCATGCGGGTATGAGAGACCTTCCGCTTGAAAGAAGCACCAACAACCTTTAACACCTACAAGGGAGGATTCAACATGCTTGGACACCTTCACACGAGGTCAATGTGTCCTTGAAGATGACAATCAGAGCAAAATCAAATGGGGATAGAGTAGAAAAGCTTTTCCGTGAACGAAATATTCAGACCAGCTAGAAAGAAAACACGATGCGGTAAAGAAGATAAATGCAATTCCACACAGATTTGAGCAATCATAGCTTGTACCAGCCTTAGGGTAGCTTCATCCATGCAATGGAAACATCGGAAGTCGAGGGCGACTCCTGGCCCCTGTGAACATCGTGATGCCAGCGGAACAGCAGGAAGCGCCTTCCCTCGCAGAGGCAATACTCCCTGCCCGAGGCTCTGATGAAATCAAAATCAGAGAAGAGGTGGATGCAGAATGATCTCTAATTTAGAATGGAAATGGGGGCAGGACCAAAAAGGATCCATGATCTGTTGAAACGTCCAAAAAACTAGAAGCGAGGATGAACATGGGGACTTGCCTTCTAGATCTAAGGGGGTCGCAAAACCTAGAGCAGGTACCTTAACCTGGGGAGGCAAGAGAACGGGGCGAGGATGAACAAAGAGCCTACGCGGCAGAGGCCAGAGTAGCGCGACACCCATTTAGGAAATGTCAATCTAAGCCACCTCCGATGAAACATGAATGATGGAGCACCCTCCAGTGGTCGAAAAGAATGAAACGAGGAGACGTGTGTGAAACCAGGAAAGAGGTCGAAACCAGGACTTCCTCGACTAAACCGGTACAGCAAGGAGGTCCAAATCAGGACCTCCT
Source organism: Viscum album (assembly GCA_963277665.1). Taxonomy (NCBI): domain Eukaryota; kingdom Viridiplantae; phylum Streptophyta; class Magnoliopsida; order Santalales; family Viscaceae; genus Viscum; species Viscum album. The sequence continues at coordinate 1,271,531,847 of OY728136.1, forward strand.
CAACTCACTGTTTAATGTATATATTTAATATGCATCCACATGATTGGATAAAGTTTATAAATAACTATGAAACCTTGGATGGAGAATGGGGAAGATGCAGCTCTTTGTGGAGATGAGTGCCTTATCCATGTTGTGGATTCAAAAATATCCAATTATAATGGATATGAAAAGGGATGGGTTTAGAAATCATAATGACAATGCTAACATCAAACATTTCTCAAATGATTTACAACCCATCTATCAAAGAAAAAATTAAGGAGGGACAATAGAAATATTTATAGTTATAAAAGATCATGAAAGAAATAATTGAAGGGATGTGTCATGAATAAAACATTAATAAAGGAGTCATTCAATTTGGAACTATACTACGTGTGCCATTAATGCTAAAGGTAAAGAATGATATATTTGACGATGCTCATACCTCACCTTTCTCAATCTACCTAAGAACATCCAAGATGTATTTAGGGGATTTATAACATTTCTAGTTGGATAACATTACTGCCTAAAACTCTTGCACATAATGTTACATCATTTTTAACATAAAACATCATATTGAATATGCCCATAATTATAGATGTCCAATGAGTTTGGGAAATTAAGTTCATTATAAAACATTTATAAGAAAACTATATAATCATTTTCTCCCCTAGAGAACATCATACCTCAATCACTACATACGATTTCCCGGGGAAAAAATAGGGGTGGGCCACAAAGCCTTTTACGGATATAAAAGAAGATAAACATGGGGTGAGATAACATAAGAGTCAAATGGAATCATAAAAGAAGGATGTCATAATTTGCCATATGGAAGCATGAAGGACCAAATATCCTAGAATTGTGTTAACGAGTTTCTGTATGTTTTCCCGTATGAGGTTGTGACCCTACCCCCTTGACCTGATATCAAATTCGGGGTAGATATACAGTCCAATACTTTTCTAAATTTTTTGGGTCCATAATAGGTGACATACTTTGAGTTGAGGGAGTTAAGGACTTAGATAGATGATCTGATTCTAAAGGTTTTCATCCAGCCCAATGTGTCATCATAGGGTACTCCAATGTTGTTTTCCAATAAGGTATATGATAGTATGAGGTTGTTTATATACTGGAAGAGGTTGAATAAGGTGATAGTCAAGAATCTATATCCTCTTATGAGGATTTATGATATTTTCAACTAGTTGAGTGGGGATAATTGGTTTTCTATGATAGATCTATAGTCTGGATATCAAGAGTTGAGGGTGATGGAGGATAATATTCTGAAAACTTCTTTTAGATGTGGGTATGGGAACTTCAAGTTATTTTTCATGACATTCGTTGTCACAAACACACCAACTATGGTCATAAGACTCGTCAAATACATATTTTGTGAGTTCCGAGAGAAATTTTTATTTGTTTTCATTGATTACATATTGATTAACTTGGAGTTAGAAGATATTCATTCCAATGATCACTGAGATGTCTTGCAAGTTATTCAACACCAAAAAAACTATGGAAATATTTCAAAGTGTTTATTTTGGACATAGGTGGTGCGTTTCCATGGGCATGTGGTGTACTAAAAAGGCATGTTAGTGGATCCATTAAAAATTGATTCATTTGTTTCTTGGGAAAAACCCAAAATGTGGTAGTGGTTTAAAAATTCCTTTGTCTTGTAGGATATTACCGAAGTTTCATGTCCAATTTCTCATGGATTGCAGCCCTATTTTTGGATTTGACTAGCAAGAACTAGAATTTTATCTGGTCTGGTCAGTTTTGGGTAGCATTCAACTACCTAAATGGGAAATTGATCGGTGCTCCAATACTCTAGTTAATAGAGGAAGAAGTGATGGTTGAAGTGTTTAGTGACACTAATAATATAGGCTAGGGGTATGTATTGATGTAGAATAAGGAATGAATATCTTATGTGTCTAGGTAGTTACATATCCATGATCATAACTACACCACCCATGATTTGGAGTAAATAGATTTTGCATTTGCACTGAAGTTGTGGAGTCATTATCTCATTGGAGGATTTTTTTGGTCTTCATGGATCACAAGAGATTGAGGTATACCTTTTATCAGCATGATCTAAATTTTATTCAATAGAGGTGGATATATTTTCTTCAAAATTATGATTTTTAAATCTCCTATACCTTTTGTAAAGGGTAATTTCATGGCCAAAACTCTGAGATAGAAGTCATGAGAGGTTTTTCAGGAGTCCAAAGATTCTTGAAGGGAGATGGAGGAGTTATCAGCCTTGGATTCAGATGCGAGGGTGGTTGATAGTGAAAGTTTATTATTTCATATAATGGTATCAACTTCTATGATAAAAAAGGTGGAGTATTATTAGTAGGGAGACCTACAGGTAGAGGTGATTCCTGATTATGTTATCCATGGCGATTCTATGAAGGGATGGCTAGATGATGGTCATAATGATATTTTTTTTCAAGGGAGGTTGTTTTTTCATGTGGCGATGCATGATAAAGTCATTTTTGTGTCTCATATATCACCTTTAGTAGTGAAACAAATATTGTCTAAGATATATTGTGGCTTGAGGGTAGAGTTTTTGTGGCATGGGATGAAATGAGTGGTGGTAGAATTTTTTTCTTTGTGTTTGGTTTTCCAGTAGGTGAACATAGGAAACTATATTCCTTAAATTTTATTTTATCCCTCAAATATTCCCAAATTGAAGTGGGATTACATCTCAATGGAATTCATCAGGGGGTAACCCCAAGCTCGGGGGGGGGGGTTGTGATGTTATCTGGGTAATCATGGACCAATTGATGGATTTAACTGACCTCAAAGTGATCAAAGAGTCAGGCATTGCAGATGTTTTGGTGAGGTGGTATATGGATTAAGTGGTTTAGATAATTGAAGTTATGTGGTCCATCGTCTGATATCAGGATTAAAATTTTACCTTGCGAGTCTGGAGGGGATTGTATCATGCTTTTAGCACTTGGTTTTTCCCCAACACTGCTTTCCACCATCATACAGATAGATAAACAGAGTAGAATATCCAAACACTAGAGGATATGTTGTGGGCGTGTATCTAGGAATTTAGTGAATATTGGTTAAACCACTTGACTTTGGGTGAGTTTTATTATAACAACATCTATCACTCATCCATCAGTAGAACCCCATTTAGGTTTTTTATGGGAGGTCATGTCATTATTTATTATACCAGGATGAGGTTGGGGAGTCATTATTTCTTAGTCTTGATTCAGTAAAGAGTACAACATAGAGGGTTTAGGTTGTTCATTAGAGGATAACGATGGAACAAGACCGAAATAATTATTATGTTGATCTTAGGATAAGGCCCTTGGATTTTGAGGTTTAAGGCCATGTGTTCTTAAAAATTTCTTCTTAATGTGGGCAGTAGAGGTTTGGCATGGGGAGTAAGCTCTAGCCTCATTTTATTGGGTTGTTTGAGGTGTTGGGCCACATTGGTGTGGTGACTTATCGGTTGGAGTGCCCACCATGGATTTAAAGTATCCATAATGTCTTCTACATGTATCATCTCCATTGATATCTTCAAAACGAAATACATATCATTAACTGGGGAGCGTTGGATATTGAGGATGATGAAGCATTTGTGTATATAATAGTATAGATCTAGGATCATTGGAAAAAAGTGCTACATGGAGGGACCATTCCTTTGGTTTATGTTTTGTGGAGGCATAATGGTCTAGAGGATATTACTTGGGATCATGATATGTATATGTGTACCTAATACCTGGAGCTATTTTGAGTTTTGTCTTGCTTTATTTTTTCTTAAAAATGTGGCATTTTTAAATGTTGTTGGTTATGGAATTCACTTTTTGTTGATGATGTGATGTGTGTTGGAGCTTTTGAAATGTTATGAGGGAAAAATGGTCCTTAAATAAGACATATTATACTATGACACATTTTAAAATTGTGCAAGTTTTTCCTCATAAAGAAGACAATATCTTGATATGGAAGATGAAATTATTGAATTTGTTTTCTTGGTGCCTTATTATGTGGTGGTTATGGTAGTTTCTATCTTAGGTGATATGGAGGTAGATATAGTGGTGAAAATGATTATGTAAAAAAGTGGTGGCTTGAGGATGATGTAAAATATGAGTTCATGTGATAAATGTGGCTTGAGGTTGGAATCATATAGTGTGGTTACATTTGGGTGGAAATGAGATCCTTGAGAGGTATCTCATGGGAAGGTTGTTTATACCTTTTCAATCTTTAATTTTGGGGTTAGTGTTGATTCTTGAGGATGAGAATAGTTATATAGGTATTCGATGTAACAACCTAGGCCTTTCAACCCATTACTTTCTAGGAATATTGGTGTCAGAGTTGTATGTGGAGGTCCTGATGAGTTTGGAGGGTAAAATGGGGATATAGAACTAAGATTTCAGATCATAGGAGTTTTTTTGGCATGGAGAGATAAGGCTTCAATATAAGGGGATTCACTATGGTGTAGGGTTGTCAGCTACAACATAGAGGGCTCAGAGGAAGAGTTTGGTAGTTCTTTAATTTTAGGGGGTAGCTTCAACGTGGAGTTGTGCTACATTGCAACATCACCTCAACAGTTGAGGGATATGGTGTGGGGATCCTAGCTATGGAATAGAGTAACAAGGGTGAGTTTTATGTATTTATATCGAATTTGGGATAGCTACATAGTGAAGATGGGTTGTCATGTAACTCCCTTCATAGTTCTCAGGTTCTATGGTGTAGTAGCCTTGGCTATTCCATGGTACCTACTCTTATTTTATAAGGTATGAAACATGGAGATAGTCACAATTATCATATTTTCCTTTGAATAGTATCACCACAACATGGTTCTTCCCATTGCATCGTAGGCCCTTCCTTTTTCATAAGTTTTGTGGCATCATGTTGTGGGTTGTGTTGTGGTGTTGTGTTTTATAGATTGGGTATAAAAACCCAATGCCCATAAAACTTTACCACTTTTCTAACTTCTCTCTTATTTCGTGGATGATCTCAATGTGTCCTTTAGAGCCATTTTATTTCATTTTTAGTGGATTTCAACCCCATCCTTATGGGATCAAACCATAGTGGGATTAGGTAAGTTTCCTCCTTCTCTTCACCCTATTTTTTATTATAGTTATTCATCTGGGGAGGGTTATTGTCAGGTAATCATTAGGTTTGATGATTTTTTTGGTAAGAAGATGTTGTGTGGGGTTGTATTTAGGGTTATTAAGGTGTTATCCTTCGTCAAGGTGCTTGGTAGTGTCCTATCCCTTGTTATAACCTTGCATAGTTGTTCAGAAAGCTTCATTTGAGGTTGAGGAATCTTAATCTCTTTTCTAGTTATATCATTCAGGTAGAGTTTTTATTTTGTTTATATTTGGGAATATAATATGAATTATATCAATAAAAATAAGAAATTTTCTTAATTTAAGTTTATGGGGAAGGGGATATAAATCACATGTTTTACCACTTTGATATTATTGATATTGAGATTCTATGGGCTTAATTCCATTCTAAAAATCCTGGCTATTAGGAACCTTTTTTCACTGAAATTGATATTTGTTTTGGAATCCTTGATGAATTATTATTGTGATATCACCTTGATTAAATGGATAATCACTTATATCTAGTTAATAAGTTGGTTTCCCCTAGAAATCCTGGTTTGTGTGAGAATTCCCTTGACAATTAAAGAGTATTGTGATGAGAATCTCATTATTAAATATGAAACATGAGATGAGATGTATGGTTGTGATGTATGATGGTGATGTATAGTATATTTGTGTGATGTAGTGGTGATAAGATGTAATTTGTGGCTATTTTGATGGGGAAGTGGTTGTGACTATAAAATGGTTGTGATGTGGGGCTTGTTGGCATGAGAAATATGGGTGGTTGTGTTGTGATAGTTTCTTGGTAGTAATGAAATCAAATTGATAATTATGAACTCAAATGGCACGGTTTAGAATGGTTAATTAATTCTTGAAATAATATTGGAAGTGTGGTTAAATTCAATATATGATTAAATGAAAAATAAATGGGATTGATAATGAATGGACTTAGTGAATAAAATTAGATGGAAATGGGAATCCTAGAAATTATCTTTAATTGAAAATAAATATGGTTTGTGGTTTGTGTATTATGTATTGCTTGTGGGATTTTATTTATTTAGATGTGACAGAAAAAGTTATGGATGATGTGAAGTTTGGTAGATGATGTTTTGAGAAGGATAATGCTCTTGTTATAAACCCATATGCTGGGTTTGTGTGTGTGGATATATATTTATTATTTTTATATTCCTTGTGATTTTTATACTCACCCCACCCATGCCGAGCATCATGTGTTGACAATCAAATGTTTTGGGGGGTGTTTTACCAACATCCTTGTGGTGAGGATGGATGTATGGCTACCTGCTCATCCCTACTCTCACTTCCAGGTGACGTTGACATGCACATGCTATGATAGATAGATGTAAAAAGTTAACTATAGTGATTTTTGATGATATGGCTTTTGGTGGGGCTCATTTATGATAGGATTATGGCACAAGGTTTATGTCCTTTTTGTTCATTATGCCCTAATAATCTAGTTTTGGATATGACGAAACATGTGTATTCGAGTGAGATGGGATGGGATGTGATGGGATAGGTGTCTTTGGGTAATATGTGATTTTTTGTGATGACCCATGTGTCTTTTGGTGAGATGTATTATATGGAAGAGATGAAAGCATTGGGATGTATGATACTGGTGTGTGAGAGCAGAAAACTAGTGGGAAAGTGGTGTGGGGTATCATTTTTATTAATATAATACTCATTATGTAATTATAATTAGATGAATTATTTGGTGAGTGCACCATTTTGAGGATGATATTGGTTAGTTGACCTATTTAGGTGTTGTTGTTTTGGAAGTTTTCTCACTACTGCATTAGTATGCTTGTTTCACATGTGCATAGGATACCTTGGGTGTGATCCTACTGGTTATACCTATATTATCACCCTACGTATATACAAACTGCCTTTTAGGTTTTTCAGAGGTATTTATGGATCGTGTTGGACATTAATAGATTAGACTTTAGGGTTGTTGCTATGTCATTACCTTTTATTTTATTTTCGGTATTTATTTGGAGACTCTTGGATTTTTTTACATTATATACATTCAATGTAGATGGATTTTCATATTACCTTTCACATAATTTCATGGATTTTATTACAGTTGATTCATCCTATATTCTGATTCTATTATATATAGATGGTAATGCCTCTCATATGTGATAATTTTACAACCACGGTGCTAGATTCCCACCCAGGGCCTACTGGAGGTGGGACTCGAGGGTCATTATCTCTCTTCCTTCATCACCAAACCAGGAGGGGTAGCATTTGATTAAGGTAGTTGTGACCATTTAAGTATATGTGATATAACTTTCCTTTTCATTATCTTAATTGATGTCACTTTACATTCATATGCCTAGAAAAACATTGCACATTAAATAGTTATTTTGGTCAGTGGGTTTGGAAATAATGCCCTGCAACATAATAAACCCACAATTACATGATTTATAACTTGGATTTAACTTTAATAAATTTCCCAAGTATTTTTTTATTTATATTTTTAGAGAATTAGGAAAAAATTACATAAGATCGATTACACCCAACACTAAAAAACACAACGAAAAGGACAATTACATAGTATACATTTTTTCAAAAAAATATAGGGCTTTAAGTTTACACCCCTATTTCATTCAAGACACATTTTATTTGTTTAATATGAGTCATTAGAGGGGAAATTGAAATGTTTAAAAAAATTAAACTCATCATTAGATCTTATCATGAACCAACCCAGGTCGACCCTAAACTGGTCATCCAAGCCAGTCCGCGACATGGCCCGAAGGGTGTTCCGGATCCCCACGGGCTGGAAACCAGTGTCGAGCATCAAAATTTAATCGTTGGGAATGATTTGAACCTTAAAAGATAAATAAATAAACTATAATAAACTGAACAATAAAACTGAACCCTAGTAGCATAAAAGAAATAAACATAACACATCAACATACATCCACATGACCTTCTTGGTCACCTCCCAACCAAAGGCTAACATTGCTCCAATAATGAACAACTCAGCCAAGAAAATCTGAGCAAAGGAAACCTACAACTAAAATGATAAAAATAGGAGTGAGAATTAAAATTCTCAAAAGGGTTGCCAAGATACACCATAGAATCCAACGTATCCTTTCCTGAAACTATCCCTTAACAAAATTTTGAAACACAAATATAAAGGTAGGGTTTTCACATTTTAAAATAAGCCACATGTTTTTTTCATTTAAAAATCCAAAACATGCAACATACCATTTCTAAAATCATTTGTCACTAAAATCCAAAAAAACTATACTAAATATGGGCTAATGTAGAACAGGTAAACAATGCAAGATGGAAATAAACTAGTATAACGAAAAGTAAACAAACAATGAAAATAATCCATTAACCATGGGTGATCCTAAACATCCCTAGAAGACCCCTAGATATACTCAGTTTCAGAACCACCTATCGATGTATGGTGAAGCTCCTAAGTCTATAACCAATTGGCCACCCTAAAACTAACCAATCCAGTGGCAAAGCTTACCTGGCCTAACAACCAATCCAGGGGGTACCAACCCATCTAATCGGGGTTGATCAGCAACTATTACTCGATCATCTAAAAGTCACCCAGAAACTCATGATGGTTATAATAATACTATGTATGTAGAAGGCCCTCGCATGTGTGACTCATCTCACCGCACTTCCCTACCCCAAACATGGATACTTCATACGATAACCCACAAGGGATATCCCCCCTATAGAGGTGCCCCAAAAAATATATACATCATATCATCAAAGGTTCCAACCAGGTCGTCATGCCATGAAATCATTAAAACCATCGATTCCTTTTTCAAAATATTAAAGTTGTTAAATGAGATTAAAGTGATCAAAATTCCATTATTTCAAATAATCAAAAAAACATTACACTAAAGCTGAAAGAGACAAACAGGTCGTCACATCACATCCATGTCAAAACCATTTTTCTAAAAACATTTAAAACTCCGACCAGACACATACAATTTTCCAAACCAGATCCTTTAATAAAATCTTAGTCAACATCACCTTTTAAGTTCAAAGTGCCAAACAAGCCCTTAGATTAACATAGCCAAAAACATTACCTAAAATATCACACAAAAAATAGTTTTTCATTTTCAATGTCAAATAGTCCCAAGTTCAAAACACATCCACCCAACCACTTCACAACAAAACAACGGGTCCTATCCCCTTTTTAAAGTGATTACAAAACATTTTTCAAATCCAAATGGGTCAAACCAAGTGAAACACCTTTAAAACCATTCCTATAAATTGAACAAAGGAACCCAACAACATTTAGAAAATAATAACCATTTTTACAAAGTTAACATTCACTTTCCAACCAAACCCAAACACACACTAAAATACCTTGCACCCAAGACTCCCATTTCAAAAAACAATTAATAAATCATTTACTCAACTGATAAAACATTTCAAAAGGACACAAAAAAGTATTACATCATGATTTAACCTTTTTCCCATGTGAATTCCATTTTTAAAACCAATTTCATACTCAAACACTTAAAAATTACATTCAAACCTTTAAAAACACAATCCACACCACTTGAAAAACCAAAAAAACCAATTGCACATTTCATGAAAACAAACAAATGTCGAAAAATAGGCTTTCACTAAAAATGCACTCCACATCAAGTAAATATGGTAACAAAAATAAGTCAAAAGCATGTCAAAATTTCTCAAAAATAAATTCACACCAAACAATTTCATTATAGAACATGCTAAATTAATTAGACAAACAAAATAATTTATCAAATAACATTTATGCAAAAAATAAACTATGTATGATCAATAAGTTGATTCCAAACCATTTCTTTTTTTTTCACAATTTTAACTAACCCAGAAACACTATAAAAAATTAACTATAATATTAATGGTGGTGAGAACGACATTTTAAAATTAATTCAAAACACGCAAGTGTCTATGGGTTATACAGGAAAGAAAACCGTCGAAAATTCCCACCTCAAAGTCGTGCGACTGTGATGCTACTTCAGCGGAGGGAAGAAAAACTTACTGCAGACTGATCATACACCTAAAACCACCAAAAAAAATGTGCCAATAAATGCCTATGATATCGGGTTTTGGCTATCTTAAATAAAGAACGCTGAAAAAAATGAAAGAAAACTACCACCAGTGAGGTCACCGGACCCAAGAACTCATTCTGTCTGAAGCAGGAGAGGGAGGTCATCGTCAGGTTGCATGATGAAGACTACCAGAAATGAGGGGAGGTATTTGGGGACTAGTTGCATCGCTGGTCGGATCATGGAGGCCGGAGCGCAGAGGTCAAAATGGTGAGGGGAGAGACGACGGTCGAGAGTCGAGTGCCGGTGTGGGAGAGGGCCGCCTGCCAGGGTGGTCGCGTGCGGTGGGCTACAAGGGGGAGAGGGCGGTGTATGAGGATAAAGGTGAGGGTGGAGGAGTGAGAAAAGGTGGGTGTTGGGCGCGATGAGGGGTGGTGGTCACTGGAGCGTGAGGTGAGGGTAGTGGAGTGGGTGAAGGCGGGTGCTTGGTGTGGTCGGGCGGTCGGAGGCGTGACGAGGGGCGAGGCAAGGGAGTAAAGGGTGGTGAGGTCGAAGGCAGAGGGCTTGATCACCAAGGGGTCGGAGGTGGCTGGGGGTGAGTGTGGACCTGCAGGAGGTGGCTCACACAGGGGAAAGGAAGGAAATGGGGGGGGGGAACCACGGGTAGATTAGTTAAGATTTTTTTCTCTTTATAATAACAATAATAATAATCAAATAAAAATTTAAATATTGATAATAATAATTAAAATTAAATTACATTTTATTTATAATTATATTAATAGAAAATTTTAAATAATAAAAATATTATTAACCAGTCTAAATAATTAAAACATTATTACCCACATAATAATTTAATTATTATTAGTACATTTTAAACATTTTACTTATGTCATTTATGTAAAAAAATTAATTTTTTCAAGAGCTAGACATCTGCACAAGCACTTGGGTCGATCGCACGACTATCACCAACTGTGCAGTGCCCGTGCACTGGTCCAAAACCCACCAAAGTCATTAAACGTCAAAAAAATTTTAAACCCGGACCTGGACCGAACCTTGACGTAAGAACCCGGAGCCAAGAAATACTAAAATAAAAATAACTTAAAAGGTCAGGGTGTGACAATTCTCCACACCACAGAAACTTTCTTCCCCATGAAAGTCACCTAGCCGAACATTTGACAAAACAAGAATCCATTCCCGATTGAAACCAAAAGAAACCACAACGCAAGAGAACGGGAGAACATGAGAGGGTTCTCCCTGCCACACGAACTCAAGTAGAGTGGAAATTTAACACTCAAACATAACACCCCGGGAAGGGGAGGGTGATATGGTAACTCCCAACCGATCCAAACTAACTTCTATAGCACGATCAAAACAATAACTCTGCTGGGTCTTGGAACTCTCAACCCAGACCAAAAACCCCCAACACAAGAGAAAAACTTCCGGGCAGAACATAACCCAAGCAGCGAACCAAAGAATAATTACAAAAATTGATTCTTCCAAAAAAACTCACATCTTCAAATGGACACAGCTAAAACAAGATCAAACCATACAAGGTCCAAACACACTTTTAAGGAAAACACACGATTTAGAAAACCACATCCACACAAACAGGACTGCTTAGATTATAATAGAATGAGTCCATCATAACTTCACAAAAAAAAACAATGAACTTACAACAATGTAAAAAATTTAACAATATAAAAACAAGATCGAAAATACTTTAAATGTTCTACTGCCAACACGGAACACAAGACCCAAACCAAGGATTCACAATCTCAGAAACTCCTGATTGCGCGTGAGCTTCACCCCAAGACCTTTAGCTGGGGCTCTGATGGCTGAAGCATATACTACCTCATAGTCAGACACTATAATCTTCTGGTCACAACATCTTCTTCAAGCGACGCTTCCTTTAAAACTTCTCTAGATGATCAAAACACCCACATCGATGGCACATCCTCATAGGGATGCAACATGACGACTCCATGTGACTAAACCAGCCACACTAGTGGCACACCATTGAACGGTCTGATGAACTGGAAGCCAGAACCACTGTAGAAGACTCTTTAAGAACAGGTCCCTCTGGCACACTCTGGTCGCCAGACGGGGAACCTTCATGAGCGACTGGATACATTGGATTTCCAACCATTTGTACTTCGGAGACCAACTCAGCTAGGAACACCTCATCCCCCAGCTTCTCGAAACAATGGTCCTCAGAAGGTAGGACATGCTCCTTGATCTTTGGACGAAGACCCCAATGAAGAGAGAAGCCTTCATAAAATCTCGTGACACTACCTCCAGAGAAAAGGACATAAGTTCCTTGAAATGATCAACATATGCTTTCACTGTTTGTTGTCCATGTTAAATATGCATGAGATCTTCCCTTTTCTTCTTCTTCACCTCTTCAGGTATGAACCATCAAAAGAAGATAGATTTAAAGAAATCCCATTTCATCCCAACTTGCAGTGATGGTGAGTTGAATAACTCCCATTTGTCCTGAGCTGCACCTTCAAACAGACCCGAAATAGCACGCACTCTGACAGCTTTAGGAGTACCCAATACTCTGAAGACACAATCGACCTATTCAATCCACTTTGCTACTTCTAACAAACCCTGATCACCGTGAAGGATAGGAAATGTTTGAGAAGGACCAAAAACTAGGAATGACTTATCAGAAACCTTGGGGACCTTTCTGGGTGGCATTTTATGGACAACATATAAAACACAAAGTTGAAACTGATATCAAATCAACATATAATTAAAAGTAACATCCTAAGCCAAAATGACTGTCTCAAAAACCAAAAAAATAAAAACTAAAACTAAAATTACCTTTTAATTTTATATTTCAAAAACCACCTTATTTCAAGGCCCCTTTCCAAATACCAAACCCACTTTTTAAACCAAATTCAATTTCAAAAAATCATTTTCCCTTTTAAAATCACTTTAGAAGAACACAATCAAGCCTTTAATTCTAGGTACACACCCCAGTAATCCCATGAACCGTTGAAAATGTCTTCATCCACTTTCATCTATATGCACCAACACACACTTCCCATGAATTCCCTCACATGTGAGAATGTTCATAGAGTACCCGAGGTTGAACCCAAACCATTTCTCTACCAATTCCAAGCAAACATAAGATTTTTTGACCAAGAGATTTCAGTTTTAAAACCCATTTCACGAATTTAAATACATTTCAAAGAAATAATTCTCATTTAAAAAACCTTTTTCATTTTTAAAAGCACACTGACACCAACTAGAACCATGACGACACTCAACTTTCACCAAACTACAAGAGTGAGGGACTAGTAGTCATGCTTAACCTGGCGACATTGTAGTGGCCCATGCCCCAAGAAAGAGTTAGCAACTAGGAGGACCTTAAACCATCTACTCAGACTCCACATGGGTCACTAATCCATGTGAAATCACAATGTAACATCGTCTTGCCTCCATTGTCATCCGTCAATATAAAACAGACCAGAACAAGACAATGACTCAATTCCCGGACTGCCCATGGTGACTCAAGGTTCGAAACGAGCGAGGGTTCAGGATGTCCTTCCCATACCTACCTATTGAGGCCCAATAGTCCTAATATCAATCTACCAAACACACCAAAAAACAAGGGACTCCTTTGATACCCTTTTTTCACGAACCAACCTGGGTCGACCCTGAACCAGTCTCCCGAGCCGGTCCACGGTAAGGACCGAAAGATGTTCCTGATCCCCACAGGCTGGAAACCAGTGTCAGGCATCAAAATTTAATCATTAGGAATGATTTAGACCCTAAAAGATAAATAAATAAACAATAATAAACTGAACAACAAAACCGAACCCTAGCAGCGAAAAAGAAATAAATAGAACAACTCAACGTACCTCCACGTGACCTTCCAGGTCACCTCCCAACCAAAGACTAACCTTGATCCAATAATGAAAAACTCAGCTAAGAAAACCTGATCAAAGGAAACCTTCAACTAAAATGATAAAAATAGGATTGAGCATTAAAATTCTCAATAGGGTTGCCAAGATAAACCACAGAATCCAACATCTCCTTTCCCAAAACCATCCATTAACACAAGTTTGAAATACAAATATAAAAGTAGGGTTTTCACATTTTAAAAATAAGAAACAAGTTTTTCTCATTTAAAAATCCAACACATGAGACATAACATTTATAAAATCATTTTTTACTAAACTTCAAAAAAAATATTCCAAAGTTGGGCTAAAGTAGAATAGGTAAACAATACAAGCTAGAAATTAACTGGTATAATGGAAAGTAAACAAGCAATGAAAATAATCCAGTAACCATGGACGATCCTAAACATCCCTAGAAGAACCCTAAATGTACTCGGTTTTGGAACCACTTGATGATGTTTGGTGAAGCTCCTAAGTCTATAACCAACTGGCCACCCTAAAACTGACCAATCCAGTGGAAAAGCTCACCTGGCCTAACAACCAATCCAGGGGGTACCAACCTGTCTAATCAGGATTGATCAACAACCGTCACTTGATCATCTAAAAGATGCCCATGAACCCATGGTGGTTATAATAATACTATGTAAGTAGGAGTCCCTCACACACGTGACTCATCTCACCTCACTTGCCTACCCCAAACACAGACACTCCATATGATAACCCACAAGGGATATCCCCCCTATAGAGGTGCCCTAAAAATATATATACATCATATCATCAAAGGTTCCAATTGGTCTGTCATGCCATGAAATCATTAAAACCATTTTATACCTTTTTTAAAATATTAAAGTTGTTAAATGAGAATATAGTGATCAAAACACCATCCTTTTAAAGAATCAACACAAACATTATACTGAAGGTGAAATTTCCAAACGGGCCGTCACGTCACATCCATGTCGAAACCATTTTTCTAAAAACATTTAAAACTCCAACCAGACACACACAATTTTCCAAACCACACCATTTAATAAAATATTATTTAACATCACCTTTTAAGTTCAAAGTGATAAATAGGCCCTTAGCATTATATAGCCAAAAAAATTACCTATAATATCTCACAAAAACCACATTTTCATTTTCAATGTCAAACAGGCCCAAGTTTCAAACACATGCACACAACCACTTCACAACAAAACAATGGGCCTTAGCCCCTTTTTAAAGTCACGTCAAAACATGTTTCAAATCCAAACGGGTCAAACCAAGTGAAACACCTTTAAAACCATTCCTAGAAATCTCACAAAGGAACCCAAAAACATTTAAAAAATAAGAACCATTTTCACAAATTTAACATTAAATTTATTACTAAACTCAAACATGCACTAAAATACATTGCACCCATGACTAAAATTTCAAAAATAATTTAATAAATCATTAACTCAATTGATAAAACAATTAAAAAGAATGAAACAAAATATTGTAACACAATTTCACCAATTTCCCATGTGAATTCCATTTTTAAAACAAATTTCATACTCAAACACTTCAAAATTACTTTCAAACCTTTCAAAACATAATACTCACCACTTGCACAACCAAAAGAACCAATTTCACATTTCATGAAAACTAACAAATTTCGAAAAATAGGCTTTTACTAAAAATTCACTCCACATCAGGTAAATATGGTACCAAAAATAAGTTTAAAGTGTGTCAAAATTTCTCAAAACTAAATTCCCACAAAAAATTTCATTATAGAACATGCTAAATTAATTAGAAAAACAAAATAATTTATCAAATAACTTTTATGCACAAAACCAACTACGCATGATCAAGGAGTTGATTCTAAAAAATTTCTTTTTTTCACATTTTTATCTAACCTGGAAACACTATAACAAATTAACTATAATATTAATGGTGTGGTGAACGACATTTAAAAATTAATTCAAAACACGCAAGTGTTTATGGGTTATTCCAAAAAAAAAATAATCGGGAATTCTTACCTCAAAGTCATGCAACCGCGACGTTACATCAGCGAAGGGAAGGATAACCTATTATAGATTGATTGTACACCTAAAACCACTAGAAAAATGTGCCGATAAACACCTGAGATGTTAGGGGTTGACCAACTTAAATAAAGAATCCTGAAAAAAAATGAAAGAAAACTACCATCGGTGAGGTCATCAGACCGGAGAACTTGCACCAGCTAAAGCGAGAGTGGGAGGTCATCATCTGGTCACGTGACAGAGACTGCTGAAAATGAGGGGAGGTCATCGGGGAACGGTTGCATCGCTATATGGATCATGGAGGCCGAAACGGCGAGGGGCAAGACGACGGTTGGGAGCCGAGTGATGGAGTAGAAGGGGGCCGCCTGCTGGGGTGGTCACACGCGGAGGGATATAAGGGGGTGAGGGCAGTGCTCAGTGTGAGAGGCGAGGGTGGTGGAGTGAGAAAAGGTGGGTGTTGGGTGCGGTGAGGAGCAGTGCTCTCTGGAGCGTGAGGAGAGGGTGGCAAAGCGGGTGAAGGTGGGTGCGAGGTGTGGTCGGGCGACCGAAGGTGCAACGAGGGGAGATGCGAGGGAGTAAGGGGTGGTGAGGTCTAAGGCGGAGGGCCAGATCACTGAGGGGCCAGTGGTGTCTGGGGGCAAGTGTGGACCTACAAGAGGTGGCTCGCGCAGGGAAAAGGAAGGAAATGGATGTGGGGCGCCGTGGGTAGATTAGGTTAACTTTTTTTTCTTTCTATTTATAATAATAATAATAATAATAATAACCAAATAACAATTTGAATATGGATAATAATAATTTGAATTAAATTACAATTTATTTATAATTATATTAATAGAAAATTTTAAATTATAAAAATATTATTAACCATTCTAAATAATAACAACATTATTACCTACACAATAATTTTATTATTATTATTACATTTTAGACATTTTACTTATTTCATTTATGTAAAACATTATTTCTTTCGAGTGATATACATCTGTACCAGCACCTGGGCCAATCATGTGGCTACCACCCACTGTGCGGTGCCCGCGCACCGGTCCAAAATCCACCAAAGTCATTAAACAAAAAAAAAATTAAACTGAGACCCAGCCTGACCCTTGACGCAAGAACCCGGAGCCAAGAAATACTAAAATAAAAAAAACTTAAAAATTCAGGATGTGATAGATCTTGTGAAAAACATTTTTAAATATAAAATAATTAAAACAAATCTTGATAAAAGATATAAAAATAAAGGAATCATATTAGTCCAGTGAAAACAAGAAAACCCATGAAAATGATAACCTTTTCCCAATATACTTTAAGCATATATTTAAAAATTTATAAATTATAAAATAAACCCATTATTAAATAAAAAATATAAGAACCCATTATTAACCATAAGAAACCATGAATTCATCTTGAGGCATGTGATAACTCGTGATAACATTTAAAAATTTTCACCTTTAAAAGTTCATAAACATTCCTTACCTCAGGAAATAAAATTATTTCTATAAAAACCATTTGAAAGAATAAAATTGTTATCATGGATAATCATATTATTGAAATGTGTTTACTCATGTTTAACCCATGTCTAAATACCCACTTATCACTATCTTTTTTCCTTTAAAGACTAAATCATTAACTAATGCATTAAAGAGTTATATCGGGCTCACCCATCATTATAAGCTATATCAGGCTCACCTATCATCTTATATAATACTCATGTACCATATCATGAATAATTTTTTTATTCTATAACTTTCTATACATAAATAATTGAAAAACACTTTTTAAATGATAACAAAAACACTTTCCATTTTCATATATTCAGAAAGAGAAATATCCCTTTTCTTTGAAAACTCTTAAAAATGAAAAATTCTTAGTAGTGTTAGGATAATATATAATTTAAAACACTATGTTAACATATAGTGTAATCTTTATAATGAATAAAAACTATGACAGTGGGAAAATTTAGTTAAGTCGTATACTTTTAAAAAACATTAGTTTTGTATTTTTATAAAAAGATGAAAATAACTCATATGGAAAATAATGAAAATATTACTTTTTAATCCTTTGTAAAGGAGGTAAAATATTGTAAAAATATCTTTTCAGAACCTTTTAATCATAAATAAGAACATTCTTGATAAATTTAAAGGAACGTGGATATGTAGGTTAAAGAGTTTAAAACATTTAAAAAATGTTTTGACGGAAAATCCCTCACCATAATTCATACCTAGCTTCATACATTCTCTAAATCATAAATAATAATATTATAATAGTTATTTATTTATTAATAACATTTTTAATATTAATTACACAATAATTATTCCATTTATTTCATTAATGAGCTTTTTTTATTTAGTTATTAAAATGGTTATTTTTTTTTTGGACTTTTTGTGGTCATTCGATTTATAACGAAAAATAACATTAGTGTGTTGATTATGGTCAAAGGGATAATAGTTTCATTATATCTAAAATGTTAAAAATGTTATAATTTTAATAATTAAACATTTAATAAAATTTTAAATTCATCTACATAAGGCATTCATGAAAAATGAATCATATCATTTCATGGAGATGATAATCTATTCATATGAATGAATGACATTTTCATTTTTCTATTTGGCGGAATAGAAATAAAGTAGATAATATTTATTTTTATAAAATCATAAATATATTATAAATTTTATATTTATTCATTAGTTACATCCTTATTGTTATATCCTTATATACTAATATTTGATTACCTATAAATAAGTCAACACGTTTAATAGCTTACACTACACACAACACCGAACTTAAACAAAACCACTATATATTTAGATAAAATATAAATATTTAACTTTGAATGTTAAAATATAATAATTTAAATAATGGGAAATCATATGACTAACCACTTTATAAAATATATGTATAAATAATATAAAATTTATTTTTAATATAAATGAAATTCAATTAGTTTACCTAAAATGACCAATTAAATTATTTATTATTTAAAAAATTATTTTTCTAAAAAATTTATTTCTAAACAATATGAATTTATATTTTAAGATACATTTTATTAATGATGATAAATTATTTTGGATTTTAATATTTTTTACTCAAATTAAGTTGGTAAATGATATGAAATAAGAATAATAACAATCTATATTTAAAATTTTCAATTTCATATAAAGATAATTTTTCATTATATTCTATCATTTTATTAAAAACTTGAATTCATAAATTTTCATATTTTAATTTTATAAAATTTAAATTATTTATGGATTTAGAATAAAAAAATTAGATTAAGATAAATTTATGGGTTTTTTCTAAAATAATTGGATTTTAGGTGGATAGTAAGAAATACAGATTTCACTAATGCCATCACATTAATATGACTAATAATTTTTTGAAACCATTTTGGTATAGAAAATATATATTTATAAATCAAAATAAATCATTTTAAAATAATATGTTTTGTTTATAAAGCCTGTGAATATAATTTTGGAAATTGAGTAATTTTTTGATGAAAACTATCTTTCTGTTGTTTATTTAATTAGATTTATGCATGGGGAAACTAGGTTATAGATTTATTTTAATTTAACACAAAAATTATTTAAAAAATAATATCA
Source organism: Viscum album (assembly GCA_963277665.1). NCBI lineage: Eukaryota > Viridiplantae > Streptophyta > Magnoliopsida > Santalales > Viscaceae > Viscum > Viscum album. Next base: position 1,271,551,423 of record OY728136.1, read on the forward strand.
TTATAATTAATAATGTTGATATTTTTTTCTATACATACACTTTATTCTCATAAATTCAATTTTTCAAAAAATGGATTTTGACGTGTTATGTGAACTAAAATTAAAATCTATTTTCCTACTTGTAGAAATTTAATTAAATAAAATGGATATAATATTTGAGTTCATAATTTTAGTATTATTTAATAATTATAATTTCATTATTATGAATAAAAATTAGATTACTATGGTTAATGTTAATTACCACATTGATGGTGGAAATGTTACTTTTGAATTGTTTAAATGATGATGAGTTATTTTTATCTAAAAATTATATTAATCTATTACAAATTATGAATCTAAAATTATTTTTAAGTATATATATATATTAATACTCATTTGATGGTTAATCAATAATAAATAAGATTAAGAACACTTAATGGTAAAAATAATATTTTTCTACAAAACCAGTTTTTCTATATATAATTTTAATAATTTAAACGTTAATTTTCTATGATTTAGAAATTTAATCAGATTAAATAGATATTTAATTTAGTTTCAACACATAAAAAATATGTAATTTGGGTTTCCTTTTATATTTAAAAATATATAAAATTACTTAGTTAAAAACTAGTTACCATAGTAAATGTTAATTTGGGTAAGAGGTTAAAAGTAAAAAAATAAAAGCATTAAATCACTCTTAAAATGTCTCAAAATTAATTTATGAGAGAATTATAAGCCTTATAATTTCCAAAACCCCATATTTTTTACACTTTTAAGCCTTTTACCCTTGAATAATGTCTTGACATTATTGAAAAATGATGAGTAATTCCAAATGTGATATTTTATTCTCTTATAAAAGGATACCACTTATACCCATTCAATGTTACACTTTATATTATAATTACTACATGAATGTATAAAATTTTCTCCCATTATATTCTAATACCACTTCCTAAAACTTATGGTAACACCTTGTTATCCTAGTACCTTTAATTTCACAAAGCATTCCAATGAATGATCAAGTCCCCAATGTAGGTATTATCTCCTTAAGTTTTTCTTCTTAATATCACTCTTAGAAATATATTATAACCATAATAATATGATGAATTTAGTATCACTAGTATACTGATATGTTTTTATATTAATGGAACAAACCTAATTTCTTTATTTATATCAACTTATAAAAATAGAGAAACGTTAATCGTGCATATGCGCAAACAATCATCTTCATGAAGAAATATTGTTTGTTTTTCATATAGTTTTTAATTTATTTTCCAAAAATATTCAAATATAGTTCAAAAACATAATAAAATTAAAATAATATATTATTATTCTATTATATTTATATTATGTAAAAATAAACACCTCTTTAACAATACTCACCCATGGAGATAAAGCGTGTTCAAGTTTGGGTCGGTTTACCCACCTATATAAACGATTCTATAATATATTTCATAGATGATTAAGAAAACATAAATTATAATATTATTATAATATAATAATAAAATCCTAATTTTTATATGGTTTTTGAAATATTATATTAATATTTCAACTTATTATCAAAGTATCATCTTCATTCGTTAAAATCATCGAAATAAGCGAACACTGATTAAATTTTTACATAGTGTAACTAAAAAACTTATTAAATGATATATGAGATTTATAAATAAATATAGTTAAAAATTATAGTTTCATAAGTTATATATTAATGATAAACTTGGTATCAATTAATCAATAATGATATCAACATTATAAAACCTACGCAAATAGTGAAAGTTATTAACACCCGATGGTCAAAAAAGATAACTAACTAATATACCCACAATAAATAATTATAAATGAGTGGTATAAATGGTAATATATATGAATAAGGTTATGAAATATATTATTAAGGTAGTTATATTTTTATAGTAGGCATATGTTTCATCAACTAAGTAAGGAAATGAGGTAATGGGTTTTTTATCTCAAATTCCACTCTTTAATACATGTTTGGTATTACATACCTAATTTAATGTATGTGGTGTAAATTATACCAATTTGAGAAATAATAACTTGAATTGTATTTTAATCATGATATTTTATATTTAATTATAATACCTCTCTTTTAATGTGTTTTTATTAAAATGTGTCTCAAGTCGTATGGGTTTTCTTGTTCTTAATTCTTATTATTTGAGATATATTACATGTTTTTCACCATATTCCATTTTTATGGTGTTCCATTTTATTTACTATCCCATGAATGTTCAATAATTATTTTCTTTTATTTCACGGGATTTACTATCCAAATAAAATCCCCTTATTCAATTGGATACTGATTCAGTTGTTTCCCTAGTAGTAATGTTTTTTTGTAACTCAAATTTTGTTTACTGATTTATGGTCATTCTATTGAACTTATTCCATATAAGTTGGATACATTATTCCCATTTATTGTATTTTATTATATTTACTCATTGTTTTATGGGGATATACATTCCAATTAAATAAACCCTTTGAAAAATATTTCTTAATTCTTGGTTTATGTTTATTTACCACCATCAACCACATTAGTTTGGATAGGTTATGATCATGTTATCTCTTTTATTATTCTGAGAAAAATTATTGAAATCCTTAAAGATTATTGAATGCTAAAGTAGGTTTGATTTGTATTAAAATTTCATATTTTTCATTATATAGATAGCCTTATTTTTATTCAACTAAAGATTCATTAGGGAATGGTATGAAAGGTCTTATTGACTCTTGTGATGAATGCATTGGACTTAATCAAGTGATGGGTGTGGTATGGAATTATATATCCCCAAGATGAATCGATGGGTCTCATGAGACAAAACATGTTGAGTTCTGGTCTAAACCTCTTCCTATATTAGTATAGTGTTCTTGGAATTTATAGAGGGCATCAAATCCTATATGTAAAGTAAGTGTTTACGACATTGAATCTGTGAGTGTAGGTATGGGGCGTCACAGTTAGTATCAGGAAAGGTTTTAGATAACTCGAGAGATTAGTATGTTTGTTGAGGATAATTTAAAGGTTAATAAGTTAAGTTTGATCACAATTTCAAAGTTATATATAACCCTTTGGGATAGTGTACAATTTATTTCTAAGGCAATAGTGCACATTTTATTTGAGGATTAGGATAAGAGAACTATAGTGAATACCCTAGGTATAATTCTATGTGATAATTCTATGTATAAGATAACATCATGATGTTTTTTTTATATAGATATTTTGTTGTTCTCCTAGAAATTACATCTCCGTCTAGATACTATAAGTGGATGTAGGATATAACCCATATGTTCTTATGGGTAATAACCATAAAAGGGTGGTTTGGGTATTAAATCTACCATCACTTGGTGCACAATAATGATGCCTAACATCACACCTAGTTTGAAACTCACAGGGGATATGATTTGATCAATAATAATCTTTTTATAAACTATTGTGAGGGATTTGAAAATATTTAGGTTATATAAGCTAATAAGAAAGTGGTCATGGATAAAATAGATTAAAGCATAGAGATTCATAAGTTAAGGTACATATAAATTGATATGTGATTTCTTAGATAAGGGATAATATAGATTTTTAGTGCATATATTTCCATGATTTTGGATTTAGAATATTTTAATAAAGTTCATAGTAATTTGGATCTCTATTTTGAGGAATAGGTTAAGAAGTATGATAGAACCAAACATGAAGAAACCTAGATTGAATGTAGGATGATATATATTGATCTATGAGTGATATAGTTTGATATAAAATAACTGTATGATAACAAAGATAATAAAAATTTGTATCTTATAAGATAATGTAAACAAGGGAATGCCTATTCTACTCCTATTTCTCAGGGTTGGTCATGAAAATAAAGGGAAGATGGTACACTTATCCTCCACTCAAGAGTTTTTTAGGCCTTACTAGACTATTATTGTAGCCACCATAGTGTATCCCAGATGTTTTCATTGATTATTAAATCACTACCCTAATGAATTTATTATAGAAGGAAATATATCGAAGTAATATTATTGATTTCTAATTTGATGTTTAGGGAAATATGAATATTGTTTTTGTTCCATTAGATGGAATTGATGTGATTCAGGTAATGGATTCACTACTAGAAATACATTCATTCCCAACGGTTCTGAACCATTGGGAAAGGCTGCATAACCGTTGGTATATGTTATACCAACAGTTCTGCAAACCGTAGGGAAGTAAGCCATTGGGAAAGATTTTCCCAACGGTTTGCTATGAACTATTGGTATAGGGTGGGGAAAGCCTAACCTATCACAACGGTTGTGCCAAACCGTTGGGATAGTTTTTCCCAACAGTTTGGCTTGAACCGTTGGGAAATCACAAGGATTCTCCTCTTTCCCAATGGTTTAGAAACCGTTGGGAAAAAAATCATCAAAGATGCTATAGAAACGGTTTGAAACCATTGGCATAGCCTATACTGTGCAAATTGCACAACAACCTGCAATTTTCACAGCAGCTCTGCAATTTGGACAGCAGGCCTCATTTTGTGCAATCCCTCCCATTTTCAATCCAATTATTATACCTGTAATAAACTAACACATACATATACAATTATTGTACCTGTAATAACCAACTAACACATACATATAGAAAACAAATTCATACACATTTAACATATAATGCATCCTGGAACTATACACATCCATAATTAAATTAGAATTCATAATGTAATTATAAACATACACAATTCATTTAGAATTAAATTTAAAATTTAGATGACAATTATATATGGAATCTGGAATTCAATTCATTATTTGATCGGTTTTTTGTATACCACATATTTTTACCTGAAATGATGTCCATTTTAAACAAAATACATACACCTGGAGTGATACCGACCACACCATTACTCGTATTTAGGCGAGGTTAACTCGTACACATCACAAATGACCCATCGATCATTGTCCTAAAGTATCAACATATTCCGAAAGCGTTTGCTCTGTTTTCTGTATGTCAGTTGATGTTTTTCACTTAAAATGATGTCCTTTTGAAACAAAAGACATACACTTTGAGTGGTACCATCCACACCGCATCTCAAATTGAGGCGGGGTTGATTCGTACACGTCAAATATGACCCATGGATCATTCTCCTAAAGTTTCAACGGAAACCGAATGCGTTTGGTCAGTTTTCCGTATGTACTTAAAATGTTGTCCATTTTAAACAAAAGAGAGACACTTAGACTGATCCTGGCCACACTATGCCTCGGATTGAGCCCGAGTTGGCTCATATAGGTCACATATGACCCATGAATAGTTGTGATAAATTATCAACATATTCCGTATGCGTTTGGTCGGTTTTCCGTATGCCAATTGTTCTTTTCACTTATAATCCTGTCCATTTTAAACAAAAGAGACACAGTTAGAGTGGTTTCGGATACACCATGCCTCATATTGAGGCGGGGTTGACTCGTACATGTCACATATGACCCATGGATCGTTGTGCTAAAGTATCGACACAATCCAAATGCGTTTGGTTGGTTTTCCGTATGCCAGTTGATGTTTTTCACTTAAAATGACGTCCTTTTGAAACAAAAGACAGACACTTTGAGTGTTGGAGGCCACACTGTGCCTCGTATTGAGGAGGGGTTGACTCGTACACGTCACATATGACCCATGGATCGTTCTCCTAAAGTTTCAACGGAAACCAAATGCGTTTGGTCGGTTTTCCATATGTACTTAAATGCTGTCCATTTTAAACAAAAGGGAGCCACTTAGAGTGATCCCGGACACACCGTGTCTCGAATTGAGCCCGGGTTGACTTGTACACATCATATATGACCCATGGATAGTTTACTTAAAGAATCAACACAATCTGAATGCGTTTGGTCGATTTTTTGTATGTCAGTTGTTCATTTCACTTCTAATCCTATCCATTTTAAACAAAAGAGAGACACTATGAATGGGGTCAGCCACACCGTGCCTCGGATTGAGGCGGGGTTGACTCTTACACATCACATATGACCCATGGATCGTTTTCCTAAAGCATCAACACATTTAGAATGTGTTTGGTCAGTTTCTCGTATGCCAGTTGATCTTTTCACTTATAATCCTATCCATTTTAAACAAAAGAGAGACACTATGAATGGTTTCAGCCACACTGCGCCTCAGATTGAGGCGGGGTTGACTCGTACACATCACATATGACCCATGGATCGTTGTGCTAAAGTATTAACACAATCAGAATCCGCTTGGCCAGTTTTCCATATGTACTTAAAATGTTGTCCATTTTAAACAAAAGAGATCCACTTAGAGTGATTGCGACCACACCGTGCCTCAGATTAAGGCAGGGTTTACTCGTACACGTCACATATTACCAATGGATCATTTTCCTAAAGAATCAACACATTTCAAATGCGTTTTGTTGGTTTTCTGTATGTCAGTTGTTCTTTTCACTTATAATCCTGTCCATTTTAAACAAAATACATACACAAGGAGTGATCCTGCCACACCATGCCTTGGATTGAGGCGAGGTTAACTAATACATGTCACAAATGACCCATCGTTCATTTTCCTAAAGTATCAACATATTCTGAAAGCATTTGCTCGGATTTCCGTATGCCAGTTGATGTTTTTCAATTAAAATGACGTCCTTTTGAAACAAAAGACAGACACTTTGAGTGGTTTCGGCCACAACGCATCTCAGATTGAGGCGGGGTTGATTCCTACACATCACATATGACCCATGGATTGTTCTCCTAAAGTTTCAATGGAAACTGAATGCGTTTGGTCGGTTTTCCGTATGTACTTAAAATGGTGTCCATTTTAAACAAAAGGGAGACACTTAGACTGATATCGGCCACACTGCAACTCGGATTGAGCCCAGGTTGGCTCGTACAGGTCACATATGACTCATGGATCATTCTCCTAAAGTTTCAACGGAAACCGAATGTGTTTCGTCAGTTTTCCGTATTTACTTAAAATGTTGTCCATTTTAAACAAAAGAGAGCCACTTAGAGTGATTCTGACCTCACCATGCCTAAGATTAAGGTGGGGTTGACTCATACACATCATATATGACCCATGGATCATTTTCCTAAAGCATAAACACATTTCAAATACGTTTGGTCAGTTTTGTGTATGTCAGTTGTTCTTTTCACTTATAATCCTGTCCATTTTAAACAAAAGAGAGACACTGTGAATAGTGTCGGCCACACCGTGCCTCATATTGAGGCGGGGTTGACTTGTACACATCACATATGACCCATGGATTGTTTTTCTAAAGTATCGACACAATCCAAATGCATTTGGTCGGTTTTCCGTATGCCAGTTGATGTTTTTCAATTAAAATGATGTCCTTTTGAAACAAAAGACAAACACTTTGAGTGGTGCCGGCCACACTGCATCTCATATTGAGGCGGGGTTGATTCATACACGTCACATATGACCCATGAATCGTTCTCCTAAAGTTTCAATGGAAACCGAATGCGTTTGGTCAGTTTTATATATGTACTTAAAATGTTGTCCATTTTAAACAAAAGAGAGACACTTAGAGTGATTCTGGCCACACCGTGCCTTAGATTAAGGGGGTGTTGACTCGTACACATCACATATGACCCATGAATCATTGTGCTAAAGTATCGACACAATCCTAATGTGTTTGGTTAGTTTTACGTATGCTAGTTGATGTTTTTCACTTAAAATGACGTCCTTTTGAAACAAAAGACATACACTTTGAGTGGTGATGGCCACACCGCACCTCGAATTGAGGCAGGGTTGACTCGTACATGTCACATATGACCCATGGATCATTATTCTAAAGTATCGACACAATACAAATGCGTTTGGTTGGTTTTCCGTATTCCAGTTGATGTTTTTCAATTAAAATGACGTCCTTTTGAAACAAAAGACAGACACCTTGAGTGGTGCCGGCCACACCACATCTTAGATTGAAGCGGGGTTGATTCTTACACGTCACATATGAACCATTAATCGTTCTCCTAAAGTTTCAACAGAAACCAAATGCATTTGGTCAGTTTTCCATATTTACTTAAAATGTTGTCCATTTTAAACAAAAGAGAGACACTTAGAGTGATTCTGGCCACACCGTGACTCATATTAAGGCAGGGTTTACTATTGCACGTCACATATGACCCATGGATAGTTGTGCTAAAGTATCGACACAATCCGAATGCGTTTGGTCGGTTTTCCGTATGTCAGTTGATGTTTTTCACTTAAAATGACGTCCTTTTGAAACAAAAGACAAACACTTTGAGTGGTTCGGGCCATACTGCGTCTCAGATTGAGGCAAGGTTGACTCATACACGTCACATATGATCCATGAATCTTTCTCCTAAAGTTTCAACGGAAACCGAATGCATTTGGTTGGTTTTCTGTATGTACTTAAAATGTTGTCCATTTTAAAAAAAGAGAGCCACTTAGAGTGATTCCGGCCACATCTTGCCTCAGATTAAGGCGGGGTTGACTTGTACACATCACATATGACCCATGGATTGTTTTTCTAAATTATCGACACAATCTGAATGCGTTTGGTCGGTTTTCCGTATGCCAGTTGATATTTTTTACTTAAAATGACATCCTTTTGAAACAAAAGACATACAATTTGTGTGGTAGCGGCCACAATGCACCTCATATTGAGGCAGGGTTGACTTGTACACGTCACATATGACCCATGGATCATTTTTCTAAAGTATCGATACAATCTGAATACGTTTGATCAGTTTTCCATTTTCTAGTTGATGTTTTTCAATTAAAATAACATCCTCTTGAAACAAAAGACAGAAACTTGTAGTGGTGCTGACCACACCGCATCTCATATTGAGGCGGGTTGATTCTTACACGTCACATATGACCCATGAATCATTCTCCTAAAGTTTCAACGGAAACCGATTGCGTTTGGTCGGTTTTTCGTATGTACTTAAAATGTTGTCCATTTTAAACAAAAGAGAGCCACTTAGAGTGATTTCGGCCACACCGTGCCTCATATTAAGGCGCAGTTGAATCATACATGTCACATATAACCCATGGATCGTTGTTCTAAATTATCGACACAATTCGAATGCGTTTGGTCAGTTTTCCGTATGCCAGTTGATGTTTTTCACTTAAAATGACGTCATTTTGAAACAAAAGACAGACACTTTGAGTGGTGGTGGCCACACTGCACCTCAGATTGAGGTGGGGTTGACTCATACACGTCACATATGACCCATGGATCATTGTGATAAAGTATCGACACAATCCAAATGCGTTTGGTTGGTTTTTCGTATGCCAGTTGATGTTTTTCAATTAAAATGACATCCTTTTGAAACAGAAGACAGACACTTTGAGTGGTGCCGACCACATCGCATCTCAGATTGAGGAGGGGTTGATTTGTACACATCACATATGAACCATGAATCATTCTCTTAAAGTTTCAATGGAAACCGAATGCGTTTGGTCAGTTTTTCGTATGTACTTAAAATGTTGTCCATTTTAAACAAAAGAGATCCACTTAGAGTGATTCCGACCACACCGTGGATCATATTAAGGCAAGGTTGACTCGTACATGTCACATATGACCCATGGATTGTTATGATAAAGTATCGACACAATTATAATGCGTTTGGTTGGTTTTCTGTATGCCAGTTGATGTTTTTCACTTAAAATGATGTCCTTTTGAAACAAAAGACAGACACTTTGAGTGGTGGCGGCTGAACTGCGCCTCATATTGAGGCGTGGTTGACTCGTACACGTCACATATGACCCATGGATAATTGTTCTAAAGTATCTACACAATCCGAATGTGTTTGGTTGGTTTTCCGTATGCCAGTTGATGTTTTTCAATTAAAATGACGTCCTTTTGAAACAAAAGACAGACACTTTGAGTGGTGCCGGCCACACCGCATCTCAGATTGAAGCGGGGTTGATTCTTACATGTCACATATGACCCATGAATCGTTCTCCTAAAGTTTCAACGGAAATCAAATGCGTTTGGTCAGTTTTCCGTATGTACTTAAAATGTTGTCCATTTTAAACAAAAGAGAGCCACTTAAAGTGATTTCGGCCACAACATTCCTCAGATTAAGGTAGGGTTGACTCGTACATGTCACATATGCCCCATGGATCGTTTCAGTAAAGTATCGATACAATCAGAATGCGTTTGGTCAGTTTTCCGTATGCCAGTTGATGTTTTTCACTTAAAATGACGTCCTTTTGAAACAAAAGACAGACACTTTGAGTGGTGGCGGCCACACCACGCCTCAGATTGAGGCGGGGATGACTTTTACACGTCACATATGACCCATGGATCGTTGTTCTAAAGTATCGACACAATCCAAATGCGTTTGGTCGGTTTTCCGTATGCCAGTTGATGTTTTTCAATTAAAATGATGTCCTTTTGAAACAAAAGACAGACACTTTGAGTGGTGCCGGCCACACCGCATCTCAGATTGAGGCGGGGTTGATTCGTACACGTCACATATGACCCATGAATCGTTCTCCTAAAGTTTCAACAAAAATTTAATGTGTTTGGTCGGTTTTCCGTATGTACCTAAAATGTTGTCCATTTTAAACAAAAGAGAGCCACTTAGAGTGATTCTAGCCACACCGTGCCTCATATTAAGGAGGAGTTAACTCGTACATGTCACATATGACTCATGGATCGTTGTGCTAAAGTATTGACACAATATGAATGTGTTTGGTCAGTTTTCCATATGCCAGTTGATGTTTTTCACTTAAAATGACATCATTTTGAAACAAAAGACAGACACTTTGAGTGGTGGCAGCCACATCGTGCCTCGGATTGAGGTGGGGTTGACTCGTACACGTCACATATGACCCATGGAAGTGTGATGACTACTCAAATGAGATTCCCAACCAAATGGGAGAAGGATTAAATAACGTCCTAAAAATACATAGTCAATTAACTCATATTTTGAATAGAAACATAAATTAGGGGGAAAACTCACATACCCCTAATAAAGGGAATCATTAAATTGAGAGAATTATATGACAAAAGCCTCCAAATTTATGTGGATCTTCAGATCCCTTAATCATGGAATAATTGATCACCTCTATTGAAATGATATTCTTTTTCCTTAAATGCTCTAAGAAAGAGATGGTTGTCATGGTTGTTTATCACATGGAGGGGTAAGATAATAAATTATGGATGTTTATTGAGAATTTGAATATCGAGTAAAAAAAATCAAAGTGATGGAGTGGAAAGAAGCTAGGAAAATATTTTTTGATAAATATTCTCCTCGTACTCTCTAACTTAAAATAGAGAGGGAGTTCCCTGGACTCCAGAAAAAAAAAGGTCAAAACCATTAGTGTGTATGATGAAAACTTCACAATACTTTCATGATACACCTCTTTCTTAGTCATTGAACCTGAAAGTAAAATTGACAACTTATTCAGTCGGATAAAGTTGAATTGATGAAAATATTTGGTGATTTGAGACTTTGACATTGATGAAGAAATTTTATGATGTTCCCTCAAAGTCATAATAGAGATCAAATAATCTCAAGGGTCTCATGGGTCTATAGATAATGGAGTTTAATTTTGGTGGAGTGATGGAGAAATATAATGGTGGTATGATATTCAAACATACCACTTATTAAAAGTATAGGAAGAAGATTCCCAAAAACTGCCTGAAGGGGACAAGTAAATGATTTAGGTGTTGGAAGAAAGGATACCTAATTAGAAAATGATTATGGGAGGAACCCACCAATGTTATATAATAAAAGAATTCTCCAATCACCCATCAACCTATTGTTTAGTGTTTCAATTACATGGAATAAAAAAACTATGAAAACAAACTACCTAAGCTAAGGGTTGTTGATGATAACTAGAAATAATAAACTCCAATGCCTAGAGAGAATGGTAATATATATTCCATCAAAAATATTGTGGTGGATTCATATAATTAATTGGTAATAGGTATACTAGTTATTAATTAATGTATATTGAATACAATATTTTATTTTGGTTCTATGCATTATTTCATACCATAAAAGTTTAGTATATCTATTCAAATACCACATAAAAACATGGAATTAGAGCTATGTAGAGAAAACAAAAAATAGAGAAATTATTGAATCCAAAGTATATAAACTCTCCGATGTGAATATTTTTAGGTTGAATTTCTGATAAAAACTTTTGATACCTCCTTTAATAGAATTAAACTATATTCTAGGTATAGATTGAATTTCCTTGTACATAGACAACATAAATTTCTAGGAGAAGGAAATCACCCTCCATATCATGAAACACACTTAGATTCTATACAAGTGTATGGATGAGAATGGATATCTTTTGAAATCACCACATCAAGTATTAATATTACTTCTTTATGATCAAGAATATATAGATAAAATGATTGATACTAAGGAAAATATAATCCTTTACGATATGCCTATTATAAGAGAATATGTTGATGTGTAACCCAATTAATTTCCTAATCATACTCTTAGATGAAAGGTTTAGTTCTCAATCAAACTTATATTTATTTATTTTACAATATACAATAATCTATATAGAATTACCACCATTGAACTTGAATAGTTGAAGAATCAACTATAGGATAATTTGGATAAAGAGTTTGTACGCCCAAGTGCTTCACCATGTGATATTTAGGTTATTTTCATCAATACAAAGGATATGTCAATGTGCATCTACATTGATTATCATGAGCTCAAAAAGATCAAGATAAATGTGAAGTATTCTCTTCGGTGGATTTATTACTTTTTTGATAAACTATTTGGACCCTAGTACTTATCTATGATGGATCTTCTGTAAGGATATTATCAAGTAATAGTGAAGATAGAGGATACCAACGAGGCCAAATTTCATAGAAGACATGATCACTATGAGTTCATAATGATTATATTTGGACTCATTAACACTTCAGTAATTTTTCATGGACTAAATAAATATAGTATCTATGGATTTTCTTGATAAATTTATGATAGTATTTATAGAATATATTCTAATCTACTTAAAAGTAAGGAGGAATATGATAAGATTTTTAATTCTATAATGAAGAAATTATGAATGGAAAAGTTTTATTAAATTTATAGAAAATTAAAGTATTGTATGGATCAAGTAAAATTGTTGGGTAATGTTATCACCACAAAAGGGATATCTATGGATCCATTAAAGATATAGGCAATTAAAGGGTGTCCTAGACCAATATTTGTAATATAGATATGTAGTTTTCTTGGATTATCTGGGTACTATCATTGATTTTTGAGAAACTTATCATAATTTACAAGCCCACTAACCAAGATAACTTAGATTAAGTTTAATTTTGTCTGGAATGGTGAATGTGAGGAGAGATTTATGTAGTTAAGCAAGAGGCTAATCACTACACCTATTATTAAATTACCCACTAGTGGGGAAAGATTTTTGATCTATAAAAATGATACCAAAAAATTATTGGGTTTTGTACTCATGAATGATGAAAAATTGATAGCATATTCCTCCTTACAATTAAAAATTATTGAGAAAAAATACCGAACCCATGATATATAATTTTCTAGAGTGATCTTCTCATTTAAGATATGGTGAAGTTATCTCTAATGGTAAATTTGAGAGACATATAAAAATTACAAAATCCTCAAGTATATATTTACAAAAAAGGATCTTAATATGTGATAATAAAGGTGGTTAATGCTACTAAAGGATTTTGATTATTCAATTTACTACTATCCTGGTAAGGAAAAAAGTGGAAGATGATCTAAGTAGAAAGAATCCCACAATCCTACCCATTATGGGGATTTAAAAGGATCTAATCTTCTTGGACATGCAATGGATGGACATAGGAATCATAAAAGGAACTTCATCATACATTTCTCAAATAAATAATCAACCATCTATTATTGAGAGGACCAAGGAGGCTCAAAAATACAATAGATTACTATAGAGAAAGGTAGTGAATATTTTGTAGTTTAACATTTCTAATGATGGATTCATATGTTTTGGGACCCAGATATGTATTCCATCAAAACCATAACTTAAAATGAAACTTTTGGATGATGTTTATAAATCATCCATCTCCATTAATCCAAGAATCGCTATGTTTTATAGAGATATGAGGTAAAAATTATAGTGGGATAACATGAAGAGATAGATTATAGAATTTGTATCTCGATGCTTGGTATAAAAACAATTCAAGGCTAAATGATAGAAGTATGAAGGTATGATGAAACTATTTCACATACTAGTATATAAATGGGAAAACATAAACATGGATTCATTATATGATTCCCAAGGACATATAATAGAAATAATTCCATTTGGGTAATAGTCAATCACTATAAAAATTCATCAAATTTCATTACTATTAAGGAATATTTCTCTCTTAACCAACTTACTATGATATATAAAAGAGAAGTTGTAATACTTCATTGAGTACCAATATCCATTTTATCTGATCAAGATTTTAGGTTTACCTCAAGGTTCTAGAGAATCCTTCAGCAAGTGTTGGATATAGAGGTGAGTTTTAGTACTATTTATCATCCTCAGATAGATGGTCATTATTAGATAACCATGTAAACTATAGAGTATATTATAAGATCATATTCATTGGATTTACAAGGATGTTTGGATCAACATCTCCCCTAGTGGAGTTCTATTATAATAACACTTTCTATTTTAGCATTCAAATAAAACCTTATAAGGATATGTTTGGGAAGAGGTATCAGAATCCAACATGTTGGGATTAAGTTAGAGAGGGGAAATTGATGGGACCTGATCTTATCCAAGAGATGGAAGAGAAGGTTCAACCATTTAGCATCATATAAAATCTTTATTAAGATGACATTAAATCTATACATAACATTATCTATGAGACCTAAAGTTTGAGGTCAAAGATAAGGTGTTAAATATTATATCACTATAAAATAAATTCACAAGGTTTGGGAAGAAGGGAAAGGTTAATCCTAGATATATTTTCCACTTTGAGATCCATTATCACATCAGAGAAATGTCATATTGACTAGAACTCTCACCTAACCCATCCCATGTACATGATGTGTTCCATGTATCTCTTCTAAAGAAGTATAGACTAAACCAATCACATATACTAAATCTATAGGTAGCACCCTTGGGGAATTATATTTCACAGGAGGAGAAACCAATGAAGATATTAGATCATAGAGACAATGTTATGTGAAATATAACAACTCACCTAGTTAAATTACTTTATCATAACCAAAAGTTTTAGGATGAAAAATGGGATCCGGAAGAGGCAATTAAATAGAAGTACCATAATATTTTTAATGTAATAAATGAAATTTTATGGGTGAAATTTTTAAAGGAAGGATTAATGTAATGACCCTAAATTTTATAAATGAAATTCCATTTTTAATGAATAAATGACTTATTAAGAAATGTAGTTATAGAAAACACATGCAATATTTTCCATTTTTTATCTTATACCAATATAAAATATAGCCATAATTTGTTTTTCGAGCTTAAAATAACATTAAGAATAAAAAATGTTGATAATATAGACATTCTACTATAACTGTTATGATTAGAATACAATTAGGGTTATGATAAAGTCTAATTGACACATACATAAAAAATATGGCATCGACCAATAAGATCATACCGTATAGATCCCATTTATCAGAGCTTTTGAGGGAGATGAAATAATTTGTATGTTCCCTTGACTAATCCCAAGATGATATTCAATAAATCTAAATTGAGAAAAAAAAATTATAGGATAAGTTCAAGCTTATTTATATCACCATCCAAACCATGTTCAACAAACCACCCTAAGAAAATACTATCATTACACACCTTACCATTAGGGAATGCATTGGTGTAATAAGGGGTTATGCATCTAGAACTTAGTAGTATGATTTTTTATATTATCTCCTTAGTAAAATAATGACTATATTTATCCCATTTTCATTATTACTTCTTATATTATTAAATAATGAGTTTCATAAAATGTATATTTTTATATGAAGGAAATTAAATTATATTTTTGGAAAATATATAGTTTCAAATAAAAAAAATATTTTTGATGATTTCAAGAATTTTTGAAATAATTTTTTTCTTCAAATATTCTTATTAAATATTATTTATTTAAATATAAATGATAATATAATTTAATTAATAACAATGTAATTTTTATAAGGGATATAAAGTGGTTAGTGTCATAAATATTAGTATTTTACAGTAAATAAAATTTTTTATTTAAAATTATAAATTATAATATTTATAAAATTATTTTTTTAAAAGAATAATAATTTTTTGAATTATCACATTTAAATTATCCATTGGTGAATTTTTCATAATTTTTCGAGATAGTCAAATTTTTGGAAAAATATTAATTATGATATAAATATACGATATGTATTATGTTATCATGATAGCCCAAAATTAATGTAATAAAAAATATAAACTAAATATATAACCAAAAATAGATTTCCAGTTTAAAATAATGTTTTTTAAAGTTATTTGGTTAATTTTTCAAACCTATAGTGAATCCTCTAAAACCTATATTATATTTTAAGGTATTAAAATAAATTATTTATAAACATGACTCATTTCCACATCATCAATGATATTATTTTAGAAATTCTAGTCATTATACTAATAAAATATTTAAAACCACTCTTATTTGGATGATACCATGGTAAAAACCCATGAAAGATTTTGTGGGTTTGATTATTTTATCACTTAGATTAAAAAATCTTTGTTTAGTAATTAATAATGAATTCCCCTATCTTTTTATATATATACCCACCCAAAATACCATTCATCTTCACTAAAAACCCATTAATTAGGAATTTTCTCTCTTTTTACCTCTTTAAATCCCTCCCAAGGTGTTTCTAATAGATTAATAATCTCCTCTCAAGTTTTTACAAGCACCCTCTCAAGGTTAGGGATTCTCTTACTCTTAATTTTTATCCAAGTAATTTTTTGTACTATGCCTTTTTGATTTCCAAATTTTCATGTTGTAATGTGTTTTTACACATCCCTTCACTATACTTATTATTACCATCTAACAAGAGACCATTTTCTATCTAATTAAACTCTTCCTTGAACCTTCATATACAACTGTTATGTTGTCGATATTATCCCGTGATTTTACAAGAAAAACTTTTGTGTTGTGAATACCAATAAACATTTCAACTCAAGGGTATTCACCTAGATGTAATTATCCTTTATTGAATTAGGGATTATATATATGTAACCCACACACTTTAATCACAGTTTTAAATGTGATTAAATAATTTATTATTTTATATGATCTATGTGGAACACAAATGCATGTAAATTTTATGACTAGGATGGGTGGAACTGAAATTATATAGCCCTATAATGCATTGGGTAATGTTTTTATATCATGTGATATCATGTATGGTGCATATACAGTTATCCTAATCACACTATGTTATGATTTCTCAGTGGTTTGACTTGACTTATGCTTGCGAGTTTATTTTTTATGTTATTTCCACTTTCCTATGTTGTGTTGATGTTATAATCTTATATCATCCTTGAAATTTTATCTTTATGATTAACACACTTTAAGACAAATTTATTTTCTTCTTGAATCACATTTATCACATTCATCATTATTTTCTTTGATTCTTCCCTTACTAGGATTTATTACTTATCCATTTCATATGTACATCCCCAGGTTATCCCATGAAACTTTAGAAGATCAATGGAAATTTATGGTCATGTTATTGATTTTTTTTAAAATGTCGTTGTATCCTCATTTCAAGTTATTATTCCATGTATATAATTACCCAAATACTCTAGGCCTATCAATAATTTTGGATTTCATGATGTGAATCCTAATGTAATAAATCATTAGTTAAAGTGTATAAAAGATATGGATTTTCATAAATGGAAATGAAAATATCACAGAGATAACAATAACCGACTCCTTAGTAATAAAATTCATAATTCTAGATATTTAATTCCATGACTTAGTCCAATACATCATCATCTTACCATTATGTCCATGGGTCTAGAATATATTTTATTATAGGAAGACAAAAACCAAAATACCCAAGCTAGTTTGTATCATGAGACCTATCTGTAAATATATGGGAAATTATATTCCCCACTCATCAATAATTATTTCCAATAGATTCATCATATAAAATAAAGAAAAAAAATACAATGCACAATCAACTTTTCATAGGAATCAATAAACATCTATATTTAGATACTGATATATGAAATATTAATAATTTCCCCCATTTTAATAAAATGGATAACATGATCAAAATCCATCCAAAAAAATAAGATATATGGTTAAACAATACATAATCATATTTTTTTAGTGATCAATAAACATTAATATCATAATTAAATGTATATATATATATTTCAAATAGTTCCTTAATCAATAAATGGAATTTCATTATTTGTAATTATACCTAAAAATAAAACCATATAGTGAAAGGTGTATACATTAAAATAAATAATTTACACAATAAATTTATATATAGAATTAAGGTAAACACCCTTCAATCAATGTAATTAAGCATATAATGTTCATAGAAGAAAGGAATTGGAAGATAAATTATGCCTATAACAGTTGATAATTTGGAATTGAAAAGGAAATGATGGATTTATTTGAGTTTAATCCTAGAAATGAAAACAATGTGATATGATTTAAAATTTAATCCATCTAAAAGATATAAAACAAAAAAAAATGAAACAATATTTAAATACAAATAATATCTCAATGAAACAAAATTGAGATACAAACACCCTTATGATAACAGTAACATAAAAACCAAAAGATCATGAGGGGGATACCAAGAAATTAAAATATAATTAAATGATTAATATTAATTATACATGAATTTAATAGGGAAGTTAATAAATCATAAAAAATAAAATATGGTGCGAAATACCATACATGTCTTAAGGAATTTAAAATAGAGACAAATAACGCTTACACATTTAGAATTTTATAAATCAAAACACCTTCAACAATAATATTTAAAATAAAACATTAATTACCATGAATAATAATATAATAATGATAAAAAATTAAAAATATTAATTATGTAAAACATTAAATAGAAAACCTGGTGTATGACAAAATCATGTCTCTAGGAATTGAAATTTGAGACAAAAAACCTTTTACAGGTAAAAAAATCCTTGAGGTAAGAATCATTTGACAATGAGGTTATGAGGAATAATTGTGAAACCCTAGTAAAAATTTAGGAAAGAAAATAAAATGAACTCATTAGGTATAATAAATCACTCATGGAACAATAGGGTTCAATTATAATGTTTATAACTTAATGAAAGAAAATTTAGTTAGCACAAACCCTTATAACCTTAGAAAATTTCAAGTAAAAACCTATTAATGGATATGATTTAAAATGAGAAATTAAATACCATGAGTAATGAGAGGATAATGATAAAAAAATATTATAATGAAAGTGGTTAAATCATTTGAAAGAAAACATGGTGTATAATAAAAAATATGTCTCTAGGGGTGAAAATTTTAAATAAGAAACCCTTAAGATAATTTCTAAATTCCACTAAAGCACTTGAATATCCAGTATTAAAAAAATAACTATTTTAATCAGATATCATAAATTGTTTTCCTAGATATAAAATTTTATTATTTATAATTATTTTATACATTTATATTATCTAGTTATTATTTACTTTCAATATCTAATGTGAGTAATATTGATCATTTTAAACTAGTTTCATAATAGCTGTATTTTATTTATCATTATCCAAAAGTTCATAACTATAAGATCATAAAAGGTACTATAATTGATTTTTAAATAATTATCTATATTTCTATAATTTCATTCTATGAGTGTTTTGGTTACAATCCTTAAATATGAAATTAGTGATGATCCTATTTTGATGATTTTTAATGAATGAACATTAATATCACAATTAATGAGTTTAATATCTTTGTTACCATTCTAGAAAAAAAATAAAATAATTATTTAATTATTTATGTCATATATTATCTATAATTAATTTCTCATATTCATCTATTATATTATTTTATTTCATTGTCCAAGTATGTGGTTAGACTAACCCACACAAGAACATACCCTAATTAATAGATGATTACTATTATGAAAGTAGTTTCTTATGGAATAACATCAATATTAATGGAAAATAATGATATTATTTATATAATTTTAAGGTTATGAATAATATTTTAATAATTTTAATAATTATTAAATAAATTGGATGAAAATGAGAAATGTTACTTTTTGGAGGCTATA
The DNA here is from genome assembly GCA_963277665.1 of Viscum album. Lineage (NCBI taxonomy): Eukaryota > Viridiplantae > Streptophyta > Magnoliopsida > Santalales > Viscaceae > Viscum > Viscum album. Next base: position 1,271,571,604 of record OY728136.1, read on the forward strand.
GTTCGCATAAGGCATGATTAACGTTTTCATTTCTCAAAGAATACGAGGGAAATAAAGTAGATTAAAATTTTAATCTTTATAATCATAATTATATTATATATTTAACATGTATTTTTCAATTTCAACCTAATAACCAGTGAATATAGGTGTTAGTAAATAATGCAAGTCGTCACTTTACAAAGGTGGTAGTCCTCACAACACATGAATGAGACTTTCATTTTTCTTAATAATAAGGAGAAAATATGGTTAATAGTTTTTCTCTTTAAATAATAAATTTCAATTTAAAAAAAATAATTATGAAATTATATTGTTATTATAATATTATATTGGGGAATGTATGGATGAAAATAAAATAAATACTAAAAAAAGTACTCAGGTTGAGGAATTTGGATTTCCCTTAGAATACTCCTCATAAATAGATGGATTTAGGAAATCAATTATGAGGAATGGGTCAAGGAAAATGATTGAGATTATAAGAGAATAAAGAGGGTAGTTTTTCAAGAGGAAACCAAATTTTGGGAGTGTCCTTTAATGGGTGGTGATAGTCCCCTTTTATAAGTAGTGATAATTGAATTTATGTAAATATTTTAACTTAATATATATATATATATATAGGGAGAGAGAGTATGTTTAAAAAGTTAAGAAGACTCCAAAATTTATAGTAATGGATTGGGGGACTATATAAGGTCTATTTTACCTCAAAAATTCATTTTTAATACTTGTTTTAAACATGTTTTTAACTTCATTACTCTTATAATTTTCACTTTTATTATTTTTGGTTTTACTACGGTAACTTGTTTTTACCTAAGTAAATAAATTTTTATACCTAAAATAAAAATGAAAATTATTAAATAATTTTGAAATAATTATTACATATATGAAATTTTTTTTATAAGAAAAAATTACCATGTGTAATAAAATCAATTTTTAACATTATCACATCTTATGCCTAAAAACCATTTTTAGAAAAAGTGTATTTTTAATCTTAAAATTTATGTGTTGGATAAAATTATCAATTATATGATTTTAAAGATATGAAATGGTTTCTTATAAAAATAAAATTTATATTTATATAAAATTAATCAAAAAATATATTTTACCAAAATAATATTTTATAAAAAGTAATGTTCAAAAACAATGTATTTCATAGAAAAATATTAATTTACTTCATAAAATGTTAAACATAGGTTTTATAAACTAATAATAGTTTTTAAAAATGTATAGTTTTAATACTTGAATAAATATTTGATAAAATTAAATGTTTTAAAAACTTATATTTCTATATTATGTTATGATATAGTCATAAAACATACAGTTTTTATAAAACTATGATTTTCACTTTTCACCTACAAAAAAACTATTTCAAAAAAATCCCAAAAAAATAATATAAAGATAATTTTTGACATGAAGAATATAAAAATTATGATTATATTTTAAAATTTAGATTATATTATTTTAGAATTTTATTTTTAAATTAAAATATAAATATTTAATGAAAACCATTTTGATATGAAAATAATTATTTAAAAATATTAGCAATTATTATTCTTATTTATTATCAATTACTAATAAAATTTTGTGTTTACATATTATTAATATAAATAAATTATTTTATCCATAATATATTTATTATCTTAAAATAATGTGTATAAAATACAATTTTAAAAGGGTTACGTTTTAAATAATAAATCAGTCTTATTAGAAATTTAGTTTCACTAATTAAATTTTTATTAATTAATTAGTGTTAAAATTGATATTCATATTTGTTTCTAAATATATTTCATTATTTTTTGAGAACTATTTTTACTTGAAAATATTCAACAATTCTAAAATATTTCACAATTTATTTTGATTTGGTATTTCATACTAAATAAGTTATTAAACACATTAGGTTTTAATGGAAAATATATAATTTAAAATATTAGAGTGTTACATTCTCCCCCATAAAATAAAATTCATCCATGTAATTTAATTACCCCTTACTAATTTAGTTAGTTGAGGGTATCTAAAATGTAGGTATAATGCAATATATAATATCAAATGAGTTATCTACCTTAATATCTTAGGCATGACTAGATGGAACATCTTTTCCTTCCATTGTATTATCAAATTGATTAATCTTTACTTTTCTACTTATTTCTATGTGGCCTCATTTTCCAAAACTAAAACATCTCTAAATTTCTTTAAGACTTTCCTCTTGGTGATTATTATAACATTTTTAACAAAAATGAGGATGAGTATTTTTTCTTTTATCAATTTAATCACTTAAAAATCCATGAGACTAATTATTTTCTTTATTGGAGTGTTTGATAACTCAACCAAGTTTATGGTATTAATCACAATTCATAATATCTATTTTTTCATAATTAAAATATTTCTCAGTCCAGCTTATAACCTCTTAGGTTTCTCATTGGGAAAATCTCTGCAATATCCATAAAATCCATTACTAACATTGATACTTTAGGATTTAGTAATTACTGAAAAAAGGAGTTAATTGTGAGTGTTGAACAATTAAAACCATAATAGAATTATTTTAGGATGAAAAATTCAACCTCAACATTTCATACTCTTTGAAATTACTACATTAGATTTCAGTTAAACCAAAATCAATTTCAGTTTAATGTAGGATTTTTTAGATTAGGTTTTATAATATCCCATAATCTAATTTATTAACATAATTAATCATTCATAATGTTTTTTAAAGAGAATGTGATTAACCAAAAAAATAACCTGGGAGTGTTAAGAAAAGTGTGCAGTATTAGTCCTACTCATCATGCACTAGAGTGAATATTGATTTGATACTCAACCAAAACTTTTCAGGGTGATTAACCTAATTTGAATTTTTACCACAACCACATTCAAATTATAATATCTCTATAGACATATAATTTCTATGTGAACCAAAAAATAATTACATTACCAAAACTTTGGGATTTTATCCTATACTTAGACTTATCCCTTCATAAAATCCCTAGGGTTTCACTAATTTGATCTTTTCATAATCCTAGAAATAATCAATATTAACTCAACTAACCTAAAGGGTTATATTTAACTTTGAAATTATGATTTAAATTAACTTATCAATCCTTAAATTATCATCAACTAATATCTTATATTCCAATGTTATCTAAAACATGCTTTGATACCAACTTTAGTGCCCTAAACCCACACTCCTAGATCTAGTGATAAAAACCTATACTCTACATACTAGATTGGATACCAACTATATATTATCAAACATTACTATCCCATAATTATATAAAATAAAAAATATTATATTTCATACATTCCCAAGTTTATTTAGGTTTATAGATTTAGAGGATTATGAAAAAAATCAAAAACTAATAAAGTTTATTTCTTTTCCAACTAACATATATATTTTCCATTATATAAGAAACCAATTAATATATAATATGTATTCATTTTCACCCAAAAATTATCCACACTAGCTATTCTATTAGACATATCACGTGTAATAAATTTCTTCCTAACATGGGAAAATAGAAACATTTGAAGGGGTGAGCTCAAACACCCATTAAGGGTAAACATAAGAGATAATAATCATATATCATAAGTGAGAATAATATGAGCATAAATAATATGAAATGAATAGAAAAGGAAAAATTATTCCATAATAATATCTCCATTGATAACAATGAAAATAAAAATATCTCATGGATAACAATAACCAGTTCCATAGAAATGAAATGCATAATATTTGAAAACTAATTCCATGACCAAAGCCAAGATATCATGATCTTACTATCAAAGCCCCATGTATATGAAATATTTTATTATGGGTTGGAATAAAATAAAATACCATAACTATTATGTCTCATGAGACCTATCGATTCATCGATGGGTGATATTAGGATCTACCTATCACTAATTAATTCTAATGAATTCATCATATGAAGGATTAAATATACTATACAACACATAATAAAATTTACATTGGAATTAACAAGAATATGTATTTAGATACACATATTTGGAAAGTCAATAAATTTACCCATGTTAAAAAGGGGATAATATGATCATAACCAATTCAATAAAATAATTTTGATGGTTAAACAATACATAACCAAATTTTATGAGTAATCAATAAACATTTATATCTGAATGACAAATATATGGATTTTCATTAGTACCTCAATAAAAAAAATGGAATAGAATTATATGTAAGCAACCATAAAACTAAAACCATATAGAGAAATGGGTATATGGTCATGTAAAAAAGTTTCCCAATCATTTTACATATGAAATCTTGGTGAATAACCTTTAATCAAAAGAAATAAATATAGAGTACTTATAGAGAAAAGATTTTGGAAGGAAAATTGTTCTTATAATAAAGGTTGGTTTGGAAAGACAAAGGAAGTGATGGGTTTCTGTGAGTTTAATCCCCAATGGAATATATCATGAGAGGATTTATAAATTAATCCAAGAAAAATATATACACCAAAAAAATTAAATAAGTGGTTATGAAGAATCATATTTCAATTAAACAAAATTGAGAGGAAAACATCCTTATGATAATGGTAATATAATAATAAAAAAAACATGAGAGTCATACCATGAAATTAAAATATAGTGAAATGAAGGATATTAATTATAATAGAAGGTAATAGTGTAGTGAACACACCATATATAATAAAATGTGGTTCATTATATCATACATGTATTATGGAATTGAAAATAGATACAAATAACACTTACGACTTTAGAATAATTTGAATCAAAAGCCCTTAAAGGATATTGTTTCATATAAAACATTAAATTCCATTAATAATAAGAGAATCATGTTATTTAATATAAAATAGGAAATAATTTCACCATAAAATATAAAACATGGTGTACAACATAACCATGTCTCAAGGAATTAAAATATGAGACAACAAATCCCTTATAATTAACATAATCTTGAGGTAAGAATTATTTGATAAGAATGTTATAAGGAATAAATATGAAACCCTAGAAAAAAATATGAATGAAAATAAAATGTTATCATTTGGTAGAATAAATCAGACTTGGAACAATAGGTTTGAATAATAATGTTTGTAACTCAATGGATGAAAATTGAGTCAACATAAACACTTGAAACCTTAGAAACATTTGTGACAAAACCACTTAAAGGATATATTTTCAAATGAAAAATTAAATACCATGAATACTTATTTTATGATGATAAAAAATATTAAAGGTTAATTACATACATCATTCAAAAGAAAACATGGTGTATAATAAGGAACATGTCTCAAGGGATGAAAATTTTAGACAAGAAATTCTAACCTTAGTTACTCACTTCCAATAAAACTCTGGAATATCCTATATGAAAAACATCAATATCTAAATAAAATATTTTAGAAAAATTTTCACACTTATAAAATTTTATAAACTTTATTTTTATTTTTTCTCTACATGAATATTATTTAGTTATTATCTACTTTCAATATCAGGCGTGAGTAATCTTGATTTTTTAGACTAGTTTTGTAATTTCTTTGTTTTTATTCATTATTATATAGAAGTTTATAATTAATAGATAATAAAGGGTACTATAATTTTTTTTATAAATATTTACAATTTTATAACTTTTTTTATAGAATTTTGGGTTATGATCATTAAAGTTGAAATTAGTGATGAACATGTTTTGAAGATTATTAACGAACGAACGTTGGTATCTTAACTAAAGAGTTTATTATAATGTTAACATTCCAAGAACAGAATAAAATAATTATTAATTTATTTATATAATATATTATTGTTAATTATGTTCATTTATTCCTCCATGATATTAATTTATAGAATTGTTCAAGTAGGTGGTTGGAATTAAACAATCATGAATATACCATAATTAATGGATGATTATGATTATAAAAATGGGTTATTTTTGAATAATATCATTATAATAGAATAATATTGATATTTTTTAGTTAATTTAAATATGGATAAACTTTTTTTATAGTAATAATAAATAATAAGTAAGTTAGATGAAAAATGAGATATGTTACTTAGTGGAGGTGGTAGCCCACACAACACACAATTATCATTTTCATTTCTCAATGAATATGAGAGAAAGAAACTGAATTATTATTTTCCTCATCATAATAATAATTATATTATAAATGAAATATTTATTATTAAATTTTACCCTTATAACCAATGAAGAGAGGTATTGGCGAAAATGAATGTTGTCATTTTGAGGAGAAGGTAGATTGCAAAAAGCATTAATGGAAATTTTTTTCTTAATAGAAAGGGTAATAGTGGTTAATAGTTATTACTTTATAATAATAACATCAAGTATAAATAATAATAATTTAATTATATATTAATCATAAAATAATAATTTTGAATTGAATAATTAAATTAAAATGAATTGGGAAAAAGCTACTCACGTTGAGGACTTTGGATTCCCCTTAGAAGACTCCTTAGAAATAGAGGTATTCAGAGAATTTCTTATGACTATAGAATCAATGGAAAGGAATAGGATTATAGGGTAATGAAAAAGGTGTAGTTTAATTAGAAAACCAAATTTTGTGAGTTTTTATGAAGTGGTGGCACGAGGGCCCTTTTATAGGAGGTGAGGATGGAATTTTTATAAATATCTCAAATTAATATAAAGAGAACACTTGTTTCACATGTCAATAAGACTCCAAAATGGAAATTAATGTATTTTAATATGATTTAAGGTCTATAGACCTTAAAATATTAATTTTAATAGATTTTTAAATATTTCTTTAAGTCCAATACTTTTATAATTTTCAAATTTACTATTTTTGTTTTTAATGTAGTAACTAGTTTTTAACCAAGTAAATCATTTTTTTGGATAAAAATAAAATAGTCCTTATTAAACAATTTTTATTTCTAATTCTATATATTTAATCCATTTTATCAGATAAAATTTCTATGTGTAGGAAAATAAAATTTTATCATTAATGTATATAACGTTTGAAAACATGTATTTAGAAAAAAAATGTATTTTTAAGAATAAATTTTATGTGTTGGAAAAAATTACCTATATATTTAACTTTTAGGATAGAAATTGATATATTATAATATAAAAAAAATTATTTTTATTTAAAATCAATCCAATACTGAACTTTAGAATAATAATATTCCATAATAAGGAAAAATCAAAAATAGTTTCTTATACTGGAAAATATTACTTAAGATCATAAAATGTTAAACACATGATTTATAAAAATATAATAGTATTTAAAAATTAATATTTTTACTCATTACATATATTTTTATCAATTATAATGTTTTATAAACTTATAGGTCTTGATGAAATAATGATAAAGTCATAAAATTCATAGTTTTAGTAAATACTATATTTTTACTATTCATCTAAAAATCAACTATTTCAGAAAAATCTAGACAATTCATGTTAAAATAATGTTGAAATGATAAATATTAAAATTAATTTTATTTTCTCAAATTAAAATTAAAAATATTTTAGAATGAGTCTTTTAAAAATAAATAATATATATACAACAATCATTTTTCATTGGAAAATAACTTTGTTAAGAAATTAAATATTCTAATTATAATATCTTACAATTACCAATCAAATTTGGTGTTAAAATATTATTAATATTGGAAAAAATTTGATATATTAGAATATATATTTCCTAAAATAAAATTTACGTGTTCGATAACATGCTTGATACGAAACACCGAGCTTAAAATGAAATGTTATATATAATAACATAACTATTAAATTGACAGGAATGAATAGGATTAAACACATTATGATATATGTATATATATATGTTTCAAATAATTGAAATTTATTTATTAATGAATAATATTTATTTACTCAATTTTTTTAAAGCCATTTTATGCTTCAAAAATATGTTTTTATGTAAAATGGGTTTTATCACATTTCGTATATAAATAATATAATTAATTTCTACAAAATTTTAAAATTTTATTTAGAAAAATTGATACAATTTTTTTTATTCAGAATATAAAATTTACCTTAGATTTATTTTTTTATATTTTTCCAAAATAGTCGTTTTTTTGATAAATAATAAAAAATAACAATTTTTGTAAAACTGTTATTTCTTTTCATTAAATAAATTAATTTAAAAGTATCATTATGTTTTGAATTTTATATTAAAGTATAATAAGTATCCTTTAATTTTATTTAATTTATTTAGTTGCTTAGTAATCAAAATTATACTTGATTTTGGTATAAGTTCATCTTTGAGCATAAAAACAATTTTTTTCTAAAAACATTTTTAGTTGCATTTTGAACGCTTATTTTAATATTGAATTATTACACATCTAAAAATTTAATATTAAAAAATATATTATATATTTTGAATTATGAGGATAAAATTTAGTAAATAAGACTTTTTTATTTTTAGTCATTATGAATAGTAGCCTTGGTAAATTTTTGTCACCTCGGTAATGGTAAAACAGGTAAAACATGGTTAAGACTTTGGGATAAAGTTTTAATATATCTATAACACATGAATTTCTCATATTCTATAATTTTTTTTGACCATTATTATCCAATTTTCTAAAATATGTCATCTTTGTACCATTATTCTTTGATTATGATCTTTATATTATTTTAAAAAAAGGATAAATAAAAAATCTCACTATCATGAATTTAATATGTCAAATATTTTTTTTCATAAGGATAAAAATATTTTATGTTTGGAAATAAATTTATACTTTAAAAATGAATTAATTTTTTTAATCATGATAATTTATATTTAAATTTTGTTGGTGAATAATTAATTTAAATTATTACACAATGTCGACACTATATTTATTCAAGTAATAGTAAAATTAAATAAATGTTGTAAAAAATATTATAAATAATATAATTTTAATGAATTAATATGTTTTAGAAATTTTTTAGATATATATAAAATAATAGTGGTGTTTTAAGAGTTTTTATTCAAGTTCCATTTCAATCATTTTTTAATGCCAATCATTGTTAGTAGCCACAAAAGTTACTTTAATGGTATCTTTTGTTAAATAATATTTTATTAAAAAAATTAAAATTCATATTTTTATTTTATTGGGAAAAATTATTGGTAATTGGTCTACAATATCAAACATTGTATACTTATGAGTCACTTATCCTTTTATAGTAACATTCTTGCCCCTTAAAGATAAAAAATCTTCTATATCTTTATAATTTTCAAAAGGGTTAATGGGTGGTTAAAATTAAGATGAGTTTTAAAATCATATAATTTTGACTAAATATTATTTTATGATATAATTATTACTCATACTCATATTATATTCCAAATATACAATTTTGGATCTATTTAATACTGAAAATTAATTTATAATAATTTAATAATTATAGTATTTCCAAGGGTGGTCCTCCCCTCTCTTATAAAAATAACTTACTATACTCCCCCATTTAAAAAATTTGAGCCTTATATCTCAAAATTACCTACCATAATAACTCTATAGATTACTTACCTATGTCCTAGATCTTGTTTTACTTCCAAAATCAATCATTTCAAGGCAGAAGGTGCAAGACAAAAGAGATTTCTCAATGAAGAGGTATAACTCTTAACCGAGTAATTTCAATTTTATTTCATATTCTACTTCATATAAATATATTATACCCATTATATAATAATTAATTAAGTATCTTGAATATACATAAATTTTATTATTATGGTATAAAAACCATTCTCTACCTCTTTTACATCCTATGGGAAAAAAACCTCGCTTCTATGTACGTGCAGACTACCACAAAAAAGAAGTGATATGTTTCATTACTCATCACCATTTCAAATTCATGATTATAATGATGGATTTGATAAATAAATATGATAAATATGATATTATTTTAGTTCTCTAGATGTGAATTATTATTTACTTTTCCTTTTCTTCCATCCATGAAAAAATTAAATCATCAATCGTGTATACGTACAGACTACCATCTCTATGAAATGATGTATTTCATTTTTCATCACCATTTTATATGAATACTTATAAAAGTGTATATATTGATTATATATGGTAATAATTTAATTATTATAATTTTTTAAATTATGTAACCATGATAAAATTATAGTGACCCGGAATGTCGAACCAAAATATGCATGAAATATTGAGCAGTTATCACCCAGAATAATAATTTTAATAAATGATTATTAATAAACGAGAGATAAGGTATTATAAGTAAATATTATTTGGTATTATATATATTATAATGGTAATTTAATATATTTATAATAAATATATATTTATTATATTTAAGTTTCTAACATATACTAAGCAAGAGGAGACTTGAGGTAAGGGTTTCAAGTCTAACTTTTATTTCTACGAGACATATGCTACATTCACCACTTGTTTCTATTTTTTGGTTTATATAATTCCAATGAATGTATTTTATAATTATTTAAATTAAAATTATGTGTATTTTATAATTCTAAATAAATTTCTCTCTTTCATGATGTTTTGATTCAAATATTACCAAAGTTATATGAGTTTATCGTCTCAAATTACATTCTTTCAGACATATGTAATGTTATGCACATATACTATTTTATGAGGTGTATATAGAAACCATTTGGCATGATATATCATTAATATCATTATTTTCATGATATTTAAATATTCATTTAAATCTATTCTATCATGGGACTTACGATTCAAAAGTTACCAAATTGGTAAGAGGTTTATGCTACATTCTCATTTCTTTTTTGGGATTGTTAATGATAAATTTCAATTGAGAAAAATTATATGGATCATATCCTTTAAACCCCATATTTTTTATTATCCTCTTTTTTTTTTATTTTTTTATGTGGTAGTACCAATTTCATATCTTTTATACTTAAAATTATTAAGAAAATGATTTTAAAGGAAATCAGAACTTATTTACTCTTTGGCCGATAGAATGTTTCTTCAATATCAAAGATATTAAAAATTGTTTTATAAAAGTTTTTAATTATACTTGTAATATTCTAAAATATTCATTTTTACCAACTTTTACTTTAATTAATTTTTCTAATTTTTTTAACAAGTAATTTTTTACTTTTTACAAAATTTTGAAAGGAATGTTTTATTTTAACGTATATGAAATGAAAATATTTTTCTGCCACCACGAAAATTTTTACATTGAATATTAATTTACTGGTTTCATTGTTTATTTTCAAGGAAAAGGTTTTTCTCAATATTTATGTAATTTTTAATTAAAATGTTTTCAAAATAAAATTATATATTCTCATGTTTTCAAAGAAATGTTCAAATTGTATTTAAATGGTATTTTTCATCTATGTTGAAATCATTTAAGGATTTTCATTCTTAACCAGGGTTATGTTATTTTTGATACGATACACTTTGTTTCTCTAGATGGATTATAATGATAATTATTTAAGGTTTATTTTGCAAAAAACTATTTCTTTACCTTGGTTTAATTACGTTATGATGACACCGATTTATTTTCCATACGTTATGTTATGATGAAATGATGGAATGTTTATGAAATTAATTTATTTTACATGGAATTATTATATGATTAAATGAATAAATTTTTATTAAATACATTTCCTTTACAACGGTTTTGATGTGATGAATTAATGAATGTTTTATGATCTTATTGCATATATATGCATCATTTTCATTATATGATTGGTGGATCCCTTATTTCCCTCCAATTCATTGGGTAAATCCTTATATCTCACAAGGTAATTATTGGAAATGAGTTTACATGATCTATATACTATTGTAAATAGGTGGTGATGCTTGATCTACTATGATATCAGAAATATTTGGTGACTCCAAGTCTCCTATAATATGGGAAACATTTGGTGATGCCACATATATTATGATATGGAAAATAAGTGGTGATTCCTAATCCATTATGATATAATAAATAGGTGTTGATGCTTGATCCACTTTGATATGATGGTCTCATAGTTTAACCTTGACACATGGTATGATTTCTATTCCTATGACAGTGCCACACTCTCATAACATATCATTATGCTTATTATTTGAAATCATGACCCATGATCACTTTTTATGATTACATAATCTTGTGACCTATTAATGTTTTATTCCATGACTCATTATTATGATCTATATATTATTAGAAATTATTTTCTATTGGTAATTTCATGTTCTCATACCCTTATATACTTATATATAACCACTGATTGATATCTCTCATGATTACCCTTACTAAGATTATAAGCTCACCCCTTCTTATGTTTTTATTTTACATAGTTTATGTAGAAGGGTAAAATGTATGATATGTTTAATAAGAGTGCTAGTTGTAAAAAACTAAGTGAAAGATGATGTAGATTTTTTATGGGTATTTTTTCCATGTATCCAAGTTTCCAAAGACACTAGAACTTTACGGTTCTTGTATGGATCGTAATGATATAAAATTAATACTAATCTAATAATATGTAACATATATGTTTGTGAAGCATTGGTTTTTTATTGTTGGTATCATTATAGGGTTTAGTTAATTTTTAGAGATTAATATTAAAAATTATTGGTCAAAAAACGTAGGGATAAGTCTTTTTATAGGATAACAACAGAATGTTTTGGTAAAGTAGAGATTATTTTCTAAGAAAATTCATCTCTCTCTAGATACTACAAATTGGATACAACTATGAAATAGATACACCTAGGGGTAGTAACTTTGAAAGGGGTTGATTGGGTATTAACTCTATAACCACTGGTGCATGATGAGTGGGCCCATGACTGGACACATAGATAGAAACTCTCAGGGGGATATAATAATGTTAATTAAAATTTTGTTTATAAACAATTATGAAGTATTTTAATAGTTAATAACCATATATGACCAAGGTTAAACCTATTATGTCATAGAGTGAAAATAATTTTTCATAATTTAGAAACCCTTTGAAAAATATTTCATGATTACATGATTACTCATAATGATTATTATTGCTCACACGATGCTTTTCGGTTTTAGTTAATAGATATAACTAAGATAAATCTCGTTAACACTAAATATAATGGATAATGGAATGATTGTAATCATGAGAAACAAAAATAATTGTGAGATGGAATATATATCCCAATGATTATTCCTAATTTTTTATCATATTTTATGATTAACAACCAAATATTGAGTGAGTTTACTAAGTCACCTAATTAGAGAAAAATATAGTTTCATGGGAGTTCAATTTATAAATACCATGGAAAAAAAATGTTGAGCTTCTTACATGTTAATAACGTGGGAATAAACCCTCAAGGGAATATCTCAAAGGAATGAGGAAATGTTTAATGTGTGGAAAATAAGGTCAGGGAGAAAGTATTTGCTGATGAAAAATGAAGAGTTTGATGGAGGGAAATGAAGTTCATCCTAAGGTACCATTAATAGTTCAATGTCTTATGCATGGGGAACTTGGTAATTACATAATAAATTAACTAATCTAAGGGATAACTCCAAGGACATATGAGGGCCTATATTATGAGAATTGTTAAAGAGGAATTATTGAAGTTTTTATATATTGGGATTCAATAATTATGTTTTAGATTTGTTTTATCAATGGTATTCTGGTTATAATAATCAAGAAACATCTATGTATTATTCTACAATAGTTTTTTATTTAAGGGTTTTCAATAATATGTTGAATATTAATGAAAACATAGAAATGTGATTTAGTGGTAAGGTGATGGTTTTTTTGTAAAATACATGATTGAGGGATATATAACCCTTAATATGTGTGTGATGCTGTAATGATAATATTTAGTTGGTATAATGAGACGTTTGGAATTTATAAAGTAAATTGGATAGTATTATTAACCATGAAAATGCTTAGTGATTTGATGACTGTTGGACTTATCATATGTTAATCATGTTTTAATGATCACAAATCCTGTACATTCTATAAAGCTTGTTAATCCAATTTAATATATCTAAAATCATGTGTATAGATGGTTAGTTTCTTTATGATCTAAATAAACCTATCTAAGATCATAAGTTCTATGTTTAAAGACTGTAAACTATTTTGAGTTTGTGTTTTAATGGATTTCCTTGATAAATGACTAAGTTTAATTCATTATGTGGATATCATTGTTTAAGTATACATACAGATATTTGGCTAAGATCCAGACACCGTGACCCAGATACTGTGACCCTGACACCATGACCTAGACATCGTGACCCAGACACCGTGACCCAGACACCGTGAACCAGACACCGTGACCCAGACACCGTTACTAGACACCGTGACCTAGACACTGTGACCTAGACACTAAAACCCAGACACCGTGATCCTAACACTATGACCAGACACCATGACCAGACAACATGAATCAGATACCGTGACCAGACACCGTGATCCTAACACCACATTTGTGATACCAGTTCATGATCTCTATACAACTATGCTATTATAACTATCTCAGCACTCAAAGACAAATAAGAAGATATCATTTCATGGAGACACCACTTCTAAGTGACACCATTTCCTGAAATACTGTGACACCATTATTTAATATATTTTGGCATTTCTGAATTTAATTTCTAATGGTCATATTTGAAGATTTTAAATATACTAACATAATTAATGTTTCTTTGTAGACATTTCACTTGAAAGTATGAGGTATGAGGTGCATAATAGATGCATCCTGTCGGTTCCAACACATGCACTCCAAGAATAAAAAGAACAGTGTGGATCAAAGTAAAGAGAGATGATAGAGAAACAAGTGTGAAAATTAACAAAAGAAGACTGAGCATTCTTGAAAGATGAACCGACACATGACACTTGAAACTTCTAAAGAACACATGAAGCATACTCAAATCCTAGAGTTGAGAACATTTTTTCACTATCAACTCCATGAAGATCACAAGCTAGATCTAACTGACTTGTGATACTCTGTTTTCCCCAAGAGGACTCGATTCCTATATCTTCTTCATCCTAGAAGTCCAGAGCTTCATAAACTAACACTCAGAGCACTTATAACCTTATCTCACCATCTTTTCTCTATTGTGTATTGTTTTTAGATTTTGAGTAGTGTGTGTGTGTCTGTATAAAAACATGCACTGTCTCCTACATTAAACTAAAGGATAAAAGATATACTTTCTCATACATCTTTTTACACTTGTGTATTCCCATGGATAAGTGTGGAAGAGGTCCCTATGTGACCTGACAGTTTATGCCCACGAGAAACTGTGGAAGAGGTCGTGTGACCTGGACAATTTTGTGTACTTTTGTTTACCCTGATCCAGGGTGTGGATCAAGTTTATTAATATAAACTGCTTAGTGTAAGGTGATCACCAAGTGGAGTGGATTAGGTCTCAGCGTGAGACTAAACCCCTTGTTTTATATCTGCTGTGTTTTTTAATTTAGTTTTCTCTATTTTAATATATAATTCAGAAATCACTAAATTTACTCTGATAGTTAATATTGGAAAGAAGTTATAATTGTTTTTCCCTATTAAAATAACTTCAAAAGTAATATTAATAACTGATATTAAGATTACTGAGAATTAATCAATCTTCTGAAAAGTTATTTAAATAGTCAAACTTTCATAACCGTATTACTTTGATTAACTGGTCTATATTTAAATTTATTGGGGAACCTTTTTAAGAATACCATTTAAACAGAAATTGTTATAGATAATCAATTCATCCCCCTCTTAAGTACTATACTCCGACCAACATTTGGTATCATAAGGTGTTTGTTATTCTTATTAAGACTCTATTTTTGACCCTATTCGACTATGATTTTAGTTTTACTTTAAATACATGTAAATTTATATTAATTATAAATTTATAGCTCTTTCAAAGTAGTTATTTATCATGGATAATATATTGGAAGGTGATGCCTAAAAAATATCACCATTGTTTAATGAAACCAATTATGCCCAATGGAAAATTAAAATGAAAATTCATGTAGAAAGTATGAGTTTTGAAATCTGGTCTTCAATTATAGATGAGTACAAGATTCTTTATACTGATAGAATCACTTGGGATGACCCTACCAGGATTTCCTAAAGTAACAATTGTAAATCCATGAATGATTTATATTTCTCTTTAGGATATGAAGAATTTAATAGAATTTCTGTATGTAAAACTACCCATGAAATTTGGAATCCTTGTCTGTTTCACATGAAGGGACTTCTAGTGTGAAGGAAATGAGACTTAATATTTATAATATTAAATATTATAACTTTAAAATGAAACTTGATGAGCCTATTTCTGACATGTATCTCAGGTTCACCAAAATTATCAATATAATGGCTTCTCTTGAAAGAGAAGTTACTACCAAAGAACAGCTCATTAAGATTGTCAGATGCCTACCTGATAGATGGAGAGGAACCTCTATCTCTATTATATAATCATGCAACATCATAAAGTTACATATAAAAGAACTCATTGTAAAACCGATGATGTATAAATAGGATTTGAAATTCAACAAGGAAGAGGATAATGAACCCAAAAGAAAATTAGTTGTGTTTAAGACCACCACCTCTAAACACAAAGAGAAAGGATAATTAGAAGTCTCTGAAGAAAGTTACAATAGTGAACAATCATCACCTAACAGTGATGAGGAGATGAATCAATTAGCCATAGGGTTTAAGATATTTTATAAGAAGAATATTTTTTTTAGAAATCCTAACTTTAAGGGAAGATATGATCAAAAAGGAAGCTAGAAAAAATATTGTAAAAGAAGTGAAAAGTCTAATGAGATAGTATTCTATGAATTTAAGTGAAAGGGACATATAAAGTTTGACTGTACCAAGCTCAAATACCAAAAGAAAAATGAGGAAAAATATATAAATTATAAAAAGGCAATGAAAGTAACATGGATTACATCTAAGTATTGTTCAAGTGACTTATAATCTTCACATGATGAATAGTCTAACAATGCCAATATGTGTTTTATGAAAAATACATATGAGGTAACACTAGAATATCCTGTACACAATTCCTATTATTATGGAGATGAGAGTGACTCTGAAAATATGTTTAATGAATAAATTTTTGAGCACTATAATATGATTGAAGAGACATCAAATGAACTAAAAGATAAATATACGTCTTCAAAAAAATAGCACGCTCTTACATCAACTCTTAAAACTAAACATAGTGTAGAAAGGGATAAAAATGATCAATTATCAAAGATAAAAATGAACTAAAACTATGTAATGATCAATTTAAAAATTATCTTGAAAGGTTTACTAATGGTAAAGATACCTTGGTATAAATTCTAGGTAAACAGATTTCTCCTAAATATACTACTGGCATTGTCTATTAACCTAGTAAAAGAAATTTTGGAAGAACTAATTTTGTTTCTAAATCTAGGACATAAAACATTACTCCTAGTTCTAGAAAACATTTAACTAGTTCAAATAATTATACACTCTCTACTATTTCAAACTTTTCTAAACCAAATAGAGTTTATTTTTCAAGTACTTTACATAATGCTTATAGGAAACCTATGAGGCAGATAAGGGTTTCTAATGAACTAGTCACTAATATTACTAGACCCAAAAAATTATAGGTACCAAAATCTATTTTCATTTGACAAATTTGTAGGAAAGCTTCTTAAAGAGCTATTAAAAAATATTATGGTACTTAGACAGTGGGTGTTCAAGACAAATGACAGGAGACTATTCATGCTTCAAGAATTTAACAAAAATTGATGGAGGACATGTCACATTTGGTGATAATGCCAAAGGAAAGATTATTGGCCTTGGACAAATCGGTAACTCTAACTTAGTCTTGATTTACAAAGTAATTTTTTTGATGGATTGAAATATAATCTTCTTAGTATTTCAAAACTATGTGATGATGGATATCATGTTAAATTTGAAGATGATGCTTGTAATGTTTTTAATTCTAAAAATAAATTAGTGTTTTCTGCATCAAGAAATGAAAATATTTACTATGTTAACTTAGATTATTTAGTCTCTAAAAATGATTCATGTTTAAGTGTATTTCAGAAATAATCGTGGTTTTGGCATATGAGACTAAGACACTATAATATTCACTCTCTTATAAAGTTAACTTGAAAAATCTTAGTCAAAGATCTACCCAAACTTGATTTTCCAAAAGATAAACTATGTAATCCTTGTCAAAAGGTAAATCAACACAAATTTTCCTTCAAACCAAATAAAGATGTGTTAACTTATCAACCTCTCGAACTGGTTCACATGGATTTGTTTGGACCATATTTATTTTTGGGTTGAAGCTGTAAATACAGCATGATATATTAATAATAGAGTGTTGATTATACCTATTCTTAAAATAAATCCATACGAGTTGTGGAATAATAGAAAACCCAAAGTAAGTTACTTCAACGTTTTTGGTTGCAAAGTCTATATCCTTAATACTAAGGACAATCTTGAAAAATTTTCATGCAAGAGTGATAAGGGAATATTTTTAGGATATTAAATCTCTAGTAAATCCTATAGAGTTTTTAATAAAATAACTAAATTTGTGGAAGAATTTTTCAATGTCAAATTTGATGAAACAGATCCACATGAGACTAAAACCACTCTCGAGAACCTAGATCATGATGTATCAAATCTGGAAATTAATTCAAAATCCTGTAACCATCCCGTGAAGGAATATGTGAAAACTTTCAATTCTGGAAATTCTTTAGATTCAATTTATAATGAACCTTACCCTGTTGAAGAACCTGAAATCACTTATATGTCTTTTTCTAGAGCTTTTATAACTCTTAAGAACCATCTTTTAGATGTTGTTGTAGGAGACTTAGATAAAGGAACTCAAACTAGATCTTCTCTTAGAAATCAGGTTGAACATCAAGTCTTCTTGTCACAACTTGAACCTAAAAACATTAATGATGCTATCAATGATGAATTTTGGGTGATGGATATACAATAAGAACTTAATCAGTTTGAAAGGAAAAAATTTTGGAAACTTGTTGACAGACCCAAATACACAATTACCATAGGCACTAAATGGGTGTTTAAAAATAAAGTAGATGAAACTGGTAATATAGTTAGAAACAAGGCTAGATTAGTTACACAAGGCCATAGTCAAGAAGAATGAATTGACTATGAAGAGACCTTTACACCAGCATCTAGACTTGAATCCATCAGAATTCTGATTACTTATGATGCACATTTGAATTTCAAACTATATAAAATGGATGTTAAAAGTGAATTTATAAATGGGTATATAGTTGAGGATGTCTTTGTTGATAAACCCCATGGTTTTACAAATCCTCATTTTCCAAATCATATTTTTAAATTATCAAAAGCATTATACGGTTTAAAACAAGATCAAAGAGCTTGTTATGATAGATTAAGTACTTTTCTTATTTCTAAAGGTTTTACAAAAGGAATATATGATCCTACCCTTTTTATGAAATGAATTTCCAATGGTGTTCTAGTATTTCAAATTTATATAGATGAAATTATCTTTAGATATTCAAATAATTCTTTACGTATTGAATTTTCCAAAACGATGCAAAATGAATTTGAAATAAGCTTAATTGTTGAACTAAAATTCTTTCTTGGATTTCAAATCTTTCAAAACAATGATGAAATTACTCTAAACCAAAGAAAATATAATAAAGATCTTCTAAAACGTTTTGGTTTGGATATTACTAAAATTAGTGACACTCTAATGAGTACTACTTGTATGTTGGATCTTGATGAAGATGGAAAATCTGTTGAGAAAACCACTTATAGAGGAATGATTGGAAGTATTCTCTACCTAACTGTTAGCAAACCTAACATTATTTTTAGTGTATGTATGTGTTCTTGTTTTTAAGAAAATCTTAAGAAAATTCATTTAAATGATGTTAAAATAATTTTCAAATACCTCAAGCATACACCCAATCTAGTACTGTTCTATCCCAGAGGAAAATTATTTGAGTTAGTGAGTTATTCTGATGCTGACTTCAGTGGTTGAAATTTAGATAGAAAAAGAACCTCTAGAACATGTTACTTTTTAGGCAATTCACCAGTATCATGATGTAGTAAGAAACAAAATTATGTTGCATTATCTACTACAGAAGCTGAATACATAGCAGCTGGTAGTTGTTGTACACAAACTTTGTGAATGAAACACACATTACTATATTATGGATATCAGTTTAGGAATGTACCTATAAATTGTGACAATACAAGTGCTATTAACATCTCAAAAAATCTTGTTTCACACTTTAGGACAAAACATATTGATGTAAGACATCACTTTTTGAGAGATCATTATCAAAAAGGTGAAATCACTTTGGAATTCATTGGAACTGAATATCATCTCACTGATATATTCACCAAACCATTAAATTATGAAGGAATAGATTACATAATACATGAATTGGGAATGATAAATCATAAGTAGTAAGTGTACTGTTTCATATCTTACTGTTTCATAGTTTAGGATTTCACAAGTCACTGTATAACAGTTCTATAGTTTTATTGTCTTAAGAATTGATGTTTCATGTTTATGGTCTCATAATTACAATTTCTCGGTTACTATTTTTCACTTATTATATCAAACAATACGGTCACATAGTTTAAAAATCATGCAGTAAAAAACTCACTATGAAAACCTGTTACGGTCTCACTATAAAATCCAGTTATATTCTCATCATGAAAACCTGTTACAGTCTTATCGTGAATGTTGGTTACCATCTCACAGTAAAAACTCTTTATTGTTTTATTTACATATTATAACTCCTATTGTGGTAATTAATTATTTTATCCTTTTAATTTCCTGCTTTTTTGATCCAGCGATGCTTGATATCCCTAAATGATAAAATGAAAGAAGTTTCACTTCTTTCTTCACCTGAGCTCTCTTCTCTTAAACCGTAAACCCTCTTTCATCCTTTTTCTCTCTTGAACCTTTATTGAATAGCAAGAATGAAACATCTGTCCTCATAAATCCCTAAGAAGCACAGTTCAAAGAATAAGTTGAAAATAACACCAAAGTTAGCACCCGAAGGTCCTTTGAATCCCAACCTAGTGACCATAATAGTCGTCCCTTAAAAGGAAATCTGTCCTGAGTGGCTGCTGTCAAGTAACCCTCTAGTATTAAAAGTACATAGAGAGCAAGGATGGATAGATTAGTTCACAAAGGAGGAAATTCCGATTTACCCAAAATTAGACGCAAAGTTCTATCAGCATGTTTAGTTCTCTTTCGATACAGTAGATGATTTTATTGTGAGAAGCTGGATAAATGGCCATAGATGCACATTTTCTTCGAGGTTATGGTCTTCATGCCTTAGGATACATCATGAGGGTATTTGTGAGGACTACCAGAGAGGTCCTCCACCTTCAAGTGAGATATTTGTTTTGGAAGAATCATTGGGAAGCTTAACTAGTAACGAAACAAAGCGAAGAGCCATAACTGCTAAGCTAGATGGTGAAACCAGACTTCTATTTAAGTTTTTTCAGAATCTAATTAGCTTCAAAAAAGTTGATTTTTTCTACACTCAAGTATCATGATGTATTTTTGATACATATAATGAAAATTGACATAAGATCAACTGATGAAAATATGTTATACTTCATATGTTTGAGTTGATCAATACAACCTCCAAGTCAACCTCCCTATTCTATTCAAGACTTATCTAAGCTATGCTTCATGCCAAAGGGTTAGTTAGACCAGGTGAAGAATCCATTAAGGACTCTGAATTCTGTATCTCAATAGTTACATTAAATAGAATGAAAATTAGTTGGAATCCATGGATAAAAGCATGGGCAGAAGATAATGATAGGTTTTATGAAAAGTTCAATTCGGTGGAGCACTCATCAAGACCTAAAGACATTTTTGATCCTGGTTTGGAACGAGATGAGATTTTTGAGTATATTATGAGGAATAAGTTGAAGAGGCTATTGTACCTACAGGGAAAACTGTACTAGATGAGAATAATTGTGAACCTGTTCTCCAAGACATAATTGGAAAGGAAGTGCATGTTCTTGAAGAAGTTGTTGATATTAAATAACAATCTACTTCTAAATAAAGAATATGTTGTTGTTTTAAGTGAAAATTATGTTGTATAAGAGAACATAGAAGAAGATATTTCTCTTGTACTAGAAGCTTCTTATGAGGAACATGTGGAGGAATAAGATGTTCCTAAATTTATCCCATCTACTGAAGAGAGAATGGTGCAAGTCTTTCAGTTGGATAGAAAAAAAATGGATGAGGATATTAGGGATGATATCTTGGAAGTAGATCAAGGATCTAAATCTCTTAGTCCTGATAAATATGCACCTATTAAGGGGGAGTAGAACCCGAATCTAGAAGCTATTTAAGTCCTTAATCTAGTTGATATGAGATCAGTGGATACATGGTATAAATTTCCTAGTTATTTTGATGTGAATGACTCTTATAAATCCACAATTAAAGGCATAAATCTGTCTAATGTGTTTCAATTAAAACCAATATCATATCTTGATATTATAGCTATAAAGGAACCCAAGAATTTCTTAGCTCCTATTCCCAAACATTTACAAGAACCTTCTACCTTGGTCAACAAGGATGATTTGAAAGATTTTGGAGCAACCCTATTGGTTGGAGTTGAAAAAATCATGAATACCCAACCAGATCCTATAACAAATTTGAGTGAAAAAGATGTTTCCCTATTTTTAGAAAAGATCATATGGAAGTTTCAACCCAAGATTCTTCACGAGATTCAAAAGACCAAAATTGAGAACAAACACTTAAGTGATGAAGTGAAGTCTCTTCGAGGTATGGTTGAGGAAATGAAGAGAGTGATGAACTCAAGACCCAAACCTGTTTCTCATCCTATTGATGATGTTTTTAGTAAGATTCCACAGGAAGTTTCCTACCTAATTCAACCTAATATAACCTTTTTGGATGACAAGGTATCTCAACGAAACAAGAAAATTGTTTAAGAGATGCATGAACTTGTTATTGGTATTAAAAAGTTGACTGATGAGTATAAGGGATGTCCCTAGAAAGGTCTAAATCAACTGAAGTCCCTTAATTCAACTGTTACTGCTTCTCGTGCCTCTAGAAAATTATCTCAACCCTCTTTGGATAGTGATTTGCTCAGAATAGTTGTCAATGAAGAACTTCAGGCTGTGCTCAGTGGTTTTGACAAAGAGTCTCTATCTAAAGTAATTAATAATAGTGAAAGAGTTCTTCATTTTGAAAGAATTCATTCCAAAATTGAAAATGATGCTCAAGAAGAGATTACTCAGAAGGTGGAATTCTACTTTTATAGGATCTTCTCAAATCATGACACGACCAACCATTTCATATACCTAGTGGAGAATATGATAATCCCTCCTATCACTAAGCTTTCAAAACTCAAGTCTAAAAGCTGAAAGATCTCACTTCTTTGTTGGATAAGTTAACGGAGAAAAAGGATGAATTTGAGAAATCCATGCAATATGGTGGTGAGATCATCACTGACTTTATCATGATTTTGAGGCCTTATCTTCATGTTCAGAGTACTACCATTGTGGCTACCCTTGAGATCTGGTTTTCCTACCTTCTCATCCTATTCCCTTTCCTCTACCTTTATGTCTGTCTCTTAGGCTCTGAGTCAGATTAGACCTGTTATCCTTGATCAATAGTTACATCGTTCTTCCACTACACCTACCTTAGCCCCTTTTATTTTTGAAGGACTACCTTTACCTTCTCTATCTTTTGGATCCCTTCCTTCTTCAACATCTACATCTGCTATTGAAGCTTCTACTGCTGCTATTTCCAAAGTCAAAGAGAAGATAGTCGGCACTGACTAAAAGTGACTACTATCTTTTGATAGGGATCTTGTTGAATTTTTTATAATGCCTATAGTTTGTAATGCCACTTCTTTATCCATCTAATGCATTATGAACTCTTATTTTCTATTTTTTATTTATTATTTTTAATAATCCCAAAAGGGGGAGAGCTATGCACACCAAGAGATATTCTATGCACACTAAGGGAGAGACACATTCCCTAAGATTAGATATCTCACTCACATGATTTGTGATCATCAAAAAAGGGGATATTGCTGGACTTATCATGTGTTTATCATGTTTTAATAATCACAAATCCTATATATTCTGTAAATATTGTTAATAATGTTTAATTTATCTAAAATCATGTGTACAGATGATTCGTTTCTTTATGCTTTAAATAAACCTATCTAGGATCTTAAGTGCTATGTTTAATGACTGTAATCTATTTTGAGTTTGTGTTATCATGGATTTCCTTGATAAATGGTTAAGTTTAATTAATTCTATGGATATCACTGTTTAAGTCTTCATACATATATTTAGATAAGATCCAGACACCATGACCCAGACACTGTGACCCAGAAACCCTGACCCTGACACCGTGACCCAGACACCGTGACCCAGACACCGTGACCCAGACACCGTGACCCAGACATCATGACCCAGACACCGTGATGCTAACACTGCGACCAGACACCGTGACCAGACACCGTGAATCAGATACTGTGACCAGACACCATGATCCTAACATCGTATCTGTGCTACCAGTTCATGATCTCTATAAAACTGTGCCATCATAACTATCTCATCGCTCAAAGAAAAATAAGAAGAAATTTTTTCATGGAGACACCGCTTATAAGTGACACCATTTCCCGACAGACTGTGATACCATTATTTAATCTATTTTCCGTTTCTCAATTTAATTTCTAATGGTCATATTTAAAGTTTTTAAATATAAGGAAATAATTAATGTTTCTTTGTAGACATTTCACCTGATAGTATGAGGTACGAGGTGCAGAATACATGCATCCTGTCAGATCTAATAAATGCACTCCAGTAATAAAAAAAATAGCATGTCTAGAAGCAAAGAGAGATGATAGAGAAACAAGTGTGTGTGATAACAAGAGAAGCATGAGCATTCTTGAAATAAGAACAGAAATATGAAACTATACACTTTTGAAGAACACAAGAAGCATAATCAAATCATAGATTTGAGAACATTTTATCAATATCAACTCCATGAAGAACACGAGCCAGATTTAGATTACTTACGATACTCTTTTTTCTATAAGAGGAATCGATTACTGCATCTTCTTCATCCTAGAAGTCCAGAGTTGCATAGACTAACATTAAAATCACTTATAACCTTATCTCATCATATTTTATCTATTGTGTATTGTTTTTGGCTTTTGATAAGTGGTTATGTGTCTATATAAAAACACACACCATCTCTTGCATTAAACTAAAGATACAAGATATCCTTTCTCATACATATTTTTACACATGTGCATTCCCATAGATAAGTGTGGAAGAGGTCCCTGTGTGACCTGAAAATTCATACCCATGAAGAACTATGGAAGAGGTCGTGTGACCTAGACAGTCTTATTTACTGTTGTTTACCCCAATCCAGGGTGTGGATCAAGTTTGTTAATATAAACTTCTTGGTGGAAGGTGATCACCAAGTGGAGTGGATTATGTCTCAGCTTGAGATTGAACTAATTGTTTTATATCCAATGTGTTGTTTAATTTATTTTTCTCTATTTTAATGTATAATTCAGAAATTACTAAATTTAATTTGATAGTTAATCTTTTAAAGAAGTTATAATTGTTTTTACTTATTAGAATAGCTTCAAAAGTAATATTAATAACCGATATTAAGATAAATGAGAATTAATAAATCTTCTGAGAAGTTATTTAAATAGTAAAAAATTCATATCCGTATTACTCTAATTAAATGGGCTATATTTAAATTTATTGGGGAACCTTTTTAAGAACACCATTTAAAAAAAATTGTTATAGATACTCAATTCATCTCCCTCTTGAGTAATCAACTCCGACCAGCAATGACAAAGTGAGTTATGTTGAAGTTTATTACATTTTGGATTTATTGAATATACACATATAGAATATGTATAAGATAACATATTTTACAAGTACATACCTCTTGATTTTTGGTTGAACCTATTTTTGTTAGGGTTTCTTTTCTTATTAAAACTGTGGTGGTATAACCTTTTCTTTGGTGGTGGAAATACTTTGGTGAAGAAAATGGCCAAAATTTTGGGGATGTATGTTTTTTTAATTAATGGAGCTTATGTATAAATGTTTCAATGGCCTAAGAGAGTTCTCCATGGGTTTGGAAAGCTTAAAAGGTATTTTGGGTTCTTTTTAATGAATATTTATTGAGATCTTTTTATTGGGAACTTTCACTTCATGAAAGGTTTTCACATTGTGAATATGTTTCTAGGAAAAAGCCTTGAACTGGTTTAGAGAATGAAACATTTTTACACCATGAAACCGGTGTGCATCATGAAAGGTTGATCGAGGTTATTTTAACTTTAGGTAATTCATTTTTTAGTGTATCTTATAAATCTATAAATTCACATCATGAAAGGGGTTCACATTGTGAATATATCTAGACCAACGATTTTAAAACACACTGTGTGTAACATTTTATTTCATCTACCGTAAAGGATCCTTTCTCAAACTCTAGGGAAACTCCAAAAAAATTTGGAGTGATTACTTCCCTTTCACATATTTCAGTCTATATATTAATTATCAGTGTGTTCCTTTCCATTGGGTTTCCCCTTCCTTTTTTTATTCTCTTTTATAAAAATGGGATCTCTTAATCTACATTGAATTGAGTTTTAATCTTGATGTTTGTGTGATCTAGGTTTTCCTTTTGATATACTTATCTATCATTCTTCATTTTCATTCCCAACCGAGAGTGTTTTTTTGATCATAGGATAATGGCAGGTGGTATATAACAAATCTCTATGGTCTGTTTTTATTTGTTTAAGTGTTTTTAATATTACGCGATTATGCCAACTCAATGTGCGAGTTAACTAAAATAATAATGGGGGATGATAATCTTGTGTTTGTTCAATTACATGGATCCATTTGGATATATTATTGTTGAGACCTAACTTATGGATAAAAAAATTCTGAGCCTACCCTTGAACAATAATGAACTGGATAATGACATGAGACCTCAGGTGATTTCTTATTATAGGATAACTTTGGAAAACATATTACTTATTTATTGGAATTACTAGAATTAATTTGATATGATATGGGTATGTACACTAACATGTTAACGACTTAAGATATAATTGGGTGAATGAAATGGAAATTTAAAGACAAATGGTATTTGGATGAATTAACTATAGTGACTTACGATGTTATGTTGTGTTATTCTTCCCTTTATGACTTGTTTTGTGATTCATTCTATAATGCGTATAGGTATTTTCCTGGTTATGATGTAATGATTTTTGGTCTCAAACTTGTTTTTTTAATTCTTATAGGTCTTGGACCAGTTATGCTATAATTCTTTTAGGGAGTTATGCAGCAATGATTATAAGGATTGGCTCAGTTATGCTGTAATTCTTATAGGGCTTGGACTGGTTATACTGTTATTCTTATAGGTATCAACCCGATTATGATGAAATGATTATAAAAAAAGATTTACCTGGTTATGTGATTATCCCATGAACTTGTGGTTATAGTTGACATGATAATTATACAGTATTAGAGTTATTCAAATATGGTGCTAAATAATTTTAATTATATTAATTTATTTATTTTTTCATTAATATTATTGTTTATCACATTATTAAATTCACTTACTCTCAGACTATTTTTTTTGACACAATGATTTATCCTATTGAGTTTTTGTCACACACTATTCTAGCTACTGTTTGGTGTCTGATCAGATTACATGGATACAGTTTCAGATGAGGTAAAAGGACCTTGTTGTTGATTGTTACTTATTGGATGGGTTGGATCTTGGAGAAGGGACTAAACAAGGATTCCAAATCAAGGTCTTATGATTTTATTTGTGTCATTTTTTTCTTTTTATCAATGTCACTTGAAGCATGTATTTTAGTTAAATTTTTGTATGATATTACATGGTTCATTATCATTTGGTTTACTTAGTTCATCCTTTATCTTCCAGTTGTATGATGCTCTATTTTTTTATTTTTGTTACTCTAATATTAGTTCATTTCCACTATATTTTATCTCTATATAGGGGTTTATAGTCTCTCCACTATGATTTTTACACCCACGATACCAATTGATATCCTCTAGCATATAAGGAGGCACACTTTAGGTCCAATAACCAACATGATTTGGCTATATGAGAGAGTGATCGATTATGGGACATTACAAAATGGTATGAGAGGATTGTATTTTCCTTTTATGTTGATTTTCTATTTGGAAAAGGAAAAAAAGGAGACTAGGATGTGTCAGGACTTGGTAATAATCTTGTGCATGGGAGTAACTAACCCATGCATGAGGGAAAACACTAGTTCCCTAAAAAGGGATTATTGTTCATGTTATTTTCTTGTTATAAATGATATTATTTCACCTTAGGAGATTAATATATTGTGTGATATTATTATTTCTTCATATTTATACTCATGGAACAATATGGAATGAGATGAGTATGCATGCATAATGATAGAAACATAGTGATATATATTGACATGTATTTTTTAGGGTAGGGTCTCATTTAGTACATGTGATATATTTTCCTGTATGAACTGTGAAATGAGATACCTATTATATTTAATAAATGAAATGAAAGAACTATTATTTTATGATAATTAACATGTTAATCCATGTTTATAGAAACTGTGAGCCAGTGGTTCTCTATTTTTTAACCTGTTGAGGTTGAACTTGATGTTATCCAGTGTTTTAAGGAGCAATTTTTTCTTGTAGAGAGAATGCCACCTCATTGTCTTT
Organism: Viscum album; assembly: GCA_963277665.1. Taxonomy (NCBI): domain Eukaryota; kingdom Viridiplantae; phylum Streptophyta; class Magnoliopsida; order Santalales; family Viscaceae; genus Viscum; species Viscum album. The sequence continues at coordinate 1,271,600,209 of OY728136.1, forward strand.
GAATTTAGAATTAGGAGAGTGGAAACCAACATGCTCCTAATGTAATTAAACTAGTGATTCTTATATCCCTTGACGATCATATCAATGTAAATATTCATGAATTCTTCATAAGGGTCATGTGATCAATGGAATTGGATGTTATTCTCAATATAACTTTGATGTATGAGCTGATGAGAGAGTTTCAGATGCAACATACACCTAAGTTCATTATGGAGGGAAGACCCTAGGATGAATAGTTTTGGATCAATTCATTCCATAAAATCTTTAATAAAATCAAGAATCTTGTGAATAGGAGGGTTAAGATTGTGTAATACATGTTCTATGGACCTTCCAATAATTGGTGGGACATTCTAGATAAAGATGCATAATAAGAGGAGTTATCTTGGAAAGCATTTGATGAAATGTTTTAGAGTCAAATATATCTTGAAATGTTTAGGGATGATAAATTTCACATGTTCATGAACCTGAGATATAAGGGCCTTTTAGTAATGGACTATGCTATACGTTTCACTAACTTGTAGTGTTTTGTGACATATTTAGCAGTCTATGAGATATCTGTGGAAAGATGTTTCTAGGTTGGGGTTCATTATGAGATTAGGTCATAGGTGAAATATTTTCACCTGAGTATTATTTTGAATTTGATTAATCAGGATCTCATTACAGAAGGGAATATGTGAGAAGATTAGAGAAGTGTCTTGACTATATCATTAGGGATAATTGGGAGAACTTCTAGTCTAAATAAGTGCCTCTATGATAGTTATCACTAAGGAAATAGTGAGAAGAGTATTCAGGGTAGCTGGTATCCATATCAGGACTTTGTTTTTTTGTAGTGATATCAATGTGGCATGTTTGGTCATAATCTGCCTCAGTGTCTATACCTTACTTTGGGGTACCATGTTTTTGGTAGGCTAGGCCACCTATAGTGGTTTTGTATGGGAATGAAACAACAGATTGGTAGTAGGGGATCATTATTGGTTCTAAAGTTTGGGAAGGACTCTACTACCCCTTATCAGACTGGTAGCTATATTTCCATAAGATATTCAATCCAAGGTAGGGGACACAGCACTCCAGTGCAAGAGTGGTAGTATTGGGGTGAGTCGGATATTAGGCCTAGTTAAGAAGGATCGATTCAGCATATATTTGATTGTCTCACTACAAATATAGTAGGCCTTTCTCTAGATGATGGTGGAATATAGCATGATACTTTTCCTAAAGTGGTATACTATTTTCATAATGTATTTCCTAAGAATTTATATGGCTTACCACTCGAGTAGGATATTGAGTTCATGATTTAGTTGGTGTTGGGAGTAGAGACAATTTCTATCCTACTTTATAGGATGGAACTAGTATATCTTCATGAGTTTAAAGTTCCTTTGGAAGATCTATAATCTAAGGGTTTCAAATGACCAAGTACGTGACCATGTGGTTCTCCCATACTTTTCTATAAGAAGGACGATGGGAAATTGAACTAGTGTAATGACTATTAGAGACTGAACCAGATAATGGTCAAGAACTGGTATCCCCTTACTCACATTGAAAATCTATTCGATTAGCTAAGAGGTGCCTAGATTTTCTCTAATATTGACTTGAAATTAGGGTATAATCAGTTGAGAGTGAGACCATAATACATATCTCATAGTGATTTTAGGAGTAGGTATGGATTGTATGAGTTTGTGGTGAGGTTGTTTGGTTTGATGAATGCACTAGTGGAATTTGTGGCCTTGATGTATTAAATATCTAATCATTTTCTAGATCTGTTTTTGGTTGTTTTTTTCAATGATATCTTAGTGTACTCCCAATAAATAAACGATCATTCCCAACATCTTGACATCATTCTGAGTACATTGATAGAGCATCAACTTTATTCCAAGCTAACAAAATGCATTTTTTGGATCAATAAAGTTCACTTATGGAATCATATCATCTTATAAAATGGTGTTTCAGTAGACCCAAAGAAGGTTTTAGCCATGGTATCTTGGGAGTGACCCTAGAATGTCTCTGATATTCATAGGTTTTCTCTTTTAGAAGGTTATTATCAGTATTTTATCCAAGAATTATCCCATTTGGAAATACTAATTTCTGGGCTAACCAAGAAAGGGGTGAAGTTAGTTTGGTCATATTCTTGCACGAGATTTTTTTAGGATTTGAAGAGTATGATCTCCTCATCACAAATCCTCACCTTACCTATGTTAGGTAAGTCATATATCATTTACCGTGATTCATCCATAGTTAGACTTAGATAAGTTCTAATGTTGGAGGTATGAGTGGTTTCTTAAGGTTGTAGACAACTGATATTGAATGAGAGGAATTATCCTACTCATGATATAGATTTAGAAACAATATTTTGCACCCTAAGATACTATAGGCACTATATTTTTGAGTGAGAGGTTTTTGGTGTACATGTACATCAAGAGCTTTAGGTACATATTTTTGTAGCAGGACCTGAAGTTTTGGTAGAGGAGGTGGGTCAAGTATCTATAATATTTTAACATCTATCTATCTTATAATCTAAGAAAGGGAAATTTAATTTATAATTTCTTGAGTTGTAAGACATATACAGAGGCAGTTAGAGAGTATTTTGATGAGTGGTGGATGATGGAACTCTTTGAAAAAATGTATCTAGGTTTTCAAAAGTCCTAGGAAGGAGTAGTTATGACTTCGACATCAATTAAACCTGTGTACTTGTACCTGATCAAGACTGAGAAGTTATCTTATATTGAGGGCTTATATCTAAGGGAAAACATATATAGTGGGGAGCCTCCACCAGGATGGTCTCTTCTCAGATGTAATTATATTATTTTCCATGGTCAAGTATGGTTTTTTTTGGGTTTAAGTGAAGATTTGATAAGATATTTTCATGATTCTAGATGGGACTTACAACCAAGTCTAACAAATATGTATATTGATATCCATAGAATATAATATTATTTGGGAATGAAGGTGTTAGTGGGATTCATCGATAGTTGCTTCACCTGTAAGTAAGTTAGAGCTGAGAAATAGAGGCCAATGGGTTATTAAATCCTCTAACCATTCCTAAATGTAAATGAGATGATTTACCTATGGAGTTCATACCGATATTACCCAATACCCCTCATAATAATGTTGTATTATGGGTGATCATGGATCAACTGATGAAGGTATCCAGCTATTTTCCTATAAGGGAGACCTCCATAGTTAATGATATGAGTAGTCTCTATGTGTGGGGGATATTTTGACTACATGATGTTTTGAGGAGTATCATTTATGATATATATCCTCATTTCATATCTCAATTTTAAAAATTTATTTAGAAGGCTATAGGATCATAGGTTCTTTTGAGCACAACCTATCATCCTCAAACTGATGACCAATTTGAATTGACGATTTATATTTTTTAGGATATGTTACAATCTTGTGTTTTGGATTTACATGGTTTATTGGAGAATCATATGACAATATTAGAGTTTTTGTATACTAACATATTCCAGGAATCTATCTAGATGAACCTTTTAATAATTTGTGCGACATGATGAGCTGTTAACCACTTTATTGGTTGGAGGTAGGTGAGTCAATTCTAATTTGACCTAGTCTTATGTAGGAGACATATTTAAATGTTTATATGATTATAAAGTATTTGGAGACCATGCAGATCTGAAAAAAATCTTTTACTGACTAGCAGATATGACCTCTAAAGTTTGAGGTGGGTCATCATGTTTTCTATCATGTGTTTCTTAGGTTGAGGAAACACCTTATTAGGTAATAGGGAAAGATATCACCCATGATTCTTAAGTGATTTGAGATTTTATAAAGGACTATTCTAGTAGAATATTGATTGGACCTTCTATATCACTTCAATTCCATGCAGGGTTTTTTCATGTGTTACTACTTCAAAGATATCATCCCAACACTTCTCATGTGTTAGAAATTGATGACATTGAGATTGGTGTAAATTATTTCTTTTAAGAGAATCAATTATAGATTAAGGACCATAGTTAGAAGTATATTTAGGGAAATATCATACCTCTAGTTTTATTCTAGTGAAATCATGGGTGTATTCAAGATGATACTTTGGGGGAGGAATCTAATATCTGAGCATAGTGGCCAGAATTATTTTCCAAGACCCCATAATGAGGCTTTGAGTAACTTAGGGATGAGATGTTATATGGGGGAAATATAGTAAGATCCTATATTTTCCAACTATTCCCCTCTAGTTTTTTATCCTCATTTAGTTGTCTTTTCTTTTCTTCTTAAAACCGTGGAGGTAGATCCTTTTCTATGGGGGTGGAGAGATTTTTCTAGGAAAAATGATCTAAAGTTTTGGGATATTTGTTTGTTTGAATTAATACAATATGGGTATAAATGTGTCAAAGTCCTACCAAAGTTCTCTATAGGTTTGGAGAGCTTCATAGGTGGTTTTGGTTCTTTCTTAATAAGTTGGGATAAGAGATGTCAATTGGAAACTTTCACAGTGTGAACAATTTACACGATGTGAATCAGTTTCTAGGCCTAAGGCATGAACTAGTTCAGAGCGTGAATCATTTACATGTATTGAAAGTGGTTCAAGTCATGGAATAGCCAATCAAAGTTATTTTTACCTAATGTGATGTGTTTTCTGATGTATCTTATAAATATATAAATTCACATTAGGAATATATTGGGGCCAGGGATTTTAAACCATGTTTTTCATAGGATTTTACTTCATCCATCAGGAAGATTAATCTCCCGTACCCTAGAGAGAATCTAGATGGTTTTGGAGTGATTCCTTCCCTTATAGATGTATCATTATAGAATTTAATCTCTAGTGAGTTCCTTCACTTTGGATTTCCCCTTCCTTCTATTATTCTCTGTTATAGATGTGGGATCTCTTCACAACTATTGAATCGAGTTTTTTATCTTGATGTTTGTTTGATCAAGTTTTTCATTATGATCTCATTCTATTTTGTTCTTCTTTGGTGTTCCTAGTTTAGAATGTTTCTTTTTATCACTAGATAATGTTAAATGGTCTTGAAAAAAATTATATGGTCTATTTCTATATTTTTAAGTGTGTGAAATATTATGTGATTGCACTGAATCAATATGCACATTAATTAACAGAATAACAGGTGATGATAATCATGTGTTTGGTCTATTACTTCGATCCCTTTGGATCCATTCATGTTGAGATCTGGCTTACAAATATCCATTGGGTGATCCTACCCTTAGACTATAATTAACTTGATAATGGATTAAAATATGTTTTAGAATGACATGAGACCTCAGGTGATTTCTTGTGATAGGATCACTTTGGAAAATGTATTACATGTTAATTAAAGTGATTGGGGATAATTAGACATAAGAAGGGTGTGAACAATAGAATGTTAATGGATTAAGATATAATTTGATGAATGAAAGGATAAATGAAAACCAAATGGTATTTGGATGAATTAAACATTGTGTCTTATGATGTAATGTTATGATATTCTCAACTTTATGACTTGTGTTGTGATTCATGATATAATTCTTATAAGTATTGGATCAGTTATTTTGTAATTCTTATAGCACTTGGCCCAGTTATGATATAATGATTATTGGGATTGGACCAGTTATACTAGAACACTTATAGGTCTTGTCCTGGTTATACAATAATGTGTAAAAATATTGGCCCAATAATGTTGCAATGCTTAAATTGCTCAACCCAATTATGCTGAAATTCTTATACAAAGGGATTTTTCCTTGTTATGTGATTATTACATGGAATTTTTGTTACGATTGACAAGGTAATTCTATTTTCTTATAGTTATTCCATCATGATGTTGAAGTAGGTTAATTATATTATTATATTAATTACATAATTAATACTACTATATATCACTTTATTGCATGCACTTACTATCAGACTAGTTTTTTAGACATGGTAGTGTCGACCTACTGAGTTATAATAACACCCTATTTGGGATACTATTTAGGACTCATGAAGATTACATGGATTCATATTTCTATATGGGAAAATGACCTTGTTATTGATTTTTTCATGCTGGATGGGTTGGAGCTTGGATATGAGGCTAACCGAGTATTTAGGACTAGGGTATTTTATGTTTATTTTTTTTTTCATATTTTTCTTCTATCTATATATAATATAGTATGAATTTTAGTTAATTTTATTCTGAAAATTACATGGTTAATTATTATTTGGTTTACTTAGTTCATCCTTTATCTTCCTATTGTATGATGTATTGTTTATTATATTTATTTTTCTTTAATATCTGTTTATTTCCATTGTATTTCAACACTATACCGGGGATTATAGTCTCCACACTATGTTTTATACACCCCTACTACTATTCGATGACCTCTGACTCATGAAGAGGTGTGATTGTGGTCCAATAACCACATTAACTTTTCCACATTATAGAGTTATAGATATGGGGATGTTACAACAAGATTTTGTTTAAATAATACTGATAGAGTTTATTTTAGGAAGAATGTATGATTCCATTAAGGTTTTATGGTGATTCAGATTATTTTAGAAACATATTAACATGTTTTAATATAATACATGATCATGTTATTCGCATGTTTGGTGCATGACATTATGAGTTACTTTATGTTGTTTAGGGATAAATGTTAAAGTTGATCTATTTAAAGAACATGTGATCAACTATTTTGGTATTTGGGTTTTCAATTTTATTAGAAATATTTTGGAGGAGTCTATAGGTTAACTATTTATAGAATGGATTAAGTTGAATTTTTCTATTATTATTGATGTTTTATAGATTAATATATTATATTTATCCATATTTTATAACATGGAAAAACCATTTTGGTTTGGTTAATATTTAGAAATATAAGGAATGACTTATAATCATTTTATGGATGTTATGATCCATTAAAATTTAATTTTAGTTCTTCAGGCATGAACATTTTATCATGAATTTTCATTTCTTAGAGCGAGATATAAAGTGTAAATTAATTTAATAAAAACCAAAGAATGAAATTGTTCTTATGAAATAAAAGGAAATCATGTAATTATATTTATTCATGTTTTGTATATTGATAGAAAAATAATCTCCCATATTTGGTAAAATGATATTGAAATAAAAATTTCATCACATTACATTAATTTTTGATGAATTGATGGACTATTAACCCCTCACTAATTTATGGTTTTTTGGGAATTAACTTTCTCATGACCAAGTTCTCTATAACTCTCTATTAGTGCTCAGAAATTATATTATCCTCTATGTATATATTTTAACTACCCATCACAATTTTCCTTATATGGGTACCTAATTATGTGTTATTTTAGGTAATCATTATGTTTCACACTTCCCATTGTCAAAAAAAGTTTTATAATCCCATTGTATGATGTGAGTTTTCAACAAAGGTATATATAAATATTGATCCCTTGATTAACAAGATAAAAATTACAAGGGTGAAATTATTTATGTGGCATAAAATATAAAACCATAATTTTTTAGAATATATATCTCTTTAAAAAATTGTAAGTGTTTGATATCATGCTTGACATGCAACACTGATCATAAAATGAACCACAATATATAATAACATATCAATTAAATTGAGAGAAATGAACACCATTAAACATGTTATAAAATAAATATTTAAATTTTTTACTTAATTTAAATTTATTTATTGATGAATAATATATATGTACTCATTTTTTAGAAAAGTAAATTTATGATTCAAAAATAGGTTTTCTTGAAAATGGTTTTTATTGCATTTTGTGTAGGAACATTATAATTAATTTACACAAATTTTATAAATTTTATTTAAATAAATGGATATAATTTTTTGATTTATCATGTTCAATTTTTCTTAGAGTGATTTTTTTTAATTTTTCTAAAATAGATTATTTTTTGATGAATAATGAAAAAACCAATTTTTATATAACTATAATTTTCTTTTCATTAAATCAATTAAATTTAAAGTAACATTATTTTTTGATTTTTTTCATAAAGTAATATATCTATCCTTTAATTTTATATAATATAACTAATTAAAATGAAATCTTTATTATGTTTTATTTTTGGTTTAATTTCATTTTTGGACATAAAAAAACATTTATTTTCTAAAAAATATTTCATTTCATTTTACATGCTTATTTTCAAATAATATTATGAAACTTATAGAAATTTAATCTTGAAAAATATATTCCATATTTGGAATCAGGTGGATGAAATTTGATTAATATTCCCCTTTTATTTTTGGTCATTATAAATAGTAACCTTGGTAAATTTTTTCCAGCTTGGTAAGGGTAAAACATGTAAAATTGGGTTAAAACATTAGGATAATGATTTAAAATTTGTATAAACCTTGGATTTATACTATATAATTAGTTTAGTTCAGCTATTATCATCCATGTTTTAAAAATATTGCAACATGGTGTCATTTTTCCTTGATTATGACATTTATATTATTTTAAGAAAATGATAAATACAAAATGACACTATATTGAATTTAATATATATAATATTGTTAAATAATAATAAAATTGGATAATTTTGGTTCTAAATATTTATTAACATTTTATCATGTTAATTTATATTTACTTTTTATTTATTGGATAACAACCATAAATTCTTACGCAAAGATGAAAAAAATATTTTTTCAAGTAATTGAAAAATAAAATAAATGTTTTAAAAATATTAAAAGTAATACAATTTTGATTAATTATCGCGTTACATGATTGTTTTAGATAAATAAAACATAATTGTGATTTTTAAAGGTTTTTATTTGAATTAAATTTCAATCCTATTGTCTTTAAAGCCAAACTTTTTGAATAGTCCTAAAAATGACAATAATGATATCTTATGTTAATTGATATTTTATTAAATAAATAAAATTCATAAAAATATTATCTGTAGTAAATTTAATGGGATATTATATATAATATTAAAATATTTCCACTTATGGTTCACATGTCCTTTTATAGTAACATTCTTGACCCTTAAAGTGTAATAAACTTTGATATCACAACAATTTTCACAAGGGTTAACATGGGGTCAAAACTAATAAATAAGGGTTATAAAATCACCTAAAATTTTATAAATATTATTGGATGATATTATTTCACCATATTACCATCCATAATTTTAAATATATCAATTTGGATCTATTTTAACACAAAAATTAATTTATATTATTTTAATAATTAATGTAATTTCAAGGGTGCCCCTTCCCTCACTTATAAAAGGGCACATCATCTCCTCCCTTATTCACAAATTTTAAGCCTTATATATTAGAAAATACCTACCATAATACCTTACTATATTCCTTGTATATATCCTATATATTCTTTTATTTTAAAAATACTATCCTTCCAAGGCATAAGGTGTAATCCAAAATAGGTTTCTTAATAAAGAGTTATAATTCTTAACAGAGTACTTTGAAATTTATTTATTATTATACCTACCATAAATTTATATTATCAATTCTAAAATAATTAATTATTTATATTAAATATACTAAATTATTATTATTATGATTGTAAAAACATCATCCACCTCCTTTCCATCCCACAGGAAATGAAAACATCGTTCATGTGTACATGTGGACTACTACCTACATAAAGAGATATGTTTTCTTTTTCATAACCAATTCACATTGATGGTTATAATATTAGATTTAATAAATACATATAATTTTATTGATATTATTATATTTCTATAAAGTATAATTATTATTTGCTTTTATTTCATTCCATCCCTCAGGCGTATGTACGGACTGCCATCTCCATGAAGTGATGTAATTTATTTTTCATCATCAATTTAGATGAATAGTTATAAAACTATATAATGATTAAAAATTATACTCATATAATGATTAAAATTATATATTTGAGATAACCATGATTAAATTACAAGGATTGGGACTACCGAACCAAAACACGCATGAAAATAGAAGTATTCATTACCCAAAACAATGATTTTAATAAACAATTATTAATAAATGAGTGATAAGATGTTATAAGTAAATAATATATGGTATTATATATATTATACGGGTTTTGAAAATATGTACAATAAATATATATTTATTATATAGGAGTTTTTAACACCTATAAATCTAGATGAGACTTGAGGTATGTGTTTCTTGTCTCACTTTTATTTCTGTGAGAAATATGCCATATTCACTACTTGTTTCATTATGTGGTGTATATAATCCCCATGTATTTAGTTTATGATTATTTTCATCAAAATTATTTATATTTTACAAATAAATATATGTTTATATCTTTTATAAGGTTTTTATTCAGATATTACCAAATTTTTATGGCTTTATCGTCTAAAATTGTCTACTTTAGGACATATGTTATGTTATGAACCTATCCTATTTTATGAGGTGTATATAAAAACTATTATACTATTATATTATAAATTTACTTATGTTATTTATATTTAAATTTTATTTAATTATATTCTTTCATATGGATTATGCTCCAAAAGTTACCAAAGTGGTATAGAGTTTATGTTACAATATAATTTATTTTTGAGATTGCTTTTTCTAATTTTACATTGAGAGAAATTATATGGATATTATACCTTAAAACCCATATATTTATTCTATTATTTTTATTTCAAGATTTTTTATTTATTAGTACCATTTTACTATCTTTTTTATATAAAATTATTGATAAAATGTTTTTAATGAAAAATTTAAATTGTTTCTTATTTAGTTGAATTTTTTTTCTTCCATGTATATGATCTTAAAAATTATTTTATGAATGTTATTACTTATACTTGAAATGTTATAATTAATAAATTTCCACTAACTTTTAATTTATTTTACAATTTTTAAAAAATTAATATTTTTAAATGTTTTCCCAATAATTCATTTTTGAATTTTAAAAAAAGAGCAAAAGGAATGTTTTATTTTAACATATAAAACATGAATATATTTTACCACCATCACGATTAATGTTTTAATTGAATATTACTTTAGAGTATTCATTTTTTTATGTATCTAGGTTTCTAAATATACTAATCCTTTATACTTCTATAATGGATCATAATTATATGAAATAAAAATTAATTGAATAAGATGTAATATCTATGTATATAAATCATGGGACACTATACTTATCAAAAACATATTTTATGTATAAAATTTTTAGTGTAGTAATATAAATTCCATAGAATAAAATTTGATAAGGGATACATTTTAGAGAATATATCATTATTATTAGTTGTTTTTTACACTAATTTAATTTTAATTAATTATATAGTGTTAATAATAACCTTTATTTTTATTTCAACATGTATTTATTAATTTGGTTAGCTCTATTTTTACCTGTAAATTCTACAATGAAATTTTGATGGTTATATAATTCTCCACAATTTAATTTGGTTTGTTTTTGTGTGTGAAACATGATATGGAACATATTAGGTTTTAAAAGAAAAATATATAATATAAATAATCTTGGTTTTACATAAATAATAGGACAATAATTGTTTGTAATCATTACAGTAATGTAATTTAAAATTAGACTTTGATTTGTAGCATGGGTTTCAAAAATCATAGTTCTATTTATAAATTTACCCATGATTTTGAATCTGAAGAAAATTTTATTTCATAAATCATTTAAATTCAATTTCATGGGAATACTAGCTCAATTTTGGTCATGGGATTTAAATTTTACATTGGTATGAATTTTGTGTTTTCAAGTTTTAAAAAAAACACAAACATTTAAAAGAAATACACAAGAAAAATTAAAGATAAAAATATGAAAACTAAAAAACAAAATCTAAAATCTGATTAAAACAAAAAACCCAAACCTAATAGAGAATTTTCCTCACCCAACACTTATTTTTTGAAATTTCTTCATTACGCAACAAGTTTTAGGAAAAAGTCATCTAAACAATTATTAGTGTAATAATGAAAATAATTAAGGAGGGACAAAACCTGGTGCTCATGTAACAACCCATGATTATATATTTACTTCCTTTGAATTAAACTTTAAGTTTTCAATAACTTAAATTACACACAACACAAAGTCTAAATAATTTGTGAAATAATAATCCTTTATAACCTAGCCCTTAAATTAGAAGGCATGAATAATAATAACAATATTAGAATAAATATGTATAAAATTTTTAAATAATGAAAAATAATTTATTAATTTATAATAAACAAGTACTCAATTATCAATAATGTCATTTATGCTTTAAAAATATATCTTCTTTAAAAATAATTTTTATTTCATTTTTTGCAGTGACATTAAAATTAATTTCTATAATTTTTATAAATTATATTTTAGGAAATGAATATAATTTTTGAAATCCGTGTCAATATTATATTAGGGTGAATTTTTAGGATTTTTCTAAAAAGATTTATTTTTTAGTGAATAGTTAAAATACTTATTTTTCTAATACTATCATTTCATTTCATTAAATTAAGAAATTTAAATATTTCTATTATGTTTTGAATTTGATCTAAAAATAAATTATGCATCCTTTAATTACATATAATCTAATTAATTATATAGGAACTATTAATGGTTAAAATGAAATGTATATATTATATATTCAATCACATATTTTCAAATTAATTTCCTTATTTTTATATGGCATGTAATAGAAGTAAATCCATTTTTATGGTGAAAAATGCATTTCTTCTAAAACATGGGTTATCATTGCATATTTTAAAAATATTTTTTTTAAAAGAATTATAGAACTTATAGAAATTGAATCTGGTCAAATAGATTCCATATTTTTAATCAACATAATTAATATATTTTAATAGGGTCAACATAATATTTGGTCATAAAAAATAGTAAAAATAGTAAAATTTTGTTACCACTGTTAAGGTTAAAATGGGTTTTCTTGTGGGGGTAAACTAATAGATAAGGGTAGGAATTCTACATAAACATATATAATTATTTAGGTTTTAAGATATATAGAACATATCATATCCTACCATAAAATTCATGTCTATTTTTGTAGAGAACCAAGCTTAATGTACATGAAAATTAAATTTATTTTGTGGAATACTTAATACATTACAAAAACAGATGCCCAAAGACTATATTAGTTTAGTGTCTTTAAAAACTTGTAACATAATATTCTAATCATGGTAAAATATCTTCAACATCTCCCATAAAGATCTTACCATTTTGTTTTCCTACATAAAACCTTACTTTATATCTTGGGGAAAAGAAATCATAGAAAAGGTGAGATCAAATTCTCAGTAAGGGTAAAAATGGAGAACATAAAACAAACCATAAATATTTGAATGTAAAATGATGAACATAAAGTTTAAACATAAAAATCTTGAGTCATGAAATAAATCATGGCATCACATAAGACATGGATCATAAAGGAACATTAACCATGATAGAATAACATTGGCATAAAACATGTAATTGTGGAAAAATAAAAAGCATATAATATGATTTCTATTATAGACAAGGAATTGTTTCCAAGACCATCATAGTGGAAAATGTCTGTTACTGAACCAAGTTTACTTGCCGTTCCAGCCATGTATTACTAAACAAGATTTTCTTGCCATTCCAGCCCCGCATTACTAAACTGGATTTACTTTCTATTCCATTCATGTATATATCACGAGATATAAATATTTACCCAATTTATTAGAGGGAGATATAGGTCTCACCCATCTCATAATGAAATAATTCTTACATGTGCCACAAAAATATAAATCATTTATCATAGCATAACCCATGTAATAAAATGGGATTCTTAAACATCATGAAATCATAACATAATCCATATAAGATAAATAAACTTCATAAAAATAATTCAATCATAAAAATAATCAAATAAATTAATAATAAGTATAGAAACATAAACCTATGTTATCTTTTATGGAAGATAATTTTGATAAAACACTTGAACTTTTTTATTATGGAAAATATCCTTTCTTCTTCAAAAACGTTTTCTTTTCTCAAAATGCTGCGCAATTTTAAAAGAAAATAAATAAGTTGAAAATAAACTTGAAATAGTGTTGAGGAATATTCTTGGAAATAAGGCTTCATTAAAATGTAAAAACCCATTTATTCCGTATAAGTTACAAAAACATTCTCCTCATATTTTTTCCAAAAAAGTCAAAAATTACCTTATATGGTAAACAAAAGAAAGATTCCTTCTATACCACGTAGTAAAAGTAAAAAAGGGTTAAAAATGAATTTAAAAATACATAAAATAATAATAAAAATTTTATAAAAAAATATTTATAAAACATGGACATAGACGACAAATATAACCCCAGTATATAATTACGTATAAACAATCTCGGATAAAAATGAGATTGCAAAATTATCCCTTATCTTAGGTATTATTTCTCTTGCATGTGTCTGAAACTTCTGTATATTGGGTTTAAAAATATTATTAACTTATAATAGAACCATTATAATATTTATGATATCATATATGTTTTACTTATGACTTTATATTACCCGTTCATTTGTAAATTCCATGTTAAAGCAACATTTTGGGTAATAATCATTTTATTTATCATACGTGTTTGGACCTGCTATTCTTGATATTATTAATTAGATCATAATTTACTTATTTATAGAATGTAAAAAATGATTTATATATGATATATATTCATTATATAAATATAAATATAGTAGATATGTATATTAAATCGAAAACACCATTCATAGAGATGGTAGGTTGTTCATACACATGAGCACTGTTTTTGTTTCCTTATTGAATTGAATGGAAGTAAGTAAATGGAATATATATATATATAAATAAATATATTAGAAATATTATGTCATATATTTCATGATTATTTATTATATATACATTATAATCATTCTTGAATGATTAAAGTGGAGAATGAATCTCATTGTGTCATGGAGACGGTAAGTCGTACGTACGCATGAGTGACGATATTGTTCCAATAATTGTTGAATGGTATTGAATTGGAATGTGTATAATAAATCATAATTATTATAATTTTATAATAATCATATATATTTATTATTTCCACCATTATACAATCCAAGTATGGTGGTGGTGAAAAATAGATTACACCACGATGTGGAGACGGTAAGCCGTATGTACGCACGCGCGGTGATTTTGTTTTTCGTAGGATGGATAGAAGATGAAATAGGGTTGTTTAATATTTATAATTACATATAAGTATATGAGTGATATTTATGTTATTACTTTATAATGAAACAACTAATGAATAAGAAGTATAAGAAGAAATAAATTTGAAAGAATTAGTAGAAGATATTACCTCTTCCTCAATGTGCCTCCTTTAAATTTTCTCTTAGGGAACTAGATTTGGTATTTTGAGAAGAAAATAACCTCTAGAATATAAATAGAAAAGTTTATAAGGGAAATTATTAGGGTTTTTCCCAGATTGAAGGCTCAAAATGGAGTGAAGAGGAGAGGGAGGAGGTTCCCTTTTATAAGATAGGAGGGGGCACTTTAAGAAACTCTCAAAATATTAATTTATTATAAATTTAATTTAGATTAATAATAATCCAAAAATTATTTAATTAAAATATAAGATGATTTTGGTTCTAATAACTATAATACAATAATTTTTTGACAAGTTTGAAATATTTTTTTTATCCTTATCTTTTTGGTTTAACCCTTATTTTACCCTTTTTAATCTTATTGTGATATCATGTTATTTTCACATTGTGGGTTAATGTAATTACCATATAATGTCAAAATACCCCCAAAAAGTTATTTATATGGGATTATATTAACCATTTGTCCGAATATTATATTTTTAGTAATTTAATATCATTTAATAAACTATTTTATGTTTTAAATTTTGAATTATGTCAATTTTGGACACTATTCGTACCTGATTTTTTTTAAAATTTATAAAAACATTATTACTTTGAAAAAAAGGCATTAAATCATCCCTGATATGTCAAATTTATCCAAAAAATTTGTGTATGATATCAAAATGTTCAAATTAAATTTATTTTAATATTTATAAAATCATTTATTTGAATCTTTCATTAATGAGGTGATAACTACATCATAATTGTGTCATAAATAAATATATTTATCTAATATCTAAAAATTATAAATAAAATACCATGATGTAGGAAATATTTTTAGACTTCTAATTAATATTTATATACATGTATATCAGTTATATAACCCTATATTAAAATTGATTTAGTAAAAGATATGTGTTTAAGTTATAATTGTCTTTACTTTAAATTAATTCTTATAAAATGTCATTTTCACATACAAGTGAATATATGGGGTCCCAAAATCAACACAAGGATGTAAATGGCCGTAAATATCTCATAAAATAGGATTATTACATGTGTTTGGGTAGTTTAATATTATAATAATATTATTTTTTACCCTTATTTACCATATTTACCCCTTAACCATGTTAAATAAAATAATTACTGAAGTTAATATTCAAAACGTCCAAAAATAAAAGTTACCTATTTAAAATATTTGAACCTTATGATTACAAATATAGAATCAATTTTTCCAAACCCAAACACACAAGTTTTATTAATTAATTTCAAATTAATTCCTATTGTCAAAACCAAAAAGTGGGTTTTTAATAAGTAATAACTATCAAAAGATTGAGATGTGTTTATATCAAATTTAAAACTAAAATTACTTTTAAGGAAAAAAATTGGACTAAATTATAAATATATAATCCAATTAAACTTTATAATGAATTAATAAGTTAATCTAACTATATAAATAAATTAGATAAAAAGATAGTTTTAAATTAAAATGTAGTATTTTTCACCATTCATTAAAATTTGAGTTTTATCCGAAAAATACCAAAAATTAAAAAAAAAGTAAAATTTTATGTCCCACTTCCAAATAAGAAGTTTATATTGTAAAATTTAACATATAAAAGTGTCAAAAACAATATTTAAAATGGTTGCGCCATCAAAAGGCGGTAAAACAACATTTTTTGAAAAATACTTATTTTATCTGAAAAATTGATTTTGTTCTCATACCATGTTCTAAAAAATGTGTAATATGAATTCTAATGTTATATAAAATTCAAAATTTGGTTAATACTATTCATAATGGATAGTTTATATCCCATTAAATAATAATATTTTAATAATATATCATTATTTAGAGAAACTGTGTATTGCGTACAATGCAAGGTATCGAGGAAGGTTTCTCTTGCATGTAATGCAAGCCAATTCAGTGTTTCGTGTAGTGAAATATTCCTTTGGTGTTTTTTATAACATAATCCAAACTCAGTTCATTTATACATTGAATAAAATCTATACTCAGTGTTGTGTGAAATGAATTCTATCAATAGAACTTGAAATTTTGTGCAACACAAGACAAGAATAATGTTGCATATACTGTAAGCTAATATGGTGTTACGTATAGTGCAATATAATCTTGGTGTAGTGTAAAAAAAATACATCAATGAAATTAAAAATTATCTATCTTATAAAATCTCTAGGTGTTACATTCTACCCCCCTTAAAATGAATTTGGCCCTTCGAAATTCGTCAGGGTTATAAATTGTTTACTACTTATGAGATTCTTTTATAGAAACACACATCATAAAAAGGGATACTAAAACATCATTTTAAAAAGGAATATTAGAAATATAATGGTTACCCAATATAACTCATCACTGGGTTTACACATATGATAACATAGGCGATAAGTGAAAACATGGATATGGAAGATAAATCTAACCATCAAGTTCTAATGGATAGTGATAGAGAATAAGGTTTGGAGAAATTTAACTAACAGAAAGCCATAAATATGCAATTATTTAAGGGACCATATGATTCATCACATAAGAAGGTACTAGGAAAACATTTTTTGTTTTCAAGATCCTTTTTCTAAAGTTGAATAATTTTTCATGAGAATAAATACTTACTTTATTTTGGTATAATCTCACTATTGTTCGTTCCTTGAACTATTTTCACTTCATATCTTTTTTAGAGAAATGAAGTTGAATTTTTCATTTTGGATGTGTTATCATATCATGCAATAGAATTATAGATCATTCCATCTATCTCAACAAAAAGGTTAGCACAAGTAATAAAATATGCATAAGTTCACCTATAGTGAGATAAAAAATTAATCTAACAAACATAAAACAGAAAATAACCTATACAATCCATAAATGGATAAAATTAAAATCCTCCAAAAAACTAAAAATATAAAACTTTAGAAATAGGTGAACTTAATCAATATAAAATTTTTCTCCCATATCTCATCTGAATATTCTTAGTTGTCACATTAAAAACATGTAAATACTTTAATCAAGAATTCTCTTTAAACAATGATAATAACATTAATTACCATAAAACCATAGGGAAAACATTCATTATATCAAAAGTTAACCCTTTCCACATACCCAAATCCCAAAAATTATATATACTCAAACCATGATATCACTTTCTCCTTATATCAGTCATGACGTCATTAATACTATCAAACATCTTATTATCTCCTTGTCCCTTCATTATGTGCATATCATGTGATTTCCAAAAATATTTCAATCACTTTTCATGGTTATCGGTACCATATAATTATTAAAAACCATAATAAACCAATACATAGATATTCCAATATTCCATAATACTATAAATGAGATTCCACAAAACTATTTTGGAATCCCATTACATAAACACTTAATCATTCCACCACTTCATTGTCATACTCAACATCACCAATAGTGATCGCATGTGACTTGCCATTATCTTTGGATTTAAGAGGTTGATGATGTAGATCAACATTAAACCTTTGATTAGGGAATTTTTTAGCATAATTATCCATTTTCTTCTACTTGTAGCATTGAAGTGTTGGTCATGTGTTCTCTGTAGTATTTTCACTATTCACATAATTAAAAACTTTTTTCCTATTACTTCGGCACTCAATTTCTTGATGACCTTCTTTTCCACACTTAAAACAATTCTAGTACCTTTAAGACAATATCCACCATGATTATTTCCACACTTTGAGCATAATGAAGCATTCATATTCTTTTCACCATTGTTTTGATATTTTCCCTTGAACCCCATCATTTGTTTTTTGTCAAAACCCTGAGATGGATATGTAACACCGATTTCTAGTTCTACCTTGATAGAAAAATGCACAATCTCTTCATAGATGCTGAAGTCTCTTATTACTAATTCCCTTTGAAGACTTGGTTTTAATCCATTGATGATTCAATCAACTTTACTTTCAGGTGGGATAATAAAGAAAGAAGCATACCTTTCAAGCCTTGTACAATTCACCTAGTATGTACCAATAGATTCATCATCCTATTTATTATGCTCAAGTAACTCCTTTTCCATATTTGTTTGAATAATACGAGGGATGTAATTATTGAAAAATATGTTCTTGAACTCATCCCATTCCATGGATTCAATTTCATTTTGCTGCCTTGTATTCTTAATTAGATTCCACCATTGGTCTGCTTCACCTTCTAAATAATAGACATCCAAAATAAATTTTTCATGTTCCAAAAAGTGAAGGATGGAAGATATATTTTCAATGGTAAATATCCATTGTTTAAAAATATGTGGATCAGAAGACCCACTGAGAGAAGGTGGACTCTTCCTCATGAAGGACTCAATAGAATGTTGTTACCTTCTCTGCTCATTTGGAAGTCCAGAATGATTCATAGCTTGTGTAAGTATAGAAATAAGATTTTGTATTCCATATCCCATAAAATTTGGTTGTTCAAGAGGAAAATAATAGAATTTCCTAGTGCATTGATCATTAAAATGGTTCATTCAGGTTCTAGCCATTATCTAAACCCCAAAAAGAACTGTGTGAGAGGCAACAATCATACATGGAAAACAACATTATCACAAGGGAGTACATTCAATCTCTGACATCTTAGGTTTAATCCTAGTTTATTCTATATCATTATCACAATTATAGGACTGTAACCTATACTTATACTTAACCTTTGAGACATCCCTAGAAATAACTTAGAAATATCTCTAGGGATATGAATAAAGTTTTCGCATCCTAGTTTCTAAAGGTTAACTAATCCTACACTCTGATACCAACTATAGAGACCGAAGATTGATGTAAATGGACATTAGATTTATTTTTCATAATAATTAATAGATTAAAAAATCAGATTCTCAAATTTTTTTTAGGTTAGTGTCTTTGGAAACTTGGAACATAATTTTCTAATCACGGTGAATGATCTTCAACATCCCGCCTAAAGATATTCCCCTTTTTTTCCAACCTAAAATATTTCTTTATATCCTGGGGAAAATAAAACATAGAAATGGTGAGATCAATTTCTCATTAAGGGTAAAAATGGAGAACATAAAACAAACCATAAACATTTGAACATAAAAACCTGAACATAAAGATTAAACGTTAAAATCTTGAGTCATGAAATAAACTTGGCAGTATGTAAGGCATATATCGTAAAGGAACATTAACCATGATAGAATAGCATTATAATAAGAAATTTTATTGTGGAAAACTAATAATAACATAATATTACTTCTATAGTAGCTAAGTAATTTATTCTAATACCATTATAGTGGAAGAATTCCATTATTAAACCTGGTTACTTGTCGTTCTAGCTATGTATTACTAAACCAGATTTTCTTTCCATTCTTGCCCTGAATTACTGAATTAGATTTACTTTCCATTACAGTCAGGTATATCTCATGAGATATAAATCTTTACCCAATGTATTGTAGGAAGATATAGGTCCCACCTATATCATAATTAAATAATTTCTAAATTTTCCACAAAAATATAAATCATTGATCATAGCATAACCCATGCAATAAAATGGGATTCTTAAACATCATACCATCATAAAATAATCCATGTAAGATAAAATGAATTCATAAAAATAATTCCATCATAATCATAATCAAATAAAATTAATAATAGGGATAGAAACATTACCCTATTCCATCTTATATGGAAAATAATTTTGATAAAACACTTGAACTTAGTAATTGAGGAAAATATCCTTTCTTCTTCAAAAATGTTTTCTGTTCTCAAAATGCTGTGCAATTTTAAAAGAAAAAAATTTAATTGAAAATAAGGTTTATATATTGTAAAGGAAGCTTCATGTAAATAATTCATCATGAATATGTAAAAACCTGTTCCTGTCAAATTAGTTAAAAAAAACATTATCCTCATACTTTTTCTAGAAAAGTCAAAAAGTACCTCGTATGGTAAACAAAAAAACATTCCTTCCATACCTTGTAGTAAAAGTAAAAAATGGGTAAAAATAAATCTAAAAATACATAGAATAATAGTAAAAATTTTATGAAAAAATATTTAGAAAACATGGACATATATGATAAATAAAACCCCGGTAAATAATTATGTATAAACAATCTCAGATAAAAATGAGATTGCAAAATTATCCCTTACCATAGGTCCGATTTCTTTTGTATGTTTCAAAAAATCATGTATAGTGGGTTTAAACATATTATTAACTTGTAACAGAACCATAATAATATTTATGATATCATATATGTTATACTTATGACTTTATATTACTCGTTCATTTGACAATTCCATGTTAAAGCAATGTTTTGGGTAATAGTCATTTTATTTATCATAAGTGTTTGGAATTGTTATTCTTGTTATTATTACTTATATCATGATTTAATTACTTCCATAATGTAAAAAATTATTTATATATCACATATTTTCATTATATATATATATAAATATATAATATATAGGTAAATTAAATGGAAGACACCGTTCATGGAGCCGGTAGGTCATACGTACACATGAATGTTGTTTTTGTTTCCTTATTGAATTGAATGGAATTAAGTAAATGACACACATATATATACATAAATATTGTAGCCTTATTATTTCTTATATTTCATTATTATTTATTATATAACCTCCATAACCATTCTTGAATGCTTAACATGGATAATGAATCTCATCGCGTCGTGGAGACGGTAAACCGCACGTACACACGAGTGTCAATATCATTCCCATAATTGTTGAATGATATTTAATTGGATGGTGTATAGTAACTAATAATTAGTATCATGTTATAATAATCATATATAGTTATTATTTACACCATTATACCTATCCATGTATGGTGGTGGTGAAAAACATATTACACCACGGCGTGGAGACGGTAAGCCGTAAGTACGCACGTGTGGTGATTTCATTTTATGTAGGATGGATAGAAGTTGAAATAGGGTTATTTCACATTTATAATAACATATAAGTATATTATTGATACTTATGTACTTATGATATTAATTTATAATTTAAAAACTAATGAATAAGAAGTATAAGATGAAATAAATTTGAAATAATCGGTAGAAGAGATTACCTTTTCCTTGACGTGCCTTCATTAAATTTCATCTTAGGGCACTAGAGTTGGTCTTTTGAGAATAAAAAACCAATATAATGTGACTAGATAATTTGAGAAGGTAAATGGTAAGGCTTTGACTAAGATTGAAGGATAAAAATGAAGTGAATAGGATAGGGAGGAGGTTCCCTTTTATAAGAGAGGAGAGGGGCACTTTAGGAAACTCTCAAAATATTAATTTATTATAAATTAAATTTCAATTAAAAATGGTCCAAAACTTATTTAATTTTAATATAAGATGATTTTTGTTCGAATAATAATCATACAAAAATTGTTTGACAAGTTTTGAATATTTTTCTTATCCTTATCTTTTTTGTTTAACCCTTATTTTACCCTTTTTAATCTTATCGTGATATCATGTTATTTACACATTGTGGGTTAATTTAATTACCATATCATGTCAAAATATTAAAAAAAAAGTTATTTATGACATATTTGGAATTATATTAACCCTTTTTATGAATATTATATTTTTAGTAATTTAATATCATTTAATAAACTATTTTATGTTTTAAGTTATGAATTATGTACGTCAATTTTGGATACTATTCATACTTGACTTTTTTTTTTAAATTTATAACAACATTATTACTTCAAAAAAAGGAATTAAATAATCCCTAATATTTCAATTTCATAAAAAAATTCATGTATTTCATCGAAATATTCAAATTAAATTTATTTTAATATTTATAAATTCATTTATTTGAATCTTTCATTAATGTGGTAATCACTACATCATAATTGTGTCATAAATTAATATATTTATCTAATGTATAAAAATTATAAATAAAATACCATGATGTAGGAAATAGTTTTATATTTATAATGAATACTTATAGACATGTATATCAGTTATATAACCATATATTAAAATCTATTTAGTATAAGATATGTGTTTAGGTTATAATTATCTTTACTTTAAATTAATTCTAATAAAATGTCATTTTCACATCCAAGTGAATTAATGGGATCCCAAAATATACCCAAGGATTACCATGGTAGGAAATATCTCATACAATAGGATTAGGTCAAGTGTTATGGTAGTTTAATATTATTTTTTACCTTTTTTTATCAGATTTACCCTTTAACCATAGTAAATAAAATAATTACTGAAGTTACTATTCATAACGTCAAAAAATAAAATGTACCTATTTACAAAATTTGAACCTTATTATTCAAAATATCGAATAAATTTTTCAAAATTCAAAACACAAAAGTTTAATTAAATAATTTAAAATTAATTCCTATTGTTAAAACAAAAAAGTGGGTTTTTAAGAAATAATAACTATCAAAAGATTGACATGTGTTTATGTATAAGTTAAAAGTGAAATTACTTACAATGACCAAAATTGGATTAAATGATAAAAATATAATCCAATTACATATTAAAACTAATTAAAAGTTGAATACAACTATATAAATAAATTATATAAAAAAGACAGTTTTGAATTACAATTCAGTATTTTTCACTATTTATTAAAATTTGAATTTTATCAGAAAAATAAAAAAATCAAAAAAAGTAAATTTTCATGTCCCTATTCCAAATAATAATTTTATCTTGTCAAATTTAACTTATAAACGTGTTAAAAACTAGATTTAGAATGGTTTCTCCATCAAAAGGCGGTAAAACTACATTTTTTTAAAAAATACTTATTTTATCCAAAAAAATTGATTTTGTTCTCATACCATGTTCTAGAAAATGTGTAAGATGAATTCTAATGTTATATGAATTTTAAAACATGGGTAATAGTATTCATTATATCTAGTTTATATACCATTAAATAATAATATTTTAATAATATATCGTTGTTTAGTGAAACTCGTTATTGCATACAATGAAAGCTATCGAGGAAGGTTGCTCTTGCATGTAACGCAAGCTAAGCCAGTGTTGCGTGTAGTGAAATATTATTTTGGTTTTATTTATAAAATAATCCAATATTAGTTCATTTATATATTGAACAAAATATATACTCAGTGTTGTGTGAAATGAATTCTATCAATGGAACTTGAAATTGTGTGCAACACAAGCCAAGAATAGTGTTGTGTATACTGTAAGCTAATAAGGTATTGTGTATAGCACAAGATAATATTGGTGTAGCATAAAACATAAGAAATCAATGAAATTAAAAGGAATCTATATTATAAAATCTTGAGGTATTATAATTTTTATCCTATTTCATATGAATGTGACCTATATTATTGAATGTTTCTCTGAAATTCAATGTGTGTCCCTCCCCTCAAATATAAAAGGGAACATATTTCCCCTATAATTAAGAAAAATTGATCCTTCTAGATCAACCAGGACATAATCCAAAGATTTACATGATTCCTACCCTTTATCCTAGATCTTATTTTTCTCTCTCAATACTAATCTTTTAAAGCTTAAGGTATATGCCAAAGGAGGTCTCTCAAAGTGGAGGAATAAATCTTAACCAAAATATTTTAATTTTATTTCTTATTAAACCTTCTTGAAAACTATTTAATCCATTATAAAATTAATAATCTAGTATCATAAATATACTAATATGTTATTATTATTATGACACAATGATTTTTCTTCTCTTCTCTATCAAATGGAAAATAAATGCATCGCTCATGCAAACGTATGGACTACCACCTCCACAAAGTGATAAGATTCATTTTCAATATCCATTTTTATTGGTTGGATAATTTTATATATTTAATGAATATATATTATATTTTTGATATAATAATGATTCTATAATTTTGAATTATTATTTACCTTTCTTTTATTCCATCAATCAAAAAGTGGAAACACCGCTCATGTGTGTATATGAATTACTATATCCATAGAGCGATGTAATGATTTTTTCATCAAAAATGTATATTAATGTTTATAAAAATTTATATAATTAATATATTATATTTAAATTAGGATTAACATTATGGATATTATTAAACCATGATCAAAGTGTAAGGACCATAACTTCCACACTGAAACATGTATAAAAAACGAAATAGTCATCACCCAAAAATGAGGATTATAGGAAATAATTACTAATAAAAGGGTGTTTAAATGTTATAAGTGGATGATATATTATATTAAATTTATTAATATGGTCATGTTATAGAATTATAATAATTTAAATTTATTATATATGAGGTTAGAGTGCTTATAAATAAATACGGATTTGAGTTAGGGGTTTTCATCTCAATTTTGTTTCATTGAGACATGTTTGTTTTTATGCACATATTTATGTTTATTAGGTTTATATAATGATACTTTGAAATATTTTATCCTGAATCCTTATTTACTCATGGAATCTAAATTTATAATTCTAATTATTTTAACTAAGGTTACTTGATTTGAATATTACCAAAGTGGTAAGGTATTACCATTTAAAATTGTCTTCTTTGGAACATATTAATGAGGTGTATATACTACCCCTTTAATATGTAGTATCATGAATTTAATTATGTTCATTTAATTAAAATTTTAATTTGATTTTATTACTTTCATTGTAATTATGGATCAATAGTTATCAATATAGTAAGGGTTTTATATTACAATCTCACTTTTTCTAGGATTATTTATATTTAAATTTTTTATAATGATTTTATATGATCTATCTATAAAAAATAATATTTATTTTATTTTATTCTATTTATTTCAAGGGATTACATTTTTTCTATTAATTTTCTTCTCTTTAAGTAATCAAGTGACTATAAGAATCTTTTTAATGAAAACTGAATTTATTTCTCTCTTTTGTTGAGAATAATTTTCTTTTAGAAATTCTATTTATTTAAAATATTTTCCATAATTTATTTATATTCCCCAATGATTTATAATTTCATTTTACACATATTTTAATTTTTATTAAAAATTATAAAAGGAATCTTTTTATCATTTTCTAAACAAGGAACTTTTGACTTTTTATAAAAAATGTAAAATGAATATTTTTTTAACATAAAAATTATGAATAGATATGATAATTATCTTGAATACCCTTTTATTTTAAGATTCCTTTAAATGTTTCCATGATTATTTTCAAAAAAAAAATCCTCAATATGTTGTAAATATTTATATTTTAAATAAGTGATTTAAAAATAAAAAGGGTATTTTCATCAATAAATGTACTATTGGTATTTCAAGATATTTTCCCCAATAAAAATATTTTTTGATATTTATTATGATTTACCAGGAATATAATCCAATGTTACCATACTTATTCCTTCTCTAAATGGTTTATGATTATGATGACAACATATTGATTAAACTAGTTTTCTTTTACACTAGTCAATCTTTGATGTAATTCTAAATGTTCTCATGATCATGTAGTATAAATATGAATGTATTATGATTATGTGATGGGTGAGTCTATTATAGACCTCCAATTCATTAGATAATGATTAATGTTTTATGAGCTTAAAGGGTATATAAGAGGTTATCCAAATAAAAAATAGAGTACATAATAAGTTATATGAAGACTAAATGTGGGTACATGGTAGGTATCCCAAGATCGAAGTAGGTACATAGGTGATTATCCCAATACCAACATGTTATTAATGGCTTGGTGGGTAGCCTTGAAATAATATTTATATGATTATGATAAATCCAGAAATTATGCCACTCTTTTTTAACATGATCTTATTCTAATGTTATGCTCTTGTGGAAAGTGTTATTTGATTCATTTATGATTCATGTCTTATTAAATGGTAAGATTTAGGCCATGAATCATGATTATATGAATTGCTGGGTATAGATTTTAGATGTTTATATCATATTCTCATTAAATTATGTTCATAATATTCTTACATATGATCATTAATTGATATCTCCCTTATTTACTCTTACTAATCATATGATATTATCCTTCCTTATATTTCCTTTTATAAAGGATATGAAGAAAAGTTTTAAGTATGATATATCTAAAAAGGGTTCTATTTATAAAGAAATATGTGGGAGATTATGTAGATATTTTATGGACTAGTTTTTAAGTTTTCCATGTATGCAAATACACAAAAACTTTATGGTTTTATAAAGATAATAATGATATTAAATGAATATTTATTTAAAATTATTTAATATTTTTTTATATACAATTTTTTTTCTATAAATAGTCATATATAAATTTTTAGTTATTTGTGGAAACCAGGATGTGAAAACTTTAGTGAGAAACCTAAGGATAATCCAAAAGTATAGAAGAACATCCTATGTTATGGTAAAGAATATCAGGTGGTTTTATTAGATAATATATCTTTGTTTGGATACTAGCAAGTGGATGTGGTTGTGGAATATATGCACCTAGGTTTAATAACTACGAATGGGGTGGATTGGTTATTAATTATATTTTCAATGATACATGATAAGTGGTCATAATATTTCACACCTTATTAGACACTCTCAGTGGATATTAATATGTTAAGTTTCATTTTACTTATGATCCATTATGAAGAATTTGAATAGTTTATGACTATGGGTGACCTAGGCAAAACATAAAGATTCATATATTGAAAAAAAGTGTCACGATTTAGACAATCTATAAATGTTTTTTTATAATTATATGATTTCTCACTATGATTATTATTTATCACACAATGTTTTTTGGTTTTAGTTAATGGATAGAACCTAGAAGAGTCATTTTAGCATTGAATATGATGGTCAATGAAATGATTTTTATCATGAAAAACCAAATGAATTATGAGATGTAATATAAAGCCTTATGAGTATCCCTAAACACATTTCTCAATATATGATTAACAACATAATATTTGGTGAGTATAAAAACACACATAATAAGAGAAAAATAGAGTTTTATGGGAGTTTAGTTGCTGAATACCATTGAGGAAATTAAATCATGTATC
Organism: Viscum album; assembly: GCA_963277665.1. Lineage (NCBI taxonomy): Eukaryota > Viridiplantae > Streptophyta > Magnoliopsida > Santalales > Viscaceae > Viscum > Viscum album. The sequence goes on from OY728136.1 coordinate 1,271,628,312, forward strand.
CAATATTTCAATAATGTGTGAAGAAGAACCCAAATAAATGTCTCAAGGATCAAGAAGACATTTTATTTATAGAAAATAATTCCATAGAGAAATTAATTGATAAAGAAAAAATAAGAGTTGAATGGTTTAAAATAAATTATTTCATAAAGTACCATTTATATATAAATTAATTATCTGTGGGGAACTTGGCCATTACCCTAGCCAATTCCCTAATCCAAGGGATAACTCCTATGTTAAGAAAGGATATATATTATTTCAATCTCTAATGTAGATCATGATGGTTAATTCACACTTATCATTCACTATAGAGTTAGGGATTCTGTGTTAATGTTGGTAATAACGTGTCACATGAAAATATAATTATTCTTCATTTAGTGAAATTTTATGTGTTTTAGCATTAATTAGGTATCTCTATAGAGGGACCTTATAAATTTATAGAATAATTAAATCACATTTAATATTATAAATCAACCTATTATTTTATAACACTATAAGGATAAATATGAATTTCGAATTGATATTAAACCAATTACCCGAGTCTTAAAAACTATTCAAAGGGGGTATATATCTTATATGGTTGGGGATAAACTCAAAATCCAAGATATTCCCATTAAAAGAAGTTTTTTATGTACTTTTGGAAGAGTTTCCTAGTTTTTTTTGAATTGTAAATTTTAATCTTTAATTAAACTCATACAAGGTGCTACACCAATTTTAAAGAATCCATAAAGAATGGCCCCGATTGTGTTACAAGAATTGAAAAACAAACACTAGAATAATCTTGATAAGGGATTTATTTATCCAAGTGTTTCAGATTGTGGAATAACTATTTTTTTTGTTAATATAAATATAAATCAATGTGACTTTGCAATTATTATGGGAAACTTAACAAGATAAAAAACAAGAATAAGTATTAGCCAACCCATATTAATAACTTTTTAGAACAATTAGGAGGAAATAAATATTTTTACAAGATATATATTTGACTTATATAAAATCAATTGAGGGTAAAAAGTTATTACATACCCAAGGAATTATTCTATAAGATCTATGTACACTATGAATTTATAGTGATTCCATTTGGTCTTAATATTTCACCCACCATCCTCATGTATTTAAATAATAAAGTATTTATAGATTACCATGATCAGTATATGGTAGTATTTATAAACTATATTCTTATATATTCCTAGATTAAGGAGGAGAATTAATATCACTTGATGATTGTAGTAAAGACCCTAAATAAGAATATTTTATATTAAAAAATTTACCAAGTGTGACTTTTAGCTATAAAAAGTTTCATTTCTGTGTCATATAATATCAAAAAAGAGTATATTGATGGATCCAAAAAATATGGAAGTTATTGAACATTATCACAGTCCAACTATTGTAATTGAGATTCATAATTTTCTGGGATTATCTAGATATTATTGATTCTTTGTGAATAATTTCTCTCATATCACTAATCCACTCATAAATTTAACTCAAACGTGAGTCAATTTCCATTGGACTGATGAATGTGGAAAAAATTTCAAGGAACTGAATAGAAGGTTGATCAGTACACCTATTCTCACACTACCCTGTTATGAAGAATGGTTATTTATTTAAAATTATACATTGAATAAGAATTTGGGATGTATTATTATGCATAATGATATAATGATAGATTATAGCTCATTCAAATTGAAGGATCATGAGAAAAATTACCTGAATAATTATTTAGAGTCAACTGTGGTAATTTTTTTCAATAAATTTATGGAGGAATTATCTTTCTAGAGAAAGGTGTGACATAATAATCATAAATTTTAAAGATTATATTCACATATAAAGAGTTAAATATACATAAGATAATATGGTTAGATTTGATTAAGTATTATGATTTCACAGTATATTATCTCACTAGGAAAGAAAATAAGGTGGATGATGCTATATGTTGAAAGGGTCATTCTAGATTATCTACGATAAGTATCACAAAAGATCTATTTTTATGTATTTTTTAAGGATAGACATTGAAATATTGACAGAAGGGGGAAAATCATATCTTACTCAGGTGAGTGTTCAACCATCCATCCATGTGATTATTAAAGATGCACAAAGAAAGAGGATGAATACCTGAAAAAGAATGTGATAAATGTTTATGAGTTCAAAATTTATTGTAATAAAATGATATGGTTTGTGAAATGAGTTTTAATCCAACCATAACTAGACATGAAGAAAGATATATTTAAAGAATATCATAAATCATTATTATCTATTCATCATGTATGTACAAAAATGTATATTAAAATAAAAGAGTATTTCCCACAAGATAATATGAATAGTGATATTTTGAAGTATATACCTTGGTGATCAGTAAATATACAAGTTAATACTAAGAAACATAAGTATAATATGAAGTTAAAAACATTACCCATACCAGAATGGAAGTGGGAGAGTATCACCATGGCTCTTGTTATCTGACTCCCCAAAATAACTGAAGGCTATAATGTTATTTGAGCTCTAGTAGACCACCATATGAAGTTAGCACACTTCATTATAATTAGATAATATTTTTATCTTAATAATATTTCTAGGATATACATTAATGTAGTGGTATGGTTTCATGGAGTACTATATTCTATTGTATTTGGTCGAGATCCTAGGTTTACCTCAAAGTTAAAGTGAGGTATTCAGAATCTATTTATATAGAGTTGTGATTCAGTATCAACTATATTCCTAATATAGATGGTTTATCTGAGAGGACCAATCAATACTTTGAGGATTTCAAAGATTTTGTTCTTTGGAATTGAAAGGTGATTATGATCACCACCTTCCTCTAGTTGATTTTTATTACAAAAATAGCTTTTACTCAAGAATTCAAATGGATTATTATGATACCCTCTATAGAAATAAGTGCAGAACTCTAAAATGATGGGATGAATATGGATAATAAAATCTATTGCGACCTAATATAGTTGAGTAAATAAAATATAATTCTAGATATATTTAGTAATATGTTAAGGCATATCATAGTTGATATAAGATTTATAATGAAAATCATTGGTGACATCTAAAATTTAATGTTTTTGAGAAGTTTATGAGATTTAAAAATAAGGAAAAGTTTTTCCCTGGGTATAATGGTACTTCAGATATTTTTGATTAAGTAGGGATGAAAGGGTGTCTTTTGGATCATACACTGATCCTATATCTAGTTCATGATGCGTTCCATGTATCCCTCCAAAGGAAGTTCACACATGATCCTTTATATATTTTGAACATAGAGGTTGTACCATTGGGGCATGATTTTTCTTATGAATAAAAAATGGTATAGATATTGAATTTTAGAGATAAAGTTCTATTGAAAAATACTACTAACATGATTAATGTTATTTGAAGGAATAAAAAATTCAAGGAAGCTACATGAGAACTCTAGGAATCAATAAAAGAGAGATAATCTCATTTGTTTATATCATAGTGACAAAATTTCAATGTTGAAATTCATTTTAAGGGGGGTAGAATGTAACACCCTAAGATTTTAAATGTATTTCTTTTGAAATAAACATGAGGTATTTGATATCTTGATTTACATGAAGCCCTAAGACTAAATAAACCATGATATATTAATCATTTATAACCTACCCATTAAATTGGAAAGTATGAATAACATTAACCACAATATGAAAAATGAGTATAATGGTTTTAAATAATTCAATTGTAATGTGTAATTCATAATAAATAAGTACTCAATTCTTAATGAAGTCATTTTATGATTCAAAAATATATTTTCTTCAAAAATGATTTTTATTTCATTATTTGAAAAAAATTATAATTATTTTCTAACATTTTTTGAAATTTTATTTAAGTAAATTAATACCATAACTAAAATCAACATGTTAATATCATCTTAGGGTAAATTTTTTATATTTGTATAGAAAAATTTATTTTTCAGTGAATAGAGAAAATATAAATTTTTCTAAACCTGTTATTTATTTTCATTAAATAATTTAATTTAAAAATTACCATTATTCTTTTAATTTGATCTAAAAATAAAATAAGTATCCTTTAGTTATAAATATTTTAATTAATTACTTTGTAATCAAAATTATACTTGATTTTGGTATAAGTTCACTTTTGGGATTAATGGTTTTAATCCAATTTATTGAATATATATTCAATAATATATTTTAATATTTATTTTATGTTTTACAAAAGGAAATTAATGAAATTAATTCCATTTTTATGCTTAAAAAACATTTTTCTGAAAAATGAACTATCATTTTTTATTGTTATTTTTTAAAATTAAATTATTCCACTTAAAGAATTTGAAACTGGTAGAATGGATTAATTATTTTAAATAATAATATTTAATATAATATAATAGGTTTAATATATTTCTTAGTCATAGTGAATAGTAAAAACATTAAAAATTTCCATGGTTAAGGTTAAAATAGATTTACCAGGGGGTTAAAATAATATATAATGGAATGAATGGCTCTAAAACTTGTCTAATTATTATTTTTTGAAGATATTTTAACTTTATATTATACTAAATTTTAATTTCAGATCATTTGGATCCACTTTAACATGAAATTGAACTTATATTATTGAAAACTTTTAAGAAATTTCATATGTGTCCCTCCCTTCACTTATAAAAGGGACCACTTATCCCCTATGATTACCATAATTTGAGTCTTATATATTTGAAAATATTATCTCAAAAACCTTCCTAGATTCCTTCATATAATCTTATATATTCTTTTCTTCTCCTTAAACAAATAATTCAAGGCTTAAGGTGTAATCCAAAGTTGGTCTCTCAAAGAATATATATAAATCTTAACAAAGCTTATTCAATTTTATTTCTTATTCCACATTCTCTAAACTTGTTATATCCATGACAACATGATGAATACAGTATCATAAATATACTAATATGTTATTATCATTTTGTAACAATCATTTTCCACCAATTATCCATCAAATGTAAAAAGGAAGTATCACTAATTTGTAAGTGTGGACTACTGCCTCCATGTAGCAATATGATTCATTTTCAATCACCATATTTCATGGTTTGTTAATATGATGAATTTAATATATATATATATATATATATATGATATTTATGATATAATAATAATTCTATAGAGTTTAATTATAATTTACCATTCTTTCGTTCCATCCATTAAAAAGTGGAAACATCACTCATGTGTATGTATGGATTACCATATCCATAAAGTGATGCAATTAATTTTTCATTAACAATTTATCATAATAGTTATGAATATGTATATAAGGAATATATATTATATTTAAAAAATTATTAAAATTTTAAATATTATCCATCCATGATCAAAGTGAAAGGACTATAACTGCCGAAGAGAAACATGTATGAAAAACGAATTAGTTATTACCTAGAAAGTAGGATTTTAGGAAATAATTTTTAATAAAAAGACATTGAAATGTTATAATTGGATTAGATATGATAATAAAATTATAAATATGGTTCTATAATATATTTATAAAAACTTTAAATTTATTATAAAGGAGGTCAATGTGCTTATGAAACATGACGAATAAGAGGTAAGGGTTTTTCTTCTCAATTTTTTTTCATTGAGATATGTTTTTATCTATGTACTTGTTTATGTTTATCAAATTTATATACTAAAAATTTTACATGTTAGATTATGTATAATTATTTATTCATTATATTTAATGTTTTGATTCAAAATATTTTATCGAATGATATTTTATTTTAAGGTTACCAAATTGGTAATACATTACCGTCTCAAATTATCTTATTTGGAACATATGTTATGTAAACAACCTATCTTTTTGATGAGGTGTATATACTAAATTGTTTAAATTTTTTATCATTAATATCCTTATGTTCATGTTATTAAAATTTTAATTTTATTTTATTTCTTTCATGTTAATTATGACTCAAAAGTTATCAAATATGTAATGGTTTTACGTTAAAATATAACTTTTTATCAGGATTGTTTATGCTTAAATTTTTGGTGATGAAATTATATGGTATTTATCTCTTGAATAATATTTATACTGATCTATTTATTTATTGGTATTACATGTTTTTAATTCCTTTCCCACCTTTATGTACTCAAGTGATCAAATGAACTGTTTTAAGGAAAACTAACTTTATTTCCCTCTTCAGTCGGGAATATTTTTCCTTCATATATATATATTTAACTAGAAATGTTTTCAAGAATATTTTAACATTACGTAATGATTATATAATTCTATTTTTACTCATGTTTTACTTTATAATTTTTTTCAAATGAATCTTCTTGTTGCTTTCCAAATGAGGTAGTTTTTATTTTTTTACCAAAAATACAAAATAAATCATTATTTTAACATACACTGCATTTATGGAATTTACCACCATAATGAATTATCTTGTATTTGAACCATACCTTAAAATATTCCATGGTTATTTTCAAAGAAAAATTTTCCTTATTATTTTATAAATTTTTATATTTTTAATAATTAGTTTAAAAATGGAAAGTGTATTTTTCTCAAGAAATGTTCCAGTGTCTTTTAATAATGTTTTCATCTATAACAACATAATCTGATATTTATTATGATTTATAGTGAATATGATACAATAATACTATAATTATTATTTACCTATATGGTTTATTATTAGGATTATGAAATATTTATGAATCCTATTTTCTTTTTCAAGTGTTGAGCTTTGATGTAATGATAAATGTTTTCATGATATTTTAGCATACATATGAATGGATTATGATTATGTGATGTTTGTTTTGTTATATCCTTACATTTAATTATGTCATGATGAATGATTTATGATAAAATTCTAAGAGAGGTTATCCTAATCCTAAAATATGGCACATAAGAGGTTATAAAGAGAATTTATCAAGAACGACATCTAATGTCATCCAGTGAATCTATAACAATTCTCCAAGCACCACCACTTATCACCATGAACTTACCAAACACATAGTGACCCATTATTGACAAAAAATTCAATAATGGTTCTAAAAATATCCCCCTTTGTATTTATTTTTCAATATCACTTCATGTATTTAAAATCCAATATGTTTGATAAAACTTTCTCACCCTTATTTACAATAAATTACAAAGGGTAAGTGGGGGTCTTCTCATATCATCTTTTAAAAAAAATGATCTTCTCACTTATCTTAAAATTCATTGATCACTTCCAAGAGAGGGATGATCTCACATGATTCTCATAGAAAAAATCCTTAAGTTAATTTTTTTTAATCTACCTAGGCTAACCCATTGTAGAAAAAAGAGTGATACAACCGAGGTTATCTATGCTGTCTATAAACCGCCATGCATGTAAAATAATGCTCATAAATCCAAAATTAAATTTAAGGAAATGTAAGAAATCATATTTATAAAAAAATTTATAAATTCTACAAACATTTCAATAAAAACATTAGAAATTTAAAGTGTAAAAGTTATATTTCTGCCTTTGTCTTATCTTATCATCAATCCAAAAATCTCTCTTAATTGATATGATTAATGAAATTAAGAAAGAGGTATAAAATTTTGATTGTTATAAATCATCTTAAAATTTTATAATGCTGTTTAGAAATCCAACATTCAATGTGTGGTGAAGATTTAACAGCTTCATCTATTTAATGTCCCCTTAAAGGGATGCATGTATCTCCTTCAATTCCATGTATGATAGTAAAACACACACACACACACAGATAAATATATATATATATATATATATATATATATATATATATTAGGGATAAATTAGGGACCTTCATGTTTTTTAAGAGTAACATTAAAGATGAGAACTGCCTCTTAACATAGGCCATTCTTTTCTCCCAATATTAATTTCAGTAGCCACTTAATTTATTTTAAATTCAGTTTATCTTTCAGCTTCCTCCAATTTCTTTTCCAATTACAATTGATTAAGACAAAAAAAATAGAAACTATTTATTGTTATTCTTTTTCTTATTAGAGTCCCACATGATTTACCATAGTTTTTCTATTGATTCCTCTTCCATTTTACAACATAGGAAATATCTCCTAGCAGTCATGTCATGAACTTCTTAGTTGTTTGACCCCTCAACTTACATGTTCATAAAAAATATTTTAATCATTAAAATATGTTCTGAATTGGAAGCTTGGATTTATTTATGATAACACAATTATTTCTATGGGAACTTATTCTCATATATTCAGCTTTAATTCCCCTTGATTCATGCATGGTTCTTTGAAATGGCTTATTATACCAGAAAGAGTAGTATTTTTTCCTATAACTTTCACAACAAAAATAAAAAAAATAAACTTTAATCTTATACTATGATACTAATTAATCCCAAACACTTATTTTTATTATAATTCTTATAACTAAGATTTATTTTATTTAGGGGGAAGTGATTTAATTTAAAATTTTCATTATCCCTTTTATATAAGAGATGATCTATCACATTTATTTTATTTTCTACTTTATTTATATTTACTATCCCTTAATTTTGGATTTATATGATTTTCATAAATTGATATGTTATGATAGTAATCCAGATATTTGTTTCTAAACTTCTATAAATACTAACAATAATATATGAGTCACTTTATATTCTTTTTTACTGTAGTCTGTCTAGATTTAGCATATGTAAAATTTTATTTTCTCTGAGAATAACCACAACTCTTTTGGAAAATTATTGGGGGAACATATCTTTATAAAAAAAATTTCATAAAAATTGATGTGGTGGTTTTATCAGTACCTTTAACTATCCATACATTCCCATATTTTGGTTTGAAACCTATAGCAGTACTTGAAGTTACATTATTTCAAAAGATAGTTTATGGGTTATGGGATAAATTTTTATTGGAGGATATTCTCATTTTATTAGAGGATGTTATCATTCTATTCTTGGAGTCATGATCCTCAATGAACATTTGTGCGGTACCATATCTTTTTTTAGAAAAATTATATGTTCTAGATTTTTATGATTACTAGTTCTTCAATTTCACATATAGCTTTAAAATCTTCATATTAATGGAGATCTTCTCATTCTCAACTAATCTCATATTTTCTTCCCAATCATCCTTTAGCTTATTAATTTATTCTTCATGAATGCTTCTTAATTCATAAAAATAATTCTCAAGATCTTTTAACCTATTATAATTATTATTTAGTTGAAAATCTTGGACAACCACAAAAATTTTGTGCAATTTTTAAAATGTATTGAAAGATACTATAAATAAAATTTTAAATAAATATATCTCATAAAACTTACATTTCAATTGTTAAACAAAATTAGTATATATTCCGTTATAAAGACAAATTGTTTCTTCCTTTTCTTTCACAAGTTTTTTTTTGAGATTCTTAGATATTCCAACTCTTTTATCCAATGAATATTCTATAACATTATACTCTTATTCTAGATATATTTTTCATCCTGAATACCCTGGATGTCTCTAAAAATAAATTTTACCACTTAATTTAGGATATTATTAATATTTTATTTAAATACATAATTAATTTCACTAAATATTACATCAAAATCACAACTTGAGATGACACCATCAAAATAATCATAAAAATATAATTATTTCAATATATGCCACTTTTATTACCCAGTGTCTCTACATTTGCAATAATATTATTCTTCCACTTTATTGACTAAAATTTATTTCTGTTATTCTGTGTATTGGAAGAAATATCCATATTAGTATCCTTCTAATTAATTTTCTTTCTCTCCATATGAGGTATCCAACTCATTTCCTAAAATCTACAGTTAATAATGAATCACTTAGATCTTTTTAGGGAACCTACACTCTGATTCCACTTATAGATACCCAAGTTGGTTGACTAGTGAGAGTGGAGGGGTGAATCATAGGTTTATTTTTAAAAATTAATTTCTTCCCAATTAATCCTCTTGAACATGTTTATATTCTAGAAGGATCTTTCATAATTCATCTTCTCTTCTTCAATTCTCAAAAAAATCTTAACAAGTAAACTTCATACATGTTAGATACATTGCATTATGTTCTCATCCAAAAAACTAACACATATATAAAATATTAGTATTATTATTATTATTAAATTTTCTTTTATCAATTCTATATCAATGAATTAAGGTTATTTCTTCTATATAGGTTTTGTTCAAGTGATTCACGTATGCATTCAAGCAAGCATGCACTCATTTAAACTCTTCTACTTTATAAAAGTAAGCACACTATATGTCACACAAGATAACTATACTACCTTACCTTGATCACTCTCCTATTTTGTGAAAACAATTATCTTAAGTGAATGGGATATCTTAATACTTTATCCTCATTTAAGAACAATGTTGGTATAAAATATCTCACAACATCACAAATGATTCAAACAAACCCAAATGGATTCACAAAGCCCATTCTTCACGAGGCACCTTGAATGTTCCAGACACAAGTCGAAGGCTTTAAATATATCTTCTACTTAACATAAGAGCATAAAAATGAGGGATTATTTTTCATGAAAGTAGAGTTCCATGAGGGATTCCTCTTTTTTAACTAGAAGGCTTTACGATGCTCTATTTTATTCAGAAAAAGAGAGCCTCTCAAAATCACAACAACATCTAATGTCCTCGGACCCTCTTATTTTATAGGAAAGTTCCACAAAAGCATCACTATTATAATTCCATTTCAACCATAATTTTAATTTAATAGAAGTTTTAGGTAAAAAAAATATATGACACAGAGGTTTCCTTATTTTTAATATTCACTTGACACTGAAAAACATAACATCCTTTCTTACTTGAGTTTGGATTTTCTCTTCATGTGCATGTGATATTGATCACGTGATTCTCATTATGGTTTAAAGATAATACTAATATATATTTCCAAATATCATATACAACATTATTTTAATTTGTCTAAATTATATTCTTTTATTACCTACATGAATAAAAGATATAGATTGCATTACTAGAGGTTCGAAGTCTCCTAAAATCGATTTTAGAACACCCATGGTTACATTGGTTCAATAATTGGAGGGTTGGCCAGAAATCTAGTGTTTTAGTATTATTGAATGAGTCTTTGAGGATGAAAACACTCACTAGATACATAAAATATCCTAGATCAATATAATATGAAGACCAAGGTTCTGTTTTAATAATGAAGGAATAATTACCTACAGTTCACAAGTCCCACATCAATATTTAGAGTGGTTGAGGATCTCTTAATAATTAAAGTTACAAAATGAATGCTTGAGCTGATAGTGGGGGATAAAAACCCAAAAAAAAACCACACACTACCACATGGTTCACTCCAAACCATGATATCCCATCAACACTTAGACTAAGCACTGTCACATAAAACATGCTCCTGGAAGCCTATACATAAACCCATTCTACCTCTACTGCCATGTGGGATAGGCCTAGTTGTCTCCCTTGTGCATCATTGAACTCTAGTCCCATAATTCCTCAGTTGATCCTAGCCTAATATGGCTAGTGTGTTTTTACCTTATTTTTTAACAAGGCCACCAAAAAACTCTCATAATATTCTAAGTATAGAGTTGATAAAACAATAGCCTCTCAAATTTTTTATTCAAATCCCATTCTTCTTAAAATATGATTCATATCAAATGTAAATACGTTTTACACAACATTATATTAAATTACTCTTATGATGATCATGAAAATTAATATTTTTATGGCCTTCAATTCTCCTTCCATCATTTTAAAAATGTTTCACGATTGAAAAAAGTCATTAAACTTAATAATACTCCAAGAATCATCAAAATTACAATGTTAATTCATCAATAATGACATCTAATTTCATTTGGTGAATCCATAAAAATTATGAAACAATCACCCATAAACATACCAAACACATATTGAAACAAAATTGACAAAAAATAAATTAATAGTCCCAAAACTATTTTTCTTCCAGTCATAATTGTATAACGATATGTTCGGTTAGTTTTTGGATCTAAAAGAGGTAAAATTCATTGAAAATTATGGTTATGAAAAAAATTAATTCAACTTATTAAATCTACATAGTAATGATTTCATGTTAAAGGATGGGATTTGTTATAGATCTCACTCAAAAATATTATTATCCCTTGAGGAATGCAGTAATGTAGCACCCAAGGCTGTCTCTTGAGATATTGAAAACTTTTTTGTAATTTTTAATTTTTTTGTTAATCCGTATTTGATAGAATTTATTGGAATTAGGGATTTTTATTGGTCTTAAATGTGAAAAAATAATATGAATTTTTTTTAGGAAATAATGGAGAATTGGAGATGATAAAAAATTAAAAAAACATGAAAATTAAATTTAATAAGTACCAGCTGTGAATAAGTTTTAACCCTACGAATACCCTCTCCTTCATTATCATAAGAATTATCTGATTAAATTCATAAATAAATTACCTAATACCTTAGTAAGAAAACTTAATATTACTTGGAAATTACATCAACACCTTGATATAATTAATATTCCTCCAAGGAAAGTGATCTAAATACCCAAAGGCCTCCGAGTAGAAAAACCTAAATGGACACACTATACTCAGAGGCATGACCTTTCCAATGAAATTTAAAAATAGATAACATATAATTTTATTTAATAGATTTTACTAACCATACAATCTAAGTTATAAGTGAATTAATTCAAAATAGAAAAAAACATTTTTTACTAATCAAAATAATCTCTAGAAGAATTAAAAAAATTTCATCAAAGAACAAAATAATCGAAAGAAGTTTCCATTAGATATATAGTACCCACAACTACAAGTGATTTTAGCCTAATATGGTGAGATAATCTCCCATAAATTTCAATCTCTCTTGGATTTCTAGAATAGGTGTAATTCTATGTGTGTAGTCTAGTAGATCTGGCTCCCTTTATAGCTATATCTAACACTAAATTTTATGGTTTATTTCCTTATACATTGGTAAACCTCTCAATAAACTCACAGTCTTCAATTTAGAATATTTCCATAGTCTTCATGGTCATCATATGTCTAGGAAATCCATAGATTTAAATTTGTACTACATGTTTCCTAATTTTTTTATAAGGGGTTCTTTATGTGACTCATCTCATTTAATTTTATGTGTTATACATAGATACTGATGTGGAATCCCCAATACTCAGCTTGAAGTGCATGTGATTATCAATTCATGGGTATATAGGATTCTAAAATATCTAGGAAATTCTCTTACATAGATATAAATATACCATGTTTGTCACCAATGTAGTCTAATTTTCTATATAGAATATTTTTCATATATATATAGATGTATTATCATACTTGAATTCCATTATATAGCTGAATTTTTTTTATATGTGTGAGATTTATACATTCCTATACATGGGTGATCACATATATGAAATTATGCATATCCAATTTCCCATTTGTGGATGGATTTAAAAACATGGAATATTTTATAAGTTATGAATTCAAATACATGAATTTTCATATAAAAATTACTATATATAGATGGATCACTATATAGAAAAATTATCATAGACATTTAATTTTCATATTAGGATATTTAGAATTTTACTAACTTCTTTTTTTTCAACTCTAAACATTATTAATCCTTCAGAATAGACTCCAAACACCTGAAGTAATTTTCAAGGCATTCAAAATTAAATGTATATATTATTATAATAAATTAAAGATGAATAAGAATATCTAAATATCATGAGTTAATTTTTTTGAAACATATTAAAAAATATTTATGATATATAGAAATGATAAAATTCCTTTGAATTTTTTTAAATAGTGGAAATTTTTTCACTTAAATTCAAGATAATTTTTTTGAAAATTCATCCTCCACTGATTTTTTGTTTCTTTAAATCTAGAAATTTCCTTTCTATACCAAGTTGAATAAATTTAGAAAAATAATTCTCAAGGAAAATATCTTTACAAACCATCAACTCTCTAACATCATTATCATCCTTTTACATAGTATTCTTAATCTAATACGACTATCAACTAACCTTACCATCAAAATGATAAAAAATAAGAATGAACTTATGATGATACTTACATCCTAAAACATAAAATATCTTCTACAATTAATTTATCCATCCTTTATATTTTACTAGTTTTGAAGATACACTGGAATTTGTAGGGTTATATTTTATGAAATGATCCACTATAGACATGTTCCTCTATAGATAATTAAATTGTTCTCTTTCATAGGTTCCACTATTAATAGCCAGTATAAACTGAGATAACACTGCCACAAACTGCACTATTCTAAAAACTCTAGGTTATAGATTTGGAAGGTTACAATCCTCCTAATTCATTACTACTTGATCTACCTTATTTCATACACATAAAACCATTATTAATATATAAGGATTCAGTAATGTGACATGGAAATATTTAAAGTCTATCTCATGATAATATAAACATAAATTTGAATCTTCTAATAGTTTCTTTTAACATTATATTAACCAATAAAGGAATATAAACCATTAATCTTAATCAAACTATAACACCATGTAACATAATAAACCCATAATTATATGATTTATAATAAGTTTTTCACTTTATTATATTTCTAGGATATTTTCCATTTAGAGTTTTAGAGAATTTATTAAAATATTAAATAAAAATTGGAAACTATTACATAGTGTACATTTTTTTTCTACAAAAATAGGCCTTTAAGTTTACACCTTTTTTATTGAAGACAATTTTTCTTTGTTTAAGATGATTCAACATAATGGAAATACAGACCTCACTAAAATTTATATTCATCCTTAGATCAAATTATTTTTTTTCAAAATGTTGGATGAACAAAACAAATCTTACTATGGAATACATGAATAAAGTAATCCCATTATCCTAGTGAAAACATTAAATCCCATAGAAATATTTACCTTTTTCAAGTAAAAAATTTAGCTCATAAAATAAACCATTTCCACATAAGAAAATCAAAATTCTCTCAAATAAAATATTTTAGAACCCATTATTAATCTCAAGAAAACCATGAAGGCATTTTGAGGCCTGGGGGAACTCATGAAAAAATTTCCAACCTTGCACCTTTAAATGTTTATAAATTTTTGTTACCTAATGAAATAAAATTATTTCTATAAAAACCATTTGAATTAATAAAATATTTCTCTCAGAGAATCATATTAATTACCCATGTTCACTCATGTTTAACTCATATAAGAATAACTAAATCCCAGTTAATTCCATAGGAGTAACCTACCAGGTTATCACCCTTGTTTTTTTCCTTTAAAGACTAAATCATTATTTAATGCATTAGAGAGATATGTCGAGATCACCCATTATCATAATCTATATCAGAATCACCCAAAATCATCTATAATGATCATGTAAAATATGAAAACATTTATTATCTTACAATATTTCAGGATAAAACCCTTAAAAACTCATTTTTGGTTATAATAAAAAATGTTCGGTTTTTATAGAATCATAGTGAGAAATATTTATTTTCAATGAAAAATATTAAACATGAAAAATTCTTAAAAGAGTGGTAATATGATATATTTTTAAATACCATGTTAACATGTATATTAATATTGATAAAAAATAATAGCTTTGATAAAGGGAAATGTTGTTCAAGTCATGTATGTTAAAAAACATTCTTTTTAAACTTTTATAAAAAGTCAAAAATAACCCATATAGAAATTTTTGAAAATATTAATATTTAATAATTTCTAAAGGAGGTAAAAAATAGTAAAAAATTAACTTTATAAACATTTGAAGAATAAATAATAACATTATTGTGAAATTTTAAATAACATGTATATGGAGGATGATGATTTTTAAACATTTGAAACATCATTTTAATGGAAAATCCCTTCCCTTAAAACTAATTTAGATTCATACATCATCTAGCATCCAAATAATAAAATTATATTAGTTATTTAATCTCTTAATAAAATTTATAATTTTAATTCACACATCATTATTCCCTTTATTTCATATATTACTATGTTTGAGTTAGTTACTAAAATGATTAAGTTCGCGTTGTACTTTTTTGGATTGTTTGGTTTATAACCTGAAAAAAATAGTGGTGCATTAACTGTGGTCAAAGAGGTTATGATTACCTTACCTCCATAATCATAACATTTTTTTAATTATAATATTAATACAGTAATTATATTTTTAAAACTAACCATGTATGGATGTATTTAAAAGTGAATCACGTTGTTTCATAGAGATTGTAGTCCACACATACGCATGAACGCCATTTTCAATTTTCTACTAAAAACAGAAACAAAATAGAATATATTTTACTTTTCTTGAATCATAAATACAATATAGATTTCATATTTATTCTTTATTTTAATCATCATTACTATTATTTTAATGTGGAAATGAAAAATGAATCACATCGCTTCATAGAGGTGGTGTTCCACATGTACGTAGGAGAAACATTATCATTTTACAACAGATGGAAGGGTAATAAGGTAAGTAATATAATAACTTTATATAATAATAATAATTATGTTATAAAAATAGTATATATTCATTTTTTCTATCATTTTAACCATGAAAATAATATAGTGATGAAAAAACACATTTATTTATAGAGGTGGTAGTCCACATGTACGCATGAGCGATTTTTTCATTTCCCATAAGATAAAAAATGATATAAAATAGAATTATAGCTTAATCATATTAAAACTTCTATATGTGTAATATTATTGTGTTATTATTTAATCATTATTAAAGAATATTTGAATTTTTCTAAGAATAATTAATCATGAAACCCTCGGTTAATAAATATACATCATCTTGAGAAATCTTCTAGTGGTTTACACCATAAGACTTTTTAGGTTAGTCTTGTGGTACGACCAATCCCATTAGGACATGGGGATAGATTTTTATATGGTATTTTGGTAGTTATTATCTAATGTAGAGTTCTAAATATATGTGAATAATTTAGGATAGGAGGTTACCTTTTATAAGTGATGGGAGTGACACACTAGTAAAAACTTAAAACATTTAAATACATATTATGTATTTCTCGAAGACATTTGGGACAAAATTGACATATTTCAAATATCGGATGACTATGAGTCAAAATATATTCATAAAATCAAATTTTAATAATTATTTATTTTATTTTAAATCATATATATGAGTTTTAACTTTTTCGTTAACTCTTTTAACCATTACCATGGTAATAATGTTTTACTATGGTTTCTATTCATAATAACCAAAAATGAAATCAAAATTATTATCAAATTTGAACCTATTTTTTTAAAATATGAAATAAATTTAACCATATTCAATATCCATAATTTTTAAAAATTAATTTTAAAATAAATAAACAAACCACAATAAAGATTATTTTTATAAAAATTCCCTTTTTAAGCATAAAAACGACATTATACCAAAATCAAGAATAATGATGATTACTATAGAATTACATAGATTATTTGTATCAAAAGGGTACTATTTTCACATTAAAACCTATCAAAAGAATTATATTACCTTTTAAATTATTAAAATTAAATGATTTTTTAAATAAAAATTGATATTTACAATATTTAACCAAAAATCAATATTTTCATAAAAAAAAAAAAAATTACATCTAAGATAAATTTTATATGATGAATCAAAAAATTAACCCCTTTTTGTAAAACTAAATTTATAAAATTTATAAATTTATCTTTTAGTTAAAACTATGTAATACATAGAAAAAAAATTTAGTTAAATAAAACTATTCTTTTTTTCGAATTAATTATTTTATAAATGGATTTATAAAACTATGATGAGTATTAATCCATGTAAAAAATACTTATAATTCATAAGAATGGTTTATTTGTAGCATTAACTAGTTTTTTACATTTTCAATCTTGAGAAGCCTTCTACAAATTGAGAATAATACCCAATAAATTCTTGGAATGTACATGGTCCCATCATTGTTATTAATTTTGTAAAGTAAATAATCTTTTTATTCTTTGGAAAATTTATAGATATCCCCTCTATTGTGATAAAATACCTTAACAAAATGTTTTTTTCATTCAAGAAGGCATATTTAATAAAATTTTTAAAAAATATTCTCCTCTACCAAAGTATTTATCATAATCTGTTTAAGAAATATCTAAAGATTGTCCATCATGTTTATAAAGATTATTGGAGAATAAGTAACTCTAAATACCATCCCTATGGAAAAAAAGTTTCTTGATCTTATAAAAAATTAAGTCTTGGGTATATCCTCACTTTCACCATCAATTAATGGTATCATGGTCAAATATTGATCTTTGAGAAACATTGTTACATACATAATACAGAAAATAATACATTAATCCATTGAAAAGGATAATTGTTCCATATTATTAACTTTTTAATCTTTGTATAATAAATATAAAGATACATATACCAATCAAATTTCATAAAATAAAGGATTGGGGTACCCTATTGGGAAACACTTGGGTGTGTAAAAGCCTTTCTTGATTTTTATTGTAGTTGCTTCTTCAACCTTTCATGTTTAGTGGGGGATATTATATAGAGAATATTTGAAATATTATAGATATATAATTATGTTCTTTAGAGAATGAAAACTATTTTATTAGAGAAATTATAGAAAATACATTAAGGATGTAACATCCCAACCAGACTCACTATGAACTATAACTGGACTAGTGGTGTTACATGTCTTCAAAGTATAAATAAAAGTAGAAATAAATAAAAATATAAATCCCATACATCATATCAGAGTATGCATGATAATAAAAATAGAAACATGTGATGTAATAGTGCTATTAATTCATACAAGTATACAATACTGATCACCCAGTGGGCTGATTACATTTACATAATGGACAAAATAATTGAAATACAAATGATCCCCTACTCCTAACTCCAAGAATCACCTCATCCAATTATCTAGTACATGCATTCAGGATATACAACTCAAAATTTCATGTCTAAGACTCTACCCAGCCTATACCTATAACCAATTGAGAGTCTACTTAGGTACCCAAGTGTAATGCTAGCACGAGAAAGGTCTAAATAAAAAAATCAATCCAATGAAGTCCTATAGATACTGGAAACGCAATGATATGTGAATGTGACATTATATGAATAAATAAATAAATATTAAAAATAAATAAATAAACCACATAAAATCCTCAGGTCTGTGACCCGGATTAAACACACATTTTCTAACCAGTGTCAGAGTAACGATGAGCCTATTGCGATGATCATGCCAACCATAATAATGACCAGTGTGCCTTTTACCCTAGCATACATATAATGACCTAGGGGACGAATCCACCCTAGTATATAGATTAAACCTTGGGGAAGTATGCATATCATAATAAAAACCCAGTGAATACTCCATCCTAGTATACAATGTTTCTCATAAGTGGATCCCCAAAAGTGCAAGAGACTCGACCACACCTGTCAAATACCAAAAAATTCCCAAATAATAGCATGTAAAAGGACCTATCCTCTACTTAGAACCAATATAACCCCAAATAAAAATCCATGGATTACCTATTAGTAGTATCATATACCTCCCTACCATGGGAGTTTTATTTATTACCTCTAAGGGTGTTTCTATATCAAAAAATAAAAACACCACCCCAAGGAAATTTTACATTTCAGTCATAACACTACCCTAAGGAATTTTCTATACATATAAAAATATTACTTCTACATAGGTGTTTTTGATAAAATATATTGAATAATTTAGAATAAGGGTATGCCACATGCCTGAATCACCACAACCAAAACAAACTCTAGGGATCACACTGAGACTCAGGTCCAAAAGTGATACCCACAATCACCTCTATTAGGCATTACACAAATGCTCAATGTCATGTAACTCTTATAGAACCCCTTTGTTAGGTCGAAATAGCTATAGTGATAACAAAAGAGTGGGGTGAATTGTGTTTTTTTTAAAATTTCACAATTCTGTAGATTCATATCAACAGTAGATAGAGCTGGCAGAGTTTCTTTAAGAGAATATATATATGAAGCTAATAATGAATAGAGAACAAGGAACAAAAAATTATAGTGGTTTGGGGCACAAAGTTCCCCTAGTACACTCCACTAATCACCCTCTCTGTAGGCTTAGTGAATTTCACTAGTAAGGTCCTCGTATCATAAGATAGATCCACAACTGAGTGTATGCAGTTTTTACCCTTACAAACAAAGGCTTAAAAATAGAGCCTTCTAATTCTTTTACAGGGAACTGATAAAACCACAGATTAGTGTGAGAAGTTGACACTTCACCACAACTGAATACAAGCACCTGAAACTCAAGATAAGATAAAGTATGATGAAAAATAGATGTATCTCATAGTTTCAGAAGCACACAACTGATAAAAGATGGATCTTTCCTTTAGAAGACTAATAAACTTGAAATATATCTAAAGAGATATATTTTCATAGAAGATATTTGATTTTAAGAACATCAAAAAAAAATAGAGCATCATGTTTTTAGATTTGAGCATGTATATCTCGAAAAAATAGTCCCATTTTTAAGATGCTTGATCGCTGTAGTACAGTAAAAATAATTTGTACAAGAAATATTGAAGAATAAGAAAAATCAATACAGACAAGAGATCTTCAGATCATCATGTAAAATATTCAACATAGAAAGATATATAAAATAATATATCTTATAGAAATATTTTTAGATCCACAAAATAAACCTAAAAAACTGATTGAATTTTTAATTCAAAGAATACAGCTCAGAGTAATCGTAACTTCCCTTAAGAATATTAGAGAAAATCTATGCTGTAAATGACTCTTTAAATCAATTAAAATGAGCTTTGGATCAATCAAAATCGATATTTAAATTTCCACGACATTCTGCAAAGACTGTTGCAAAATGCTCTAATAAAGATGTAAATTCAAATTTCCGATGTTGAGAAGTCAAACTTAAAGTTCCTTCACAAAACTACAAAATAACAAACATAATTTTCAACTTCATAATGTATGGCTGATAATCCATACGTTTTTCCACATCAGCATGGATCTCTGAACGTAACATTGATTATCCATTCATACACTTTTCTAAACGTAAGGTCGACAACATAAGGTTGATCATAAAAGTAAGGTTGATGATCCATAAATTTGTAAAGTTCCATACTTACATAGGGTTCTTTAACCATATTTTTTCTTTCTAAAAAATGTAAGGTTTACATCCAAACGTAATGTTCCTTAACCATACATTTATTCAAAACATAAGGATGTTTAATCATATAAACTGATCCTTTATCATAAACGTAAGGTTTGTTCCATACATTAATTTCTTTGATGAGTAGTATTTCTTATAAATGACAAATGAAGAATAGTGTTTCCATAATACGCTTAAGATAATTCTGAAAATATTAATAAATATTTCTCAAAAATAAATAGTTGAATATTATTTAAAGATAATAATAATAAAGAAATTAAATTTCCTAAAATACACTCATAATTAAATCATTAGTAAAACAAACAATGGTATTTATGAGTATCAAAATCAAGAATAGTTTTAGAGTATTGTTGAGATAATAGATGACCAATAATATCCACCTTTTATATGATAAAAAAACCCATAAATTAAAATTATAATCTTAGAAAAAATAATTTAGAATTTTATAAACATTAAAAGAAATTTCTCCCAAATAAAATTATGAATTATTTCGATAAAAGGAAAATATTTGAATTTCTGTAGAATAAAAGGAATGTTGTGTTTATCTAAATTTCCCCCCTTTTTTGATATAAAAAATAAAGTATAGAAACATATTAAAACACTTTTAATTTTTAACAAAATTATAAGTGAATGTTATATGTAACGATAATGAATAAAGAGAAATGGATTTTGGATATCAGACAAAATATAACATATAAATAGTAGAAAAACTAATTGATTAATAAATACATGAATATAATAGAGTTTATGATCAAGAAACAAAAACCATCATTACCTTGGGTAAAGGTAGGAAATAAAAAGAAGATTAAGGATTGGCTGGATGAGACTTCTGTATGGATTCAAACATGTCCTTCAGATCAACCATAGAGAGTCTTAGTTTCTTCATTAAATAATCTCTTAGATGGATTACCAAATTACAGGTATCATTAATAACATACAGATTATCCACAATGTTGTCTTTCAGAAACTCATGAAGTCTTTCATCTTGATTCATGAACAACTCCAACTTCTCTAAAAACTTACTCAATATCAATCAAATGCTAGGCTCTCTCTGAGTTCACTGATCCACAAGAAAGTTTTTATTATCCAATAAAATAGATATAGGAGAACTATTTCACTAAAGATCCTAAAGTCAAATATTCATATCTACCATAACAGATGTAATGGACTGAAATATTCTAATTAAATCTAGACTGGTTGTAGGGACAGGATTAGATGCACTAGCCTAATTCACTGAACCTTTCACTGATTCAAACTGACTTCCTGAGTTCCATTTTAATTCCACAAAATATGATTTCAATATATCTTAAAATACGATGTTTACAATCTCATTTAACATGTCTCTCTTAAAGGCTTCAAAATCCCTTCTAGAGACAGTGTTCTCAGTAAGCTCCTAAATTTTTTTCTTTGCACTTTCCAGTTCCTACCGCAGATTGAAATTCTCCTCTTGTGAATTATTAAATTTTATCATAATTTATTCAACTTGATGAGGTAATGAATCATATGTCCCCTCATCTTAATTCATATCTAGATTTTTATTTTTAGTTGGCAAGGGATCTGCCACTATTTTCAGCACAGATTTTTCACAATAAAATGACTGATTATCCAATACTTTGGTCTATCCACCAGAAATACGATTTGACTATCCCACAGTCCGATCCATCATTAATGTTTGAATTTCTGTGACTAATTATTGTAAAGTATGACTTTCTCGAACAACTTCTTGTTCAGTAACTTCCTCACTGAAAATATTATATTAAATTTTTTAGATTGAGTATTCTATTCTTGAACTATTTCCACTGGAAATCTCTCTACTAACAATTCATTATCCATAGATACAAATGTAAGATCTCTAGCTTGACTCTCCACCTGAAATTCCTCTGCAATAATTATTTATTTCAAATGAAATGAGCATGTTGCTTCTCCAAAATCCAACACTTTCTTTTCAACTTGAGTTGCATCTCTTTTTCTAGGTTTTAGCACAAGTCCTTCCTGACTTTTCCCTTCCTCTTCTTCTTCTTTAGTGTTAAATCTAAGTATTCTTTTGGATGGTTGTGAAACTGCATATGTTCGAGATTCATCTACTCCCTTCTTTCTAACACCAGCTTTCTCCCCCTAAATTGAAGCTCCTGAGCTCTATTCTTCCTTTTCTACAACATGAAATATTTTTTCGTTTCACATTGATCCAGAGAAATCCATGATTTCTTAAATCTCTAGCATTCAACACATTACTTTGATGAAATTTTAATCTAGATTTAACTAATCTGATCATATTTTTCTTAAAAAAATCTTTAAAATTATTCGTTCATATGGATAAAAATTCATTCTCACATCTGGTGAACAATAGTAATGAAGATATATAAATAAATACCTTAGGAAATTTAATGTTATATCTCTTAGAAAAGAGACATGATATATATGTCTAGGTAAATAATTTTCTCTATCTCATCCATCATTGGTGCTATTACAGTTTGAATGAATTTAACTAGAATCCTATGTTCAGGTTCTAAATCTTTAAAAAACATCTTTTGGATGTGTGTTGAGTTGAACAGAAAAGACATAATGTTTTTGGAAGAGTGGTCCTTATCTCCAATAAAATTGAGGTCAAAATGAAAATCACCTTCATTAGGATAGTTCAAAATCTTCGCAACCTCAGTAGAAAAAATAGATAAATCCTATCTTCTATAGTAGAAAAACTTATGTCCTTTGTATCTCCGAACCCAAACAGCACACTCTTATAAAAATAATTCAGTTCTACCTCATACAGAATCTCTGAGTTGTTATCATTAAAAACTATTATGAGACCTTGAAAAGACAGTTATTTTTTTATGATCAAGTTTATCTAGTACAACCATTTTAGATTAATCACATTTCCCTAAAGAATTTTTCTGCCGGAAATTATTTGACGTTTTGGTTCACTTTATTCTCCTTCTTCGATTCTCTTTGTTTTCATCATTCTTGATGATCTGAAAATCTAAGGTTTCCAGTTTCTAGGGTTTTGAAAGGATGAAGAGTGATAGAATAGGCAAAATATGTTTTTTTAATTTGGGTAAATAGGATTCGGAAGACGAGGGGTTTGGAAAACAAACGGTTTCAAAAAAATGACATATGTCCTCATTTCCTGTGTCGCTGAGTAATTATGAAGAAAAATAAAATAAAAAATAAAATTACACAACATAAATAGAGTTAATATAACATGTATTAACTGAAATACAATGAGATAAAAATAATAAAAATAAATAAAATTTACAGAAATAAATTAATCATAAATTAAATAAATAAATAAAATAAAATAAATATTTAATTAAAAATTAAATAAACCTAACTCCACATTAATAAAATAAAATCAAGCAGTGGGAAGAGTTTTTGTAAAAATATCAGCTAATTGATATTTAGTGTTAACAAATTCTAAATATACATTCTTTTTTAGAACATTATATCTTATAAAATGATGTGTAATATCAAACTTCTTAGTTCTAGAATGACTTATTAGATTTTTTAAATGTTTATAGAACTTTTATTATCACATAAAATAGGTGTATTATTAAAATTAAGTCCAAATTCCATTACAGTGTTTTTTATCCACATCAATTGTGCACAACGACAACCCGTAGATACATACTTTGCTTTGGCTATTGATAGTGCAACCAAGTGTTTCTTCTTACTTGACCATGACACTAATGATTTTCTTAAAAATTGATAGGTTCCTAAAGTAATTTTTCTATCTAATCTACATCCTAAAAAATATGCATCTAAATATGATAATAAATTAAAATCATAAGTTTTTTGATAGAGAAGTGATTGAGTAACTATTCCTTTTAAATATCTAAAAATCCTTTTTTACAACCGCAAGATGAGATTATTTTGGATTTGATTGAAATATACCAAAAATACATACTTAAAACATAACATCTGGTATGATAGTAGTAATATATAGTAAAATTTCAATCATACCTCTATATAACTTGTTTTCCCCTGCTTTTCCAGCTTCATCCAAGTCATGTTTAATATTAGTACACATGGGAGTTGAATATGTCTTTCTGTTTTCTAGACCAAACTTTTTCAATAAATCATTAATTTATTTACTTTTATTTAATACATTTAAAAAATCTTTTATATAAATTTAAAGTTCTAAAAAGATATTTATTTCTCCCATTATACCCATTTCAAATTCTTTTTGCATAAGTTATGAAAAATCATTGCAACGTTTTTTATTTTTTGATCCAAAAATAACACCATCAACATAGATTTAAAATAATAATAAATTAGAATAAACTATTTTATTGAAGAGGGTTGGGTCTTCCAAGCCAACAGTAAAACCATTTTCCAAAAGAAATGAACTTAATCTTTCATACCAAGCTTTAGGTTCTTGTTTAGGGCAATAGAGATATTTAGTAAGTTTAAAAATAAAATATGTTTTTGAGAATTTTCAAAACTAGGCAGTTGCTCAACATAAACTTCCTTTATTAAATATACATTTAAAAAGGAAGATTTTACATCCATATGATATAATTTAAAATTTATATGATATGCATAGGCTACAAGAATTCTAATTGCTTATAGTATAGCTACAGGGGAAAATACTTCATCATAATCTACACCTTCTTCTTGATTATACCCTGTAGCTACTAGTTTATCTTTGTTTTGAGTTATAATTACTCGATCATCTTGGTTATTTCTAAAGACCTATTTAGTTTCTATAACTGGATAATTTGATGGTATTTTCACTAATTTCCATACTTTGTTTCTTCTAAATTTATTTAACTCTTACTGCATTTCTGAAAACAAACTTTCATCTTCTAAGTCTTCTTCAAAAAGACTTAGTCTCTAGCTGAGATAGAAAAGAAGACAATTACACAAGGTTTCCTACACTTCTTCTAATTTTATTCCTATGTATAGTGTAACGTCCCGGACCCGGGTGCCATGCAACGGGTGCCCCGAGCCCGGTTCGCCACGTGACCTCAAGCGCATTTCCCCAAACGCCAGAGGCTGCTGACTAGCAGCGAGGGCCCAGGTCTGATAGTGGGGAAACTATGCCCTCATTTGTCAAAGTGTAGCGCAGCGGAATACCAAAATAAACATACAACAAACAGCGGAAGCAGTAAACATACACAACTGAAATAACTACAGCAGTGGATATAACCAACAATATATAAGTGATGATGCTACATGTTTCAAGTTCTAAGAAAACATCTAGAACATGTTATACATCAATACAATACAACAGAAAACAGAGTACAAAAAAACAATCAAAACAACTGGCTGCGGCATCGCGAGCCTAGGCTCGGTCTCATGCCCTCCTACTCATCAGCAATGGTCAAGTACCTGTATAGGGACTCTTGCCCCTATCTACACCTACATAAACGTAATCTATTTGGGCCGAAAAGCGTGACCCAAACAGGGTGTGAGAAATATATCTCAGTAGGCACCCACCAAAGGCCTGTGCCCAACTGCGTGTAAGCATGCAACAATAGTGTGCAGTAATAAAATGCAATAAAGTAAGCAGTACTCAAAAGTAACTAATTACCAGTTATATTGCCATTTCATTATCCATTTAATCCATTTAAATATTGGAAACCACCACAGTGCATTTCTAAGTAAACAGTCCACGTCCTCAGACAAACAAAACCTTACCCTCAGGTAAGCAGAATCTAACCCACAGGTATAGCCCTCAGGCGTAACAGAAATTGCCCTCAGGCGTAGGAAGTGTCGCCCTCAGGCACAGAAGTCAAGACCTCATGCACGAAAGGTTTTCCTTAGGCGAAATAACTACAGCCCTCGGGCTAAATAGTGCAGTGCCCTCAGGCTAATCACAACAATTCCCTCAGGCCAAATACAACAACTCCCTCAGGCTAAAAAGGTAACCGGTCCATGCCCAATAGGTAAATAAGCAGTAACAAGCAATTCCTCTCAAGGAAATTCTACAATACTACTTTGAAGGCATACCCTCGGGTATCCTGGCCAAACGACTAAACAGAGAAACACACCCCGGGGGTGGTTCCGGATCCAAGCAATGATCCTACCAGAATTTTATTATCACAATTAAATACCTAATCAATTCTAGGTATTAAATATAGAAACGGACTCAGCCACACGACACCCCAACATGGGTTTGTGAAAAAAAAATGCACAAAACACACAGCAGTTGGAAAACTAAACACAAAGCCACCTACCTTATATGTCAACGAACGTTATACCCAAATGCCGATTCCAGAAACGCCCAATAACAGCGTAGATCTGACGAAGAAAAAAACTCATTCAAACATAAATAACATACGTTAGGAGAAGAATTGGCAAGAATGATACTAAGAGAGGATAGGGCTTACCCGTGCGGTTCCAACGAAATTGTCCGAAGCCGAATCGGATTCCAGACGAACAGCCGGTAGATCTTCAAAGATCTGGCCTCCTCCTTTGGCTCCAAAATGGCTCAAGTGCCTCCTCTACCAAATGAGGAGGCTACTTCCTGTTTTAAGCCTAAAAAACAAAGTACACGGCGTGTACTTCTGAGTACACGACGTGTACTTATTTCATTTAACTGTTTGTTTGGCGGCACCGCCACACTGTTCATCCGTCGACATGAGTACATGGGATGTACTCTCAAGTACACGACGTGTACTGTTTCCCAGCTGGCAGCGACGCCACTGCCTTACTGCTTAAGCCTACCGACTGACTACACGGCGTGTAAGGAACCACTACACGGCGTGTAGTCGGTTTCTACACCCTTCGTCACCGGCATGGCTACACGCCCCATGTACTCATCCCAACACGGCCAAAAGTACATGGCGTGTAGTTCCAAAATTCTGGATTTTTCCCCATTTTCCATTTTTTTCTCAAAAAAACTTAAGGAAAAGGAAAAGAAGAAGCCCGTACCTCTAAAATAAGAACCAGGTTTTTATATATAGATCTCCAATAACAGTCTCTAAAGGGTGATTCTTCAGGATTCTATACTTTTTAGGTAGAGCACTTTTAGGTTCATTAGTATCATGTTCTTCTGAACTGGACTGAATTTTATTTATATTTTCAAAATCAATTTTCTATTTATCAAGTATCATGTTTTTATAATCATCAACTTCATCTATTTGATTTTTATTTTTATTAAAAGGACCAGTTTCATCAAACTTCACATGAACTGATTCTTCAAAAATACTTGAATATTTAATAAATATTCTACAAGCTTTTGAAGTTTCATAATATCCTAATAATATTCTTTTATCGTCTTTTGGATCAAAATTTCCAAGATTATCCTTGGTGTTCAAGATATATACTTTGCATCCAAAAATCTTAAAGTACCTTACCTTAGGCATTCTGTTATTATAAAGTTCATAAAGAGTATTTTTGAAAATAGGTTGAATTAAAACTCTATTTATAATATAGCATGTTGTGCTTACAGCTTCTTCCCAAAAGTATGTTGGAAGACTGTATTCATTTAGCATTGTTATATCCATTTCTTGAATAGTTCGGTTTCTTCTTTCAACAAATCCATTTTGTTGATGTTTTCTTGGTGAAGAGAAGGTGTGTTTAATACCCAAATTTGAATCTCAAATTACCCACCATTATCAGTTCTTAATGAAATAATCTTAAAACCTTTTACATTTTAAATACTTTTGTAAAACCTTTCAAAAATATAAAAAACATCATTTTTTTAGTTTTAGAAAATATACTCAAGTAAATCTAGAATAATCATCAACTAAAACATATATATATAATTTACCATCCAAAATTTCTATTCTGGATTGTCCAAAAAAATCCATATGAATAAGATCTAAGGGATTTCAAGTAGCAATTTTTTTAACATATTTGAATGAAGATTTGTGTTTCTTTCAAATTTGGCATGCATCACAGAATATATCGCTATCAAATTTGAGACTAGGTAAATCTAAAACTAATTGTCTCTTAGATAAATTGTGTAAATCAAAAATATTTCAATGACCATGTCTTCTATGCCAAATCCATGACTCATTTACATTAGAAGTTAAATATTTCACTTTCTTTTTACACAAATAATTTAAGTCCAATGTGTAGACATTTTCTGTTCTGGGTGCTCTAAATTTAAGTAAAATATTTTAAAAAATATAACAATAATTATTAGAAAAATCAACATAGTATCCATCATCTCAGAGTTTAGAGATACTTATATGATTGTTCTTCAATACTTGTACATAGAGTACTATATTAAATGATATAGTATCAGGATCTTCAACTGTTCCGAGTATAATAATTTTTCCTTTGGCATTTTTACCGAAGGTGACTAGGCCTCCATATATTTTAGTCAGAGTACAAAAATTTGATGAATTTCCACTCATATGTCTTGAAAATATACTTTCCATATACCATATATCTTTCTTTTTATGTGGCCAATTACCTACAAGATAAAATTAAACAAAGATTTGTTTTGGTACCCATATATTTTTCGGTCCAGTAGTGTTATCTATAAAAAATGTAGGAATCTAAATATAGATATTTTGATCAACACTATTTTAATTAAAATTAGATAAATCTTTTGAATAATAAACATGTTTGAAACCACATAATTTAGTTTTTCTTAAATAACAATCATTTTTATAATTTCCATTAGTACCACAATAAAAACATTTGACAGTAGACATGCTTTTTCTGTTAGAACCAGGAACAAAATAGTTTTTGTATAGTTTGGGATTTCACTCTTATTTCCTATAACAAATATTTCCTTTTTAATTACATTTTTACCAAGAATTTCATTTAGAAAAATTTCACTTTTTATAAATATAAGAGCAACACTTTTATATGTTTCTACTTCATCCTATAATTTTTTAATATTATTTTTATGTTCACTACAATTTGTATTAAATGAACTAAATTTCTCAATTAATTCTTGATGTTATTTAAGTAAAGTATCCCTTTATCCTAAAATATAATTATTAATATTTTTTAAAGATTTGGGTTTCTTTAATAGAGAGTCATATATTTTTTCTAGCATTGTGCAGTAGGCATTCATTTTATCATTTTGAGTAAATAGAATCAGAATCAGACGAATAGTAGCTTTGTACATTTTCTTCTTTAGCCATAAAGCCATATTTTCTTTCATATTTGATTCTTCCTTCTATGAATTAGGGATTTATGAGCTGTTGGAGTCTTCAAAAACAATTCAAGTGGCATTCATAGCTCTTTTATCTTTTTCTTATAATTAGAATTCTTCTGATATTTCTTCTCTATTTTTTCCTTTCAATTGAGGAAAATCAGGTCTTATATGACCCAATTTTTTGCATTCATAACATCTTACTTCCCTTGAGTATTTTTAATCATTTTTGAAGGTATTTCTGAATCCTTTCTTCTTTTTATAAAATTTACTAAATTTTATAGGTATTTGAGCCAGCTCAACTTCTGAGTCAGATGAGTCTAAATTTCTTTCTACATGTTTTATTTTTCTGTTCTACTTTTGTGATATAACTTTTAAAGTAGTGTTATCATTTTTTACTCGGAATTTGTGATATTCAACTTCATCTTTCATTTCAGCCTCATACATCACTAATTTTCCAATTAATTCTCTCATTTTTAGATTCTTAATAGGTTCTGATTGGCGAATTGCTGCAGTAATTCCATTCCACTTTGCTGGTAGAACTCTTAGAACATTCAAATATTGATCAGGTTGGATGGTAGGATCACCTAAATATGTTATATTATTAAAAATTTCTGTCAGAAATCCATTCATCTGTGTGATGCTCTCTCCATCAGACATTCTGAAAGTATCAAACTTTAGTTTTATTATAGCATATCTCATTTGTCTAACATTGTCAGTACCTTCATAGGGTACTGCAATTGTATGCCACATCTCATATGTTGTTGGGAATTGTGATACATGGTAGAATTCATCTAGTCCAAGACCACAAATAATGGAATTCATTGCCTTGAAATTCATATCTTACTCAGCCTCTGTAATAGTAGACTAAGTTTTAGGTTTTTCAGGAATTGTGTAAGGAGTACCAATTTTTGATTATACTCTAAATCCAAGATTTTTTATTATATTATCATTTGTAACTTGCATCCTCCATAATTATCACCATTGAAATATGTAGCACAAATCATTGACCTTACTTCATTGATATTCTCTATTGCCATCACTAATATAGATCTTATGCCTTTATCTTGTTATAGCTCTGTTGAAAATGACAACCTCTAATACCAAATGTTAGGTTGAAATAGCTATATTGATAACACAAGAGGGGGGTGAATTGTGTTTTTTTAATAATTTCACAATTCTGTCAATTTACATCAACAATAGATAGACCTGGTGGTGTTTCTGTAAGAGAATATATATATGTAGTGGATAATTAACAGAGAATAAGGCACATCAATTTATAGTGGTTTGGGGCACAAAGGTCCCCTATTCCAATCCACCAATCACCCTCTCTACAAGTTTGGTTAATTTCACTAGTAAGGTCCTAGTATCGTAAGACAGATCCACAACTGAGTATAGGATTTTGTTACCCTTACAAACAAAGGATTTCAAAACAGAGCCTTATGGTTCTTTTATAGGGAACCAATAAAACCACAAATTAGTGTGATAAGATGACACTCCACCAAGACTGAATAAGAGAAGCTAAAACTCAAGATAAGATAAAGTTTGATGAAAAATAGATGTAGCTCATAGTTGCAGCAGCACACAACTAATAAAATATAGATCTTTCCTTCAAAATAATAATAAACTTGAAATATATTTGAAGAGATCTGGTTTCACATAAGATCTTTGATTTTAATAATAGAAACAAAAACAGAGCATCATGTTTCTATATTTGATCAGGTATATCTCGAAAATGTAGTCCTTGTTTCTAAGATGCTTGATCACTGTAGTATAGTAAAAATAATCTGTACAAGAAATATTGAAGAATAAGAAATATTAATACAACCAAGAGATCTTTATATCATCGTGTAAAATATCCAACACATAAAGTTATATATAATAGTATATCCCATAGAAAGTTTTTTAGATCCACAAAAGATGCCTGAAAAATTGAGTTAGTTTCAATTTGAAGAATACGGATCAGAGTAATCATATATTCCCTTAAGAATAGGAGATAAAATCTCTACTATAAACAACTCTTTAAATAATTTAAAACGAACTTTGGATCAATCTAAATAAAGCTTTAAATTTCCCTGACATTCTGCAAATACTATTGTAAAATTATCTGATAAAGACATAAATTAAAATTTTTGATGTTGAAAAGCCAATCATAAGGTTCCTTCACAAAATGAAAAAATAACAAACGTAGGGTTCAACTTTATAACATAGGGTTGTTGATCCATACATTTGTCTATATTATCATAGATATCTAAACGTAACATTGATTATCCATTCGTCCACTTTTCCAAATGTAAGTTTGAGAACGTAAGGTTGATTATAAAAGTAAGGTTGATGATCCATATATTTGTAAAGTTCCATACTTACGTAGGGGTATTTAACAATACTTTTTATTTCTAAAAAATGTAAGGTTCACATCCAAATGTAATATTCCTTAACCATACATTTATTTAAATGTAAGTTTGTTTAATCATACACACTGATCCTTCATCATAAATGTAAGGTTTGTTCCACACGTTATTTCCAGTAAAAAACAAATAGTGAACAATGTTTCCAGAATACAATTAAGAACATTCCAAACACTTTAACGAATATTTCTTGAAAATAAATAGTTGAATATTATTTCAAGATAAGAATAATAAAGAATATAAATTTCTTGAAATACAATCAAAATAAAATCATTAGTAAAACAAACAAGGGTATTTGTGAGCATCAAAATCATTAATATTTATAAAGTATTGTTGAGAAAATACATGCCCAACACCATTGGGTCCCCTTGGTCAATATAAAAGTTAAGTAACCACACATTGTTTCCTTGGACTAATTATTAATTCTTGGTCTAACACCCATCAAAAGAGGTAATCACATCCCTTAGTAGTTCCATAAATGGTATGAACTCATAAGAATCAAAGACATGTCGCATCAGAAATGATATAGTTAGATGGATCATGGCCCACATCAATGTCCAAGTTCATTCTAGGTTGGTCCACACACCCTACCTATAAATAATCTACAGAAGGTCTACACACATTAGTGGTAAAACCTTAAGGGGGAGGGACACTAGAACTTTAAACTAGACTAATCACTCAAAATTATCACTAGGTTTGTGTACAAGACATGTGAAAAAACACTCATATGTCATCACATATATTCCAAGGGGTCTCAAGGGTCTCCTAGATGAGGTCCACTAAGTCAAAATCACTATTATCATAAGCCTAAAGGTGGTTTTATTTCACAATTATTTCAAAAATAGTCATGGAATTAGCCATTAGTAGCCGATGCATGTAATCTTGTTCTCAGGGGTCCTTTGTGACCCTTGAAACTTTTCTTAGTCCATGAAACCTCATATATGATTAAAAATTTACATGTAAATTATACCATTTAATTTAATTTTTGAATTTAAATTATTAAAAAGGGTTCGATCTCCCATAGTAGCGAGACCAAACATTAATATGCACTATAAAAAAGAATAAGACATATTGAAAGAACCATTTACACCTACATCAATTTCATGTTGATTCCATTTAATTCCATATCCTAATAGTTGATGACCATGCTTTCCCATGATCACACATGTTTATACCCAGGTCCCGAGTGCCTGTATTAGTTCAAGAAATCCCAAAACAATAATAAAAAATTTAAATTAATTAACCAACTTAACATAAATTAGGCATACTGTATATTAACACACTAAACATAAAAAAATCAACAAACCATCAAGAAACAGGGTGCTGGCTGTCTATGAAACACCCCCAAACCTACACTGATCCAAATACCCAACACACAATTCCATTTACAACATTAAATTAAATTAATTTAAATAAATAACCCTTTAAATATCTATATAATGATGTTCCTTTATCGAATCAATGAGTGGTTGTAGGAAAATTTCATTATGAGACATCCTTTACAATGGATGAGAGGAAGACTAATAAAAAATTAAATACTTCACCACCCTATGGTGAAATATACTTTAATACCTAACTTGTAACTAAAACAAATAATATGTTGAGTTAGAGGAATCCAAAAAAGAGATGAAAATAGAGGATCCTACCTAAAATTACCTCTAAAACCCTTCCAAAAATACCCCCAAACAAATGGGGTCAATGGAGGAGAATTGAGAGACTGACTCGGCCGAATGGCCTCCACGTATCCCCTTTCCACTTAAAAATCTTTAGGGGTTAGTGGTGAAATTACTATCATACCCCAATTTTCTAAAAAACCCCTAAAAATATTTCCAGATAGTCAGCCTGGGCCACTGGCTTATTGGTGCCAGCAATGCTCCTGGCTAGACATTGGTTACAACAGTTGGAATGTTACAGCCTCAACTACCCCAGGACACCACTGATTCTCTTTTTATCCTTCCATGAACACTACTAGATCTAATTAAATTTACATTACTACACACCCAAGGGGTTTTAACCCTCAAAATTCAATTTTGAGTCTCTATTAAAAATCTAACCCTTTAACAACTATTTTTTTTTATTTTTTTGAAATTATAAATCCAGATAGACATGGGATCATACATTTCCACACTATAACAATTTTAATTATCAATAATCCTCAATGGTTATACAACTAAACATATAAACATACCTCAGTCATTAACTCACATTTAAACCTCCTCATTTCATCCTCAAAATAAAAACACACATCTAATGAAAATTTTTATAATTTGGGTGATCAATCTACAAAAAAAAAACAAACCAACAATTATAATCCTCACTAAAAAACATTGATAGTTATCACAATACCTATCCATTATTAGATTACTTTAGTAACTATATTTGATTTATTATCTAGAATGCCGTTCTCTCCACCCTAAGGGATTGATCATGAAAGGGAATTTCAAACCACAATTCCTCCCACCAATGGAATTACTTTTCAAAATCCACTTTCATGTGGAAACAACGTACTCAGAGCTATTTTCAAAAAATAGTACCTCATTAATCATGAAAACCATATTCAAATACCAATATCAATATCATTCACAAAATCTAAACTAGTATGGATGAGTTATCACCATCCACACACAAACTCTAATCATGCAGATTTTCATAAACATATCAGATATTCCTAATAAGGCACCCATTATTATATCCAAAACTATGCACTCAAAATTTTTTCCAACCAAATAGAGTTAGTTATGTGTGAGAACATAATTATAACCTCCTTAAATTGAAAAACATTAAAAAATATTGAATTCCCCCGCTTATTCATTATCAATACACCTGATCATAATGCCATAACCCCTAAAGGGATCTTGTGATCAGATTGATATATCCACTAAATTATCAACACAATATTTAATGTAATTTCATTATTTAATCTTCAAACACCCAAAACTAGTCATCTTGCTTTACCATATAACGATCACCAATGTACCTCCATCCTGATCACGTTCAGACAATTAAAAATTCCTCTCAATTCCAAATACAATTCCCAATATAGTCCCAACATCACCTATGAATTTTATTTATGCATTATCATATGAATCTTGATCATTCATGATTCATTACACACCGACATTTTGATACTTTAACAATCACCCGCCTATTAGTCCTACACATTAACAATCCTTCTATAGTGAGGGTCTCACACCTGTGATTGATATCAGACTCTCCATTAGGGTATTGTCCTCATTATCACTCTACCAAACCACATTATGATCTATATGAACCCATGAATTTTCCATCATTGAACATGATGGTTAGATGTGGTTGGGACATATCATCCCTAAGCTACATCACAAAACCTAATTTATCACCCATTCTTAGCCGATGAGAACATCATCCACAAAATCTACTAAAATTCAATCCTTAATGGGGTTCATCACCTTTATTCACCCTCTAATACACTCCCCAAAATATAGTTTTAATTATCCCTATTTGAGAGTGAAAACTTAGCATGTTCATCCATAATCATACGTGTGATGATCCTCCTAATCCATGCCTATCCCTACCATCGTCAAGTTTCATCATCATCATCACAGAGGAGGAAATACTCATTCTCATCTAATACCTTGGACACCATCAAAAATCATCTCATAAATAACCACTAATCAATTTATAACTGATTGGGAACTGCATGTAAACACACACATAGTCTTGATCTAATTTAAGTGCCATAGGAATACACTCCCACGCCACCTAATCATAATACCTGACATATGATTCCATGAGCCACACATCATTGAACCAAACCAACTATTCTCTATGATATTCCAATTCTCTCTAACCAGAGTTCTATAATAACTCCTATTCAAAATAAAAAATTTCACCACTTTCAGGGTAAATAACATGACCACACACTTTCTAACATCATTCCAAAAACCACAGAAGGCTACCCATGATTTCTCTACACTGCTAAAACCCATCCAAAGTCAATAGAGTTATGAACTCAACTGATCCTACCCTCAAAATATTAACTCGATACCACAAAACTTCTTATGCTTGAAATTCCAGTGCTCTAGTACTCAAGTATCTTTTATCATGAAAATATAAGGCATACCCATGACAAAAACACACTATAGAGCTTCATATACATAAACCAACCTCACATTCCTAACACCAACCTCCTCATAGCCATTGATTTTCATCATAAATCCTCACACATGAGTACCCCATTAAGAATCACATACTCAATCTTGTCCTCACTAGACCTCTATAGACTAGATTCTCCTCCTCGAGGATAACATTATCACCAGTCATGGTATATATATATAAACTTTTTCCCTAGATTATATGTGTTATATGACCATAGTAATGAGGTTTGGTTAGATTAAAGGTCATTTTGAGCTATATAGGAAAACACCAAATATATTGTTTATACTACATTAAAGAGAAAACATCTAGAATAAAAACCTACATTATGACTAATTATAAGGGATCATATTCCTATAACAAACCACTAAGGTCACTGCACCTCTTACACATATATAAATGCATCTCCATCATCATCAATGAGAATCTCACAGTAGATCTATGTGAACTTCCATTAGAAGGAAACATACACATGTTGATTCAACTGAGTAGGAGGGAAAAAATTAAATTATAAAGGAAATTGATGTATGAGTAGTTTTTAACACTTTAAATAGATGAAACTCATTTAAGTGATATAATCACACACTAGTAGGCCTACATTTCAAGTGAATCCTATAAGGATAATCATGATGCATGATATGGAACTTTCCCCTATGACCAAGAGACAAATTTTTAATAAATCATTAACCTCATAATTTTATGTGCATCATATGAGTTGAAATAAAATAACTATAATAGTGAATACCACTAATATTAATCCCAATCACTTAGAAATATGGATTTTATATTGAAAAAGTTATTCATGATTAACTAGTTGGATATACATCATTGTCTCTATGAAATTTCTTTTTAACTTTTCTAGAATACCCTAAATAGTATGATAAATAAAAATATATTATTATATTATAAATTTTTAAAATATCATCTAGGCTCAATATTAATATTAACTAGATTGATGGTGTTACGTATCCTCGATCATGCCTCCTCATATACTAGAGAATGTTGACTAATAGTGGGGGTCTAGGGTGGTATTGTGAGGAGACTATAATCCCTACATCAGAGTATTAAATAACAAATTAAATAAAAAATATCTATTACATCCATCACATTAGAGTAAAAAATAGAATAAAAATAGAAATATGTTATAACATAATCAGATACATCCATATAGTAATATAAGACATATCACCCACTTGTCTGATCACATATATATAATGAAAAAAATAAATGAAATATAAATGAGTCTCTACTACTAACTCCATTTCTCACATCATCCCAATCATTAGTAAATGAATCCAAGCTACCCCACTCGGCCTTGTTACACCAGGCCTCTTCCCAACCTATTCCTGTAACCAAGTGATAATTTTATTGGGTAATGATATGAAATGGCATACCAAGAAGGGTGTGAGTAAGAAAATCAGTAATGAACCACCAATACAGTCCCCTAAATAATAAAAATGCAGTGATATATTCATGTGACATGCTATAAATAAATAAATAACTTCTAAAAAATAAATAACTGAACCATTGTTGACCCTTAGGTTTATAAATTGGATCGACGATACCTTCTCTGACCAGTGCCAATATATCTTTGAGCATGTCACGATGACTGTTCTAACTGTAATAATGACCCATGAGTCTTTTAACCATGTATATAGTTAAGGACCTATGGGTCTGATCCACCTTGATATATAGATAATGACCTAGGTTATAATGACCCATAATTTACATATAGATATTATTTCAACATTGAATAATATTTATTACATAACACAATAAAACCACGCCAGGACCGTTTAGGTTTAGTGACTTTAGATATTGGGAAACATAAAAAACTAGTTCATAAAATATCCACATTGTCTCCTGCTTATTTCTTCATAAATAGAATCCTTGTTGACATATCTTACTTAATACCCTTCTTCATGACCTGGGGAAAAGAAACATATTAAAGGGTGAGCTCAAATTCTCAGTAAGGGTAAACAAGAGAAATATCAATCCTAAACAAACATTTGAAAATATTATCCTGTATATAAAAGATCATAATATCATGTCATGTGATAAATCATAAATGTGAATTGTAATCCCAAAAATCATAACATAAGACATGAAATTTTTTGTCATTCACACATAAGCATAGAAAATCATTTAATATTAGTCAAAGCTCATTACTGATACCATCATAGTGGAAAAAGTCCATTACTGAACCGAGTTCACTCCTCATTCCAACCCTGTATTACTAAACAATATTTACATTCCATTACATTAATGTCAACATCATGAGATAAAAATCTTTACATAATGCATTGGAGGGAGATATATGTCCCATCCATATCATAATGAAACCATTCTTATGTGTTCCATAAAAACATAAATCATTTATCATAGCATAACCCATGAAATAAAAATGGGTTTCTTAAACATCATTCCATCATAACATAATACTTATAAAATATCATTACATAATTAACATAATAAAATCATAGTAATAATAGGGATATAAACATAACCATATTTAAAGAGCGTCATCTTAGATAGAAATTTTTTTTATAAAACACTTGAACTTAGTTCTTGTGGAAAATAAAATTTCTACTTCAAATATATATTTTTTTCTCAAAATGCCACACAATTTTAAAATAAACTAATTTAGTTGAAAATAAAAATGAAATATTATAGAGTAAGTTTCATGGAAATGTGGTTTCATGAAATCATAAAAATCCATTAATTCCATATAAGTTAAAAAAATTCTCCTCATACTTTTTTCTAAAAAGTAAAAAAGTGCATCGTATTGTAAACAAAAGAAAGATTCCTTAAATAACATGTATTAAAGGTAAAAAATGGGTAAAAATGACTTTAAACATATATAGAATAATAATAAACATTTTATGAAAACATTTTTAGAAAAAATGGACATGGATGACAAATATATCTATAGTAAATACTTATGTATAAACAATCTTGAATAAAAATGAGATTGAAAAATTATCCCTTACCTTAGGTCCGATATGCTTTTTATATATCCAAAAGTCCTGTATAATGATTTAAATAATGTGTTTGATTTATTCTAGAATCATAATAA
This sequence comes from Viscum album, assembly GCA_963277665.1. Taxonomy (NCBI): domain Eukaryota; kingdom Viridiplantae; phylum Streptophyta; class Magnoliopsida; order Santalales; family Viscaceae; genus Viscum; species Viscum album. Next base: position 1,271,668,059 of record OY728136.1, read on the forward strand.
TTTTTATGATAACATTTATGATCATATTTTTATCCATTTTTAGTAACATTTCATTGTTACTCGTTATTCGGGTATTAACTACTTTATGTTCTTATACATGTTTTGTCAGATATGTTCTTATTTGTATTTTTAGGTTATAGTTATGTCATTTAAATCATGGTATTAGTATAATATATATCATATTCAATTAATTTATATAATCATGTTTTAATTCAGATTATGTAGAACGAATCACATCGCACCGTGGAGATGGTAAGTCGTACGTACACACAAGCAACAATATCATTCCCATAATTGTTGAATGGTATTGAAGTTGATGGTTTATATTATCTCAGAATAAAAATCATTTTATATCAATCATATATTAATTTTATCATTATAACCATCCATGTAAGGTGGTGGTGAAAAACAGATTACACCACGGTGTGGAGACGGTAAGTCGTACGTACGCGCACGTGGTGATTTCATTTTTAATAGGATGAGTAGAAAGTGGACCATGATTGTTTCATATTTATAAAAAAATATTAGTATATGAGTGATACTGATGTTATTACTTTGTATCTAAATAATAAATGAGTAGTATATAGAATAAGAAAGTAGTTTGAAAGAATCAGTAAATGATATTATCTCTTCTTTGATGTTCATCCCCTAAATATCCTCTCAGAGCACTAGAGTTGATATTTGAAGATGACCAGAACCTCTGGAATGAAAATAAGGAAGTTGATAAGGAAAAAGGTCAGGGGGTGGATGATCTTTAAGTCTCAAAATGAAGTGAATATGTGAGGGAGGAAGTTCCCTTTTATAAATGAGGTGAGGGGCACTTTTGGAAACTCCATAAATAATGATTTATAATAAAATCAAAACCTACACAAAAACATCCAAAGTGTCCCAATTTTAAAAATTAGATGATATAAAGTTGTAATATCATCAAACAATAAATTTTGGAAAACTTATATTTTCAATTTAAATAATATAATTTCAATTGACACTTAGTTATTCTATTTAATTTTAATTGAGTCAATAACATTCTAAATATTAAATAGTTATAAATGTTTACTTATATGGTGTTAATTGATCATAAATGAATATTTTATGAAATTTTAGACCTTATAATTATAACTTGGTAATTTTTAAATATTTTTATGTTTTTAAATAATTTAATAATATGTTATTTTTATAAAATATCAAAAGTGTCAATTTTGACACTATTCATTTATTTGAATTTAAATAAAATTCATACAGAAGATAAATTAATACCAAATATTTAATATAATATTAAAATTTCATACTCACCTATAAAATTAGTGTATCACATTAATTAGTTCATAGGATATTTATTTTAATATTTTTAAAACCATTTATTTGATATTTCTATTAATAAAATAATTTCTACATCAATATTGTGTCGTCATTAATGGTAATTATTTAATATCTAAAAATTATAAGTAAATTTCTGTGATGCAGGAAATTCTATTATATTTCCAAAGACTATATATAGTTGATATTATCTCTTAGTTATCTATATATTTAAATTAATATACTTATATAAAATGAGATTGTGACATTTTGTCACATTCATTAATTTTTATTATATTCATGTTATATTCATAGGTAAGTAGCCATTAAGTGATTCCATTTACAAAAATATATGATAAGGGTATAATTTAGTCATCCAATAAGATTTTTTACAGGTTTTGAGGTAATTTTATAATATTATATTTACCTCTAATAACCTAATTTACCTTCAACCATGGTAATAAAAATAATTACCACAGTTACTATTCATAATGCTAAAAAATAAAATTAGCATATTAACATAATTTGGACCTAATGATTCCAAATATGAAATAAAATTTTCCAATTTCAAAACACATAAGTTGTAGTAATTAATTTAAAATTAATGCCATTGTTGAAATGAGAGAACATGTTTTAAAAACATTGCAAAAGATTGAAATGTTTTTACCTATGAATTCAATGTAAAATTAATGCTAATTACATACATTATATTGAATGATAAAAATTTATTCTATTTATACTTTAATACTATTAAATATTATAATTTAATCATATAAATTATCTCGATGAAATTTTTTTTTTAATTAAAATTTAGCGTATTTTTACTATTCATCAAAACATGAAAGTTAATAGAAAAATATCAGAAATTTATCCAAAGTAAATTTTATATCTTGATTAAAAATAATATGTATATGTTTTCAGGTAAAAATTATAAACATGTAAAAATCTTAATTTAAAATGGGTTCTCCATTCAATGGTATAAAATTTACCTTTTTTAAAAAATAGGTTTTTATACATCAAATAGGGTTTTATTCATACCCTATGACTAAAATATTCATTGGATGAATATAAAAAATATTTTATTAAGTATATAACACATATAAATCTCATTAATTTAATTACCAAAAGTAATTCACTCAAAAATACAAATATCTAATTGATTTATATTTTTCATAATTAATTGATAGCCAATGAATTCGTAATGTATTTTCATAAGTTAGTTATAATTATTCCCTCTAAACTAATGGATAAGATAGAATGGTAATTTTATAATAAGGGAATATTATGGTTCGTTTAATCTCATTATTTCATGAAAAGAAATCTACGTAAGAATAAAAATTATTTAAATAAAATATTACATAAATGATCGTGGCGTTACATTCTACCCCCCTTAAACTGAATTTCACACTCAAAATTCGTCACATGGAAACACATAGATGAGGACACCTCTCCCTCATCATATACTTAAGTTCCCATATAGGTACTTCAAATTGGGGGTTCCTCCATAAATCTTTAACCAAGAGAGTGGTATTTTTTGGTAGAAATTTTTCGCTACAATCCAGAATCTCTATCGGTTGTTCTTCATAAGAAATATCTTGATCCAGCAGTACAATATCTGAGTTTAGTACATGTAAAGGATCAGGTATGTAATTTTTCTAGAGAGATACATGGAACACATCTTTAAATTGAGAAATATTTGGTGGAAGCAACAATCAGTAAGCTACCTTCCTAACACGATCCATAATTTCAAAAGGACTGATATACTGAGGGCTCAACTTGCCCTTCTTTCAAAATCTCATTACTCTCTTCTAGGGAGATATTATTAAGAACACCTTATCACCAACTTCAAACTCTATGTATTTTCTTCGGTTTTCAACATAAATTTTTGTTGACTCTGAGATTCTATTATGTGTTGTTGAATAGATCTAACATTTTCTGCTATTTCATCAATAAGATTAGGTCCTAATATCTTTCTTTCCCCAACATCATCCCAACAGGTTGGAGTTATGAACTTCTTTCCATAGAGGGTTTCATAATGAGCCATCTGAATACTGTAGTGAAATCTATTATTGTAGAAAAATTTCAAAAATTGTAGGTGTTGATCCCAAAAACCATTGAAATCCATATAGAACGATCTCAATATGTCTTTCATAGTTTGAATTATCCTCTTAGATTGACCTTCTATCTGAGGATGATAAGCAGTGCAAAAACTTAACTCTATATCCAGAGCAGGTTGAAGACTTCACCTAAACTTCAAGGTAAACCTCGGACCCCGATTAGATATAATGAAAATTGGTACTCCAAACAATCTTACCACATCATTTACATATATCCCGACAAGATGATCATGATAGAAATACTCTCTAATAGAAATAAAGTGTGCCAACTTCGTAAGGTGATTAACTATAACCCAGATAAAATTATGGACTTTGGGTGTTTTGGAAAGTCTAATGACAAAGTCCATAGTGATGTTTTCCTATTTCCATTTCGGTATGGGTAATGGTTTTAACAACCCCTTAGACTTCTATCTCTCAGCCTTAGCTTGCCGACAAACCAAGCATCAAGAGACGTAATCTACAACATCTCTTTTCATTCCATCCCACCAAAAGTACTCTTTAAGGTCCCTATATATCTTTGTTCTTGCAGGGTGAATATAAAATGAAGAACTATGAGCCACACCTAATAGCTCCTTCTTTAATTCTAGAATGGGAGGAATAAAAAACCAATTCATGAACCTTATTATTCCATCGTAATTAAGGTTGAATTCAGGAACATTTCTCACCTTCTTTTATAGCTCTTCATCTTTTATTTTTACCTCCTTAATCATTACTTGTATTGATGGTTGGGCATTCATTTGATGAAGATAAGATTTCTCCTCTTCCATTAAAATTTCCAGATCCATCTTTTTCAAATTCATAAATTTTAGATCTTTTGTGATCCTCATCATTGATAAGCTAACATGGTATTTTCAACACAAAGAATCTGCCACCCTATTTGCTTTCCCAGGGTGGTAATTTATTGAGCAGTATTAATCTTTAATCAATTCCAACCATCTTCTTTGGATCATATTCAACTCATTTTGTGTGAAAATATAACTTTTATGATTAGTATAAATATCACACCTTTCAACATAAAGATAATGCCTCTATATATTTAATTGAGAGATTATCATAGCTAACTCCAAATCATGAGTTGGGTAATTTTGCTCATGAATTTTCAACTATTGTGAGATGTAAGCTATAACCATATAATTTTTCATGAGAATACATCCCAAACCCTTCTAAGATGCATCACTATAGATCACAAACCTTTCTCCACTACAAGTAATTGTGAGCACAGGTGCACTAGCTAACATTATTTTTAGCTCTTTGAAATTATTTTCATATTCCTCCGTCCAAACAAACTTAACTCATTTTTGAGTCAAATTAGTGATTGGATTAGATAACCGTGAAAAATATTTCACAAAACGTCAATAATATCCAGGTAAAAAAAGAGAAATTTGGATCTCAGTTACCATTGTTGGTCTCAACCATATTTCAATAACCTCTATTTTTGCTGGATCCACTAATATCCCCTCTTTTGAGATTATGTGACCCAAAAATAAAAATTTCTGAAGCCAAAATTCTCACTTAATAAATTTGGAATAAAGATTCTCCATTCCTGGGCTCTTCAGTACAATTCATAAGTTATCTTCATGTTCTTCCTTTCTCTTTGAATAGACAAGAATATTGTCTATAAAGACTACCAAAAACTGATCAATATAGTCTCTAAAGATTCTATTCATTAGATCCATGAAGATATCAGGGGAATTAGTAAGACCAAAATACATCACTATAAACTCATAGTTTCCAGACCTTGAATGGAATTCCATATTTGGTATATCCTACTTTTTTATCCTTAATTGGTGATATCCAAAATGAAGATCAATATTGGAAAAGTATTGAGATTTGTGTAATTGTTCAGATAAGTTCTCAATGTGGGGAAGAGGATATTTTTTCTTGATAGTGATCTTGTTAAGTTCTCGATAATCAATGCAGAGTCTCATTGATATATATTTATTATTAACAAATAGAATAAGTGCTCCCAAAGGTGATGTACTAGGGCATATGAATCCATTATAAAGATTCTCTTGGAGTTGATTCTTCAATTCCTACAACTCAATTGGGTCTATTCTATAAGGTGTCTTTGAAATAGGCATATCACCTGATATGAGCTCTATTGAAAACTCAGTTTCATGATTTAATAGAAGACCTATAAATTCATCTAGAAAGACATCATCAAAATCTTATACAATGGGTGTATTCTTAATCATGAGTTTCTCCCAAACCATTTGAGATAAATAACCTTCATTTATTGGAATCAATACCCATATGATAGAAGAAATTTCTAATGGAAGGTTATATTCATCCTTGAATCAATAGATGATCATAGATTGATCTAGAATATGAAATTTGAATTCCATTGTATGGAAATTGATATGATCTCCATATAGAGAAAGCTAGTACATTCCATGAATTAGATCAAATTCCACTATAGGAAGGATCACAAGATTTACAGGAATCACTTTCCCACAAACATCAACTAGAGAAGATTTATAAACTTTTGATGCAACTATTGTGCCATTAGGAGTTGTCATAGATAACTAAACATATAATTGTTGATTTAATATGACTATACCCTTAGAAAATTCTTCATAAATAAAAGAGTGGGTGGATCTGGGATCAAATAAAACATTTACTACTTTAGAGTGGATGATAAGTGTACCTTTCACCACTTCATTATCATACTCCACATCGCTGATAGTGATTGTATATGACTTTATTTTTTCTTTGGCATTAAGAGTTTGTTTACATATATCATCATAAATAACCCTTGGATTATGTCATTGATTGGTATAATTCCCCATTTCCTTTCATTTGTAACATTTAAGTGTAGGAGGTGCATCCGATGTAGCCTTTTCTTTGTTCGCATCACTAGAAATATTTTTCCCATCACGTTGGCATTCAATTGCCTGATGAAATTATTGTACACACTTAAAACATTTTCTAGTTCCATTAAGACAGTTCCATCCATGTTTCTTTCCTCACTTTGAGCATATGGGAAAAATAATCTTCTTTTCATTGTGGTTATTAGATTTTCCTTTGAATTCCATTTTTGTTTTCTTATCAAACCCATATGACTGATGGGTTAATCCAATATCCATATCAACCTTGAGAGAACATTGAACAATTTCCTCATAGATATGGAAGTCTTTTATGGAAAATTCCCTTTGGAGACTTGGGTTTAAGCCACTAAAGAATCGATCAATTTTACTCTCAGGTTGGATAATAATTATAGAAGTATATCTTGAAAGGCTTGTAAAATTTTCTTCATAGGTACCAGAAGATTCATCATCCATTTGATTAAGTTCAAGGAACTCCTTATCCATCATTGTTCTAAGAATATGAGGAATGTACTTAATGAAAAATAAGTTCTAGAACTCGTCCCATTCCATGGACTCAATTTCATCTATTTCCTCATATTCTTGATAAAATTCCACCATTGATCAGCTTCACCTTCCAAACGATAGACTAATAGGACGACTTTATCATGTTTATAACATTATAGAACTAAAAATATCTTTTTAGTGGGATTGATCCATTGTTCAGCCACTAATGGATTAGAATACACACTGAATGAAGGTGGAAACTATCTCATGAAGGACTCAACAGAATATTTCTCCATCCTTTTCTTTTTAGGAAGTCCGAAATTATTCATTGATTGAGAATGTTGTGTGATCATTGCTACAAGAGTTTTCATTCCAAATCCTATAACATTTGGTTTCTCAGGGGGATAATCATTGAATTTCCTGTCGCATTCAGCAATAATGCGATTCCTTTAGGTTCCAACCATTGACTAAAACCAAGAAGAAAAGTCTGAGAACCACTAATCATAACAAGAAAACCACATAATCAATAATAAAATTTCCATTTAGGACACTTTAGATTTTATCCTAGGTTATTCATGAACATATCTAAAACACTAGGATAAGATTGTAACAAATACTTAGACATATACTTAGGGTTCTTATTAAGGTTCACTCATCCAAGTTTCAAAAGTTTTACTATAACTTTTCTCTGATACCAACTATAACAGAAAATACATTACATATAGATATTATTTCAACATTGAAGAATATTTATAAAAAAAACACAACAAAACCATGTCAGGACTGTATATGTTTAGTGACTTTAGAAACTAGGAAACATAATCAACTGGTTCATAAAACATCAATATTTTCTACTGCTTATTTATTCATAACTAGACTCGTTTTTGAAATATATTACTTAATACCCTTATTCATGACCTAGGGAAAAGAAACATATGAAAGGGTGAGCTCAAATGCTCATTAAGGGTAAACAAGGGAAATATGAATCGTAAACATTACATTTGAAAATCTTATCCTGTATATAAAAGATCATAATATAATGTCATGGAAAAAATCATAAAGGTGAAATGTTATCCCAATAGTTATAACATAATACATGAAATTTCATTTCATTTCATTCACACATAAGAAAATAAAATCATTTTATATTAGTCAAGGCTCATTTCCGAGACCATCGTAGTAGAGAAAGTCCATTACTGAACCGAGTTCACTACTCATTCTAGCCCTGTATTACTGAACTAGATTTACATGTCATTCTAGTCATGTCTATCTCATGAGATATAAATATTTACCCAATGCATTGGAGGGAGATATAGGTTCCCCCCATCTCATTATGAAACCATTATTACATGTTCCACTAAAAGATAAATCATTTATCATAGCATAACCCATGAAATAAAAATGGGCTTCTTAAAAATCATCCCATCATAACATAATCCATATAAAATATCATTCCATAATTAACACAATAAAATCATAGTAATAATAGGGATATTAAAACAATCCTATTAAAATATAGTTATCTTAGATGGAAAATAATTTTGAGAAAACACTTGAACTTAGTTTTTGAGGAAAATACCCTTTGTTATACAAAAATGTTTTCTTTTTTCAAAATGCTACAAAATTTTAAAAGAAAATATTTTATTTGAAAATAAACTAGAAATAGTGTAATGTAATCTTCATGTAAATAATGAATCATGAAACCATAAAAATCCATTCACGCTGTATAAGTTAAGAAAAACAATCTCCTCATACTTTTGTCGAAAAAGTAAAAAAGTACCTCATTTGGTAAACAAAAGAAAGATTACTTCCACACCATGTAGTAAAAGTCAAAAATGGGTAAAAATGAATTTAAAAATACATAGAATAATAGTAAATATTTTATGATTTTTTTAGAAATCATATATATGGATGATAAATATATCCCTAGTAAATACTTATGTATAAACAATCTCGGATAAAAATGAGCTTGAAAAAATATCCCTTACCTTAGGTTCGATATGCTTTGTATGTATAAAAACATACTATATAATGATTTAAATAATTTTTATGATTTATAAATAATCATCATTATCATTATGATAACATTTATGATAACATTTTCATCCGTTTGTCAGTAACATTTCATTGTTAATCGTTATTAGGGTATTAACTGCCTATTTTTATTAAGCATGTTTTGTAGGATAAGTTCCTATTACTATTTTTAGGTTATATTTATATCATTTAAATAATGTTATTAGTGTAATATATATCAAATTAAATTAATTTATATAATCATGCTTTAATGAAGATCATCTAGAATAAATCACATTGCTCCGTGGAGACGGTAAGCCGTACGTACGCACAAGTGACGATATCATTCCCATAATTATTGAATGGTATTGAACTGGATGATGTATAGTATCATAGAATTAAAATAATTTTATATAAATCATATATATTTATTAATTATATAATTATTCCCATCTATGTAAGGTGGTGGGGAAAAACGGATTACACCATTGTGTGGAGACAGTAAGTCGTAAGCACACACGCGTAGTGATTTTATTTTTCCTAGGATGGGTAAAAGGTGGAATATGGTTGTTTAATGTTTATAATAAATATAATTATATTAGTGATACTTATTTTATTACTTTATAATGAAAAAACTAATGAAGGAGATGTAGAAGAAGAAATAAGTTTGAAATAATCGGTAAATGGTATTATCTCTTCTTCGATGTGCCTTCTCTAAATCTTCTTTTAGAGCACTAGATATGGTCTTTAAAGATGAAAATAAACTATCAAATGAAAAATAGGTAATTTGGTAAGGAAAAATGGTTGGGGTTGGCCGATATTTAATGCTCAAAATTATGTGAATAGGTGAGGGAGGTGGTATCCTTTTATAATTGAGATGAGGGTCACTTTTGGACACTCCATAAATAATAATTTATAATATAATAAAACCCTACAAAAAAAACTTAAAAGTGTCCCAATTTTGAATATGATATGATATATGTTTGTAATATAATCAACTAATAAATTTTGGACAAATTATATTGTCAATTTAAACCATATCGTTTTAATTGACACTTAGTTATTCTATTTAATTTTAATTATGGTAATAACATTCTGAATATTTAATGGTTATAAATATTTACTTATATGGTGTTAATTGATAATAAATGAATATTTTATGAAATTTTATACCTTATAATTATCTCTTTTTATTTTTTAAATATTGTTATGATTTTTAAATAATTTAATAAAATGTTATTTTTATACAATATCCATAGTGTCATATTTGATACTATTCATTTATTTGACTTTAAATAAAATAAAAATAGAATATAAATTCAAACCAAAATATTTAATACACTCCTAACATATCATAGCCACATATAAAATTATTGGTGCACATTAATTATTCATATGATATTTATTTTATTATTTTTTTAAACCATTTATTTGATATTTCTATTAATTAAATAATTTATACATCACTATTGTGTCATCTTTAATGATTATTATTTAATATCTAAAAATAATAAATAAATTTCTATAATTTAGGAAATTATTTTATCTCTCCATATACTATATATAGTCGATATTATCCCATATTTATCCATATATTAAAATTAATATACTTATATAAAATGAGATTGTGTCATTTTGTCACATTCATTAGTTTTTAATATATTCATGTAATCTTCATAGGTAAGTAGAAATTTAGTAATTCCATTTCAAAATATAGATTATAAGGGTATAATTTAGTCATATAATAGGATTTTTATAGGTATTAATGTAATTTTATAATATTTTTTTACCCTTAATTACCCGTTTTACCTTCAACCATGGTAATAAAAATAATTACAAAAGTTACTATTCATAATGCTCAAAAATAAAAGTATCCTATTAACAGAATTTGGACCTACTGATTAAAAATATGGAATAAATTTTTCAAAATTCAAAATATATAATTTGTATTAATTAATTTAAAATTAATCCTATTGTTGAAATGAGAAAACGAGTTTTAAAAACAGTACAAAAGATTGAATTGTTTTTACCTATGAATTAAATTTAAAATTAATGATAATGACATAAATTATATTTAATGATAAAAATATATTCTATTTATACATTAAAACCATTCAATATTATAATTTAACCATATAAATTATCTCGATGAAAAAAGTTGTTTTTAATTAAAATTTAGCGTATTTTAACTATTCATCAAAACATGAAAGTTATCAGAAAAAATCAGAAATTTATCCAAAGTAAATTTTTATATCCCACATAAAAATAACATCATTATTATTTCATATAAAAATTATTAATTTGTCAAAATCTTAATTTAAAATGGGTTCTCTAATCAAAGGTGTAAAATTATCCTTAAAAATATATATATTTTTATACATCAAATATGGTTTTATTCATACCCTATGACTATAATATCCATTGGATGAATATCAAAAATATTTTATTAAGTATATAACAGATATATATCTCATTAATTTCATTACCAAAAGTAATTCCCTCAAAAATAAAAATATCTAATTTATTTATATTTTTCATAATTAATTGATGTCCAATGAATTAATAATGTATTTTTGTAAGTTAGTTATAATTATTTCTTCTAACCTAACGACTAGGATATAATGGTAATTTTAAAATAAGGGTATATCATGGTTTATTTAAACTCATGATTGCGTAGAAAGGAAGCTACTGAATAATAAAAAAATTCAAGAAAATATTACATAAAAGATCCGGGTGTTATATAGGGAATGTTCCATCCTAGAATAGGAACCCCAAAAATGATTTATCCTAGTATATAATGGCTCCTTGTAGCTGAGCCCCATCAGTACGGAAGACTCGATCACACTCACTGATGAATCCATAATCCCCTAAAAATATAACATGGTAGGTCCTACCCTATACCTAGAACCAATATAATCTCAGTTCAAGATCTATGTTATCCCCCCAATTGTATAATAAACCTCCTAACTATGAATGTTTTATTTACCACATGGTAGGGTGTTTCCATATAAAAATATAGACACTTCCCTAAAAGAATTTTCCATTTAGAAAATAACACCACCCCAAAGTAATTTCATATATTCATCATAATACAACCACCTATATGGTTCATTCTATACAATATTTAGAATAATTCAAAACAAGGGTTTTCTACAAGCATTATCTGAAAATAAAACCACATTTCTCACAACTCACACTAGGACTTGGTTCCCAAGGTGATACCTGCAATCACCTATATTATCCACCACACAATAAATCAGGGTTAAGAAACTCTTGGATAACCCCTTGGGTATCTTATGTCAATATTAAAATTAATTAACCACACATGGTGTCCTCAGTCCGAATCTTCAGTCTTAGGTCAACACCTATCCCAAGAGAATAATGATCTAGTGAGATGGCTCATATACCACCTTAATATCCAGGGGTGTACTAGGTAATTCCATAAACCCATCATATCAATAATATATGTAGTTACTGTGCACACTTATAGCTACACCTAAAGGGGGAGGGACACTTACCCCATGTTCAATTCAATGTTCCTAAAGGATCTAAAGTATCACTAGGGTCATGTAAGACACTTGAGGCCAAACTCTTCTAAGTCACTACACCTATTCCAAGAGGTCTCAAGGGTCTCATAATTGAGGGTCACTAAGTCACACCCACTGTATTCACAAACCTCAATGGGCCTAATTTTCAAAGGGCATCACAAAAATAGTCATGACCTTGAATATCAACAGTAGAGGTAAGTAAGATCGTGTTCAAGGGACCTTTATAAACCTTAGAACCTTTCTCCGTATATGAAACTTCATATATATTTTAAAATTTGTAAACTAAACCATTTAATATAATTTTCAATTTTCAATTTTTAGCAAGTTTTGATGACACTTAGTGGTGAGACCAAACAACCATATACACTATAACCAAAGAATAATCTATGGGTAAAGTACAAGGTTTACCTACCTCAAAATGAAGCTAGTTCCATTTAATTCCATGATCTAGAAGCTACTTCACAAGCTTTTAAATAATCATTCAATCCCATACTTAGGTCCTAAGCTCTTGTATCATTCTAATAGATCCCAAAACATTTACATCAAAAAATTAAAAATTATTGAATAAATTAAAATAAAAAGGAATAATTCTTATTAACACACATGGATTCCAATGATCACTGAGTATTTAAGTAAAAGAGTAATGAACATCCCCTTCATACCCAAAATCCTACTCCAAGAAAAACCCCCTAAACATACCACACATACCATTAATAAATTAGTTTAATTTTAAATAAAAAAGATAGAAAAATCCATTTCACAACATACCTTCATCAAACCAATGAGAGTCAATAGGAAACCATCATTACAGGATTTCCTTTATAAGGGTTGAGTGAAAACCCTATAAAAAACTAGTTATTTTTACATCCTATAGTGAAATCTCCATCAATCCTGGAACCATTGCTGATCTAAATTAGAGTTTGAGGAAGAGGATGCCAAGAATGAGAGGGACATAAACAAGAATACATGAAATCACTATTAATATGCTTCCAAGAACACCCCCAATCCAATGGGGAAAGTGAGGAGAAGTTATAGAGTAACATGGTAAAATTTACTCCCCATACCCTTTCTCTCTTAAAAACATAAGTGGATGAATGGTGAAATTACTAGAATTCCCCTCTTTTCAAACCCCAACAGAATCCCACTGGCTAGCTAGTGGCCTACTACATCCCTGACCACCTTAGGATGCCTCTAAATGTCTCTCGAGTCTTCCTTGGTTCTGAATATACCCCATTCCATGTCCCTAACTACATTTCTAAGGGGTTATAACCCTTATAATTCAATTAAAAATCTCAATTCAGAATATAAACCTATAATGGATAAAAATTAATTTTTTTAGATATTATGAACCAGTATAGATATAAGACTATTCAAAGGAATAAACCAATATATTTCCTTACAATGGTAATATATATAAGGGTAATCCTTTTATTTTCCTCAATAATTTATTATAATTATTCTTCCTCATAAGTAATAATATTTCTTCTTGTCATTGTGTTCCCATGGGAGTTTCATTTTTAGATATATAATGTCATTTACCTCTTGTGGTTTTTGATATATTCTCTATATAAGGATAAATAATAAATTCATAATATAGAGTTAAATTATAAGAAAAGAAGATTAACAAGATACATAGGAAGAATATTTTAACTAATATTAATTGAGGAAGTTATTGATACTTGAGATGTAGTGATTGATCTACTTGGTGTGTTGACTGATAGCTTAACCTCCATATATTGTGGTGGTGATTAGACATTTCATGAAAACGTTCCGGATATGAATGAATGTGTAGAACCAAAATCAAAAAATCCATTCAGTTTTATTGAATAAGTAAAAACTATATTGATTATTTCTTCATGATCATTATCCACCATATTGATAATGATCATATATAATATCTGTTTTTCACATGTATTTAGAGGTTGTGGTAATTTATTATCATCTATGGACATTATCTTGGTGTAATTATCTTCATTGTGTCCATGTTCTTTTAATTTGTAACATTAGAAATTTTAGGGAGGTTTTAGTTGAAATTTATTTTCCTCCATCATAATGATAAAAATATACATTTCCCTTAAATTTTTTTAATCTATATGCCTTTATTTTTAATTAGTGAAGATTCTAACCATTTAATAGATATAGTTTTCAGGTTTTTGTTCACAAAAAATTGATATGTGGGCAGTTGGATCTTCATATCTGCAAGAGGATCATTATTTGAACCCCAAAAGTTAAACTCTAATATTTATTCCCTATCCTCAACCCCACTTATATATTTATATTCACCAATATCCATTTATAATATAGGGTCACATTATATAATATCCTTGTAGTTATTATTGTCTCAAATTGTAAAATATTTTCAAAGAATTATTTTTACATTAATAAACATGTGGTTAACATTACATTTAAGTTCAATAAAAAAAATTCATTCCATGTAAGCCTCATAAAGATTTATTTATACAACCTGATAGACTCATAATACCTTTTCCTGATATTTAGAAATTTTTTCCTAATTTTAAAATCATAAGTACAATGAAAATATTTATTAAAATAGATTTTTCTAAATTCATCCTATTCCATCAAATAATGTTTTTCATTGGTATTGAAATTTTTGAAAAGTGATACCCATTGAATGGAATCTCCCATTAAGTGATAAATATCTAAAATCATATTCCATTTAATAGAGAATTGGATCAAGGAAAAGATCATAACAATTTAGTTTATTAATTGAAACTTTATTAAAGGAGTATAGGATCCATTAAAATAGGGAAAATTATCACATTAATGAATCAACCATAATAGGATCATTCATTTTAGGATTCAGGTGACCAACATGGTTAATCATATTTATTATAACATTAATAAATTAAGAAAGAACTATTATGAGGTATTTGATTTTCATTCCTATATTATTAGGCATCTCATTCAAGAAATCATAACATTTTCTTATCTCATTGGTTATTTTAATGATTCATCTTGTTTTAAGTCATTTATTAATAAAAAGAAGAGTTAGGGATATGAGTACTAAAATTAATAGGGACATAAAATTTATAATCATATAAATAAATCATAATTTAAAAATAAATTCATTATTATGAAAAAATAATTCATAATCACGGTTATTTTAGTAGAATTTCCTTTTATATTATCTAAAATAATTCCTAGAAAAAACTAAAACTTTCTCTGATACCAAATATAACAACCCACACCTCTTAAAGAAAATATTAAATCATTTTTTTAAATAAAACCAATATAGAACATGGCCATAATTCTAGAAGTATATAAATTTTTTTTAAATAAAGTAAATAATAAAATATTTGTAAAATGTAAATGTAATATTTTTTTTCCATATTCATGATACACTTATAGAAAACACCATACTATTTTACCTATATAAGATAACCTCAGAATAAACATAAAAATGGGATATTCATAAAGACCATTAAGTGTGAAAATAAGAGAATCATGGGTTGAGATACCATAATAATGAAATATAATAGTAAAACATTACGATTATAATCCTTCACATGGAATCATGTCATAAAGGAAAGAATATCATATAAGTATAATAATCATTACAAATATAAAAAATTAGAACCAACATGAGGTAGATCATCATAAACATATATCAAGAATTATTTTAAATATTTTATTAATGTTATACCCTAAAATATTGTTTTAAAATAATAATATGCACGATAGCATTCTTAACACGCAACATCGAACTTTAAGTGAACTACGATATATACTAAAAATAATATTATATAAACATGACTCTTATAAACTAGATGTTAAATTGGAGACATGAATAAGAATAACCAAATTATGAAAAATTTATATTAAGGATTTATATAATTCAAATTTACTTAATAATTTATAATACACAAGTAATAAATTTTATATAATATCATTTTATGTTTCAAAAATATATTTTCTTCAAAAATGGTTTTATTTTTCTATGTGGAAATTATAATTAGTTGATATATTTTTTAAAAACATATTTTAGAAAATGAATATAGTTTTTTAAATCAAAATTTTAATATTATCTTAGTGTTATTTTTTAGGTTTTTTCTAGAGATATTTATTTTTAAGTGAATAATGAAAAATATAGTTTTTTTATAAAATAATCATTTATTTTAATTAAATAAAGTAATTTAAAAGTCCTATAATTTTTTGAAATTGATACCAATGTAACATAAATCTATATTAATTAGAAAAAATATAATTAGTTGTATTAGAATCAGTAGTATACTTTATTATGGTATAAGTTTTATTTGGGCTATAAAACACATTTTGATAAAGATATTTTTATGCATTCAATGGGGTTTTTTATCATAAATAATTAAATAAATCATTATTAATTAAATTATTAATGAATTTTATATATTATATGTTATATAAATTATTTTAAAATTAATTTAATAGTTTTTTACTTTGTGGTAATTTAAATTAAATTTAGTTTTATGTTTAAAAATGTATTTGTATTAAAATGGGTTTTCATTGCATTTTACTTGATTATTTTAAAATTATTTTTTAAAAATATATAAATTAAATTTTACTAAATTAATAAAATATTTTGAATCATAATTTCCAAAATTTTTAATGAGTCCACTTTCATTTTTGGTCATAATTAATAGTAAAAACAGTATAAGATTGTTACCATTATTAAGGTTAAAACACGTCTATAGGGGTTAAACTAAGAGATAAGGGTAATAATGCCACATAAAAGTGTATTATTATTATTATTTTAAATATTTTAGAACTTAAAATATTTTAAAATTTAATACTTTTACATTTTAAATCATTATACTTGATAAATAAATTAATTATATTAAGATATTTTAAATAATTCCTTGTGTGTCATCTCCCTCACTCATAAAAGGGGACCTCA
This sequence comes from Viscum album, assembly GCA_963277665.1. Lineage (NCBI taxonomy): Eukaryota > Viridiplantae > Streptophyta > Magnoliopsida > Santalales > Viscaceae > Viscum > Viscum album. The sequence goes on from OY728136.1 coordinate 1,271,685,235, forward strand.
TATCCTCTATTATTCAAAAGGTTTTTGCCTTTTATATTAATAAATACCTTCCATAATACCTTTCTATATTCCTTATATTCATCATAAATCCTATTTTCTTCTCTTAAGATTTATATTTCAAGGATTAATGTGTAAGCCAAAGGAGGTCTCTCAATGAAGAGGTATAAATACTAATCAATCTTTTATAATTTTATTTCTTTTTAAAAATTCAATAATACTTTTTTATCCATAATAAAATAATTAATACAGTAACATAGATATATTATAATTTTATTATTATTATGGAATAACCATTTCCACATCATTTCAATCAAATGGGAAATGAAATTATCGCTCATCTGTATGTGTGGACTAACGCCTCCATGTAGGGATATAATTAATTTTCCATCACATTATTTTATAGATGAATTTTTTGATGGATTTAATATTTATATATTATATTTATGACATAATTTATCTTATATAATTTTAATTTATTATATACTTTCTTACTTTACCATGCATTGGGAAATGATAACGTTGCATGTGCGTACATGTGGACTACCACCTCTACAAAGCGATGTGATTCATTTTTCAGTTTTTGATTGAATTGGATGGTAATAAAGATATATTTAATGAATATATATGAATATAATGATATAATTGTGAGTCTATAATTTATTATTATTAATTAACTTTCTATTATTCCATTTATTGAAAAGTGGAAACATCACTCATGTGTATGTATAAATTATTGTCTCTACCAAGTGATGCAATTCATTTTTCATAACCTATTTATATAAATAGTTATAAAATATTATATAATGATTTAATATGATAATTATGAAATTATTAACATTTTAGAGACTAGGTAACCATAATCAAAGCATAAGGACTAGAATTGTCGAACTAAAACATACATGAAAAATGAAGAAGTTAATAATCGAAATGACATGGATAATGAAGTATTGTTAATAAATGGATGATAATATGTTATAAGTAAAACATATATGGTTTTATAAGTTTAAATATTATTTTTTATATAATTATGAAAAATTTAAATTTATTATATAGGATGTTTCATTTGTTTACAAATTAAGAAAGACTTCAGGTGAGGGTTCTTAGTCTCAATATTGTTTCGTTGAGAGATATTTGATGTTATGCACCATTTTATGTTTATGAGGTGTATCTACTTCCCCATTGATATATTTTATCATTAATATCATTATGTTCATATAATATAATGTTTCACTTGAAGTTATTTATTTTATGGGGGTTATGCTTCAAATGTTACCAAAAGCGGTAAGAGTTTTTTGTTACAATCTCACTTTTTACTAGGATTATTTATGCTTAAAATTTTACATTATGAAATTATATGATATATATTATAAATTTAATTTAATTTAATATCATATGGTTATTTTTTAAATTATAATTTTCCCTTTCATTTTACTCTCTTTAAGTACTCAAAAGTTTGAAATAACCATTTTAAGGAAAAATGAATTTGTTTTTCTATACGGCTAAGAATGGTTTTTCTTAATGTACACATTTTACATAAAATGTTTTCAAGATTGTTTTTATTATTATATAATGATCGATTAAATTCATTTTTACACATTTTTAACTTTTTATAATATTTTTCAAAATTAATCTTATTTTTTGTTTTCTGAATAAGGTACTTTTAACTTTTTACCAAAGGTGTGAAAAAAATATTATTTGTAACATATCCCACACAAATGGATTTTTCCATGGTCCGGAACAATCAATTCTGTAAAGATTCCATTAAAATTTTCTAGTTTTATTTTTGAACAAAATTAAAATGGTGCTTTCCTCAAAAAATTTTCCAGTGATCTTTTAAAATAAATTTTCATCTATGATTTCATTATTTGACGCTATGTATGGTTAAATGGGGATATAATCCTATGAAACCATCCTTATTTTTTTTATGGATGATTTATCATTATGATGATGAAATATTTATGAATCCTATTTATCTTTCCATGGGTTAACCTATGATGAAATAATAAATGTTTTCATGATATTGAGGCATATATATGAATATATAATGATTATGTAATGGTTGGTACCATTATATACCTCCAATTAATGTGGTAAAGTGTAACGTTTTATGATATTAAAGGGTAAATGATAGGTTATCCCATGCCCGAAACTAGTATACAATCGGTTATCCCAAGCATAACATGTGAATAATTTCTTAGTGGATATACTTGACATTAGTTTTATATGATTATAATTATTACACACTTTATTCCACACATTTGTTACATGATATTATGATAATTTTATGCTCACATGGATCATGTTATTTGATTCCTTTATGATTCATGTCTTATGAATGACCAATATTTATTCCATGAACTGTGATTATAGTATATGAATTGTTGAGTTTGATTTCAAAATTTTAAGATCATATTCTCATTCCCATGTTATTCTTCAAAAATTATTAATGATTAATATATCCCTTGTTTACCCATAATGATAATATGAGATAAACCTTTATTACATTTCCTTTTCCCCAAAATATGAAGAATGGTTTTATGTATGATATGTACAAGAAGGGTTCTAGTTGTGATGAATTACTGGGAGATGACGTGGATATTTTATGAACCAGTTGTTTAGGTATCCATGTTTGAAAAGAAAATAATACATTATGGGTTTGGTGTGGATCATAATTAAATGATATGAATATTAATATAATAATATGTAACCTTTATGTATGCAAATATTGGTTTGACTCAATCAACCTCTGTTAAGGATCACTACCATGGATTAATAAACGTAGGCCAAGGCTTACTACTAAAGAGTCATAACATGATCTCATGAGGTATATTACATTAACTAATCCATAGAGGGATATATATAATTAGGACTACCCATCATCATAATATTACATTAATAACTATAAAAAATATAATCGAAAAACACATAAATAAAAATCATGATATAAACTAATAAAAAGGAATAAGTTACATAATGACATTATAAAGAATATTTTAGGTGACCCGAGTATTTCTTATATAAATATTAAATAATTATAGTTGAATATTGAATACATATCATAGTAATACATTCTTGAGTGCTATAATGTTTTAGTGAATTTTGAGACCAGATATTTAAATAACTTATTATCATAAAATATCACCAAAATATCCTATAAATTTATTCTGACATAGAACCCTTCTTTGACATAAACTATTTAGAACCTTTATTCGTAACCTAGGGAAATATAACCTTAATAAAGTGTGATCTTAGATGTTCAGTAATGGAAAACATAGAAAATATTAATCAATCATCTTATATTATCATAAAATAAACATACTAGTATGAGAATATGATGATAAATTAGAAAAATAATACCCAATATATCAAGATCATGAATCATGAGTCATAACAATAGTTTATTGAACTAACATAAGACATGTGTATAATCATAATTCCAGAATGATGTGACATGATGAAAAAAATGAGCATATCACATAAAAATTATAAATAAGAATAAAAATAGGAAATTATAGCACTATAAACATCTATAAATTCCAAATTTTCCAATAATCATTTAAAGGAAATGTGATCAGGTCCCTAAAAAAATTTATGGATATGAAACCATGTACATACAAAATTTTTTGTACATGAAATAATATGAATATGTCCAATATTAATGTTGTAAATGATAAATCATGTTTACATATAACATAGTTACCATAATAAAAATAAAGATTTACTTAATCCATTAGAGGGATATATAATTCTAGGCCCACTAGACATATAATGTACATTATAAGTAAAATTATCAAGATATCTTAAAACATTAAACTAGCATAACCCATGGAAAAGAAATGAGTTTCATAATGATTTCTATAAAAACTCTGCTGTTTCCTTGAAAATATATAGAATATTTTAAATAATATTTTGAAAGCTAATAATAGAGTCAACATGGGATTATGAGGCTTGGGGAACCTCAGTGTTGATGTAATAATATTATTAAATACATTATAACACGCATTTAAATTTTAAAAAAAATAATGGATTATCTAAAAAAATTGTTTTATTTGGGAAAACTAAGACTGCCATTAAACTTAGAATGTGGGTTTTAACCTTGGCATGACATAAACTCAGTGCAAAATGGGTGTTTACTTAAGATCATTTTTTTCTGAAAAAATAATCAATTTAATCAATTATTTAATTATTGGTTATTAAATTGTAAAAACCCAATTATCCTCTTTATAAATGTGGTTTTTCCATAATCCTATGGTTATCCACATATCCTTAGGGTTTTGAGTGTACTGTGGATGAGATCCTCATAGTAAAAAATCATATTAAAGACAAATGATTGTTTTTATATGAGCATCATCATAAAAAATGGATTTCATTAAACTTTACAATGATAATGGAGCTGAAGGATTATTCATTAATGATTAATATAATATCAATTCTAGACATTTTTTGAAATTTTTACTCACATTTTTGTTGGTCTTGAATCAATTCCTCTAAAAAATTGGTTTATAGGTCAATTATTGATTTATCTTCTCAAATTTAGGAATTTATAATTTTTTCATCCATTATTATCCCATGCGTTTGATTATTTCCCCATCAATAGATTGAGTTCAACTTGAAAAACGGACCACATCTATTCCTTAATTTTATGGTTCAGGATTTTCTCCCCTTGTTCATTGTGTTTTCATCAGCAGTATTACATTTAAATAGAGGTTTGATAATACCTTGAAATCAGTCATTTTACAATCGATATTTAGCACAAATGATCATTTCCTCAAGGCTAGAATCAAGATTGAGAGCATGGTTGAGGCATGAAGTGATGCTATGGGAGATAATACATGTATTATGTGTTCTTATTTCATGGGTTTTGGCATTTAGTGATGTGGTGTAATGAGGGATTATCCACATGTATATTGGGTAATGGGGGATGATCTACAGATATATCGGGTCACTGAAATCTAGCCAAGAGTGTTGATTTGAGTTCAATTAGCCTCATATATGATTTCCTTGGTATTTTTTGTAGATGGATCAACAGAGTATGTGGATTTAGGGAAAACATGTGAAGATTTTGGGATTATGAAAATTTTTATATTACACAACATGTAGTTTGGATGTCACACTATGCATAACCCAAAACTATTGACCCAACATGTAACTATGGATACAAAGGAACAACAAAATCTTAGTACACAGGAAAAAATAGGGTACATGGGCATGGACACATCCAGATTACCTAAGAATGACCAAAGTACATAATAAGGGATAGAGTACATGGGAACATGCTAGAGGAAATAGTCATACTAGGGATAGATAAGACACACTGTGTCTACCATATACATGCCATGTACTTCTTCCAGATTAGATTTATGCCACCATTCCATTAAGTCTAGATGAGTATTAGTAGGTTATGTTCCCTTGTATCATCCTTATGAGGGTATTGGGTGGTATTTGTTTACTAATAATAGGATGAGTGATCCCTTTACAGATTAGTCTTGGATAAAGTTAGGTATCCCACCATGTGGCCCAAGGTGTGATCCTCTATCCATCCTTGATATATTGGATCATGTATCCTATTACTGACTTTTAGGGTGAGTGATCCCCATCTTAATGGATTACTTCAGGTAGGGTTAGGTATCCTCTATAGGACTTAGGTGAGATACCCTATTTGTATATCATTACTTTTTAAGCTCTAGTAAATACCTGTTCATGTTGATGACTGATAGGAATGACCTCTCAGATAAGAACCATAAACATTATAAATAACTAATGAGTGAGTTATACTAGATGAACGTTACCTTAAATCCTTTAGCAAAATCCAAGGTTGGAAGTACGGTTGTGACCATACCTTGAGACTTGGTGATTATCTTTAGTATATTTGGATTTTTGATATTATCCTTTATTATGAGCTGAATCTCTCTTGATGCTTTATGTTTGGTGATTTCAAGGTGCCATAATAGTTATGTTATAATCTAACTTATATGGGATTGTCTTACATGTTTCATTCCTTATATAGATGACAAGACTTTTGATGGAGTCCTATGTGAAACATAAGATGGAAAATAATAGTTTATATAGACTAGACATAGTTGGTTTTAGAGTTTTCATTTTATTTTATTCCTCTCAAGACTATAAGTTGGAATCTTTTATACTTTCTAGTTGGATTTTTTTTTTCTTTTATGCATTCCCATATTTTTGTTTTAATTTGATGTGGGATTATTTTTATGTAGGCATTTTTTTTGATATCATCTATATCATTTGTTTCCACATTATATTGGTGTATTAGAAATGTGCATGTGTGTACATGTACCTTAGGCTAAGGCCTCACACATGTTTAATATGCCTACTCGGTGCTTGTTTCCTATCCATGGCATATTATAGGTGATCTTGGGGTGTTACACTCGGCTTCACACCGACATGGTAGGCCCATGAGGTTCAAGTCATGATATAGTGGTATAAGATAAGGTTATTATTAGGAATAGAGTTTTTAGATTTTATATCTATGAGGTTTGGATTTTTAACTAGGTTAATAATGTTAAAGTGTCTCATGTTAGTGTAACACTGAAATGTTTTTATGATACATTTTCTATAAATAATTTTAATTCCTCATTAGCATGCATTGAACGCTATTGTGAGAATGAATCCCAAGATGCCCTTGGTATAAAATGACCATTATAACCTAGCCATTAAGTTATCAAGAATAAATATTACTAACTTATAAAAATTTAGGGTGAATTTTTTAGCAACCAATTATTTATAATAAATATAAACCAACTAAATGTAAAGGAAATATATGTATTTTTTATTAATAAATTAAGTTAACTATAATTACTAAATGAAATTAATAAAATATATATGTTATATATTTTAGAAAATATTTTTGATATTGATCTAATATATATTTTAGTCATAGTATATGAATAAACCTTATTTTATTTATAAAAACCTATATTTTTTTAAAGGGTAATTTTACCATCTTTTAATGGAGAGCACTTTTTAAATTAGATTTTTGACACATTAATAATTTTTCAATGACAACATAAACTTCTTATTTTTAAGCGAGATATAAAAATTATTTTGGTTGAATTTTTGATAACTTTCATGTTTTGATAAATAGTAAAAATATAAAAAAATTTAATTGAGGAAATTCTTTTTCATTGAAATAATTTATATAGTTAAATTATATTATTGAATGGTTTTAATATGAAAATATATTATATTTTAATCATTTAATATATTTTAGTTCATTGGTATTAATTTTACATTGAATTCAGATGTAAAAACATTTCAATCTTTTGTAATGTTTTAATTCTTAAAAACTCATTTTCTCATTTCGACAATGAAATTAATTTTAAATTAATAACTGAATCTTTTATGTTTTTAATTTTTAAAAATAGATTCAATATTTTTAACTAGTAGGTACAAATTATATAAATATTTATATTTTTATTTTTGGGTAGTATAAATAGTAACTTCAGTAATTTTTATTAATACAGTAAAAGGGAAAATTGGGTAATTAAGTGTAAAACTAATGTTATAAAATTATCCTAACACTTTTAATAATATCATTGGATGGGTGTGTTTAGACTCAAATTATCCTTGGGTAGAAATAGTATTCTTTGGAAGCCACTTGGATGAGATTAGGACATTTAATTTATTTTATTTAAAGAAAAGTTAAATATGTCTTACTCAAATTTTAATAACTATATCATTTTTAATATAAGGTTTTAAAGAAGCTAAATTAGACTATAAATACTCACTTGAAATCTAAGATGTTTTTATTTATCATTAAAATTTATTTTTAATTTTTATAGAATAGATATTTACCTTAATAAATTATACATTAATGATGCATAAATTATTTAATTGATGAGAAATAAATAAATTAATTTTTATTAAAATGATAATAACCATTAAAATATAATAACACTTTACTAAATATTATCGGTAGAGTAAATATCAACTATATTAATCCAAGGTTATAGTTATTTACCATTTGAATCCATATGGATACGTTTATGACACTTATAATATTTTATTTAAAGTGATGTTAATGGTGGCACATTCATGTTTTAATAAATATAACTTTTTTAATGTATGATTTTTTAGAATATATATTCGACTATAAGTATTATTAAAAAATATAGAGTATTTATCTTCATCATAGTATTTTTTTTAAAATTTATTCAATAAATAAGTATGTTAAAGAACTACACAAAACTGATGTTGTAATTATTTTATTAATTGAGATAATAAAAAAATATTATTCAAAATATTAAAATAAATATAATTTGTGATAATTAATATATATAAAAAAATTATTTATGACCTTGAACTCTTATGAATATAATTAAAAATCGGGTTTGAAGTTAACTTGTTATCCTTATATTTTTAATAATCAATTAATTGTATAGTATTAAAATTGACACTATTGATTTTTTATAAAACCAAGGTATTATTAAATTATTTAAAAATCATAAATCATTTTTTAAAAATTTATAATAATTATTAAATGGTTTAAAATGTTCTAAATTATTAAATTATGTTCTCATTGACATCAAATAAGCAATTATTCCACCCTATTAATATTGAAATATTTGTTACCTTAGTTAAAGATTTAATATAATAGCTAAGTGTTAATTAAAATTGTAAGGTTTAAATTGATAGAAAAACTTGTCTAAAATTGAATTTTTGATGATATTAAAATATTATATCATCTCATATTTTAAACTAATACATTTTGGATATTTTTGGATGCGGTTTTAATTTATTATATATTAATATTTTTGGAAATTCCAAAGGTGACCCCAACCTCAACTACAAAAGAGAACCTCCTCCATAATTTATTAATAACTCATTGATCTACGATTTTCTTCCATAACTTTACCATTTCAGTTATAAACTTTACTAGTCACATTCTAGATGTTTCGGTCTTCTAAAAAGACCAACTTTAGTGCCTTTAATAGAAGATCTAGAGGTAATATCCTTTACCAACTCTATCAAGATCATTTCTTCTTATACTTCCCCTTTATTTTTTATTTCCATTATTAAGTAATAATTAAAGTATCACATATATAATGAGATGTTATTTTATTTTTGGGAAAACCTTATTCCACCTTTTATCTATCCTATTAAAAATGAAATCATCATGCGTGCGTACGTACACCTTACCATCTCCACGTCGTTGTGTAATCTGTTTTCACCACCACTTTACTTGGATGAGTATAATGATGGAAATAATAACTATATATGATTATTATAAAAATATATTTATTATTCAAAAATATATATATCATTCACTTCAATACCATTCCATAATTAATGGAATGATATCATTGCTCATTGTATGTACGACCTACCGTCTCCACGATGTGATGCGATTCATTCTAAAAGATATCCATTTAAGAATGATTATATAAATGTAAATAATGAATAAATATGATATATATTATATTAATATCATTATATAAATGATATAACTGTAACCTATAAATAATAATCCAAACTTATTCCACAAAACATGCACAAGAAAATGAATCCCTTTATACCCGAATAACGAGTAATAATGTTATGTTATTAACAAACAGATGAAAATATGATCATTAATGACATCATAAAAATAAATATGATTTTGGAATAATTAAATTAAATTATTTAAATAATTATATATAAATTTGGGATACATACAATGGACATCATACCTAAGGTAATAGATAATTTCTCAATCTCATTATTATCTAAGATTATTTGTAAGTAAGTATTTACTGGGGTATATTTATTTTTCACATCCATGTTTCCTAAATATATAATATTATTTATATTATTATATAATTGATTAAATTAAATTTTACAAATTGGTTAATTTTTATTAAATGACATGAAATTAATATTTTTCATTTTTTGATACGAGGTATTTTTTTGAATTATCTGAAAAAAATATGAGAAGAGTGTTTTATTTAACTTATATAACATGAATGGATTTTTATGATTTCATATTACCTTATTTCCATGAATATTACATTAAAATATTTCATGTTTATTTTCAAAGATATTATTTTCTTTTAAAATTTCATTATATTATAAGAAAATAAAACATTTACGAAGAAGAAATGATATTTTCCTCAATAATTAACTTCATATGTTCTATCAAAATTATTTTCCATATAAGATGGAATTTTTTAATAGGGTTATATTTCAAGTATACTATCCCTATTATTATTATTGTTTTATTATATGCTATTTATGAAATCCATTTGTTTTACATGGATTATGTAATGAAAAAATGATATTTAATAAACCCATTTTATTCTTTGGGTTATGCTATAATGAATGATTTATGTTTCTGTGGAACACATAAGAATGATTTCATTTTGAGATGGGTGGGACTTATATCTCCCTTAGATGAATTGGGTAAGAGTTTATATATCATGAAATAGAAAAGGATGTAATGGGAAATGATCATAGTTCAGTATTACATGACTAGAATGAGGATTTAACTCAGTTTAGTAATTGACATAGTTTTCCATGATGGTATAGCAAATGAGACTTGAATAATATGAAATTATTTTCTATGATTAAGTGTATTCCACAAGATTTTATGTCTTGTGTTATGTTTTTTGGGATTACATTAATTGATTCTTATGAAATTTTATGATTTATACCATGATATGATATTGTGATATTTCATACAAAGGATACGATTTTCAAATGTTATGTTTTTTATGTATTATGATTATTGTATGATTTATATTTCCATTTTTTTCCCTTACTGAGAATATGAGATCACCCTTTCATATGTTTCTTTGTCACAAGTCATGAAGAAGGGTATTAAGTAAGATATTTCAAAAAGGTTATAGTTATGAATAAATAAGCCGAATACAATGTAGATTTCATATAAACCACTTGTTTATATATTTTTAGTTTCTAAAGAAACTAAACATTTATGGTCCTAGTGTGGTTTTTTTATGTTTTGTAATGAATATTCTTCAAATTTTGAAGTAATATTTATGTATGTAAAGTATGGGATATTATAGTTGGTATTAGAGAAAATGTATAGTTAACCTTTGGATTCTAGGATGTGAAAACCTTAGTAAAAACCCTAAGGATATGTCAAAGTACAAGCCACAATCCTAGTGTTTTAGAAATGATTATGAATAAAATAGTATAAAACCTAAGGTGTCCTAAAATGAAATTTTATCCTTCATTATATGGTTTTACCATTATGATTAGTGTTTATCATACTATGTTTCTTGGTTTTAGTTAATAGCTGGAACTCAAAGGAACCATATTAATGATGAATGAGAGGGGAAATGCAATGATTGTCCTCCCGAGAAACCAAATTTTATGGGAGATAGAATGAAAAATCTTGTAGTTATTCTCACGAAACTTTTTCAAGCTATGAATCAAGAATGAATTACAAATGATAAAAAGAGGGAACAACACTCTGCTGAGTCCTTCATGAGGAATCACCCACCTTCTTTCATTGGGTCTTCTATGTAACGCCCCGACCCCAGCTACCCAGAGTCGGTGCATTACTTCGTAACATTGGCATGATCACAAAAGATCAAGTCTCGAAAGACCGATTAGTTTAGTAGCCTTGGAAACACTAGATACATTCATAAGTCTTTGATTACATCAAAAAGTAAACAAAATACAATAACATGGTCTTCATAGTCCACACTCATATCCCTTTCTGACTACCCCTGCAGGTCATTCATAAAATACTTCTTCACATCCTGGAAAATATTAAAACATTGAAAGGGGTGAGCTCAGATGCTCAGTAAGGATAACAATATTGCGGAAGCTTTCATAAATAAACATAAAAATTTAAGGCAATGTATAACTAAAACAAATCCTTTTAAACTTGAACATCAACATAATATGGCAAAAGTAAAATGAGATAATGCCATTCACTTCTTCACATGGATATTCTACTGGTCGAATAATCACATGCAATATCAATAACCACTTTCATAATGAGGGAATGTATAATGCCAGACATTCTGAAACATTTTTTCAAGGCCTTGGCCAAGATGTCTAAAATGATTAAGGCCTCGGCCAAAACCATAAATCAAATTGGGAAAGGACCTCGGCCAATTCCACATCTAGTTGTCTCATGAGACCTACCGATGCATCGAGGAGCTATAGCAGGCTCCACCCGTCACTTATTAAGTCCAATACATTCCTCATATGAATAGGTTTAAACATATCATAAACCATAACATAATCGTATCACATAAAACATGCATAAAGGAAACATAACATTTCCACATTTCAATCACAAGATTTCAATACAAAACATTGATATAATAAAAATTCTTTCAAAACCATTTTCAATACCAAAATAAAATAAAGTTAAAACTTTGTATTTATTTTTCATTAAAAAAAATGATGGCTTGTAGAGGAAGCCGAAACACAAATAATGGTCACGGCGGTGGAGAAGTCGTTGTCGCCATATAAGTACGGAAAGAAAAACATTCCCTTTTTTCGTTTAGCAAAACTCTTCGTATAAAAAAGATTCTTTTTGAATAAACGTAAAATTCAAAGGGGTTTATACACCGTATAAAAGAAAGTTGTGTATAAAACCAAATATGCCTCAATGAAAGGAGATTGAGATGAAGTCCTTAAAAAGATCATTTTTAAAATAAAATAGATCTATTATGTGTATTCACTATAGGTACACATAAAGAACGTAAAAACACAAAATAGGACATAATAATATCATGACATAATTTGAAAGTAGGAGATTAACCCAAAGAATGGAAGTTGGGTTAAGAAATTCCCTTACCTCGTGTCTGACTTGACTCAACCGTTATTTAACCTCCTGAATAATAAACTAGAGTAAATATATACCTTATTAAGAACCATTTTTAATTTCATTATCCTTTTTATATAACTTATTAAAATGTTATGAACATTATGTAATTATTTAAGTTAATAACGGTCCTTTTGTCGATCTTTGGTACTTGAGTCAACAATGAAATTCTTATAATTACAAGTTGTTTTATGTGGTAGAATATCCATTATATCCATAATTATATTCATGATTTAGATGTCATATATATCATATATATCCAGTATATACATTCATTTATAATATTACGTAACATTTAGAGGTAAGAAATGAAATGCACCGTTCATGGAGACGGTAAGCCGTACGTACGCATGAACGCTACTTTCATTTCTATTTTGTATTTAATGGAATGAAATCATAATGATATAAATGTATAATATAATTCCAGTATAATATAGTGTATAATACCATTTACTCCATCCTTTATACATCCCACATATGGCATTAACAATTCAAATCACTTTGAGGGGGCGGTAGTCCGCACTTCCTAAAATGAAATTATCGCGTTTTACCCATAATGGAAATCATAAAGTATGCCATAAATGAGAAATACAGAAGCATAAGTAAAACATAAACATATTATATATCATATATAAATATAGTGACATCTTAATGGCCACCTTTGAAGGTGTTATATGAGTGTTGAACAATCATCGTTTCGTGAGACAGAAATTCACCATCCACAGAAACCGTATGTTCTTTAACCATTAGATGTAGGTGTGTGTAAGTGTCGCTCGAATCCTTCTTATAAAAAAATCCTAGTATATTGAGGATACTGGTGTTTTTACAAAAGAAATGAATAAAAAGAGTTTAGGGGGTTGGAGAATAAAAATAAAACAAAACAACATTATAAAAGACATTACCTCAAAATCGGGTAACTCTTTTTGATTTGAGCCAAAGGCTTCCTTGGTAAGAGTTCTGCCCAAAGTGAGGCTTCTAGGAGTAAGAGGGGAAAGTTGGGAGAGTATTTGGGCAGATTTTGGCCGATCCAAATGGCTTGAAAGTGTGAATGAGGTGGTAGATGTGGGGGCCTTTTATAAGAGGAGAGGAGGGGCACTCTTGGAAAGTAAGGAAATTTTACATTATTATATAATGATTTTCGGATTTTAAAGGTCCCACACTTATATAATTCGAGGCTAAGGTGATAAGGGTTATAAATATACCCATACAACTTTGGACAAGTGTAAGCCTTGGATTGTACATTATCTTTTCATTTTATTAAAATCGTTAAATAATGAGGTCATCGCTACATCATAATGATGTCATAAATAATTTAATTTATTTAATGTCTAAAAATTATAAAAAAAATACTATGATGCATTGAATCTTTTTAGATTTCTAATTAATATTTATAGTAAAAATTTGGACTTGTTTAACCCCACTTAAAAACTGTTTTAGTAGAACAACTCATGTTTGTGTCAATTTAATTTTAACATTAAATAAATATATACTAATGTCATTTTCCAACCAAAGTGTCTCCATGGGGTCCCCAAGTTGACCCATGGGTTGTCTTGGTCGGCCATGACTCATCCAATAGGAGTAGTACAAGTGTCAAGCTCATCTCATGTTATTAAAACATTATTTTTACCTTAAACTACACTAATTACCTCTAATCGCGATTAAGAACTTAAAAGTTACTATTCACCAAAAAATTATTTTAATCTCATTAAACCACATTTTACTTATTAATGACAACCATGTATGTCGGATTCTTGAAAATCAAATCACAGAAGTGGTAATATTTCATTTTAACAAAAAATCAGTTTTTAACAGCCACTTAGTGGTTTCACTATTCATAAAAAATTGAAGTTTTTCAGAATAAGGCCAACATTTCACCCTAAGCTATAATTGATATTCCGAATTCAAAAATGATGTCTATTTTACAAAATTCCAAACATATAAGTTGCATTAATTAATTTTATAATTAATTCCCGCTGTTACAACAAATAGCGTGTTTTTAAGAAACAATTTATATCAAAAGATTGGCAATTGTTTATGTCCAATTTGAATGTTAAATTAATTCTAATGACCACCATTGGATAAAATGGTAAAAATATATTCTAATTATACTTTAAAACCACTCAATAGTTTAACTTATCACTATAAATTATTTTGATTAAAAAAGTTGTTTTAAGTAATTTTCACTATTCATAAAAATTTCGAAGTTCTCAGAAAATTACAAAAAATTCAACATAGGCTAATTTCGACTTTCAGAATCCAAAAATGAAGTCCATTTTGAAATATAATATATATATAATTTCAAAAGGTGGTTATTACTATTCATAACGACTACTTTGATTAGTCGCGGTGTTTTAGAACTCGAAGTTGCGTATAATGCAAGCTATTGCATTATTGAATGAGAAGCGTATCGTGGAAGCTCGGGGTGTTACATTCTACCCTCCTTCAATAAATTGCATCCTTGCAATTTGAAATATTTCTTGGAAAATAAAAGGTTGAAAATAGAAAATACCTTTGTGGAAAACCCACATCGGAAATAAGATTAATAAAATTTAGCCTTAATAAGAGGGAAAGGGAAGTGAAAAAGTCACCACCCAATTATGATATCAATTAGGAGAACATTGGTGTCAATTAGAGACATATAATTAGAGGAAAAACGTAAATATTTGTAGGGAGTGATTGAGGTCATCAATCACCATCAACTGTCAAATTGAGGGCCTCAAAGCCTTCAATCTATGTTGATTTAAAATATCATTAGTTCAAAAAGACATAATGTATTAGGATAACACATTTTTTTTGTTTTAATATCCCTTTACTAAAATTTAAGAATTAATTTATTCATTGAATAACAGATAGGTATATATATATTTATGCTTGACAATTAGAGTTTCAACCTTCAACTCACCTTTCACTCAAAAAGATAATAGAACCCAAAAATATTATACTTATCCTAATTGTATAAGGTTCCAAATGTTAACACATAACATTTAGATTAGTAAAATTATTTTGTAATAACCAGGGACTTCCTGTAGGCTAGTGGTAGGAAATAAAGGCCTGTCGCACTATGGTTGTGGGTTCGATTCCTGCAGCTTTGTCTGACGCGACGGGTTATGCCCCACCCTGCAGGTTGTCCTTTTCCTAAAAATATAGTACTATACTATTCCAAAAATAATCTTCATAAATGTTTTAACCTTAAACAATACTATCCAAAGTTCAACTTAATCCATTCTAACCTTTATATTTATCCAAAATACCTCTGTCCAGACTTTCTCTAAAAGGTCTCTAAATTCCAAAATCAATTTATCAGATTCCCCAAACAAAGTAAAGTTTCTCTTATTGTCACATACTAAAAATATAATTACCTTCATCATATTAAAACCTTACTGAAATTAACAAAAACTGTAGTACTATCCTTATATATATATCACATTATTCTAATAACCAGAATATAATCCATGAGTCCAAAAGCACCAATACATTAGTTATTCTGCTTCAACTGTAGTAACAGCATTAGATTGTCCTTGATCCCTTGGCCTTATCTGAGGTAAGTTCCCCTGACGCTTAGGACATTCATTTGCATAATGTCCCTTCTCTCTACAATTATAGCATTCCACGTTGACAGCCGCTTTCTTTCCCTTGCATTCATGAGCTTGGTGGCCTTTTTCACCACACTTGTAACATACTCCTTTTCCCTTTAGACAGGAACCAGGGTGCTTCCTACCACAATTATCACAGGGTGGAAATTCATTTCTACCCTTCTTCCCTGTTTCCTTATTTCCTTTCCCAGAGTTTTCAGCGGATATCTTCTTATCTTGCTTTGATTTAAAGTCATAAGACTTAGAGAATTCCTTTTCCGTCTTAATAGCGCACGAGACAATACCTTCGTATGAAGAGAAGGTTTGTGATACTAAAGCTCGACGGAGAAATGGTTTTAACCCATCAAAGAAACAATCAGTCTTACTTCTTGGGTTACATATGTAATCTGCAACATACCTTGATAACCTTGTAAAGTTAGCCTCATACTTTGCGACATTCTCATCCTCCTTCTGCCTCAGACTCAGAAATTGCCTTTCCATATCCGCTCGATGGTCTCGAGGAAAGTATTTTTCTAAGAACAGCTCTTTGAACTCCTACCATTCCATGTTTGTTAATTCATCATCTTCCTTTGTGTTTTGAATTAGTGACCACCATTGATCGGCATCTCCAGTGAGGCGGTAAACTGCCATGACAACTTTCTCCCTTTCACTACTCCCCAAGGCATGGAATATTTTCTCTAAGGAATTTATCCATTGCTCAACTACTATAGGATTTGTACTCCCATTGAAGGTTGGTGGTTGTTGCCTCATGAAACGGTCTAGCATTGATCCTCCACGTTGCGGATCAGGGTGCTCCATACGAGTAGGGTTGTTATTCATAACCTGCGTGAGTTGTCCCAGTACTATGAGAAGCTGATCAGCACCAGTTGTATCTCCAGCTCCACAATAATTATCTTGAGCAGGAGGGCAATCCCTGCATGGAGTGCGTGCATTAATACGGTTTCCATTCCTTCCACTAGGCGCCATTTCTAAACAATGGCATAAACTAGATTAGTTTATGAATTAAAATACATAATTCCATATTTGTAAAACACTTTACATAAATTGAACTATTTATGGATCTAATCCATAATCATAAAAAGAAATGTTTTCTTTGATAAAGTATATACTCATAACCCTTCATAGTGGTTTGTAAAGAAAATGAGAATTATCCTAAGCATATCCCCCGGGAGTGTCGTAACCAAGAGTGCATGAAGGCCCGTTGTCGTGCACTAGTTCCCGTTCGAGTCTAGCTCAAAGCGGTGTTTTCGGGTTTTACCCCTAGGTACATCTGTGCCAGAGCCGCCTCTACCTGCTCGTATCCAGACAGGGATGTATTGCTCGGAAAACTCACAACATCTCTACAATACCAAAATTATAGGAAGTTCTTCTATACTAATCCTCAAAGTCTATCTTTGGGCTATGTGCTCTAATCAGAGTTTATCTAAATCTAGATTCCAAGGTTAGTACTAAACTGCCTCTGATACCAACTGTAACGCCCCGACCCCAGCTACCCAGAGTCGGTGCATTACTTCGTAACATTGTCATGATCACAAAAGATCAAGTCTCGAAAGACCGATTAGTTTAGTAGCCTTGGAAACACTAGATACATTCATAAGTCTTTCATTACATCAAAAAGTAAACAAACTACAATAACATGGTCTTCATAGTCCACACTCATATCCCTTTCTGACTACCCCTGCAGGTCATTCATAAAATACTTCTTCATATCCTGGAAAATATTAAAACATTGAAAGGGGTGAGCTCAGATGCTCAGTAAGGATAACAATATTGCGGAAGCTTTCATAAATAAACATAAAAATTTAAGGCAATTTATAAATAAAACAAAAGCCTTTTAAACTTGAAAATAAACATAATATGGAAAAAGTAAAATGAGATAATGACATTCACTTCTTCACATGGATATTCTACTGGTCGAATAATCACATGCAATATCAATAACCACTTTCATAATGAGGGAATGTATAATGCCATACATTCTGAAACATTTTGTCAAGGCCTCGGCCAAGACGTCTAAAATGATTAAGGCCTCGGCCAAAACCATAAATCAAATTGGGAAAGGACCTCGGCCAATTCCATGTCTAGTTGTCTCATGAGACCTACCGATGCATCTAGGAGCTATAGCGGGCTCCACCCGTCACTTATTAAGTCCAATACATTCCTCATATGAAAAGGTTTAAACATATCATAAACCATAACATAATCGTATCACATAAAACATGCATAACGGAAAAATAACATTTCCACATTTCAATCAAAAGATATCGATACAACACATTGATATAATAAAAATTCCTTCAAAACCATTTTCAATACCAAAATAAAAGAAAGTTAAAACTTTGTATTTATTTTTCATTAAAAAAATGATGGCTTGTAGAGGAAGCCGAAACACAAATAATGGTCACGGCGGCGGAGAAGTCGTTGTCGCTGCATAAGCACGGAAAGAAAAACATTCCCTTTTTTCATTTAGAAAAACGCTTCATATAAAAAAAGATTCCTTTTGAATAAACGTAAAAGTCAAAGGGGTTTATACACCGTATAAAAGAAAGTTGTGTATAAAACCAAATATGCCTCAATGAAAGGAGATTGAGACGAAGTCCTTAAAAAGATCATTTTTAAAATAAAATAGATCTATTATGTGTATTCACTATAGGTACACATAAATAACGTAAAAATACAAAATAGGACATAATAATATCATGACATAATTTGAAAGTAGGAGATTAACCCAAAGAATGGAAGTTGGGTTAAGAAATTCCCTTACCTCGTGTCTGACTTGACTCAACCATTCTTTAAACTCCTGAATAATAAAATAGAGTTAATATATACCTTATTAAGAACCATTTCTAATTTCATTATCCTTTTTATATCACTTATTAAAATGTTATGAACATTATGTAATTATTTAAGTTAATAACTGTCGTTTTGTCGATCATTGGTACTTGAGTCAACAATGAAATTATTATAATTACAAGTTGTTTTATGTGGTAGAATATCCATTATCTCCAGAATTATATTCATGATTTATATGTCATATATATCATATATATCCAGTATATACATTCATTTATAATATTACGTAACATTTAGAGGTAAGAAATGAAATGCACCGTTCATGGAGACGGTAAGCCGTACGTACGCATGAACGCTACTTTCATTTCTATTTCGTATTTAATGGAATGAAATCATAATGATATAAATGTATAATATAATTCCAGTATAATATAGTGTATAATACCATTTACTCCATCCTTTATACATCCCACATATGGCATTAACGATTCAAATCACTTTGAGGGGGCGGTAGTCCGCACTTCCTAAAATGAAATTATCGCGTTTTACCCATAATGGAAATAATAAAGTATGCCATAAATGAGAAATACAGAAGCATAAGTAAAACATAAACATATTATATATCATATATAAATATAGTGACATCTTAATGGCCACCTTTGAAGGTGTTATATGAGTGTTGAACAATCATCATTTCGTGAGGCAGAAATTCGCCATCCACAGAAACCGTATGTTCTTTAACCATTAGATGTAGGTGTGTGTAACTGTAGATCGAATCCTTATTATATCAACATCCTAGTATATTGAGGATACTGTTGTTTTTACAAAATAAATGAATAAAAAGAGTTTAGGGGGTTGGAGAAGAAAAATAAAACAAAACAACATTAGAAAAGACATTACCTCAAAATCGGGTAACTCTTTTTGATTTGAGCCAAAGGCTTCCTTGGGAAGAGTTCTTCCCAAAGTGAGGCTTCTAGGAGTAATAGGGGGAATTTGGGAGAGTATTTGGGCAGAGTTTGGCCGATCCCAATGGCTTGAAAGTGAGAATGAGGTGGTAGAGGTGGGGGCCTTTTATAAGAGGAGAGGAGGGGCACTCTTGGAAAGTAAGGAAACTTTACATTATTATACAATGCTTTTCAGATTCTAAAGGTCCCACACTTATATAATTAGAGACTAAGGTGATAAGAGTTCGAAATCTACCCATCCAATAGTCTTTGGACAAGTGTAAGCCTTGGATTGTACATTATCTTTTCATTTTATTAAAATCGTTAAATAATGAGGTCATCGCTGCATCATAATGATGTCATAAATAATTTAATTTATTTAATGTCTAAAAATTATAAAAAAAATACTATGATGTAGGAAATATTTTTATCTTTCTAATGAATATTTATAGTAAAAATATGTACTTGTGTAACCCCACTTAAAAACTGTTTTAGTAGAACAACTCATGTTTGTGTCAATTTAATTTTAACATTAAATAAATATATATTAATGTCATTTTCCAACCAAAGTGGATCCATGGGGTCCCCAAGTTGACACATGGGTTTTCTTGGTCGTCCATGACTCATCCAATAGGAGTAGGACAAGTGTCAAGCTCATCTCATATTATTAAAACATTATTTTTACCTTAAACTACACTAATTACCTCTAATCGCGATTAAGAACTTAAAAGTTACTATTCACCAAAAAATTATTTTAATCTCATTGAACCACATTTTACTTCTTAATGAAAACCATGTCTGTCGGATTCTTGAAAATCAAATCACAGAAGTGGTAATATTTCATTTTAACGAAAAATCAGTTTTTAACAACCACTTAGTGGTTTCACTATTCATAAAAATTGAAGTTTTTCAGAATAAGGCCAAAATTTCACCCTAAGCTATAATTTATATTCTGAATTAAAAAATGATGTCTATTTTACAAAATTACAAACATATAAGTTGGATTAATTAATTTTATAATTAATTCCCGCTGTTACAACAAATAGCGTGTTTTTAAGAAACAATTTATATCAAAAGATTGGCAATTGTTTATGTCCAATTTCAATGTTAAATTAATTCTAATGACCACCATTGGATAAAATGGTAAAAATATATTCTAATTATACTTTAAAACCACTCAATAGTATAACTTATCACTATAAATTATTTTGATTAAAAAAGTTGTTTTAAGTATTTTTCACTATTCATAAAAATTTCGAAGTTCTCAGAAAATTACAAAAAATTCAACATAGGCTAATTTCGACATTCCGAATCCAAAAATGAAGTCCATTTTGAAATATAAAATATATATAATTTCAAAAGGTGGTTATTACTATTCATAACGGCTACTTTGATTAGTCACAGTGTTTTAGAACTCGAAGTTGCGTATAATGCAAGCTATTGCATTATTGAATGAGAAGCGTATCGTGGAAGCTCGGGGTGTTACATTCTGATCTATTAATTGATGAACAATGGATTAGTACAACTGAAAATATATTTTCAGTTCTCCAATGTTCAAAACATGATAAATTCATCTTGTAAATCTATAATTTGGAAGGTGAAGCTGATCAACAATGGAATCTTATCAAGTATATGATTCAATGAGATGAAATTTAATCCATGTAATGGGACGATATAAATAAATTACTTTTTAATAAGTACGTTCCTCATATACTTAGAACAAATATGGAGAATGAGTTCCTTGAAATTAAGAAAAAGGATAATGAATCTATTGGTTCCTACAAAGAAAATTTTATAATAAATACAAGGCATGCTTCTGGAATTATTATTAAAACTAAGAGTAAAATTTATCGATACTTTAGTGTCTTAAAACGAAGTCTCCTAAGGGCATTATCCATAAGGTACTTCAATAGATTTGAGGAAATCGTTTGATGTGCACTCAAGGTTAAGATGGGTATTGGAGTAACCCATTAGTCTTATGGGTTTAATAAGAAGAGAAAAATTGAATTTAATGGAAAATATAAAGAGAAAACTAAAAAGAAGATGAGTTTTACCTTATGCTCAAAGTGTGAAAAAACATGGAGGATATTTTCTTAAAGGGAGTATAAAATGTTTTAAGTGTAGGAGAGAAGGTTATAAAATAGTTGAATACTGAAGTGATGGGAAAAATATGTCTAATGATGTGAATATAGGAAAGGCTTTATAGAACACTCATCCTACAATTCAGTGTTACAAGTTAAAGGAAATGGGGCATTATGACAACTAATTCCCTAATCCAAGGGTATTCATTGATGATCAAATTCAACAAAATATTAAGGCCAAATACAAAATCAAGTCACATGTGATCACTATCGGTGATGTGGAGTACGGTAATGAATTGTTGAAAGGTCCACTTACTATCCAATATAAAGTTGAAAATGTTTTATTTGATTCTGGATCCACCCACTCTTTTATTTATAAATAATTTTCTAAGGGTATCACTGTATTACCTCAACAATTAAAAGTTGAGTTTTCTATGACAAATCTTAATGGAACAACAACCACTATAAAATTTTATAATTCTTCTCCAGTTCATGTTTGTGGGAAATTGATTCCTGAAAATATTGTGATCCTTCATTTAATGAAATTTTATGTGATTCTTGGCATGTATTGGCTTTCACACTAGGAAGCTCATATCAATTTTCAAAAAAGGGATGTCACATTTCATATTACTAGTCAATCTATGATTATCTATCAATGTAAGGATGAGTATGAACTTCCAGTGGAAATTTATTCCATCTTATGGGTATTGATTCCTATAAACAAAGGTTATCTATCTAAAATGGTTGGGGAGAAACTCACCATTAAGAATACACCTGTTTTATGGGAGTTTGTTGATGTCTTTCTGGAATAATTTCTAGGTCTTCTACCAAATCGTGAAGTTGAGTTTCCAATAGAACTCATATCAGGTGCTATGCCTATTTCAAAGACACATTTTAGAATGGACCCAATTAAGATGCAGGTATTTAAGAAACAACACCAAGAGAATCTTGAAAAAGGATTCATACTCCCTAGTGCATCACCTTGGGGTGCACCTGTTCTGTTTATTAAGAAGAAATATGGATAAATGATAATCTCCATTGATTATCAAGAACATAACAAGATCAATACCAAGAAAAAATATCATATTCCCCATATTGATTACTTATTCAACCAACTATGTGGAGCTCAATACTTTTCCAATATTTATCTTCATTCAGGATATCATCAATTAAGGGTCAATAAAGAGTATATACCAAAGAAGAAATTCCTTGCAAGGTATGAACACTATGAATTTATAGTGATGCATTTTCTCTTACTAATTCCCTCACTATATTCATGGATATAATGAATAGAGTATTTATATACTATCTTGATGAATTTGTGGTAGTCTTTAGGGAATATATTGTGGTTTATTTGAAGAGAAAGGAGGAGAATTAAGATCCCTTGAGAATTGTACCAAAGACCTAGAAAAAGGAGAATTTTTATAATTTTTTTACAAAGATTTAATTTTGGCTTCATGTAGTTTCATTTTTGGTCATATAATCTCAATATAGAGGATATATGTGGATCCAAAAAAAATAAAATT
The DNA here is from genome assembly GCA_963277665.1 of Viscum album. Classification (NCBI taxonomy): domain Eukaryota; kingdom Viridiplantae; phylum Streptophyta; class Magnoliopsida; order Santalales; family Viscaceae; genus Viscum; species Viscum album. Next base: position 1,271,708,977 of record OY728136.1, read on the forward strand.
TATTGAATGTTTTCTTAAACCAACAATAGTAACTATGATCCTAAGTTTTTCGTATTTGGATGGATATTAATGACATTTTGTGAAAGTTTTTTCACAACAATCTAATCCACTTAGTAAGTTGACTCATAAAGAAGTTAAGTTCGTGTAGACAGAGGAATTTGAAGAGAAATTAAAAGAGCTAAAAAGAAGGTTATCCAGTGCACCTATACTCACACTGCCTTGTAGTGGATAAAGGTTTGTGATCTATAGTGATGCATCCAAGAAGGGGATGAGACGTGTTCTCTTGAAAAATGACATGGTGATAGCTTATGTGTAAAAAATTGAAAATAAATGAGAAAAATTAGCCAACTAATTATTTGGAGTTATCTATGGTAATATTTGTATTAAAGATATGGAGTCATTATGTTTCTAGAGAAAGGTGTGATATTTATGCTAATAATCCTGGGATGATTGTCTCAAGCCCGTGGAGCAGTACTTTTTGGTTATCACTCATGTTTATAGGGAGGCAAATCGGGTTTCTGATTCTCTCTTCAAACTTACCATTGAGGTGGTTAGCTCTTTGTGGTCCTTTGTCACAACATATTTTTTTTGGGTTGGTGGATGCTGATGTGCGTGGTGCTGTATAAATGCGCTTTCATTAACCCCCATGCTTTTTCAGTCTTGTTGCTTTTTATTTTTTATTAATAAAATCTTCTAGGAACATGATTTCTACCTATTTATGTGATTTTTAGTTATATTTTCACGCAATAGGAGCTGAATATGTGCAAAAAAATATGGTTGGAGTTGATTAAATATTACGATTTCTTGATACATTACCACCTTGGGAAAGAGAACAAGGTGGAATATGATTTGATTTGAAAGGAACATGATATCCTATACATGATAATGATAAAAAAAGATCCAATATTTAGGGATTTGAAAAGGATAGATCTTGAAATTATAAAGGAAGGTGATAAATCTTATCTTTTTCAAATGAATGTTCGACCATATATACAAATAATGATTAAGTAGGCCTAGATGGAAGATATATATCTATAAAAGAAGGTGTTAAATGTTCCTAAATTCAACCTTTATCATGTTGAAATAATAAGGTCCTGAAACCATGTTTTTATTCCTAACATACCATAAGTAAAGAAGGATATATTGGATAAGGCTCATAGTTCGTCATTCTATATTCATCATGGAATGACAAAAATGTACAGGGACCTACTAGAGTATTTTTGGAGGGATGACATGAAAAGAGATGTTACAACCATTACCCATACCAGAATAGAAATGGGAAAACATCACTATAGACTTTGTTATTGGACTTCGAAAAGCATCTAATGTTTATAATTTTATAAGGGTTATAACTGATTTCCTTACGAAGTCAGCACACTTCATTTTTATTAGAGAGGGTTTCTCTCTTGATCATCTTTCTAGGATATATGTAAAAGAAGTCGTAAGATTGCATGAAGTACCATTTTCCATTATATATGATTGGGATCTGGGGTTTACCTCAAAGTTTTTGAATATTCTTAAGCCTGATATGGATACAGAGTTATGTTTTAGCACTTCTTATCTTCCACAGATAGATGGTCAGTCTGAGAAGACAATTCAAACTCGAGAAGACATGTTGAGATATTTCACTATAGATTTCAAATGTGTCTGGGATCAACACCAACCTTTGGTAGAGTTTTCTTACAACAATATATTTCACTACAGTATTAAAAAGGATCCTTATTAATCCTTCTATGTAAAGAAGTGGCGAAATCCAACTTACTGAGATGAAGTTGGGGAAATAAAGATATTAGGACCTGATCTTGTTGATGAAATGACAGATAAGGTTAGATCTATTCAACAACACATAAGAGAAGATAAGATAATACAAAAAAGTTATGATGACAAACAAAGAAAATATCTAGAGCTTGAAGTGGGTGAGAAGACGTTTTTATGAATATCTCCCTGGAAAAGAGTAATGAGATTTGGAAAGAAGGGAAATCTAATCCCTATGTATATCGGTTCTTTTAAAATTCTGGATCATGTTGGGAAGGTAGCTTATAGATTGGAGCTTCCATCGAATCTCTATCAAGGTAATGATGTGTTCCATGTACCCATACTGAAAAAGTACATTTATAATCATCCACATGTACTAGAATTATAATTCTTACCTCTAGATTAATATCTTTCTTATAAAGAATAACAGGTATAGATTCAATATCATATCGAAAATGTTTTATAAACAAGACCACTCACTTGGTTAAAGTTTTATGGAGGAAACAAAAATTCAAGGAATCTATGTTGGAACTTGAGGATGTGATGAAGTAGAGGTATCCTCATATTTTTCTATCCATGTGATTAATTTATAGGTTTAAATTCAGTTCAAGGGGGTATAATGTAACACCCGAATGTTTATATGAAAAATTTTCTTTAAATAATTTTAATTCTTTAATAGATTTAATTGCACACAACCGTGAGTTTAAACAAACCACAACATGCCTTTAGTATAAAATTATTATTATAACATATCCGTTAAGTTATAGAGAATAAATATAAATATCTTATAAAAATGTTGGGTGAATTCTTTGGCTACCAATTTTTTATAAAAAATATTAACCAATTAAATATAACGGAACTATTTTTTATTTTTGTATTAATAAATTAATTTAATTACAATTATTAAATTAAATTATTTAAATATATATGTTATATATTTGATAAAATATATTTTATATTCATCCTATAGATATTTTAGTCATAGGATATGAATAAACCCAATTTTATTTATAAAAACCTATATTCTTCAGAAGGGTAATTTTACCTCTTTTTAATGGAGAACCCATTTTAAATTAAAATTTTGACACAATCATAAATTTTAAATGAAAAAATAAACTTCTTCTATTGAAATGGGATATAAAAATTTACTTTGGATAAATTTTTGATAAATTTCATGTTTTGATGAAAAGTAAAAATATACTAAATTTTAATTGAAAAAACTTTTTTCATCAAAATAATTTATATGGATAATTATATTATACAATATATTTAAAAATTAAATATATTATATTTTAATCAGTTAATATAGTTTAGGTCATTGGAATTAATTTTACATTTAATTCAGATGTGAAAACATTTCAATATTTTGCAAAGTTTTAACTATTAAAAACCCGTTTCTCATTTCTACAACAAGATTAATTTTAAATTAATTATTACAACTTATATGTTTTGAATTTTTAAAAATGGATTTCATATTTCGAATCAGTTGATACAAATTATGTAAATATATTACTTTTATTTTTGGGTATTACGAAAAGTAACTCCAATATTTCTTATTAATACGGTAAAAGTGTAAATCAGGTACTTAAGGGTAAAAATAATGTTATAAAATTATCCTAAAGTTTTTAATAATATAACTGGATGAGTTTTTTAGAATTAAATGATCCTTGGGTAGAAATGGTAACCTTTGGACTCCACTTGGATGAGATTAGGGCATTTAATTTATTTTATTTAAAGAAAAATTAAATATGTCTTACTCAAATTTTAATAAATATATAAATTTTAATATAAGGTTATATAAAAGATAAATTTGACTATAAATACGAATTTTAAATCTAATATGTTTTTATTTATCATTTTTTTTATTTTTTGGAAATAAATATTTACCTTAATAGCATATACATTAATGATGCATAAATTCTTTAATTGATGAGAAATCAATGAAATAATTTTTATAAAAATTATTATAACCATTAAAAGACAACATAACTTGTCTAAATCTTATTTTTAGAATATTTATATTCCATATTTATCCAAGGATCAAGTTATTGAACATTTAGAGCCATATGGAAATGATTATGACACATATACTATTTTATTTAAAGTGATGTTAAGGTTGTCACATTCATGTTTTAATAAGTATAACATTTGAATGAAGGATTTTTCAGAAGATATATTCTACTATTAGTATTATTACAAATTTTAGAGTATTTATATTCATCGTAGTATTTATTTTTTAATTTTTATTCAATAAATAAGTATGTTAAATAATTACACAAAATTGATGTTGAAATTATTTTATTAACTGAGATAATAAATAAATATTATTAAATTTTTTAAAATAAATATAAATTTGGATAATTAATATATATATATATAAAATTATATATGACTTTGAACTCTTATTAATATAATAAAACATTTGGTTCTAATTTATCCTTATATTTTTAATAATAAATTAATTTTATAGTATCAAAATTGACACTATTGATTGTTTATAAAATTAATGTATTATTGAATTTTTTAAAAATCATAAAACATTTTTAAAATAATATATAAGAATTATTAAATGGTTTAAAATGTTCTAAATTATTCATTTATGTTTTAAGTGACATCAAATAAGTAAATATTTCACCCTTTTAATATTGAAATATTTGTTACCTTAGTTAAAATTTAAATAGAATAACCGAGTGTTAATTAAAATAAAAAGGTCCAAATTGATAGAAAAACATGTCTAAAATTTATTTTTTGATGATATTATAATATTATATAATACCATATTTGAAACTAAATCATTAATTATATTTTGGTATGTGGTTTAAATTTATTATAAATTAATATTTTTGGAAATCCCAAAGGTGCCCCCAAACGTCAACTGTAAAAGGTAACCTCCTCCCTCATTTTTTCATAACCCATTGATACTTAAATTTAATCCATACCTTGAACATATATATTATCAACTTATCTGGTCACATTATATAGGTTCTGATCTTCTCAAAAGACCAACATTAATGCCTTTAAGAGGAGATCTAGATGCAGCTCACCAAAGAAGATTTGATATCCTTTACCAACTCTCTCATGATAATTTCTTATTCTACTTATACTTAATTTGTTTTTTACATTATTATGTAATAATTACCTTATTAAATATATAATTATATGTTATTATGTTTGTGTAACAACCTTATTCCACCATTTATCCATCCTACAAAAAATGAAATCAGCACACATGTGTACATACAACCTGCAGTCTCCACACCGTGGTGTAATATGTTTTTCACCACCAATTTACTTGGATGAGTATAATGATGGAGATAATAACTATATATGATTAATATAACAATATATTTATTCAGAAAAAATATATACATCATTAACTTCCATAACATTTCATAATTAAACGAATGATATCTTCACTCCTGTGTAGGTATGACCTACCGTCTCCACAATGCGATGTGATTCATTCTACATGATATCCATTAAAGCATGATTATAAAAATGTATATAATGAATAAATATGATATATATTATATTAATATTATTCTTTAAATGATATAACTATAACCTGTGAAGAATAATTGGAACTTATTCTACAAAACATGTATAAGAAAATAAAGTTGTTTATACCCGAATAACATGTAATAATGAAATTTTATTAAAAAAAAGATGATAATATGATAATATATGATATCATAAATATGAATAAAGTTATATAATAAGTAAATTTAATTATTTAAATCATTATATAGGAGGTTCAGATACATACAAAGTACATCAGACTTAAGGTAAGGGATAATTTCACAATCTCATTATTATCCAAGATTGTTTGCATGTAAGTATTTACTGGGGTATATTTATCATCCACTTCCATGTTTAAAAAATATTTAATATTATTTATATTCTTATAAAAAAATTTAATGTAAATTATAAAAATTGGTGAATTTTCATTTAATGATAGAAAATGAATATTTTTTCATTTTTCTATACGAGTTATTTTTTGACTTATCCAAAAAAAGTATGAGAAGAATATTTTCTTTAACATATATGAAATTAATGGATTTTTATACTTTAATAATGTCTTATTTCCATGAATCTTCCCTTACAATATTTCAAGGTTACTTTTCATGAAATTATTTTCTTTCATATTCCCGATCAATCTATGATCATCTATCAATGAAAGGATGAGTATGAACTTCAATAGGAAATTTATTCCATATTATGGGTCTTGATTTTTATAAATGAAGGTCATATATCCCAAATGGTTGGAAAGAAAATCACCATTAAGAATACAACTTTTTTACAGGAGTTTTTTGATATCATTATAGAATAATTTCTAAGTCTTCCACCAAATTGTGAAGTTGAGTTTTTAGTAGAACTCATAATAGGTGCTATGACTGTTTCAAAGACACCTTATAAAATATCCCCAATTATGTTGTGGTAATTGAAGAAACAACTCCAATATATTTTTGACAAGGGATTCATATGCCCTAGTTCATTACCTTGGGGTGAACCTCTTCTATTTTCTAAGAATAAAGACAGATCAATGAGACTCTGCATTGATTATCAAGTACTTAACAAGATCACTATCAAGAAGAAATATACTCTTCCCTACATTGATTACTTATTCGAACAACTACGCATAACTCAATAGTTTCCAAGATTAATCTTCATTCAGGATATCATCAATTAAAGATCACAAAGGAGTATATACCAAAGAAGGCATTCCATGCAAGGAATGGACACTATGATTTTATAGTGAAGCCTTTGGTCTTACTAATTACCCTGCTATCTTCATGGATATAATGAATATAGTCTTTAGAGACTATCTTGATCAATTTTTTATAGTCTTTATATATGATATTATAGTTTATTCAAAAAGAAAGGAGGAACATGAAGATCACTTGAGAATTGTACTTAAGACCCTGAGAAAGGAGAAGCTTTATGTAAAATTTACCAAGAGTGAATTTTGGCTTTAGAAAGTTTCATTTTTGGTTTATATAATCTCAAGATTGGTGATATCTATGGATATAGTTAAAATATATGTTATTGAAAGTTTTCATAAACTGACAAAAATAATTGAGATATGATATTTTCTTGGTTTGGATGATTATAATCGAAATTTTATGAATGATTTTTCACGACAATATAACCCACTCACAAAGTTGACATAGAAATAAATTAAGTTCATATGGACTGAGGAATGTGAAGATAATTTCAAAGAGTTAAAAAGAAAGTTATCCAGTGCACCAATTCTCACACTAACTTGTAGTGGAGAAAGATTTGTGATCTATAGTGATGCATCCAAGAAGGGATATGATGTTTTCTTATGAAAAATTATATGGTGATAGATTTTTCCACATGATAATTGAAAATCTATGAGAAAAATTACCCAACTCCTGATTTGGATTTGGGTATGGTAATATTTTCATTAAAGATATGGAGGAATTATATCACAACTAGAAAAAATGTTTATATCCATAGTTCAAAACCATGGAAATAGGCCCCAAAATTGTGGTCGTAGGCTACAACCACAGTTTTGGACAACTATGGCCATTATCGCTGTGGCAGTATGTCTTAACCTATTTCCACAGTCTTGAAAACCATGGAAATAGGCCTCAAAATTCACCACCATGTTGGTTGACCTATAGACATCTTTTAAACCATGTATATAGGCAGCTATTGCCAAGGTTTTAACTATGGCTATAGCCTTGGTAAACCGTGGTGATAGCCTAAATAAAAAATGTGTCTGTTGGGTTTTGATCCCTACACCTCCCATTTTCCAACCCACGATGCTCACCACTATAATCCCAAATGGTTCATGTATATATGTATATATTATGATATATAAATTAATAGAAACTGTAGAAATGTCCACAAAACCATGGAATTAAGCCTTCCCGCCAAATTTTTGGTGGGAATGTTTCCCCCGTAGACGTGTGGGAACCCTATAGCCACGATTTTAGAAAACCGTGGATATAGGCCTTAGAAAAAACTGTCCTATAGCCACGGTTTAAAAAAACATGGATATAGTTATGGGATATATCCATGGTTATGAAAACCGTGGATATATTCCATGGAAAACATACCTATAGCAACAATTTTAAAACTGTGGATATAGGTCTATGACCGTCGCCACTTTTTATAGTTGTGTATTTATGTTGAAAGGTGTCATATTTATACGGATCAATAAGTTTAAATTATATTTTCACACAAAAGGAGCTTAATATGTTCCAAATAACATGGTTGGAGTTGATTAAAGATTACTACTACTCAATAGATTACCACCCCAAGAAATAGAACAAGGTGGAACATGCTTTGAGTTGAATGAACCATGCTAGCCTATCTATGATGAGGATCACAAAAGATCCAATATTTATGGATTTTTGAAGGATGTATCATGAAATTTTATAGGAAGGTGATACATCCTATCTTTTTTAAATGAATGTTTAACCATATATAAAAGTGTAGATTAAGGAGGAGAAGAAGGAAGATGTAGAGATACAAAAGAAGGTGAGAAATGTACCTAAATTCAAACATGATTGTAATGAAAAAAATAAGGTTCATGAACTGTGTTGGTATTCCTATCATACTAGAAGTAAAGAATGATATTTTGGATGAGCCTCATAGTTCTTCATTATATATTCATTATGTAAGCACAAATATATACAGGGAACTACAAAATTATATTTGGTGGGATTGCATGAAAAGAGATGTTTTAGAATATGTCACTAAGTGCTTAGTTTGTTAGAAAGTTATGGATGAGAGATACAAGTCAAATGAGATGTTACAATCATTACCCATGTCATAATGGAAATGTGAAAACATAATTATGGACATTGTCATTGGACTTACCAAAATATCTAAATGCCATAATTTTATATGGGTTATAGTTGATCACCTTACGAATTCGACACACTTAATTTCTATAAGAGAGTATTTCTCTCTTGATTATCTTTCTAGGATATATGTAAAAAATTGGTAAGATTTCATGGAGTCCCACTTTTCATTATATATGATCGGGGTCTGAGGTTTACCTTGACGTTTTGGTAAAGTCTTCAGACTTATATGGATATAGAGTTAATTTTCATTACTACTTATCTTTCTCAAATATATGATTGGTCTAAGAGGACAATTGAAACTCTAGAAGACATGTTGAGATCATGATATATGGATTTAAAATGTGTTTGGGATCAACACCTTCCTTTGTAATAATTTTCTTACAAAAATAGATTTCACTCCAGTATTCAGATGTATCCTCATGAAGACATCTGTGGAAATAATTGTAGAACTCCAACTTTCTGGGACAAAGTTAGGTAAATAAAGCTATTAGGACCTGATCTTGTAGATTAAATGGAAGATAAGGTTAGATCTATTAAACAATACACAAGAGAAGCTTGTAGTAAAAAAAAAGTTATGATGAAAATTGAACAAAAGACCTAGAGTTTGAAGTGGGTGACAAGGTGTTACTATGAATATCTCCCTGGAAGAGTCTAATGATATTTTGAAATAAGGGCAAGCTAAGCCCTAGGTATATCGGTCCTCTTGAAATTTTGGATAGTTTTGGGAAGGTAGCTTATAGATTGGCGCTTCAACTGAATATCTCTCAAGTTCATGATGTGTTATATATATCCCTATTAGGAGAATACATACCTGATCATTCACATGTACTAAATTCATAATTCATATCTCTAGATCAAGACCCTTATTATGAAGAACAACTGATAGAGATTCTGGATCATAGAAAAAAAGTTCTACAGAACAAGACAACTTGCATGGTTAAAGTTTTATGGTGGAAACACAAATTCAAGGAAGATATGTGGGAACTTGAGGATGTGATGAGGTTGAGGTATCCTCATATTTTTGTATCCAAGTGACAAATTTCTATGCATAAATTCAGTTTAATCGGGGTAGAATGTAACACCTGAATGTTTTTATGAAATATTTTCATTAAATAATTTTAATTAATCAATGGCTTGAATTTCATGCAACCATGAGTTTGAATGTACCACAAGAAGCCCTTGGTATAAAATGACCATTATAACCTATCTGTCAAGTTATCAGTAATAAATATAACTAACTTATGAAATTTTAGGGTGAATTCTTTGGCTACCAATTATTTATAAAGAAATATAAACCAATTAAATGTAAAGGAAATATTTGTATTTTTGTATTAATAAATTAAGTTATTTACAATTAGTAAATTAAATAAATTAAATATATATTCTATATATTTAATAAAATATTTTTTATATTAATCCAATAGATATTTTAGTCACGGGATATGAATAAACCATATTTTACATATAAAAACCTATATTCTTTAAAAGGGAAATTTTACCTCCTCTTAATGGAGAACCCTTTTTAAATTAAAATTTTGACACATTAATGATTTTTATATGGAAAAATAAACTTCTTCTTTTGAAATGGGATATAAAATTATACTTTGGATGAATTTTTGACAGTATTCAAATTTTGATGAATAGTAAAATATTATAAATTTTATTTGAAAACAACCTTTTTCATTGAAATACTTTATATGGTAAAATTAAATTTTTAAATAGTTTTAAAGTATAAATAGATTATATTTTTATCATTTAATATAATTTAGTTCATTATAATTAATTTTACATTGAATTCATATGTAAAAACATATCAATCTTTGGCAATGTTTTCACTCTTAAAAACCTGTTTTCTCATTTTGACAATGAGATTAATTTTAAATTAATTAATACAAATTATCTGTTTAAAATTTTGAAAAATGGATTCCATATTTTTAATTATTAGTTTAAAATTATGTAAATAGGTTTTAGTTATTTTTGGGCATCATGCATAGTAACTTTAGTAATTTTTATTAATACAGTAAAAGGGTCAATATGGTAATTAAGGGTAAAAATAATGTTATAAAATTAACCTAACACTTGAACCAATATCATTGGAATAGTTTTTATCGACCATAATAAACCTTTGGTCAAAATGGTATCCTTTGGAAGCCAATTGGATGAGAGTAGGACATTTAATTTTTTTTATTTAAAAAAACGTTAAATATGTCTTACTCCAATATTAATAAATATATAATTATTAATATAAGGTTGTACAGAAGATAAATTTGACTATAAATACTATTTTGAAAGATAAGATGTTTTTATTTATCATGAAAATTTATTTTTAATTTTTAGGAAATAAATAATTACCTTAATGGAATATACATTAATGATAGATAAACTATTTAATTGACGGTGAGTCAATAAAATATTTTTTTATTAAAATGATAATAACCATTAAATAAAAAATAAAACTTAAAAAATATTATTGGTAGAGTATATGAATATAATATTCATCCATGGGTTGAGTTATTTACCATTTAGAGTCATATGGAAAATATTAGGACACATATAACATTTTATTTAATGTGATGTTAAAGTTGTCTCATTCATGTTTTAATAAATACAACATTTTTAATGTAGGGTTTTTAAATATATATATATTCAAATATAAGTATTAATATGAAATATAGAGTATTTATATTTGTCATAGTATTTTATTTGTAATTTTTATTCAAAAAATAAATATTTATAAATAATTACACAAAATTGATGTTGTAATTATTTTATTAATGGAGATAATAAATAAATATTATTAAAAATATTAAAATAAATAAAATTTTGGATCTTTAATATATAAAATTAATTTCATAGATTATATTTACCTCTTATTAATATATTGAAACATTTGGTATGAAGTTAACTTGTTATCTTTATATTTTTAATATTTAATTAATTATATAGCATCAAAATTGACACTATTGATTATTTATCCAAATAATGAATTATTAAATTGTTTAAAAATAATATTTTTTTTTAAAATATGTGATATTTTTAAAATGGTTTAAAATTTTCTTAATTATTCATTTATTTTATAATTTACATCAAATAAGTAAATATTTCATCCTTTTAATATTGAAATATTTATTACCTTAGTTCAAAATTAAATAGAATAAATAAGTATTAATTAAAATGATAAGGTGTAAATTGACATAAAAAGTTGTCTAAAATTTATTTTTTGATGATATTATAACCTTATAACATATATTATTTGAAACTAATCCATTTTTGATGTTTTTAGAAGTGGTTTTAATTTATTATAAATTAACAATTATGGAAATTCCAAAGGTGCCCCAACCTTAACTATAAAAGAGAACCTCATCCCTCATTTATTCATAACTCATCAAGACTTAAAATTATTTAATACCCTACCAATTTCCCTTATCAACTTCCCTAGTCACATTTTATAGGTTTTGGTCTTCTCAAAAGGCCAAATTTAGTACCTTTAAGAGAAGATCTAGAGGGAACTCGCCGAAGAAGAGGTAATCTTCTTTACCGAATCTCTCAAGATCATTTATTCTTATACTTCCGATTATTTTTTTGTTTTAATTATTAGGTAATAAATTCATTGTCACCTATATAATAAGACGTTATTATGGTTATGTAATAACCTTATTCCACCTTCTATCCATTCTATGAAAAATGAAATCACCACATGTGTGTACGTACGACTTACCATCTCTACATCGTGGTGTAATCTATTTTCACCACCACTTTTCTTGGATGAGTATAATGATGAAAATAATAACTATATTTGTTTATTATAATAAGATATTTATTCTATAAAAATATATATTCCAACCACTTCCATACCATTTCATAATTAAAGGAATGATATCACCGCTCATGCGTACGTATGACCTACTATATCCACGATACGATGAAATTAATTCTATAGTATATCAATTAAAGCATGATTATATAAATGTATAGAATGAATAAATATTATAAATATTATAAATATTATATTAATATCATTTTGGAAATGATATAACTATAACCTATGGAGAATAATTGGAACTTATTCGACAAAACATGCATAAAAAAATGAAGCCATATATAACTAAATAATGAGTAATAATGAAATGTTATTAACAAACAGATGGTAATATGATCATATATGATATCATAAAAATTAGTATAATTCTATAATAAGTCAATAAAATTATTTAAATCATTATACAAGAGTTTTTTATAAATAAAAATGCTATCATACCTAAGGTAAGAGATAATTTCACAATCTAATTATTATACTAGATAGCTTATATGTAATTATTTAATTTGGTATATTTATCATCCACATACATTTTTCATTAATATGTAATAATATTTCTATTCTTATATAATTTTTAAAGTAAATTTTACCCATTGGTTAATTTTTATTAAACGGTATAAAAATAATATTTTTTCAATTTTTGATACGAGGTACTTTTTGACTTATCTAAAAAAAGTATGAGAAGAATGTTTGTTAACTTAAATGAAATGAATGGATATTTTTTCTTTCACAAAACATTATTTCCATGAATATTAGCTTAAAATATGTAAAGGTTATTTTCCAATAAATTCTTTTCTTTTAAAATTTCATGGTATTTTAGGAAAATAAAATGTTTTTAAAGAAGAAAGAATATTTTCATCAAGAATTAATTTCAAGTGTTCTATTAAAATTATTTTCTATCTAAGATAGAATTATTTAATAGGGTTTTGTTTCATGTATACTATCACTATTATTCCAAGGGTTTGATTTTATTCTATTTATGAAATCCACTTGATTTACATGGATTATGTTTTGATGAAATTATGTTTAAGTAACACATTTTATTCCATGGGTTATAATGAATGATTCATGTTTTTTTTGGAACACATAGGAATGATTTAATTATGAGATATGTGGGACTTATATCTACCTCTAATGAATTGGGTAAAGATTTATATCTCATTATATATACATGGATGGAATGAGAAATGATCTCGGTTCAGTAATACAGGGTTGGAACGAGGAGTGAACTTGATTCAGTAATGGACTTTTACCACTATGATGTTATTGGAAATAATCATTAACTAATAAGAAATGATTTTATATTCTTAAGTTTATTCCATAAATATTCATGTCTTAGGTTATGAATTTTGGTATTACATTAATTGATTCTTATGAACTTTTATGATTTATCCCATGGCATGATATCATGATCTTTCATATGAAGGATAACATTTTCAAATGTTATGGTATTATGTCTTATGATTTTGATATGATTGATATCTCTATTTTTTACCCTAACCGAGCATTTTATCTCACCCTTTCATATGTTTCTTTTCCCCAGGTCATGAAGAAGTGTATTAAGTATAATATTTGAAAAAAGGGGTGTAGTTATAAAGAAATAAAGGGGAGACAATGTAGATGTCTTATGATCAAGTTGTTTATATTTCCTAGTTTCTAAATACACTAAACCTATACAATTATGGAGTGATTTTATTATGTTTTTAATGAATATTATTCAAAATTTGAAGTAATATGTACGTATTTAAAGTATGGGCCGTTATATTTTGGATATTATACTAGGAAACCCAGTGATAGTAAGATTCATAATGTATAAGTTCAAAAGAACTATGATAACCTTCTTATTGAATCTGTAAATATAGGCACTGTTTTAAAGTAAAACCTTGGTACTTGCTTCATATAGAAATTATTTATTTTGTTTATGTCCTTCTTAAGTCAGATCATTATATATATTATTAAATAATAATGAATCCCTACTTTTTTAGGATTCTACTGATATGAGATCTAGATAGAATTATATAATAGGATAATGAGTATGATCCTCTTAATGATGAGGCTTTATTTAAAGTGCATGTACATCAGTTGGTACATCTAGGTTTTTCTCTGATCTTACCTCCACTCATAGAGAAAAAAGTATCTCTAGAATTATTGAGGATGATGTGTTAGGGTTGAGAGAACTTCATGAGTTACATAAGTAGATAATCCTCAGGTTTTAGGGTGATCTAGACCCCTAGGTAGTAGAGGAATGGCTCAAGATAGTTGTATGAGTTTTCCAAATAGTAAGGAACCCTCTTGATTAGATGGATGTCCTAGTGGGGAGCTGTCTCCATGAATCTATTGGGTAATGATGTAGTATGATGACTTAGAATCACGATGAGGAAAATCTCTCTTTGATAGAGGTCAATAATCTTTTTAGAGAGCTGTTTTACCCAATGTATTTTCAATAAGTATACATATAAGAGATTTTGGAGATCTAGAAGGGTGGCCTGTTAGTGGTATAGTATGAATTGAGGGTTGATAACTTCTTATGGATCTCTATGGATATTATTTTTGATGTGTTATTTCAAGAACAAACCTTTAAGAATTTATTTCACTAATACATCCGAGCTGGCATGTTATCTATTTTCATTAATACTTATTCTTGGGTTCATGAGCGAGTCTTGGTAGATTAGTAACCAAAATTTGGTGCTGACAGCGGACACTCTAGAGTTTAGACATTAGTAGCTGGTAGCTGATGGTAGGTATAAGCTTCTAGGAAATCCATGAATTTTTTGATATAGTCTCAGGATATAGGGTTTGAAGTTTAGGGATCATAGGATGGTTCTATTTAGTTAAGGGATAAGTGATTCTACTACTGTGATGGGTGGATAAATATTATGTGAGATTATCCAACCCACCGTGTGACTGACATGGAGATAGTTTATGGAACACCTAGTAAGAGGAAGCAGCTAGACCATGGATGTTTAGATGGTGGAAGACGTGGTAGAGGAGCTGGGAGAGTAGAAGGAGGTGTCTGAAAATTTGATATGTTTCCACCACCACCCATAGGTGGTCCACACCAGGATTAGAGAGCTGGTGTCTAGAGATGAGGGTAGATATAGGAATTGGAGGCTTATGGCCCATATGCTCCAGGGATGATTCAAGGTTTAAAATGTGTCTTCATTTATTTAGATTTAGTTTTTATAGTAATAGGGGTGATCCATACTTTTCTTTCCACATCCCTTATTTGAGGTTTACAGATTCCATAGAGCCTTTAGTTCGACCCTTATGATTGGAGACTTCTACCAGATAATATTCAGTGATCACACACTTCTGCTGAAAGTGTGAGAAAACTCTTGGAGGAGAGATATTCACATGGTATCTTTTTATAGAAACAATGAGGCCTTGTGACTCCAGTCTAGGTATAGACTTGTTTTATGTAGTTTATGTACATATTGACTATTTTTTGAAGAGGATTTAGTGAATCCTAATTGATGGGAAAAGGTTTTCCTTTGATAGTGGGAAGTTAGTCTAGGCAGAGCATAATTGACTCATACACAGTAGGATATATCTAATTACTCATCTTATGGCTATTATTACCCTTGGAGGAGTAGATACTATACGATTTAAACTCCATTCAGTGTTGATGAAGTATGATAATGTATGATATAAGGATGTTTTGAGATTACCTTTGTTCCAAGTGATAATTTTTTGTATAGACTTTTACCCAGGTACTATCCCAATATCTCCACCATCATATTAGATGAACCCCGTAGAGTTTTGAGAGATGAAGGTTTATCTTGAAGACATATAAAGGAAGATATTTTCAGAAATAGTGTGCCCCTCTTGGCCTCTCCATTATTGTTCTTCAATAATGAAGATGATGGATTTATGTTATGTGTTGATTATCATCGCATAAATTAAGTGACCATTGAGAATAAGTATCCAATCTTGAGAATATATCATAGATTTTACTAGTTTAAATGGGTGATGTGGTTCGTGAATATTGACTTTTGGCTATCCAATCATCAACTCCTAGTTCAAGATGAGGATATACCGAAAATGACATACAAATGTTTCTATGGTCACCATGAATACTTGGTGATTCTCTTCATTGTGAAGAATTACTCATCATTTTTCATGGGGATTATGAACCATATCTTTCATCCATTATTATATCATACTATGATAGTATTCATAGATGACATCCTTGTGTACTTAGCATCAAAGGAGGAGCATGTGAGACAATAATGGATAGTCCAAGACATATTCCAAGAGAACTAGATTTATAAGAATTTATCAAAGTTCCAATTATATACTTTAGAGGTTCACTTACTAGGAAATGTCATCTGAAAAGAGGGATTAATTGTGGAACCAAAAAAGTTAAGGTAGATCCTGCTTTAGATCCATCCAAGATCATGGATGAGGTGTAAATATTCCTTGGGTTGGTAGGATAATATCATATATTCATGCCCGATATAACTAGTATAACATCACCCTTGACCACATTGACTTAAGAGGGGAAGCTTTAGATGTAAATAGATAATTTCCAATAGTACATTCAGGAGTTGAGGAAGAGTTTGATGAGTTCCCCCATATTGAGATTGGAAGAGGGGGTTGTTGAGTTTTTGGTGTTCTACAATTCCTCTAGGACTAGTTTTAGAAGTGTTATGATGTAAAAGTAGGTGATTATTTATGATGGGTCCTATCAGTTGATACCCCATGAGTAGAACTATGAAAACCATGATCTAGAGTAGGAAGTAGTGGTCTTTTCCTTAAATATGTGGTGACACTATCTTATAGGTGAATAATTTAACATCTTTTCTAAAAACAAGATCATCAAGTAGATCTTGTCATTAAAATATCTTATCTAGAAGTAGAGGCGATGGCTTGAATTCCCCTAGGATTATGAATTTGAGATAGTTTATATTCTTATAAATGGAAAAATAGTGGCAAATTATCTCAGCAGGAGATCTTGTTCGCAGTTTTTGAGTGAGGAATCAGATTAGTTAGACTCATTTTAGTTATCCTTAGTGGTTGAGATTGGTGTAGCCTACCTACAATTTATTGTTGTTACCCCACTTATTATTTAGTTTGTTAAGAAGGATCATATTTGAGATATTTACTATAATGTCTTGAATGTTTAGATATCCACTAGATGTGGTTCTGATTGATTTTATGAAGGTGTAGAGGATTTCAACCTTCACTGAGGATGGGAAATTGTACCAATGATTCTAGAAGAGGAGGTACATAGGTAGTTTCATTCATCACACATTGTGGTACATCGAAGAGTTATTAACATGTACGTGTGCCTTTATCATCTTTTCTAGTGGTCAGGGATGAAGAGGTGTATTGCTAGGTTTGTCTCTCGATGCCTCACTTGCTAGCTAGTTAAGTCTGAGCCCAGGTTCCAATGCATTTGGATCAACCCCTTGAGGTGTCAGAGTTGACGTGGAATGTTATGTACCTATAATTTGTGACAATAATTATATGGTTAGTGATAGGTATAACACTATATGAGTTATCATAGACCAACTCATAAAGTCATCCCACTTCCATGCTATCTATGAGCATAGTTTAGTAGGGAGCATGTGATTCCTTTATATTTAAGAGATAGTCCAAATTCATTGAGTTACATTAAAAATCATTTCAAAAGGTGATTATCTCTTCATTCCATGATTATGGATAGGGTTGTAGATGCCTTTGAGAATTAGTTCCAATTGAGCAAAACATTTCACCCCCAAACAGACATCTAGACTTAGTTGACTATTTTGGTTCTAGAGGACATGATTCAGGTTATTATGTTATACTTTGGGTATAGTTTAGAGGATCACCTACCCTTAGTGGAGTTTATGTATAAAAATAGTTACCACTCCTCCATTGGTATGACCCCATTCATGGTTATGTACAGGAGACCCTATAATTCACTACTATATTAAACTAATCAAGAGGATTCAATAATAATGGGTCTAGAGTTAGTGATATCAATAAAAAGGAGGTACAAATAATATTGGAATATATGAGAACTTCTTAGTTCCATCATAATTCTTATACATACTAACAATAGAGGCTGTTGGATTTCAATTAGGAAGACCACATGTTCTTGAAGTTCTCACATCGATGTGGATCATAGAGTTTTTGTCAGGGTAGTAAGTTATATATGATATTCATTAGCCCGTTATATATACTATTTAGGGGTAAATAGGTGGAGTATCACTTAGACTTACTGCCATATTTAGAATGGGGACACACTGTCTTCTACATGTCACAGTTGAAGATGTATGTGCACGACCCATCAATTGTTATCAGTTGGGATGGGCTAGACATCAATGATGATGCTACATTTATAGAGTACCCATTATAGGCTGAGTTCTAGCATGAGAAGATCCTTTTTGGTTGAGTTATTCTATTAATTAAGGTCTGATGGAATCATGAGAATCTTCAATAGAGCCCCTGGGAGTGGGAGAACCCTATTTAAGCTCTTTACTTTCATATTTTTGAGTAGATTGTTTTACTTTTTTGGATGAACATTATTGATGTGTATAGAGTTTAATGACTCTATTTTTGACTTGTAACACTTCAAAATATTTTAAAGATTTTTTTTGAAGTTAGGAATAGAGTCAATATTGGATTATGGGGCTCCTGGAGTCTCTATATTGATGTAATAAAAATAAAAAATAAAATAAACATGTGCACACAATTTTTTTGGGAAATAATGGATTATATCCTAGATGGTGTATCATTTTTAAAAACTAAGACCTCCATTTAATATAATATGTGGGTTTTATAATAGGTGTGACATAACCATTTTTATGATGGGTGTTTACTTGAGAGTGGTAGTTAGATAAAAATTTATTAATTTTAATTAATTAATTATTAATTTTATTGGTTATTAAATTGGACAGACCCAATTATACTCTGTATAAACACATTTATTCCTTAATCATAGGGTTAGACACAAAACCCTAGTGATTTGAGAGGACCATGGTGGATGGACTTGGTGGATGATAACATATTGTGGATAAATGATTGGTTTTCTGTGAGGACCATCATCGAAAACATAGTTATGGAAACTCACTAAAAATATTAGCACATAACCATTCTTCATCAGTGATAAATCCAATATTATGGTAGTACTTTTGTTTTAATTTGATTAATCTCCAATTTTTTTCCCATTTTGAACATGAATAAATTCTTCTAAAAAATTGGTTCATGAGGAAATTGTTGACTTATCTTCCTAGATTTAGTAATTGATAATTTTATGTTGGTCCATGATTATCCCTTGTGTTTAATACTTTATCCATTAATATATTGAGTCCAACCTGAACAATTCTTGACATTTGTTCCTCAGTTTTATGGTTTATGATTTTATCCCCTTGTTATTCATGTGTTCATCATCGATGTTCTATCTAACCACCAGATTGACATACCTAGAAACTGATAATTGTGAAATCAATCTTTGGTGAAATAGATCATTTTTGAAGGTCCAAGATTGGGATCAAGATCATGATTAAATAATGATACTATGTGATAGAAGATCATATATAAATAAAGTGTTCTTCATTCATGAGTTTTGGAATCTAACAATGCCTTTATATGAGAGATGATATGATTGTAGATTGGAGGGTCAGAATCCAGCCATTGAAAATGATTTGAGTTCGATCAACCTCGGATTTGAGTTCCTTAGTGATTTTTCAGTTGGATCAAAGGAGGAGGTGGAATGGGTGTAAATGTGCAAAGACTACTAGATTATAGAAAATTAAATGTTACATGGTGTGTAGTTTGAATGAAAACATGTTATCTAGATACCTTCTACATAACTATAGATCACACACATAGATAAGTATTAGATTCCATGTGAAATTTCAGATTCCATGTGACCTAAAACTAGAGGCTTTGTATGTACCTTTAGATACATGGGAACATTTATGTCTTTGTACATGAGCCTGACAAGGGTATATGACCATAAACAAGATTAGAGTACCTAAACATGAAAACTGTACATGGTAATGAATAGATAAAATGTAGATGACCAGAGTACATAGGATGAGATAAAGGATGTAGGCACACCCAAGCAAGCTAAGGAACACTATGTGTGTTATAGACACAATGTGTACTTATTCAAGGGTTGTTTGTGAGCCCTATCTCTTAATTATAGATGAGTATAATTAGGGTACATTCCCTTGGTCCATACTTATGAGGATATTGTTAGGTATCCCCTCCTAAGGATAGGATGAGTCATTCCCACTACGAAATAGTAACATACAAAGTTAGTTATTCCTCCATCTGCCCTAAGGTGTGATACTCTATTATTCCTCCCAAGGTTGGGTTAGTTATTCCATTACTGACTACCAGTTCATGTGATCCCAATCCTATTGGATTACTCTAAGTAGGGTTAGATATCCCTTATATTCCTCAGTGAGATTCCCTATATTTATATCATTATCATCTGAGTTACACCATGTACTTATTCATGGAATGGCCCAACAGTTGAAAGCTATTATATGAGATCCATCGGTGTTAGAGTGACCTGTGGAGTGATTTCACCCAAACAATAATTAACTTGAAGCCTTGAGTTGAATCCCAGGATGGCAGTATGGTTGTGATCTTACCTTGATACTTGGTGTATATCTTGATTATATATGGGTTTTTGATGTTATTTTTTTAATTGGATAACTACCTATTGGGGATTTATTTTTTGTGATATTGCGGTGTCTTACTAGGTATGTTATACTCACCCATGAATGATCTCTTACTTTATATTTTGTGTCTTGTATAGAAAATTTACCTTTCTATGACTTCCTTAGTGGACAAGGAGCATGTAGAACATATTTAACCTAGACAAACCATAGTTGGTTCCAGGAGTTTCATTTGACAGCTATCCTCTCCTAATAATATGGTTGTACCCTTTATAGTTTTTGGTGGTCTTTTATTTAGACCTTTATTATTTCCAATATTTGTGTCATACTCTAATGTGGGATTAGTTATATTCATGAATTTTTTGGTATCATATATATATATATATATATATTCTTTTCGCATTGTATTAGTATTTGGAGATGTGTGCATGTATATAGGTACCTTTGGATAAGGCCAATCATGTGTGTGATATGACTACTTGAAACTTTTATCTAGACCATGGGATATTTTAGGTTGGTTTGGGGTGTCTCACTTAGCTTACCATAGGCCATGTGGGCCACGATGGGCCAAATTGTGACAATTTCATTTTAACTTAATTAACTCATACAAAAGAAATGAGTTTCAGAGAATCATCTTAAAAATACCATCATCATAAGCCTTGAAAGGAAAGAATATAGATGGTATCATAATATATTATCACCTATTAAGAATAAAAATCCTTTAAGGATATTGACGTAGAATAAAAATCTATTTTATAAAATCATTTGAAATTCCTTTTGAAAATCAAGAGAATACATATATTTTATTTTGGTAATATTTTAAAATTAAAATTCCTAGAAAAATTGGAATAGTAATTTCTTTTTAAAACCTTTGAAAATTTTATAGAATGGTTTAGAATTAAGGAAATAAATGATGATGGGAAAATCCATTCATTCCATACACGTTAAAAGAGGACATTCTTTTCCCACTTTGGAAACAAACTAAAACCAAGTCATAGAAAATACCTTTGAAAGAATTCCTTTTAATAATTTTAAATTATATTAAAATAATTTTAAAACTAATTTTGTAAAAAATTTATTTGTAGGTAAAAAATCCATGAAATATTTTTAAGAACATGGATATGGAATCAAATGATTCCCAATTGAAAAGTGAATAAGGTCGGTTTTTCTTAAGAAACTTTCTTGATATATTTAAGTAATAAAATGAGAAAAATGAATCAAGAACATAGAAATAACAGAAAAAAATATAGGATAATGAAATATATGGGATTTAAAAAACATGGATCATATAATTTCACACATTTTAAATTAAAAATAGATAATAGTTAAAATAAATTATATTGTAACGTTAACCCTTACCGCTTTGAAATTTTTTGAATAATAAACCCATTAAAATAAATAACTTATAGTGAAACATTAAATTCAATTAATATAAATATATTAATGATATAATATTTCAAATTGGTATTATATACACTATATAAACACAAATTGGTACATAATATGTATCATTTCTCAACAAGAAATTATTTAGACAAAGAAAACTTGCAGTTTTGTTTATCTCTGGATAAAAACCACATAAAATAGATTAAAATAGATGGATTTGGAAATAAAAATAGTTATAATGAAAATTATCATAAAATAAAATCATGGTAAGTATATACACCACTAAAAAGGAACAATTAGTGTATATAAAATATGCCTCCCAGAAATAAAAGTGAAATGGGAAACCCTTACCTGAAGTCGGAAAATTATTTGAATGAGATATTAGACTCCAATATAAAAAAATATTATACATATATAATATAATTATATTGAAGATTATATTACTATATATCCCTCTATTAAAATTTCTAACTACCCATCCATTAAAAATTATTCATAAAAATAATTATTTGGGTGAAAATTAGTCTATTTTCCATGCATGATTCAGTTGAACAATTATGGTCCTTGCATCTTGGTAATTGTTTCATCATCTAAAGAATATAAATTATGTTATAAATGTAATATTTTTTAATTATATATATACTTATGATCATCCAGGTAAATATGAAATGAAAAACAAATCACATCACTTCATAGAGGTGGTAGTCCTTACGTATCCACCATTGACGCTATCACTTTCAATAGAATGGGAAAGTAAAAGTGTATATAATATTTTATCTTTATATATTCACAATTATGTTCTAAAAATAATATATATCCATTAAAACATTCTATATAACCATATATAAGATACCATGATGAAAAAATAAATGCATCACTTTATGGAGGTGGTAGTCTACATGTCTGTATAAGCGATGTTTTCATTTCCCATAAGATAAAAAAGAAGGTTTAAAAGTTATGTAACATAAAAATAATAAATATTTAATTGGTTATAATAATTTTATTATTATATAATGATTATGATAGGTTTTAAGGAGTTATAAATTGAAATAAAAATAAAATAACTCAGTTAAGAGTTATACCTTGTTTGGAAACTCTACTTTTCCTTACAGATTAATCCTTATAGGATGGTCTTTTGGTGAGAATATAACCTATTGGTAATGAAGAATAATGTTGTAAAGTAATTTAAATATGAATTTCTTAAACCATAGTACTCTAGTGGTGTATATAAGATAAAATAGGAGGTTCCCTTTTAAAAGTGATAGGAGTGAAAAACTTGTAATGATTCTTAACATTTAAATATTATAAGATCCTTAATCATGGCCTAATAGTACTATATAAATTTAAATTATAATATAATGTGAAAATATTAAAATTAAACTCATCCAATATTAGTTAATATTTTATTTTCTGACATTACCACAAATTTTTAACCTTAATTAACATATATTACCCAATTACTTTTATGATAACATTTTTACCAAGGTTAATATTGATAATAACCATAAATGAAATTAAAATTATTACTAAATTTTAAAATACCAATTAAATATATGAATCCCATTTTTCATAATTCGTTTTTTATAATTGGAACTTTTTTTAATAAATGTGGTAATACGCTATAAAAAAACAATTTTTAGAAAAAAAAATTAAGCATAAAAAAATAACTTCAACCAAAATAAAATAAAATCATGATTATTATAGAATTAATTATATAATTTTAAATAAAATTAATATTATTTTACTTTTAAAAAATCGAAGATATAATGTGACTTTTAAATTACATTATTTAA
Organism: Viscum album; assembly: GCA_963277665.1. NCBI lineage: Eukaryota > Viridiplantae > Streptophyta > Magnoliopsida > Santalales > Viscaceae > Viscum > Viscum album. The sequence continues at coordinate 1,271,733,185 of OY728136.1, forward strand.
ATAAAACAAATGATAGTTTTTCAAAAATCGGCATTGTCCATTATTCACTGAATAATCAATATTTTAAGAAAACCCCTAAATAATTAACCTATGTTAATTTTTAAATTATTATTTAAAAAATTGATTCCATTTTATCAACTAATATTTCTAAAATATGACTAAATTAATTATAATATCCTATTACAAAATGAAATAAAAACAAATTTTAAAGAAAATAAATTTTTGAAGCCAAAAATGAATTTATTCTCATTCCTAAACTAATGACCATAATATATTGAATGTAAATTATTTTTATTGAAAATATAATATAATAATTTCATTATTATCATTTATGAAATGTTTTTAATTTAATATATTATTATAAAATTACATTTCAAACATAAAAATAGTTCTATAAAAAATATATCTTTTACCAAATATTTTGTCTTCATTTTTAACCAATGGATAATGAATATAAAATTGATTATTAATTTTGTTAATGAACTGAATTATATATATATTTTAGTATCATAACTTCATTTTTTTAATTTTGGGTGTTTTATGTAAATAATTCTATCAAACACTTTAAATTTAATAAATAGAAATATATATTTTAAAATATCGGGGGGTAACTTTCTACCAATTTGATGAGAATTTAAACCTAAAAAATTCCATTACTATCATATAGAAAAACATGGATACTTATACCACATAAAATCCATTGATTCACATATATATTCCTTTAATTTACCCCCAAAACATTTACATAATGAGTAGTCTTATTTCATATAACTTTATCTCTTCAGTCAAGAATCTTCACTACTTGATCCCCACTAGTATAATCATACTGTCATTGTAAAACATCTATGTTTATTGTATATGGTATGTAATTCCTCAAAAGAGATACATTTAACCCATCATGAACATTGTAAAGGTTTTATAGAAGCACATCATGATAATCTACCATCCAAACCAGTTCCCGAATTTTAAAGGGAAAAATGTGTTTAGGGATAAAATATCTCTTCTTTATAAATATTACAATTTTCTTATAAAGAGATATTCAAAGGAATGCGTCATATATAACTTTAAACTCAAGATATCACCCATTATTTTAAGATCATAGTTTTTTTCTACTCTTATCCATCCATATGTGTTGTCAAATGGAACCAACATTATCTCACATTTCCTAATATTGATTAGGTCACAATAACTTTCCTTATCAAAATTCATCCCAGTATTTTAGAGTTATAAAATTCCTCCCATATAGAGATTTATAGGGATCCATATTAATTATAGAGTTAATGATATTATTTATTAAAAATTCAACCAAAGGAATTTGTTGATACCAAATACCATTGAAATATATAAATAAAGATATTAGCATTTTCTATGGTTTTAATGGTCCTATCATACTAACCATCTCTTTGAGGATGATATGTAGTGCTAAATATACATTATGAATTTATGAATTATTGATTAATTTATAAAAATATTTATGAAAGTATGGATTCTAATTTGATATAATAGAATTTGGTACCATATGAATATTTACCACTTCCTTAATGAATATCTTGACAGTTTGATGAAAAGATAAATATTTACCTTTTGAAAAAAAAAACAAGTTGAATTCATAATGTGGTCAACTATAACCCAAATAGAATTATTAACTTTATATATCTTGGTGAGTCTGATGATGAAATCCATTGTGATGTTTTACCATTTCCATTTTAGTATGGGTAATGTTTGTAATATCCACATAAAATTATAAAATTCAGCCTTAACATGATGACATAACATGAAACACGATATATACTATTTAAATAAATAAGTGTTGGATATATTTCAATCATCACTATGAAAAAAAACTATCATTGTTCTTTGGACTTAGAGCATCAACCACCTTGTTCACCATCACAAGGCTGTAATGTATCGAGTAGTCATAATCATGATTTAATTACCACTATATCCTTTGGTTCATATTTAACTCATTTTCGGATAATATATACAATGAAATCTTATGATCATTATATATATCACAACATTCACTATTGATATAATTTCTCCATATATTCAATACAAAAATTACTTTTGCTAGCTCTAAATCACGAGTTGGATAATTTTTCTCATGAACCTTTAATTTTCATGAGTCATATGCTACTATCATGTCATTATACATAAGAAAAAATCCCTATACATTCTTTAATGAATCACTAAAAATTAATAATGTAAATTCATCATACAAAAGAATAACTTGAGTATATAATACTTATTGACCATCAATTGATGATATCTAGAATGTTGGTTAATCTTTGAAAATTATTGTGCTCTATGCAGTTGATTGAACAAGTCATCAACATAGGGAAGAGGATGCTTGTTATTGATCGTTATTTTGATAAGTTCTTATTAATCAGTGGAAAAAACATTGACCCATAATTCTTCATAGAAAAGGGTAAGTTCAACCAATTGTGACACACTAGGGGATAAGAATATTTTTATATATTTTCCAAGAGTTGCTTCTCAAATTTCTACATGTCAATTAAGGGAAATTCTATAAGAAGTCATTCAAATTGGTATAATAGAAGCTATGATTTATATCAAAAACAAAACTCCATGATTCAAATGAAGACTAGAAAACTATTTAAAAAATAAATTATCATATTCATAGTCAATAAGAATATTTTCTATGTTGAGTCTCTCTCCAACCAATACAGAAAAACACCCCTCAAGAATAGGTAGTACAACCCATATAATTTATGTAATTTTCATTGTAAATTCATGCTCATTATCACACCTATATAAAACCTTTATTGATTTAGAATATAAAATGTGACTTCCCTTCATTGGAAATTGATATGTGTAATATAACCTTATTTTCTACAAATAAACAAATATTCTGATTTCTTTGAGACATTTCCTAAAATTTTATTTCCAATATTCTTTTCATTTTTTAAATTAAATCTAATTTCCTCTATTCTCTTTATAACGTTAAATTTTCAGAAACTCCATCTTTATCTAGTTTGGAATTTCAAAAAGATTAATTTTTTTAATAATAATTCAATATAGTTGATTAATAATAAACACGATATTTTTAATCTCAACTCCCAGTACATTTATTTACTCATAAGGATAACTAGTGAATTGGCTATCATAGTCACTGTTCACATGATTCCTATTGGTTCTAACTATTTACTAAAACCAAAATGGATAGTGTGAGTATCAATATAAATTAATAAATATAAAGATCATATGATAATGAAAATAATTATTAATATTTCTTTAATTATGGAACCTTCTCCCAAACACAAGGAAATTTAGGTTCATTATATACCCATTAAGGTTTATCATAGAATTTCACAGGTTCCATATAATTTTTCATAATTTCTAAAAAAGAGAATTTAAATTAACCAAATAATATCCCTTAGGAGTATCACACCAGGTTCACTATTTATACTCTTTTTTTAGAAAACAGGTGAATATCAAGTAAATAGCCACTTAAAATCTTCAGAGTTATTACCCCTAGCTTCATTTTTAATAGAGCCTTCATCAACTCATTTATATCTATAAAGGGATTTCCTTGCTAGAAAACATACAATATCTAGCATACCAAAACTTCAAGATGTTATCATATACTTATACTTATCCATAATATTTTCACTAAATTATTTCTTATCCTAACCTATTAAAACAACTAAATCATTCTATAATACCAACTAAGGTAACCCATGGATTTATTATATAAATATTACATCATTTTATTGGATTATTAGATATATGGGATAATAATACATTCATGATGAATCTAATAGTTTACTATATTTTGAGACTAGATACATAAAAAAATTATTCTCATGAAATATATTCAACATCTCCCACAAATTTCTTCTCACATAGTACCCTTCATATACATACCATATTAAATCATTTTTTCATAGACTAGGGAAATTTAAACATAAGTAAGAGTGAGTAAAAATTCTCAATAAGGGTAAACATATGAGATATCAATCAATGAGTTTAAGTTACGATAATATAACAATAATGGTATGAGAACATGATCATGACTTATGAAAACCATACCCAATCATTCATGATCATAAATCATGGGTCATGGTATAAAGATATTATCTTAACATACAACGTGTTTATAATCATGAATCCAAAATCATGAGTCATGGTTCATATCCAGAGAACATAATATAGGAATATGGAATAAGAATAAACACAGGAAAACATATCATTGTGAACATGGATAAACACCAATAGTCCAACTCATCATGTTAAAGAAATGTAATTAGGTACCCTAAAAAAATTATGGACATGATACCTGGACCACACATAAAGATATAAAAATAGATTATATTAATATGATGAACATGAAATTTATTTCATGCATAAAATATTTGTGCAATGAGATATAATTATTTTAGTAGTTAATTAGAAGGATATATAATTCCAAGACAACCCTTAACAAAATGAAAATCATATATAAGTGTACCATAATATCATAAAACAATCATAATAGTATATCCCCTAAAAAATAAAAAAGTTTTATAAATATTTCATCATACCTTAAGTAACCTATTGGAATATAATGGGTTTCATAGAACTATCCTTAAAACATCATCATAATAAGAAATCTAGAGTAAGAAAGTGGATAGAATCATATTTTCACATCCCTAGTGAATCATAATAATACATAAAGGAGTTTAACATAGATGAAAAATAACTTTTATAAAATCATTTAAAATACTCATTACAAATAAGATAAAACATCATATATCTTTTAATAACTTTTAAAATCTAAAATTCACAAAAAAATGAGAAAGTAATTTTATTTTTAAACCTTTTAAACTTATAATGAATGATTTGCTATGAAAAAAAGACATAGCGATGGGAAAATATATTCATAAGGTATTTTTTAATTGAGGATATTATTTTTACACTTTTGTAAAAAATTAAAATATGAGTAAAATAAAAATAATTTAAATGAATCCTTTTAATAATTTGAGAAAATAGTAAAAGGCAGTGAAAATGAACCTTTTAAAATAGTTATCTAAAGATAAAAACATCTAATTTTTAAGAACATGGATAGAAAGATAAAGCCCATGGGGTGTTAGCTAAGTGGTACCCGCTGGTTGTACCCCTCACTCTCAATGGGAACTGGCATAGGATTGAGTCCCATCAGGATTAAACACTATTTGTATTATAAAAATGGAAATTCAAAGCCATTTCTTAGCTAGGGAACATGGCACACACTTGGGAAGGTGCCCCCCCCTCAAGGTGTTAGTGTTAGCAACACACATTTGTACATGAGCCTCAACCTGGTTGGTGAGGACTCTTAAGTGCATCCAAGCGACCCAGGATCAAATACAAGCAGAGGCACAATTTTTAGGGTAATGTAGCAATACTGTAGTAGGTACAATCGTGGGAACTGTGCAGTACAGTATTAGGTTCTGTAGCGGGAACTATAGCAGAGACTATTTGGCACTGTAGCAGCTGGGAATTTTCCCCTGTTTGGGCCTTTAGGCCATCGATTTGGTCCTCGAGTCCTTTAAGGCCTTCTGGCCACCCAATCCTTCGGGATAGTGAGGCCTTCGGGCCACCTCAAGGCCTTCGGGCCACCTTAAGTGTAGATACAAACCAGAAAACCTACAAGGAACAAGAACTATAAGGAGGTTGAGCAAGGAGCTTTCACCATAGCAGAAGCTACATGGATTGCAAGAACGAGAGGGCATGGCACCTGCCATCGGAACAAGCCTGTGAATGCATAGGATAGCCTAGCCGAACAACCATGAAAAAGTGGAGAGCTAATAGATGCTGGGGATGAGTAGTTCCAAGCAGTTAGTCTGGGTTGTATATAATGTTTGAAGCCTACGAGAAATGATTTCCTCTAAGACCCATGGTTCATGTAATAATTGCACCTAAGGGCACTGTAAGGGTTACAACTCTCCCCTTGAAAGGTGGATTATCAAAATCAATAAAAAAATGAGGCCTTCGGGCCATTAGATGGATATAAATATAAAGAATATCAACCAGAAAGAGGGAATATAACTTTCTTTTATTAAAAAATTATCCTAATGCTTTTATGTATAAAAGAGTTGACAAATGAGATAATAACATATAATAATTAAAAATAACTATATGAGAAGAAAATATATGGGGTTTAAAATATAATTTCCATAACATTTTACCCATTTAAAATTTAACATAGACAATTCTGAAATGAAATGATATTGTTTCATAAAAACTTATATCTTTAGTAACTTTTGAATCATAAACTACTTGAAAAAAATAAAAATAAATAGAGCATTAAATATCATGAATATAATTTTATTATTGATATAATTAAAAAAGGGAATTATATACCCCACATAAACAAAAATATTGGTGCATAAAATGAAACATGTATCAACGATATTATATTGAGATGAAGAAACCTTAAAGTTTTAGTAATATATTAATCAAAACCTCAGAAAATATAAGAACATAAATGGATTTTAAATCCACATTATTTTATTAAAATTATACATAATATACATTAATGGGTAGTATATTCAAAAAAACAACCGGTGAATATGGAATATGTCTCATAAAAATAAAAGTGAGATGAGAAACCATTACCTAAAGTTATGAATTTCATCATAAAAAATCTTATCATTAGGTATTATAAAATTTTAATTATTATAAATACATAATAAAAATATTTTCATACTTATATTTCAATATATTATTCCATTATAATTTCTAATTACCCATCTATTTTTAATTATTTATTACAACCATTATCTAGGTGAAAACTAGTCAGTTTTCTATGCACGTTTCGATTCAACAGTTTTGATACCTACACCTTGGTCATGGTTTCATCATCTAGATAATATAAATTATATCATGAATGTAATATTTATTCGTTAAATATATCAATATGATCATACATGTAAGGAAAAAAATAAAAAACTAATCACATCACTTTATGGTGGAGGTAGCCCACACGCATGCATGAGAAACATTATCATTTTACAACAGATGATAAGGTATTAGATAATATCTTATATTTAAAAATTAATAATTATATTATAAAATTATATAAAACCATTAAATATATATAACCATCCAAGATATATGGTGATTAGAAATGATATACATCACTTCAAGGAGGTGGTAGTCCACATGCATACACGAGTGATGTTTTCCTTTCCAATAGGATAAAAAAGGTTTGTACTATATAAATAATAACATTTAATTATATTTTAGATAGTAATTTAATTATATTTACATGCTTCTCATAGATTTTATGGAGTTATTATAGGGAAAAAATATATGAAAGAACCCATTTAATAGTTATAACTATTATTTGGAAAACATCATTTTGAATTACACATTAATCCTTATAGATTGGTCTTTTAGTGATAACATTAAATAGAGGTCATATAGAGGAAGGATTTTATGGGATCTAGGTATGGATTTTCCAAAATATGGTTCTCAAATAGTGTGGATAAGTGAGAAGATGAGGTTACTTTTTATAAGTGAGGAGATTGACTCACTTGTAATTATTCTTATCTTTTAAATATTATATGTTCCTTAATACAGGTCATTGGACCTAACCAATTAAAATTAAAAGATAAGGTTATATTATTTGAAATATCCTCTTCTAATAAGAATTAATATGATATTTTGTGATGATTTCACAAATTGTTATCCTTATTTATCCTAGTTACCCATTTACCATGGTGACAAAATTTTTACTAAGGTTAATTTTCATAATAACCAAAAAATAAATTAAAATCATTAATAAATTTGATCATCCTGATTGAAAATATTAAATCTAATTTTTAAGGTTACATTTTTAGAAGTTTCAGAAATTAATTTTAAAATATGTGTGCAAAAGGTGATGAAAAACTCTTTTTAGAAATAAAGTAATTTTATACATAAAAAATAAACTTATACCAAAATAAAATAATTTTTTGTTTCCAATGGAATTAATTATATTATGATTGATCAAATGAATATTATGTCACTTTTCAAAAATGAAAAACTGATGAGTCTTTTAAATTAATTTATTAGAATTAAATAAATGAATATTTTGTAGACGTGGACATTTTTTACGATTCAATCAAAATAAAAATTTTAAGAAGAGTACCAAAACATTAGTATAAGATAATTTTGGCATGATTATTTTAACATTTTCATTATTATTAAAAAAAATTATTTTTAATATAAATGTAAATATCCATGAAAAAAGTTCAATAAATTTAATTTTGAAGAAAATGAATTTTTGATCCATAAAATGAATTAATTATCATTCCTTAAAAATAAACACAAGTAAATGTATATTAACTGATTTTATAGGATATATAATCTACTAATTTAATTATAATAATTTATAAATAATGATTAATTTAATATATTAAGATGAAAATAAATTTCACATATAAAAACAGTTTTATGAAAAGCACATCTCTTGACTTAAAATTGTTTTATCAGCATTTATGACTAATTGATAACTAATTAATAATTTTATAAAGGTAAAAAATACAAATTTATTTCAATAGTGTAATGTGGTTCATCTAGTGTTGTGATTTTTTGTAATGAATACAATTAAACCCTATAAATTTCTTAAAGATGAACATATATTCTAAAATGTTGGAGTGTTATAAGAGAAAATGGAGAATTTTATCACTTCTAAAAAATTAAAGGAAATAAATGATTTTGGATGCTCAAAAGTACGAATAAACAAGCATTAATATTTTTTTATGTGAATGATGAAATAATGATTTAGATATTAAAATAGAATAATTGTGTAAAAAGAGAATAAAATTTGAAATGATTCACTTATAAGATACATTATGTTTGTCTTAAAAAAATAATAAAAAGGGAATAAAATGGAATTTATTTGACCCAAAAAATGAATGAATAGGAAAAAAAATTAGTATCGTTAGAAATATTTAATAGAAAATATTAAGTGATATTGTATGATAGAGTGCATAAACTCAATATTGTAATGAATAGGAAAGATTGAGAAAGTAATCATTACCCCAAGTCCTATTTTGTTTTCAATTCTTCCTTATATTCATTAAAAGTATAGTTTTATTCATTAAAAACTTGATTAAGATACTATTTCTTTTTTATTTAATCTTATATAATACATTTTTATCATGTTTTATTCATTTATTGAATTTATATCATCCACATTTACCAATTTAATTTTATACGATTCATGGTTACAACACTAAATCAATGTAGAGGTAACGATTGGAGAAAAATATCCAATGGTTACATAAGAGATATAATTTTTAGGAAATTTTTTTCATATCATTATAAAATTTATATATTTCAATATACTAGTAGATAGTTACAGTTCATGGAATCTTCCTTGGTTTGATTTTTTTACGATTAAAATTTACTAAAATTATTAAAATTTTATATTAACATTATCTTTCCTATTTTTTCATTCAAGAATAATATAAATGTTGAAATTTTATTATTATTTCATGTTCAATAATGAAATAAATTTTTAGTAATTTCCATTAAATGAATCAATGAAAAATAAAATAGCATTATCCACTTAGATGGTGTAAAACTATGGGTGAAATTATGTTTTAAAGAGTTTTAATAATAGATAATATATTTGATACCATAGTTTTATATAGAAATTAAATTATCTTATTTTAAATACTTTTTTTAATGTTTTAAAATGTGTATAAGGAGGATTGAAATGTGAAAATGGGTTTACAAACCCGTACCCCACATCGTGATTCATCTTCTTTGCATTGAGACTAAAGCCTTTGAAGGTGTGAATTTTGTACACAATAAAGGAATAATTAAATATCTAAAGGAGAATAGTGAGGAATTTTTGGATATATATTTTTCAAGAGAAATAGTTTTAGATATTTAGAGAAAGGGGTGTTATAGGGGTTTTTATATAGCCTAGGGAGAGGCTTATTTTTGAATATACTATTGATTATTTTATTATATTTTCCAGAGACTATGAATAGAATTAATTCCAATTTTATTTATTGGTTTATAATTAATATATATTTTTTTCATTTCCAATACATCAAAAATAGAATTTCATTTTGAAAATACATTATTAAATATAAAGAATGAAAAATAGTTTTTTAGAATACAATAATACTTGAGCTTTGAAATTTCAACTATTAGTTTATCAAATTAACTTGATATTTTTAAATTTAATATTTTAATCCTTTAATAATTTTTTCAGAAAATGGTTTTAAATTTTTTTAATTCATATTTATATTATGATGAGGTCAAAAAAGGTACAATATTTGTTAAAAAAATATTTGTTAGTATTCACAAGAAATCATCATTAAAAAAAATACTATATTCAAAATTTAACAAGATGAATCCAAAATTCTAGTCCATTTAATCAAATTAAATTTTAAATATTATAAAATTAACATATAAATAAAACCATATAATACATGGATAATCAATTTTTTTCGAATAAATATTATTTCACTTGTTAAGAGTGACCAAATTGTTACTTGTTATTATTTAAAAATTATTATATGATTGGTAATTAATAATTAAAAATATATTAACTAAAATAAGTTTCAAAATTATAGATTTAAATATAAAAAAAAGTTTAATGTATTTTTAAATATGAAAATGCATTAAGTTTTCTACTTATTTTTATTTTTTGTTATATGATATGTAAAATAAATTTGTAACAATATAATATTTATATATATACATATATTCTCTCATTGAAAATATTAATTATTAAGAATTTTACATTTATCATAATTATTATTACCATTTCAATATTCAGTTATTATTCTTAATAGTCATATCCTACTCTAGTAGTTATATAATCACTACACTCCTATAAATAACTTAAATTTCTTTCACTAATCCATTACACATTTTTTATTAATCTCATATATATATATTTTTTTCTTAAAATAAAATATTCTTTATAATAGATTATTTTATTTGTATAATGTAATTCACATCTATAGTAATTTTTTGGGATCGAGATATCCTATAATATAAATGCCTAGTTTTATTATTTCCTTTTATTTTTTAACCTATTATACTATTCTAAATTCCATGGTTTATATTAATAATTCGTTTGTAATATTTTATATTATATGGGACTAATATTATACATTATATAAAACATATTTTAGAGAGAAATAATTTTTATATTTGAAAATATTGGTATAACATGATGAAGGATATTTTTGTGTACACCTCAACATGATTGGTATATAGAAAAAATTAAAACAGAACATTAAATAGTTTTTGGGATGACTCAACCAATATACATACTATCGAGTATGATAGAGAATATCACAATGTATATCTACATTTTTCTTTTGAATATATATCATTTTAATAAAACCATATAGTTTATAGTTGATTGAATTATTAAGGCCCCTCACTACATCACTATCTACGATGATTTCTTTCTCGATCAACTTATTATGATATATTTCATTTAATTGCATATTCTATAGAGGATACTACTTTTTATAATATATGGTCAAGATAAAAACTAATAATAATGTTATAGAGGAGTCTTTTAAATTCATTAAACATAGATCTAGAATTGAGTATAATATATATTCCAAAAACAAACTATCAATCTATAGGGATGATCTAAACACTTGGGGACATGTTGATATCATTTTTAATGGAAATTCAAGGAATATAAGATCAATATATTTCCATGGTTTATTTCACAAACAACAATAGTTTTCACTAAAGTGTATACATATCCCAACATAATGATTTATATGGGATGTGATGTAATAATATAGTGTGTAGGGATAAATTTTATGAACATGAGTTGGTTGGGCTAGAAATAGTGCATGAAATGATAATGTGTGTTCATGTTATGTAACATAAAACAATAATATCAATGATTAAACATAAGATAAATATGATTAATAATTAAAGATACATGGAGTTTGTAGATAGTGATAATGTTTTAATTCACATATCTCTCTTGAATAGAGCCTTATTAGTAGGAAGGAATATATTTTCCATCCCTATGTATATTATATAGTTAAATATTTTTATTATGTTTATGTTGTGGAAAATTTATTTCAGGTTAAAAAAAATACTCAAGTGAACAAAACATTCCATGAATCTCTCCTAAATAATTACATACCCAATCCCTCACATATACTCATCCTGATAATGGTTAAACTGGAGCACAACCACACTTATTAAGTGTAACCTTTTTAGATATTTTATTTTTTATGTAGTGTTATATGTAATAAGATAACTCAACTTATCAAATTACTGAGGAAAAATAATAATTACATAGAAAATATATATTAAACTGAGGATGAATTTAAATTTTAGTACCCTAATATATTCTTTATTGAGTATAATAATTGAAATTTCTCGGTTGAAATTTATTTAGGTAAACAATATTACAACCCAAAATTTTTAATATGAAATTTTATTTCTAAATATATAATTGTGATCCAATATTAATAATTCACATGTACCATATAAATAAAAGAAAACATATTTTGTTTCATTATTATAAGACATTACATAAAAAAAATAAATGAATTTTATAAAATAAAAATCATTACAATGGGGGAACAAAAACTAAAAAAATAATATGAGTAATATTTGGAATTCTAATGGGTTCAACCGCTATGAAATATCATTACAATAAATAACATTGAAAAATTAAAAGAAAACATTTGAAATTAATATTGAATTTTGAAAATGATTTATTTAATATCTTTATAGAGATCTATGTGAATGATGAATAAAGGAAATATTAGTAACATAAATAAGGGTTATATGAATAATAATGGTTATATGACTATTTAAATAGGAACCACACTATTAGAACAATAACTTGAATGTATGAATAGTAACATTAGTAAAGTTCTATGGATTATAAATAGTATTTACCATGAATAAAATACGAATTTATATATATTTAATAATTCATAAATAAATAATAAAATTAACTAATTCTAATAAAGTTTAAGTATATATTTTAAATAATGTATATTTTTTATATTATTTAATAATTTTTTAAAAATATTATTTAAATATTATAATTACCATATATATAAAATTATTTTGATAAAGTTGATTTTTTTTCTCAATATATAAATTGAAATTTTTCAAGTCTAATCTTTTTAATATTTTTTTAAAACCTGAATTTTGGAATGAGTAGTAAAGACATACTTTTTCAAATATTGTATGATTTATGAAATAATATTGATGTAATGAATTTTATAATGGTGATGTTCATATAAATTAGTCATAATAAGATAACTAATAAATTTTAAATTAATAGATTCTATTAATATACATAAAATGTAACTCCAAAAATCTAGACATACAATATATTATACTTTTGTTTCAGTCTCCTATATATTTTATAAAAGAACATAAGTTTTCGGGTGGATATATCATCTTAGATTTTTATAGACTAAACCTTTTATATATTTTAAATAATATTTTATCAATATCTTACTGATCCATTTTGATGAGATTACAATAATAGATTCCCAAATACATTAATATATATATATAATATATTTATTATTTCTCATGCACATGTGTAAATGAAAAACTTTCATTTCCCCATAAATAGAGACTCATATTTGAAAACTAGCATTATAATTTCATTCTAAATAAAGGTTTTACCCTAGGAGAGGTATAACATTGGTTCACAACTTGAGAATAGAGCTGACCTTGTTGTGGGATTAAAATTTAGTAAAAGAAAATAAATATTTACTATAGAGATTATATCCATGAAACCATGGATTCCTCTATTAATTCATTTTTTATCAATATAATTAGTATCATCCCATGTAAACTCTATTTTTTAAATATAGGGGGATATATAGACACTAGAATAATCATTGAAAATGTTTTTTCATGACCCCTCCCTCCAAGGGTAATCTTATAATGGCAAAAATGATGGATGAGAGAAAATGAACTTCGTGTCCTAGAAGTAGTCAGCCCTATCAAGGGTATAAAAATGTCACAAATAATAGACATCACTCTCTATATTAATAGAATAGGGTGATAGGATAAATCAATGACAAGATACTCCCTGAAATAATAATAAAAGGAAACCAAAATCATCCAACAATGCATGTATAAGTAAAATAGATATAGATAAAATTCTCCAAATAAATACCCAAAAGAAAATATAAGGCAATGAAAAAATAATAGCTCTAATGCCTAAGCTATAAATTTCTAGCATGGCCTAAGATGTACTCTTTGAAACCTGAAAAGAGTATGTATATATGTAGGTTGAGAATACAAGTGTACTCAGTAGGTTCATAACAAATATTATCATGAACATATGGAAAAGTGCTTACCAATTCACCTATGATAAAACTGCAGAACCAACAACACCTAAGAAGGTAAACTGACCAAACCCATCCTTTCCATGGAACACTCACCAAATAATTAAAGCCATGTATAATAACATAATAAGAAGCATATGGATAAAGGGCACCCTACACCACTTTCCCACTAGATTTCTTCTCTCACATCCCAACATCATAAGTCCCGATGCTCTCGTATCTTCTATATAATAACCCTTCCCAAACACAAATGGGCTATCACATCATGCCTAGAATCCTGTGTGAAACTAGACACCATATCTCACCAAAAAACACATGGTACATCACATCACATCATATCTCACCCAATGACACATAGGACATCACATCACATCACATATCACCCAATGAAACCTAGGCCATCACATCACATAAAAACTATTTCCACAATCAAAATAGTAAGGTATTATTAACATTAAGGAAGTAAATCTTGTACCCTCCTCCTACCATGCATGAACCCACCATAATCCATCTCATCAGATATCCCCACTATGCACCTTTGACTTCTGGTCATTATAGCCCATGCATGTAAACACTGTTTGAAAGAGAGCAAGAAAGACTGGGTAGCTATCCATCCATCCTCATCATTAGGATGTTGTAAATAATTCCCAAAAAATATATGGGTGTCATAACATGGTTCTTGAAGTGGGTGTGGTATACCTAGAAATCAAAAGTAACATACAATATATATATATATATATCTACACACAAGACGAACCTATGGGTTCAAAATAAAAAAGTGACCCCAAACAACAACATAACCAATAAACCCCACAACAATGAAACTTTTACTAAAAAAAACTAAATGAAAAACACCACACAACAATCCAAAAGAAACATTTAAAATTTAATCTTCTCACTCAACATAATATATTTTCTATATTTTATATTACCAACCAATTACATTATTCCATCCTATTACTTCAAATATAAGCATAACCCATTTAAAACACACAACCCATTATAATACATTCATTCATTATCCATTCAAGCCAAGCAATTATAATTCATCATTTACATGAGATTACATTACTTCCTAAGAAACTACTATAAAGAACACCTGAAAAAAATCCCATCATCCTCATCACAACCACCATATCACCACCACTTTTCTATCATAACATCCACATAGCATGATGACACAACTCCCCAAATATTCCCCCACAAAACAACCACACATTAAAATATCTATTTAATACAGCCACTTTATATCACATCATCACCCAAAAACACAAGAACACATAATAACCACACTTCAAAATTTTAAAAATTCATATATTTTTTTAGGTTTATTAAGGGGATTTCATCAGATTACACTTTTTTATTTAAAGGGATTTCTAAAACAATCCATAATTTTCATGTGAATCCAATTTATTATCTAAATATAAGTGGTTATCCACTTATTCAAGGTGATTCCAATCAATCACGCAATAAGGGTTCTATAAATCATCAACTAAAACTCAAAAAAACCCTAAGGATCCATAATTTTCATCAAGGTGTGTTGCCTGTATAATCATAATACCAATAATATTCAAAGGATATAAAGCATGTGATTTACTTCCCTTTACCCTTTCAATTTAAATTTAAACCAATTATTTATCATTAATGAAATTGATTAAATATATATTACCACATATAACAAGATTACAAACCCTATCATATGATACACCAAATGAGAAATGAAGTATCCCCTACCTAAATTAGTTCTTTCTGATTCACTAAATAAGGTTGATCAAGAGAAATGACTTAATTCATAACCACAACAAATTAGAACACTCTTTCCATACTAGAACACAGCAACCACAACATTAATTATAAAAAACCCCAAACCACTAATTTCCATGAAATAATCCCCACCACATATGAATAAATAGAAGGAAAATAGGGGGAAGAGAAAGAGGGAACTCACCTAGAAACACCAATGATAAATATTCTAAGGACGGGGTAAAAGAAACTGATTAGTAGATGAATGGTCTCCGAAGGACACATTTGGGTCACCCATGAAATGGGATAAATGTTAGAAAAGTGTTTGGGTTTTAGTAGATTTAAGATTTTATACTTAGCTTGAAAACACAAGACCACAACATAAAACCTAGGAACACACCATATAAATGAAAAAAATAATGTGACTTGGAATTAAACCCCTCACCATGCCGTATACCTACTGGTCAATGGAGCCTCATGGATCCATAACGGTATTAATTCCGAATATTCAATAAAGTAGGAAATAGAACACATCAAAACCCAGATTTCTATGACACAGAACCCAACAATAGGAAGAAGGATGGGACACATCCCCAGAACCATGACATAGCTATCATAAAAACAAAAAACCATTAAAAATTAAACCCCATGCCACTACAATACAACAACCTCTCCACACCACAACCTCCTCCATAAACACTCACCTCTACCCGAGCCACTATTATATAATTGATTTTCACACCATAGGCATGGTAGAATTGAAAATAGTACTAAAAACTTCCTTATTCACCCTACACCATAGAAGGAACTCCAAAACCATAGAGGCCATCATTATGATGTAACCAAAGCCCCACTTTGCACCTACCTCCTTAGTTGGATTCTCCTGACAACTCCTCCTTTTCTCCTCCAAACTCATCCAGACATCCCTTGGACACCTCCATCACTTGAATCCTCACAATATAATAGTCCAAAATTTTAGACTGTTATATAAAAAACATATAAAAATATTATCTCCCTCAAAAATCAAAACAAACTTAGAAAGGAATGTGTCAAAAATATCCAAATAACCATCCAATAAGATACCACGCAAGGATCTCATCACAACCATCCATGTCAATAGATCAACCTAAAAATGTCCAAAAAAATATTACCACTACTAAAACAAAAAAGATACCAAGAAATTTAATCAAGGAATTACATCTTCTATATAATGTTATTCTCTTGTTTTTATGGAACTAACTCACCTGCATTATTTTAATCATGTCATAGTATAACACATCTTGATTAGGAATCACAATTTCCCGTATTTGTATATTAGAAGCTTTAATCACATATTAAAACAAGGAAAAAATAATATCTTATAAAACATAAATATCCAAGAATCACGTCAATTAGTCATGGAAAACAAGATAGAGGTCAAAATAAATCTAAGTACTGGGCACACATATGTGTCTCTCACCCCCAAGTACTCTCCTCCACACCACCACGCATCCACAACACATGAACCGAAAAATGGTCCATCTATGCATAAACTTCTCTTGATGATACTAGATATCCATTATTTTCTCCACAAAAATCACATCATCCTTGATATCAAACTCCCCCTTTTAATGACATGGGAATCATCATGAATATACTAATGGATATGAGAGATGATGAAGATGTCATTAATATGGTTTAGTCATGGTGGGAGTGAAATCCGATAATCCAAATTTCCCACACAAACCAACACCTTGAAAGGCCTAACAAACCAGGGGTAGAGATTACACCTTTAAAAATATCATATACTTATATTAAGGGGATACACTCAAGAACATATGGTATCAAATATTGAACTCGAACAACCTCCTCTAATAATCGTCATAAGCCTTATTTGAACCCTATAAAAATTTTATCCTCTCATGAACAACCTGAAATTTCTCTACCGCGCTCTGTACTACATTTAAAGTGATAACTCATGAGTCCCCAATCTCATTCTAGTACAATGGAGAATGACATGGATTCCCATAAAAAGTATCAAATAGGGCCATGCTGATGGATGATTTATAAGTGTTATTATAAGAAAAATAAACTAAAGGATAGTTCTTTGAACATGATCTACTAATTTATAAGATTCATTACCATAAAAATAATCTAGCAATAGGATAGTCTACATTGTATTACCATCCTTCTGAGAGTGGAAAGTAGGGCCAAGGAACCTCGGAGTATAAAAAGTGTGTTATAATCCCCTCTAGACTTGTGAGGTAAAACATGCATTCTGATTTGTGATAATAGACCTTGGAATCTATGAAACTTTACAACCACATCCATATACATAATCACTAAACCATCCATGGTTTTAGAATCCTTAATTGTTAAGAAGTGAGAAAATTTCATTAACCAATCCATGATTTCATATACAATTTTCTAACCTCCATATGTTTGGGTTAACTTGATGATGAATTACATAAATATTTCATCCTATTTCCACTAAAAAACATCAAAGGGATGCAATAAACCACTAATTACTTGATGTTATACATTTACCTTTTGGAAAAGTAAGCATCAAGACACAAACTCAACTACCTCCTATTTTATCCCATGCCACCAAAACCTTGTCCTTAATCCATGGTAAAACTTGGACACCCCTAGGTGTACTCCTAAAGGTGATCTATGAAACTCCCAAAGGACCCCTCATGCATCTATATATAAAAACATAGCCTCCACTAAAACAATACTACTTTCCTCTATCTTATGAGCATCACCATGACCAACACGATCATACATCAAATATATGTCTAAGTCTCCCCACTAAGACTCCTAAGTATGCTGCATCAAAAAATACTTCAATTTTATCTGAAGTAATAAATCTCCATCATCAACCTCATTTTAATCTACTTGTAGGGTTTCTACCTCCTCCATCACTCTCCAAGCACCTACAGAATCTCAAACAAAATACTTCTATGTCTTCCTACTCAAAGAATAAACAAATACTTTACCTTTATAAGATTCAAGAGATTTCAAAGTCAAAATACTAAAGAAAATCTATCCACCTCCATTGATATAGTTTAATTTCACTTTTATAAATGATTTACCTAAATATTTTGTGGTCTATAAATACCACAAAGCACTACCCAATGAGGTAAAGTTACCACAACTTCAGCCTAAAAAAGCTGTTGATAACTCCAAATCACGTATGGAATAGTTATTATTGTGGGGATATAACTTCCTATACCAAGAAGAGATCACCACTCTTTGTTGAATCAAGATTTATCCAAAGACTAGATGGGAAGCATCACCATACACCTAAAAATGACCACTTAAACAAGAAATAAAAGCACTGGAGGACTGATAAATCTCCCATTAAGGTACTCAAACACAACCTAACACTAATCATTCAATAAAAAAACATTTTGTTTTGTATTTAAAGTTATATATGAGGTTACAATTCATATGAAATAGGATATGAACCTCCAGTAATCGACTATGAAACTAGGGACACTATGAACCTCCACCACATTATTGGGTGCTTCCTAAGAACCAACTTTCTGAACCTTTAATGGTTCTAAGTACACACACTTTTGGGAAACCACATGCTCAAGTAAATGCACCTATTATGTACAAAACATATAAATGTACATATTTCCAAAGATTTAGTGTTATTAATGAAATGACATGATATATAGAAGATAATATACATGCCCATCCTCTGAATTAGACTAGATTAATATGTGTTTGATGAACACGAATACAAACTGGTTTAAGAATTCATGGAACATGGAGTTCATGATCCCCATAAACACAGATAGTATGATCATGGAACCAAATGACATGACAATAAAAATGAAGATCCCAAACCTCCATCTAAAGGAAGTATTTGGGATATCACCCTCCTCCACCAACAATTGGAGATATCCAAACCCCATATCAATCTTAAATAAACAGCTATTTTCCCTAAATAGGTCAAGAAAATCATCGATCCTCAAAAGAGGTTAAAAATTGTTTCTCATCACCTAATTCAACCTCTAGTAGTCTATACACAACCTCAGACTACCATACACATTATTGATAGATAACAATAAAGCTCCCCATGGGGGGCACATTGGGTTTGATAAAAATCATGTACATTAGATCTTATATCTAAATCCTTGACACCCAAATTTTTTTTAAGGTTTCATCAAATAAGTACCTATCAAAATAAAAGAAACATAATTATTAATATCTATCCCATAATCCACATTACATCAATGGATTAACATTAAAAAATACTTAAAAAATGTATAGAAAAACCTTGAAGACTCAAGGATCCTACTTAATCTCATTGTACACTTAATCCATAAAAGAATCATCCATAAAATAAATAAGGGCCTTCACACATCCTCTTACAAACTAAAAACTTCAATCTATAACTAAAACACCATGTTTTCCAACCAAATTTTAGAATATAAATCTTCTACCAAAGAAATTGATAATAACATATACAGAATACAACCAATAAATGGAAATAAAAATATCATATGAATGCATATTTAGAAATAAGTGATCCACATGGGAAAGATGTTGCCCCATCATCAGTATATATTCCCAATACACATCAAATAAGTTTTTTAGGTCTTAGATTGGTATATTAAATACCTGGGAATGCGAACCATCCCTAAATCTAGCCCAAAGAATGGACTTCATAGGGTAAAAAAAAGGTTGTAAATTTGGTCAATCAAAAAAAAAAGAATAAAAATTTTTAGACAACAACCTAACCATACCTATAAATATCTTTGGACCCTTTGGTGTTATTGCCTCTACCACATTAAACTTACCACACCCATCTCCTCTGTATCTATCATTATTTCCACCTCCTCAGACATGCTTAAGAAAAGTTCCCCAATCACAAGGAACATCCCAAGGGAAACCTCTAATTTCCCAATCTCCTCTCAGTAAAGAATAAGTATAATTCCCCTTTTGTAGAAATGGTATCACTAGAAACTAATGTAGAGGATGACTATGAATGTTTCCTCTTCCAATATACTATCCTCCAAGAACCATGGGTAATTGATTATGAAGATGGATACAATACCCATACCCAAAAAAAATCTATCCCAAATCCCCCTAAATACATATAAAACACTATATCCAAAAGATCATAAAAAAATATGCTAAGGTAAATTCCCCACTAGTTGAAACCTTGAAGGTCCCAACTCCTGATTCCTTCCACAAATAACTATACTCCAAGATGAACCCTGGTGGTTTCTCTTTTATGTAAGCCTCCTCATGAGTTCTTCTTCTGGATCATTTCAAACTTCTTTTGAACATCCATATACATTAGAAATGTAAAGGGAGTAATCATATACATAATAGAAAGAAAAAATTCTTCCTTAAGATGTCGTGCTCAAGAATCCCCATCTAAAAAAAGGTCTGCGTCAAAAATGAAAATGATCCTTAAATTTGACCCCTATATCTCACATAGAAAAAATCCCCCTCTTAAGAGAGATTGACTCCCACCTATTCACTAACTTCATGGATAAAGAAGGAAAATATTCTCATAACACCTTTTAAATGTCTTCCCATGAAACATATGCCATATTTCACTCACTAAGATAAATTTTCCACCATTGATTCACAACTCCCCATATTTGGGTACATAAAATGAAACAAAGTACTTCACTAGGTCTTGGATAAAATTTAATGTGATATCAAGATCCTCCAACTAGATCTCTCTATATATATTAGAAATGATTCCCTCATACATCCCCAAATCTTATCGCTGAAAAGAATGTAACATTTGTTCCACTAATCATCCTCCTCAATCGGATCAACCCTCCAAAAATAAACCAAATAAACCCACAAAACATCCACCTTTTGAACCACATATAGATGATGGAAGGAGACATAGCTAAAAGGGGAACAAATATTTCATAAGCCTGATAGTATGGAATATCATTAATATTTATTTAATTCATTTTAATCTTCTTAAAAATATACCGATTCTATCAGGAACACAATTCAAAATCGATACGTGTACCACTCATAGGTCTCTACACTACAAGTGGTGCCACCTCACTGGGTCATTAAGTAGGATTATAGTCTTTGAAATGGATCATTGGGGGGGGGGTGCTAAAATACCATGTCTAAGAAAATATTTCCTAGCCAACATCACAGACCAAGATCAACTAACACCATTTTCATACTAACCCATGAAATCCGCATTGTGACTAACTTCAAGATCCATTATATCCCTCAACCAAAACCCCAGTAATACCAATATATAATGACTACGTCCATATAAATAAACCCCTCAAAGGATTATAATGATGGAAGAGAGATAATGACCCCTGAGTTCTGCCTCTAGTGGGCCCCAGGTTAGAGACTAGCACCGAAGGTATAAAAATATATCAACTGGGAGGCATTAACCTCTATAATAATTAGATTGAGAGATAGGATAAATAAACCACAAGAAACTCCATGACATGACATAAAAATAATACAAAAATCCATCCCAAAATGCATGTATAAGTAAAACATATTCAACTAAAAGTCTTCAAACAAATACACAAAATAAATGGTAAGGTAGATACATAGAAGCAACTCCAAATATCAGAATAGAAATTTACAAAATGATCCATGAATTCCTCCTAGAAACATAAAAATAATTTTTATATACATAGGGAGAGCATAAAAGTATACTCAGTAAGGTCATACCAAAGTCTGTCATGCACATCTGAAAAAGTGCATAAAAATAGATCTGTAAACAAATATTAGAAACAATATTACCTAAGCAAGTTAACCAAAAAATCCCATTGTTAGGATATAAAGCTCACCAAATAATGCAATCCATGTATAATAACATAATAAAAAGTATATCGATAAAGGGTACCCCACTATGCTTTCCCACTGGGTTGCTACTCTCACACCATAATGTCAAACAATATGGAGCTCTTATCTCTTCTATAGAATAAATTTTCTTGACAAACTTCATCCCTCACATCTTTCCAAGAACCTCACATGAAAATAACCACCAAATATTTCTTGAAAACACATGGTACATCACATCACATCACATCTCTCCTAAACACATCTCGTCCATCACATCACATCATATCTCTCCGGAAGACACTTGGTCCATTTCATCACATCTCCAATAATGATTTGATGAGAATAGTTGTATATCATGAATATGAAGGCCATCAACCTAATTACCTTATCCTCCCATGAAAAAACCCCACCATAATCTATATCATCAAACACCACCATAATGAACTTTTGACTTCTATCCATCAATGCATATGCACATCGACATCGTATAGAAGAGAGAGTGGGAAAGAGGAGGAATACATCCATCCATTATCATCACTGAGATTTTGGGAAAATCACACACCAAATATATGCATGTCAACACATGGTTCTCAATATGAGTGGGGTGTATATAAAAATAAAAAGGAACATACTAGATATATATATATATATATATATATATATATAAATAGCCACACAAGAGCCCAACCTATGTGTTCACAACAGAAACTTTATTACAACCCACAACATCACCACCAAACCTCTAAAACAATGCCATTTTTTTCACCACCACTAAATGGATAATGATATCAGACCAATCACAAGGTTCAGTGTAAATTAGAAATAATTTTTCACATTTGAATCAACTAACTATGTATCTAGAATCAGTTAGGGTTGATCCTGTGAGTAAAAAATTGGAATGGAGAAGCACAATCCGAGAGAGTATTATTTGATTATACATATATAATGAGTGAAGGGAATAGATTTCCTACATGAAACTATTTAAAAAAATTTAAATTAAAACAAAATAATAAGATAACCAATAGAAGAACAGGCGTTTTGGGGTTGAAAATTGATTATAGTTAATTTAATAATAGTTAGTTAGTATTATAATTATTTATTTTATGAAAATATTTTACCATTGGCCTTCAATACTATTACCATTTCTTGATCCGACAAGTGGTAAATTGTGTATTAAAACATCCATTACTTGGTTCGAAAATTGACTACTCAAATACACATTAAGTTAATTTAACCCTGAAATAGTTACGATAGGTTCATCCAATGGTCATGGATTCACCTAATGCAACTCCTTTAGTTTTATCCATTGGTGTCATTCTTGGTCTAGTATGACACCAATGGTATTTTTGAATTGAATTAATTTAAGGAACTATGAAACACATTTCATAATAAAAAAACACTTCAAAATTTAAATAACAATGCACCCATAACTTATTAAAACCCCAAAATAAGGGAACTAGCCTCTTATGAGCATGGTCACTATGTTAATATTGGGATGAAATTCAATCCCTACTATATATAAGAGAGGAAGACACAGAAGTGGAGAATTACACTAAAAAAATTGAAAAGAGAAATAAAAACTCAAATTTGGATTCTGGAGGAGGTCGGTCGACAGAGCGACATCTCCTTCCTCTGAATGTACAAATCAAAATTTAGACCTCATATTTATAGATTTTTAGACTACACGGTGTGAAATTTTTGTTACACACTGTATATTAGGGTCAACTCGATTTTCACTTGGTTTCCCCATTGGTAGGTGATCTATCAAGCCAACTATTGACTTCAAAGCATCGATGGTCAGTTGGTCTGGAGACATGACATGTAGAACTACCCCACATAGAATGTAGCACCATTTTCAGCCACCAAATGCTTATAAAAGGTTATACATGGTGTGTGAACATGGAATCCACAGTGTGTAGTATCTGCTCTGCAATGTGGGTGTGTACTCAGTCAGGCTGATCAAAGCCAGGGCATAGGAACATGACATTTTTTTATGTACACACCATGTACATTTTAAATTTGATTTTTAACATTATTGATTTGTGAATTTGGCTGGAAAACACCTAAAAATAACAATAAACACCAAAATACATAATTTTATCCACAAAACAATTGTTATTTTGTAAAAACATGTTTTTTATACTCAATAATATGTTATGAAAAGGTATACACAAATCATAAACTTTAGAATCCCCCACACTTAGTCATTTTTATTACATTAAAAATATCAATATCTAATCCACAGAATCAATTCTCTAAAAAGGGAATCATTTAATTAATTATACATAGAAATAAGATAAGCATAATAAATTATTCTAAAAAGGCCCAAAAAATATTTAAATTTTAAATACATTTTAATCATGCCTTATATATAATCTAATCCAAGATTTTAACCCTTTTAATTCACATTATTCAACTTTTCATAAATAAACTTGTCAATTGATGATTTACCTCACCAAGAAAATAAAACACTCATTAATCAAGATCATTTTATCACAATTATACTCACTCTCAAGTATATTCAAACTATCCATAGGCCTATAAGTATTCTAATTATCCACTTTAGTAATCAAATAAAAAAATAATAAGGTCTTTCAATACAGTTCAAATGATTCTGAGGCAACGGGTAGGTAGGGAATGATGTGAAAATAAGCTCAGAGGCTTAAAAAAGGCGGTTGGTTTCTAAAATAAAAATCCATGATATTAAAAAATGAAGCATACTGAAGGTTCATCCCAAAAAAGATATCTCAATATGTCACTACCAATATGATAGTCCCTTTCCAACATGGGTCCATAAACCACAAATAAAGTGTAATGAATGAATCTGGTCCCTCTTTGAATTTTCCAACACACTGACATTATTATTATTAGTTTTTTCAAAGTGGACAACTAATAATACAATGAATAGTTGTTTGGGAACCCCTCTTCCCAAATGAACAAGTGAAACTCTCCCCCACAGTAAATATCATGGGTTATCACCAAAATATACCATGAATCACCATACTGCCTCTCTAGAGATCAAATTAATAATAATGAAATATTATCAAAGAATTAGGGTAGGAAGGATAAATAGGATTATAATGTGGTTTCCTATCAAGTTATTTCATGGTTTCTAAGGGTTTCATGAAGGTCATATGTAGGGTAGGTCTCAAGGTTAAAGGAAATGAAAATAACAATCAAATAACACAATCATTTTAATGTGATTAAAAATCTTCATGTTTTGAGGAGCAAAGCTCACAAGTTCTAGTAGTTAAGAATATCCCAAGAATCTCTCAAGAAAGAGGGTATAAGAAAGAATATGATAAAAATTTATAGAATACCACTTGTAAATGAGGAAAATAAAGGGTCAATCAGATCATGTCATTAATAAAAATGATCAGTCTAATAAATATAAATTTCTAATAATTTAAATCCATAATAAAACTATATCAACAATCATTTAAAATACTTTAAAATTTAAAATAATTATGTAACATTTAAAATTATTTTTTATGTTTTTATTATTTATAATTATTATTAATAATAAATTTTCCACATTATGAAAAATTTAATCTGTTAATGAAGTCTACTAGATTAGTTTAAGGGAAAAAACTAGTGTATCCAGAGAATCTCCCCCACACTTAATTGTGCACATGGTCCCCCTAGTGCAACACTTAAGGAAGAGAAGAGGATGCAGAAAAACACAAGTGGGATAAGAAGAGGGGAGTATTTAAATAAGTATTATAAAAAGATGGTTAAGGAAAATAAATACCAAAATTAAACATCCCCTCCATGGAGATATCTGAAAAGATAGAAAGAAGTTGAAAAGATATGCCCATGTTGCCCTAGAGTACCATTGGGTGCCGATGTAATGGGAAAAAATAAATCTTCATGCATATCATCCATGAAATCATGCGATGAGAACTAATGATATATATAAGGAAATAAATGTGCATATATAGTCACTCTATAGCCTCATAAGAGGTATAATTTGTAACAAGGGTATCTTGAAGAGTATTAAAATTAGAAGTGGAAGATGGAGTCTTCAGGTATCTCCTCTTTGTGGTGGGATTAACGGGTACATCTATTGTGGGAACAATACTAGTGGAATCTAGCCCAATAATGGATAGGAGAATAGAATCGATGTCTAAAGTGGTGAATGATGGGTTCAATGATGAAGGATGAGGATCAGATAGAGGAGTAGGTGCCGAGGGTAACTAAATTCCATGATGTTGAAGAAGAAGTCCAAACATCTGCTTGAGTAATGCATGTGACTGAACTATGGAAGTCTGGTGGTGCTTGAGGAGGTCCAGACGATGGTCCATCATGTCCAAGTAGAGGGAAATGGGGAGACCAGCTGGGGGTGTGGGTGGAGGTGGTGATTTGGAGGGTTTTGAAGAAGAAGGGATGGTAGAAGAAGATGGAAGAGAGGAAGATGGAAGGTCCACTGGTAGATAAGGGATGTCTGTGGGTGGAGGTGGTGGGACCAGATCTGTATCCCCAATGAGGGTAGGTGGGTCATCTCTCACCCTAGTAGGAGTCGGGGCATCCTACATGAGTACAAATCTATCACCCCATTTCTTAACCATCCTCATGAGGAGAATCATGATGAAGTCCTGAAGATTAGGAGAGCCTAAGTGAACATGAGGGAGAGATTTCTCAAACACCCCCATGTAGTGTGCTAACCTGATGGCATAGAATCTACTATTCTGTTTTCCCTGATAGCCTGTGATCATGGTGTGGAAGTAGGAGGCAGAAAGAAAGGGGAGTCTTGTGTATTCGTGCTAGATGATACTAGTGATAAGCTCCATATCATTTCCCAACACGACACCCATATCCTAGTGGTCTGGGAAAAGGATCACACTAAAGTATAGATGGATGAAACTAAGAGGAGAGAAAATAATGAGCGTTCTATTTTAAAAATTGGGGTATACCTGTAGTCAGGTCCAACAAGCTCCTTCTACATGGTAATGAGGTCATACCACTCAGGGTAGGTGAGGGTAGAGATAAGAGGTGTGGTAAAAGGAGGGGGTAAAAGCCACACCCTCAACCAAACTTGAACATGGTAAGTGTGAAGTGTCATCTGTTCAACCAGAATCAGATTGGAGTAGCTATATAAGTGGGCGTATGGCGGTATGTGGTCCCATCAATTTTGAATGTTGCAATGAACTCCACAAATAAGTCATGTAATGTAGGAGTGATGACTTGGAGTGTGTAAAGAAGATGAATGTTCTTGAGGAGTTCCTCAGTTTCTTTCCAAATGTTGAGATTCTATGGAACAATAATATCAAGGAAGTAGACACTCAAATGTATTGTGAACCATGTGAAATGTTGTATCATATCTATGATAGGATGTCCCTCAGCAAAGACAAGGCATGAATGTGGCTAGGGTCGAGCTGCTCCCAGATCTGGCTGTGGGGGAGCCACAACTATTGAGGTGGAGGGCCCAACTATAGTGGAAGTGAGTGGAGTAACTAATTTTGGAGCAGGATCTGAGGTCGTTTTAGTGGTGAGTGGCGGTGTTGGAACAATAGGGTCTCGTGGAGGTGTGAATGGATCTGAAGGTGCCTCTATGGAAGTGGGAGATACTTTACTAGATCCCTCTGTAGTTGTGGATAGTGTGGACATGGAATAAGGTGGAGAAAATACTACCAAAGATGGAACCATGATGTTAGCTTAAACCAAGGATCTTAAAGATGTTGGTTCTAATAGGGTAGGAGGTAGCATTGAAAAGTCTAGCAGCTGGGACATCGAAGTATCTGATGCTGAATGTGTAATTGGACTTTGGATTCAGATATGATGGGGTCTCTCTCTATCAGTAGCGGGAACTAGTCACTTCCCACTCACTTGATATCCATCATCCATAGGTTAAATAAATTGAAAAAAAATAAAATGATATGAAAAATAAATAGGAAATGTGAAAAAACATAAAAAAATGTACATGACATGTAGATCCAAGGTACACGACATGTAGTGTGATCGGGTTCACAACCCTTGGACTCTAGATATAAATGCTGAGTGGGCATTTTTTTGAGAAAAAGACAATACACAGCGTGTATTAAGGTATACACACCATGTGTGAGAACATGAGGTGCTAGTCGTGTAAGTTCCCTTACATGGACTCAACCTTGAGGGGTTATTCAACAAAGTACATGTAATGTGAGGCCCTACATAGAGTGTGTAAGAACATGGATTCAAATGAATGTACAACCTTTACACAGACTACTCCTGATGAACAAGGTACATGATTTGTGTTGAACACACATGCCGTTGGTGGCCACATGGGGTCTGTCCGTGTGGTTTTAGTACATGAGTTTCTCTTAAAGGCCAAAAAGTGGCATTGTACATGACATGTACTGAATGTACAGACCTTATGATTTTGAAATTATGAAATCAGAGTGTGTGGCCCTGTACTTAGTGTACATGATGCGTGTTCTTCATATAAACCGTGTACTACAAGATTCCATCCAAACGGTTGTCCGATCCAAAAATCACCCAAATAGTTAATAAATGTTGAAATAATGATCATAAGAGTACATTCCTAGATGTAGGATCAAAATGTTACTAAAAACATGGAATGAATTGAAGTAAAATTAGATATTGATGGAGGGGAGGGTGAGAAACATATGAGAGAAGATGAAGGGGTTTTACAACATATGATCTTTCCGAATAGGGCTCCTAGATTTTATAGTCAGGATACACAGTGTGTGTAGTAGAGTACACTCCATGTATATCCATTTTTAATTAATATTATTAATATTAAAAGAATAATTATAATAAACTATATAATAATTATTTTTTATAATTTAAAATGAAACATAAAAAAATATTATTTAGAGAAGAAAAATAAACCTATACATGTAATGTATGAGATATATACCTACTGTGTGTTCTAAAATTCGAAAAAGATAACTAAAATCTTTAGTCTGATGCTTAGTGAATGATTCGAGCTAGTGATTGGCCAATCCAAACACACTCCCTAAACGATCGGAGCAGAGGTTGTAGTACTGTAAGGTTTTATTAATTTTATATATTTAATGTATAGTTGGATAAATACATAGGGAAAATAACAACACATGATTTGTGGTTTGAATTTTTTAAATATTGGAATGAAATGGATATATTATCCAAGTTCAAACCTGGGTCTTTTGAACCAAGGGATACAACTCTTCCAATCAGCCCACTTCAACCACATGTGATCTCTTATTTTGGAAACAATTTTAGGTTATTATAAAAACATGACACACACAACATGTATCAACATGAACACCAAGTGGTTTTATTAAAGTGGGAAATGAAGGTTCTGAACTGGTTTGCATGATTCAAACCCAGGTATTTTTGAACATGTGGGATATGACCTTACCTATTGATTCAACCCACCATCATTTTTATTTTATTTTTAAATACTTTTATAGTATTTTGAAAAAACATCAAATGATGTTTAATTAAAACATGGATTTAAAAAGAACAAACCCTATACCAAAGGCAGGTGTGGAGTGATTCAAACCGGTGACATCTCGGAGAATCTCCAATGACCTTTCCATTGGAACATGCCTTATTCCTATTAATTAACATAATTAATATTTTTTATAGTAAATATGATAATACAATATACATTAAAAGATAAGTACATGCTATGTATAAGGATAAAAATGACATGTAGCCTCATTTTGATCTTATTCAAATGTCTTCCCATAAGAAAGAAGAGGTACACGATGTGTATAGAATAAGTACATGCCATGTGGTTATTAAAAATTGAAAATAAGAGAGAAGATAGGGGATGCGTTTCCTCCCAGTAAGTCCTTTATTTTAGGTCTTTGTCTCAACCTAAGTTATGGGTGCTTACCCATAATCTTAAGGTGTATGTGGCTTCTGCTGTGAAAACCACCACACATGTACGGTGCCTTTATCTATTATCCTTGATTCTTGAACTTCAGGTGTTCTAGGAGGAATATTATAGAATCCATACTATGTGTCCAGTAGATTTAGAAGGTGGATGTATTTCCTGGCTTGATTAGGTATGTCCTCCAACTCCGGAGGTTTCTACTTTGCAATCCCAAATACCTGAAAATAATTAGAGGACTCCTTCAAAACTGGTATATAATCAACTAGGGTTTTTGAAATAAAAGTGTGACCAAATCCAGTGTTAACAGGCTGTTATGTGGTCCTAAATTCAAATTTTATGTTTTGAAAATTATTTTCAGAAATTTATAATGTATTAACTGTTGGTAAACATAATAACATGCTTCCTCAGTTGATAAGAAGTTAGAACACCCTTCCTCAAACTCAACTAGAGCATTCAAATTTGAAATTATCTCAGTGATCTATTCTACCATATTTCCGAGTTGGCCCAACCTTTTAGTTTTGTCCAATTTTTGTGTGGTAAATGCCTCCATCATTGATAAAAACCTTTTGGTATTACCCAAATATATATCTGGAGGAGAATAATATAAGGGTGAGGTGAAGAATATACATGGGTTTTTATCATATTGGAACCCATCATCCATGTATGGATAATTATCTTATGGTTATAAGTACAACAATGCTATACCATGAGGATAAAAATCCTCTCAAGGTGGATTTTACCACTCCCTAGTCATATAATAATCCATGGGATGCGGGTTTAAGGTTACTAAGAAAAAGAATCAAGAAGTAGAAAAGAAAAATTATGGGTAAAACCACCTTTAACTAAGACTCCCACTATTTATTTCTGTCTTACCTAGAAATGAAATTGAAAGTTGATACCAAACCCATCCCAAGGTGCAGTTCAAATTAGAAATAATTATTCCCCTTTGAACTAACTAACTATATACCTAGCGATAGTCAGCATCGATCCCACAGTGAAAAATAGAAAAGAAATGGATAATTGAAATCCATGAGAGTCTTGGTCAATTATCCAGATAAAAGGAATTAAGGGAATATATATCCTATGTGAAACTATTTTTGAAAATTTAAATTAAAACAAAATAAGAAGAGAAAAAATAGAAAAAAACATGTTGGGGTTGAAAATTTATTATGGTTAATGCAATAATCATTATTTAGTATTAGAATTATTTATTTTATGAAAATAGTTTACCATGGGGATTCAATCCAACTACTATTTCTTAATCCGGAAACTAGTAATTTGTGCATTTAAAAATCAATTCCTTAGTCCGAAAATTTACTACTCAAATACACATTATGTTAATTTACCCTGAAATAGTGGTGATGGGTTCATCCAATGGTCATGGATTCACCCAATGCAACTCCATTAGTTTTCTCCATTGGTATCATTATTGGTATGATACAACAATAATGGTAATTTTGGAATTTAATTCATTGATGTAATTATGAAATAAAGTTCATAATAAAAAACAACACTTTAGAATTTAAATCACAACACACCCATAACTTTTTACAACCCCAACACGAGGGAAATAGCATCTTATGACCATGGTCATAGTGTGAGGATTGAGACAAAACTCAATCCTAACCATGGATACGATAGGAATACAAGGGGATAATTACACTAAATAGAATTGAAAAAAAAAACAAAAACTCAAATTTGGATTCTGGAGGAGGTCGGTTGACAAAGTGGTAGAATCACCCTGAATTATAAACTCAAAACATGGTGGGATATACTCATATTTATATATTTTTAGACTAAATGGTGTGTAATTTAGGGTACACACTATATACTAGGGTTAAATCGATTTTTTTGGTTTCCCCACTGGTAGGTGATCTATTGAGCCATCCAATGACTTTGAAGCGTTGGTGGTCAGTTTGTGTAGATGCACAACATGTAAGACCACCCCACATGGTGTTTAGCATCAATTTCATCCAAAAAACACTTCTTGAAGGTCACACACAGCGTGTGAACTTGACATAGAGCCTCCATAGAAAATGACACCCACCAACCTCAATGGGGAAATCTTTTCACTTATGTACACATGTCATTCTAAATACTAACTGAGTGCATATAACCATAAAATTGTCAAAATTAAAAACATAGATCCAAAGGCTCTCCACAAAAAGAAAAAATATAAAACTATGAGAAACCCATGTATCACACAGTGTAGAAACTAAAATGGAGGCGACTAAAATAGTACTTGTGACAGTATAAGGGTCGAGATCCTGCTTCTACTGGGTATGTTGCATTACATAAGTCTGACCTATACCGTGACCTTGTGACACTTCCTGGACACCCTGAGATGATCCACCCTACTGTCATTGAGTACCTGGGGTCGGAATACCCAAGCCATGACCACCACCTCAACCTGAATGGTCTCATGTATTCTAGTTCCCTGATTGGTGAGAAGTTGGTGGCCTTACCCCTAACTATGGATTTGGTGCAGAACCTCTCTCACTAGATGCTGGAGAAAACTTCTTGCAGAAGAATTGTAGATGGACCATATTATTTCAAGCTCATCACTCAACTGGGTCCTTCGTACACTATGGCCTTGTGTGCCTGAGCCTACCGAACTGGTGGCACCTCACATGGCTACATGAAGGTACTTTATAACTACTAATGTCACTGTAAGAAAACTCCAAATGATGCTTATTTATACCAACTGAGGCATTACCAGATGTTGGTGATAAAATTCCCTAGCTTGCACATCTATATTCCCACAGATTACACTTGATAATCAGTTCCTGATTCACTATAGCAGATACTGTAGTCAACTTTATGACATTTACCTATGATCAGACATCATACCTGAGACCATCCTCAAAACGCCTATCCTTTGTTAAATAATCACCCATCAAAATCGGTGCGAAACAATGAAGATCAGTAAAATGGGTAGAATAGTCCATTACTGATAGTGTGACCTACTACAGATGCATAAACTCCTAGGAATTATCAACCCTTAGCATCTCAATATAGTAATAATCATAGAGGACTTTCTGAAAATCTCCTCATGTCATACTTCGATGATGCTCTGTCTGAGTAATCACATCCAAACATCTCTTGGGAGAATCACACAACATATAAGTCATGATCTTTAACCTCATCTTAAGAGGCATCTCTATATTCTTGATGATTGACAACATTTCCTCAAACCATGACTCTGCTGCATGTGGTCTGCCATCCCCAGAAAACATGGGTGGATGGTGCTACTAGAACAATCGTTTTGGTTCTTCCATTGATGTAAGAGGTTGTGGTGCTCCCTAAAAAGTTTGAATAAACCTCATAAAGACTTCATAGAACTGTTCATGATCACCTATGTCTTGTATAACAGCTGGTGTCGTGATAGGCACAACTGGAGGATCCATTGTTATCCTATGGCCTACCACCTCTAGAGTGTGTTCATCACTGCTCTCCTAGCATATATCTCATGGTAATTATAGAAGAATGAATCTAAAAGTTCAAAAACAAGGCTCAGTTCAAGTTCATTATCATGGTATTTCCATTAAAGTGCCAAAAAATAGGAAAAGACCCTCTAACTTTGGAAAAAAGTAACTAAACGGCGTGTAAAATAAGAACACAATGTGCACCTCCCAAAAACCAACATCCTGTTTTTTCTCTCACATGACTAGAAACACAATAATATCCACACAACATGTACACACGGGTATATGATGTGTACATAAGGAAAAATGTCTTCTCGAATAAAAGAAAACATGGTGTGTGTTCATAGAACCACATGCCTGTTGTCTGGGTATCGGGACAGTAACCCTTAGAAACTTCCCCAGAACCCCTTTTTATGAGAAATTAAGCAACAATGTGCCAAATTACGATATGTGAGGTCCCATACTCTCCGAGAATCAAATATTGGTATCAAAATTTATCATAGAACAACCCAATCTATATCACATGGACTTTACATGATCCACCAAATTCTGATCCAAGAGGGCCCATACACCTCAGGGATAAAATATTAGTGTCCATACAAATTGAACCATATCACATACCAATACACCTATCACAACATCAAGTATATATATCAAGGAACTATCCCAACAACATTCATATCTTTCATGGCATCTATCTCAACAACATTAAATCAGTAATGCTTTCTAAATGGCATAACAAGAATGCATGGCATGTGATTTCTAGCAAATTCCTATATGATGCATGATAAGGAATAGCCTCATCTCATCAGGTTGCAAAAAGATAGATATACAATTATATCAATAATAATAATGCAATACAAGTACATCACCCAAAGGTGAAATCAAATCAACTGTAATAGCTCAAAATCCAAAAGCACAGTTCAATGAGAGGCCATTTGGATTTTCCCTATACACGGGGTAACTACTTTTGGGAAAAACTAATTATCAAATTTCATTTCCTTCTTATCTATTTCTAATATCTCCAAATAGTAAGACAACCTAGAAAAGAAAATCTCCCTTAATACCACTTTGTAATGTTCTGGATTCAAGTGCCACTTAAAAGGTCCTCCGTACCTGGTTGGCCACATGGACTCAAGCACATTTCCCCAAACACCAGAGGTTACTGACTAGTAGCAAGGGCCTAATGTGAGATAGTGGGGAAACTATGACCTCATTGGAAGAGTGTAACACAGTGGAGAAATAATATACAATTACGGAAGTAGGAATAAACATACAACTGAAGTAAACAGTGTAATACTGATAAGATAAATAACCAAGCGTTATTCTATACAAAAGATTATGTAGCATGTTATTTATAAGAAAACATCCAAAACATGATGTACTATAGTCAGATACAATAAAAGTATCAAGGAACAGAAATACAAAAGAAAACTTAGAATCATCACAAGCCTCAATTTTTTCCCATGCTCTCCTAATCCTAAGCAGCAAGTTAAGTACCACTAGAAGGGTGTTTACCCTTATGAACACCAACAACAATATAATATTCTTAGGCTCAAAACATGTCCCAAATAGGGTGTGAGACTAAATCTTAATAGGAAACCACCTACGGTCTATGCCCATATATCAGTGAAAATATGTAATAAGTAGTGTACAATAGTGAAAGTAGTAAACTAGAAAGTAATAAAAAGTAAAAAATACTATAAGTACTGGTTCCATTTATGTTTAGTTCATGTTCATTAATAGTTAAATTACTCCGAATTTATAGAAGTCTGAGATCTGGCCTAGGCCTAATGATCCCAGTGTAAAAGAGAGCACAACAGATACCTCATATGGCTATCAAGAAAAATTATAGGGAAGACCGAATCCAAGCTTGTGATTTGTCTTGGAAGACGCATCCTAAGATAGTCCATTTCAATATTCAATTTGTAATCCGAGTATATTCTTGACATTTATAATGCGGAATCTATGTATAAATCCTATTATATAACCACCTACATTCTACAAGCTCGTTCGTAGGATCCCCTTAGGAACCAGATCTCACTCTAGGTATGGGGTGAGTATATTTCAACTGGTTCGTCCTTGGATCCTATAAATAAGACCCATGTATCTCCCATGAAATATACAGTTTTCAATAGAACTCATCCATGGTATCTTTAATTCCATGACTCATTCATCCTTTTCAAACATAGCCTACATGAGACAAACCACTATATTTGTGGCTCGCTCATGGCGTGACATAATAACCCCCATTTAGTTTGTCCATGACATCCCTAAATGGATGCATGGGTTAACCAAGGTATAAGATACAATAGTCACATGAACCCATCCATGGCATTCTAATTAGAATCCATTGTTCACCCATTAACATTTCCATTTTTTATAATTGATTCAATTAACCATTTCATTAGGAATGAAAGGTTAAAACAAAAGAATCCAATATTATCATGCAAGGACCAACCTATTAGGGATCTACCTTTCAAATACTCATGTGAAATGAATCATATATCGTGAAACACATGTAAATTAAACTATTACATGGTTCAACAATGACAACTAACATGGGAACAATTCATTTATCAACCAATCTATGTTAATTAAACTATGACATGACATTATCAGTTAAAAATCACATGGGAAATTGATATCTCAAGCCTTTTAAGTATTCCTCTAATTAAATGGTTTAAACAAATATACTCAAATAGAAAATTCATAGTTTGGAAAAACATTCCAAGCATGCTTAAACAAGCATTGTCCTAACAAGTGGCAATGTGAAACCACTAATTCAAAGCCTTAATCCATCCAATTACAATTCAACCCAATTTCAATCCTATTATAACTCAATTAATTTTTAACAACCCATATATAGAAAATAAACAGGTCCTTCTTCTTAGGAAACCTAGGACAAATGGCCATATATGACAATTCAAGGGAAAAGCACCCATGAGGTGGCCCTCATTCAAGGAAATAAATCTTATCCAAGGATAACAAAAAATATTCAGTTAACCTAACATCATTAGAAAATAAAAAAGGTCAAAAATAAATCATAGTGACACCAAAAAATGGTCACACAACACTCCTTCACATATATTCATCTCAACAATTAATGATAGACACAAGACCACCTACCTAGTCCTTCTGCGACTCTCCTCATCCAGCGTCAGACTCCAATTCAAGAAAAAATTAATTTGATCTATGAAACAATGATGAAAAATCAAACATAAATAAATTAGTCATGAGATGGAATCAGGAATAATGGATCAGGAGTAATCAAGAGCTTATCTATTGGGTTCCAATGCTTCTAATGGTGAAGGAATCAGAGTTTGGATGATCAAACAGGAGGAGGTTGAAGGTTTGGCACTGTTGTTTGTGAAACCCGTCAAGTCCCTTATGTACTGAATGATATAAGAGGGAAAATGCCTGTTTTTAGAAGAAAACACAAAATACATGGTGTTTAAGTCCATATACACCGCATTTATATCATTTTACTATTCATTTAGAGGTGGTTTTCAACTACTTATTGCTGGACCTGCCGACATGATTACAGAGCATGTAATAAGAAGTACACGATGTGTAGTTGGTTTTTATTATTTTTATCACCAACATTCCTACACTCCATGTATTCCCATCATACACGAACAAAATACACAACATGTACATAGGATTACATGGAATGTAACCCTATGTCTGGTCGTGTGACAGTATGATTCCAGTACTTTCCCAGTTTCCCCCTATTTTCTCAAAAACTACACAAAGGGAAAAAGAATAAAATAAACATGTACCTCAAAGTAAGAACTAGGTTCTTACAAGGAATTTTTAAGGTTTTTAGGGATTTTTATAGTTTTTCTGTTTGGTAGGGTTTTGACCGTTTTTTTGGTTTGAAGGGGTTTTAAGTGTTTTTATTTATGTATGGTTTTCATAGGGGTTTTTAAGGTTTTTAGAGTTGTTTTAAATTAATAGATATTTTCTTGGATTTTTAATTTTTTATGGGATTTTATATTTTTTGGCTATTTTTAGGGTGTATAGGTTTTTTTTTGATTTTTTGGGGTTTTCAGTGTTTTTTTTAGTTTTTAGAGTTTTTTCTATTTTCATACTTTTAAATTATTTTTAGTCGTTTAAAGGATTTTTAGATTATTTAGTGGTTTTTTGGTTTATTATATGGTTTTAATTATTTTTAAGGTTTCTAAGGGTTTTATGTTTTTAGGGGGTTTTAGGGTTTTTAGAGATGTGCCTTATTATTTTTAGTGTTATTAGGATTTTTAAGGGTTTTAAGTGTTTTTATGTGTTTATGGTTTTCTTAATATTTTTCCGGGATTTTATGAGTTTTCACATTTTTAGGTATTTTTATTATATTTTCGGATTTTTATGGTTTTTGAGGAATTTTGAGGACTTTTAGGGATTTTTAGGGTTTTTATGGTTTTATGGGGTTTTAGTATTTTTAATATTTTAAGGGTTTTAATTATTGTTATTATTTTAATGTTTTCTTAAGGTTTTTCAAGGTTTTTTGGGTTTTTAATGGTTTTAGTTAATTTTAAAGATTTATTTTATTTTTATGGGTTTTAAAGTATTTTATGGATTTTGAGGGTTTTTTGGGTTATTTTTGGTTTTCAGTTTTTTATAATTTTTATGTTCTTAGGGATTTTAAGTGTTTCTAGGTTTCTAAGGATTTATTTAGGAATTTTATGGTTTTTTATGTTTTTATGTATTTTTAGGGTATTTTTAAAAAATTATGGTTTTTATGGTTTTTAGTGATTTGGGGGTTTGTAGGGTTTTAAATGATTTTTATCATTTTTAGGTTTTTTAGAGGTTTTAATTGTTTTTAGGATTTTAAGGTTTTCTTAGGGTTTTTCATGTTTTTTTGGGTGTTTTTTTACATTTTTAGGGATTTTAGGTGTTTTATATATTTTTTATGTTTTTAATTGTTTAGGGATTTTGATGGTTCTTATGGGGTTTTAGGGGTTTTTTGGGGGTTTTATATCTTTTAAGTTCTTAAGGGTCCATTTATGGTGTTTTAGGTTTTTTATAATTTTCTATGTTTGTTTGGATTTTAATTTTTTTAGATCTATAAGGTTTTCTTAGGGTTTTTAGGGTTTTTTATGTTTTTATGGATTTTGGGTACTTTTTTGGGTTTTTATTGTTTTTCTGTGTTTTTAGGTATTTTAAGGGGTTTGGGGGTTTTAGGTTTTTTTAAGTTTTTAGGGTTTTTAGTGTAATTAGTTTTTAGGGGATTTTAGCATTTTTAGGTTTTTATGGTTTTCTTTGGGGTTTTCATGGTTTTATGGTTTTAATGCATTTAAATATTTTTAGATTTTTTTATAATTTTTATGTGTTTTTATATTTTTTGGGATTTTTATTGTTTTAAGGTTTTATGATTTTTTCCAAGTTTTTATAGTTTTTTTTTGAGTTTTTAGGGGTTTTAAGGGGTTTTAGAGTGGTTTAAAGTTTTTAGGGTCTTCAATGATTTTAAGTGTTTTTATTGGGTTTTTAGGGTTTTGATGGATTTGTATTATTTTTTAATAATTTTAGAGGTTTTTATGTTTTTAGGGATTTTTAGGGGGTTTAGGGTCTTTTAGGGGTTTAGGGGTTCTAGTGCTTTTAGGACTTTTAGGGTTTTTAAGTGTTTTTAGGGTTTTAAATATTTTATTAGGGTTTTAAAAAAATTGGGGTTTTTACAATTTTAGGGATTTTAAGAACTTTTTGGATATATATGGTTGTATGAGTTTTAGAGATTTTTATAGTTGTTATGGTTTTTAGCGTTTTTATCTTTTTTATATTTTTAGTGGTTTTAATTTTTTTAGGCTTTTAAGGTTTTGTTAGTGGTTTTTAGGTTTTTTATGTTTTTTTTGGATTTTTAGGGATTTTTTTTTGGAATTTAATGTGTTTTTAGGGGTTTTATGTATTTTTTGGGTTTTATTGGATTTTTTATGATTTTCAGGGTTTTATGGTTTTTTGGGATTTAGGGATTTTTTTGGGTTTTTTTTATCGTTTTGAAGGGGTTTTAGAGTTTTAAAAAAAATTAGGGGTTAAATGGTTTTTAGAGTTTTAAGGGATTTTAAGGTTTTTAGGGGTTTTATGGTTTTTAGGGTTTTTATATTTTCTTAGGTTTTTAGGGTTTTAATGTGATTCGAGGTTTTTATGATTTTCTTAGTGTTTTTAGGGGTTTTAGGGTTTTTTACATTTTTTGGATTTTTATGGATTTTTATGGTTTTTTGTATTTTTTGGGATTTTGATGGGGTTTCCCTTGGAGATGTGTTCAGGTTAGGAATCACTATTTATGAATTAGGTCCAACTGGTTTTTTTCAGGGAACCAGAAACACCCATTGCTTCAATATCCATGAGGGCCTACTTTCCAAAGGTAGGTGCTCGTCGGGAAGTTTGACCAACGATTCTTAAGAACTCACCATTGTCAATAGGATGGGTGGTCAGGCTCATTAAACCATTTTATGGGGAATTATTTCCTACTTTGGAACTCTTATAGATTTAATATATGTTCATGAATCCATTATTTATTCCCAAGTAGGATTTGGATCACCCTAGAATTAACAATCAATTATTAGCATGTATGGAATTTAGAATCATCTATATGTATACAAGATTCTTCATTAATAGAGATATCTATATGTATCTAAGGTTCTCCATAAATGGTGTCCCCTTAAGTTAAAATTAGAGATTATTTGGTCATTTTTAGGATGATGCTGGTTTTCTAGACATGCAGTGGGGCACTCTGAAGTGTATCATCATCCAGAAAGACGAGGTTTTTTTAGGTGTTCAGATCGAATCGATAAATGTGCTTCCTATATATTATTGTGAAAGGAATCAGAACCCACATAGTTCAATACTGATTAATGGGTCACATCACACCTTTTAAGGTCATATAATAAGGAACTAACCATGCAATTTAACATCATGGGTCGAGGAAATCTAGGTGAAAGGTGCCTAGTCGAGGTTTGGTTTGGGACATATGTCGAGGCAACCTAGGTAACATGAGAGATAATTGTGGATTCTCATGTTGAATTAAACCCTATTGGAAATGTGTTTTAGATAATAGGTTTGATTTTAATTGTTTGTTTTGAACCTCAAGGAGGATTCCTAGGTATCCTATTTGGATGGGAACCAAATCACACATAGTTCGGTAGTGAGGGCCTATGCCTATGAAGAATTTCGGGTTCACCTCATAGGGGTGTATGACCCATTGAGTAGATTAAGTTGTGGATTATTCCTAAAAATAATTCCCTATAAATAAACCATGAGTTATTTTGTAATTTATTTTGTTTTGGACGCCTATTTCAGGTATTAATCTTGAGGTGGATTTTCATTAAGATCATGCCCTGAATAGGCATCTTGCGTTTCTTGATTGTAGAAAGAATCAGAGTTCTCGTAGTTAAATATATGGATTATATTGTATGTTTTTCATGATCACCATTAACATATATGTCTATGTGAGTCATTATCAGTGTGAAAAAAAGTTTAATAATACAATATGAGATACCATAGAATCTGACTTTATCTATGGGAGGACATGGAGAAAAATCCAAATGAGAGAGGGATGGTGCGTTTAGTGTACCCACCACCTCTACCTACTATTCTACTAGTGGAATAGGTCAGGGATACATTGATTAGCTCTCTTCAATTAACCCTATAATTTTTTCAAGGTATGGAGACTGGGGAGGAATAGAAGCAGGATAGTTCATGCAAGAAAGGCTAGGGGATTAAACTATGAGGGATTCCCTAAAATTTGTCCCGTAGAGAGGTAGGATGATCTTATTCCATGTTTAATGGAAAAGAAACTATAATAGTCACCCTCCCTACTAGGAACTAGAGGCTCTATATCTCAGAGATGAGATGGTAAGGACATGGTCTTAACCCTAGTATTTGAGACTGGGAACTCCCAGACACTGTCTCTAGGGTAGGGGTCCTCATGACTATAGGGATACACACTCACATGATCCCTAAGGACCTAGTCTATAAAATTGTACAAGTAAATGAATTCTATGACCATAGGAATACACACCCAAATGGAGGAAACACTAGTGTGCCACTCACCTTGGTTGTGTAAATATGTAGGTTCTGGTAGAGGTTTCAACATGTTCACTTTTATATAATGGAGCCACATTAGAATATTCCCTTCCATGTATGGATTTTAATGAGGTATGATGAGTGGTTCATGCATGATGGAGGTTAGGAAAAACCATTGGGCTCATACTGGGGGTTCCTAGAGTAGGTAGGTCTGGGTGAAATGGTTGTACCCTAGGCAACGTACCACCTAAGAAACTACACTTAGGAGATTCCTTACTCAAGACTTGAACGGTCTATACATGTGTTCTCAGAGGTGCCTCGCGTAGGTCTCTGGCTAAGAAAATGGACCTCATGCTAGTGTTTGTTAACCATGGTGTGAGTGAGTGGCTTGCACAAGTATTTTTTAATTTAAACTCTAGGAGTAATTTAGTTTCACTATTCCCCTTTAATTTCATCTTCTTCATGTTTTAGAAATCTACCTATAATGTTTCAGAGGGGTTGATCGAAGGACTAGGGTTAACAGAGCTTCAGTTGGCCTTTGGTAATTTCCATCCATACAAATGAGGACCCCATAGTTCTATTTATAATAAAATATAGGACCCTGGGTGAAGGTTCCATCTCCCTCAGGTGTCTCAATCAGGCTAATCATGCCGACTTCTATGCAGGATGGTCATGTAGGCTGATGCGTAAGTACCCTACGTGGTAATGGTGCATTGGGGTACCTAGAAAAAATGGCCTTTCAAGGATTTTGAGATCCTTACCCTTAATCATTTTTCTTATTCTCTTCTCTCTAAGGTATTTCTCCTTTTCCAATTTTTATCCATGTAACAAAACATAGTGTAAAAAAAATCCCCCCTCATGATTAGATCTGTTCGAAAGAAGAGGGTCAAATATTGAGGTAAATAGATGAAAAGGATGGATGGTTCGAATAAAAAATCCATGTAGGTATTAGATTCTTGTATTACTCCTAAGTATACCATGTATTTGGATCATGTATGTGGGCCATAGAGGGAGAATTCCTCTCCTATAAATAGGGTATTCATTTCACCAGTCAACTCTTGCAACTTCGTACATTCAGGTATCGTCGTTCCAGTCTCCCATGTAGAACCTCTACTGAGGATCATTTTTCTAAATTCCTCATTAGTGAAGAAATTATATATACCTATATGTGTGATGCATATGTCTATGTGAGTGACTAGAATAGGGACCATGATCATTGTCCCTACACATTTCACTCACGTGATGAACTTGTGTGAGGCACTTGCGTGAGTTCATTGCTTTGAGAAATTTTCTACAATTATAAAATAATTTTCATCAAATGAATCTTATTGTTAATGAAAACATAGTAACTATTTGAATGTTTAATGGCTTCTACAAAAAATATAGTTTCTGATGAACAATATGTAAAGTTACTTTAAGAGATGGTGAAAATTATAGGGCACGACTACAATGATGCTTGTGATACAAATCTACATGATTTGGAGATTCATCTAAAGAAATACCATCATAACTTCCCTGATAATATTTATCTATTGATATAGGGCCATGATCATCTAATGGAGGTCTCGATATTGACTTTGAAGAATTAAACCCCTATCCTAGTTTCAAGACTACATAAATTTCATTACTGCTAACATCTCCCACATGGGTGCATTTATTAATGTTGGGACATCATCCACAACCTGTTTCATGCACCATATCTTATTTTATTCATATTAGAAGCCTCATAATCTTGAATTGAAGCTACATTTTTATTCATCAGTCTTTCATGAATCCCATACCGACCAATCAATGGGTTAGAAGAAATATTGGGATTTCCTCCCTATAGAGGGTGTTAAGCTTGCTTCATTGTGGGTATACTAGGGGTGCCAAACCTGTGCAGAGTTCAAGAAGGAGATTCAAGACAATGGAATTTATGTTGTTTTGTGGGTAGCACATATTTATATATATGAATTCTGAATTTATTCTTAAGTATATATGTAAGTGGAATCCATAGAAAAACTCTTTCTACTTGATTCATGGAGAAGTTGAAATTATCTTGTGGAAAGTCCCCAAAATCTCTGGGGGTTCTAATCCATGGTGATATGTATTTTGAGTTCATTACTCCAAAGGAAACTTGGGATTATTATGAAAGGATACAACCTATATCACATGATCTACTAAAAAAGGTTCATGAAATTACAGAGGAAGATCCCCACCATAGGGGGGAAATCCACCCTGAAGTGTGTATGAGTACTTTCCTAGAACTGAAGAGGAAATTCATCACTTGAAAACATCCAACTCCGTGCCCCAATATGGTGAGGTGAAGTGCTATTGGAACATTCTATCTAACTTTGGTGAAGGGTGAGTATAAATAATAGTGGTATAAGCCCATGTCCAATGTTCCTGTAAAGACACATCTTGCAAGCTTTATATCCATGTGCCTAAGTTCTTACCTACTTCACTTCTTCAATTCCAATGATGTCATAAGGTTAGAGACATTTTTCATGGTGTCCATGCTAGTGGAGAAGAATTTTTTGGTGTTGGAAATCCCTATCCAGGTAAAATTTTACTGAAGTATGCTACATGTTCAAACATGGAAGGCTCCATTTATAATTGT
The DNA here is from genome assembly GCA_963277665.1 of Viscum album. Lineage (NCBI taxonomy): Eukaryota > Viridiplantae > Streptophyta > Magnoliopsida > Santalales > Viscaceae > Viscum > Viscum album. Next base: position 1,271,777,876 of record OY728136.1, read on the forward strand.
AGGTCCATTTAAGTTATCGTGGGGATGGGTCACAACCTAATTTAGAACTAACGATTTTTTGAGAGGGTTCAAGATCCCTGGGATCCCATTCCAACCATATGTTCTGGATATTTCCTATATTTATCCCATTTCTTTGAATCCGAATGTTACTTTGTTGAGTCTGAGTCTATTCATGGAGTTTAATATCTTCTCATATGGGGACCCACCTACTAGTAGATTCTCTGATGACTCTTGGATAGCGGTGAGCTAATATTGTATATGATGGCCTATAGTGATGGTGTGTTGGAATCTCATATTTATGGAGAGATTATATATGAGGCATATGCTTCATATAGGTTTGCATTCTAGTTTAGTTTCCTTCAACAAACAACCACATCTTCTCTAGTGCGTGTCCGATCGGAAAAGAATTTGTTGGTAGATAGAAATCTTTGGATGATTACATCAATAAAGTTGAATCAAGCAGTGATCAACCTACCTCCAGTGGATGTGACCAAAAAATTAGCCACCTGGTATTTTTAGGGATCTTTGAATCATACCCAAATTGAGTGTTGGGAAAAGATGTTCCTTGAATCAGTACTGAAAAAAATCTAAGCATGGAAGGAGGGGTAGAAAGGATTTGGCTAATACATGATATATTTATTTTCTTCCAGAGGAGGCTTCACCCCTTCATATGGTGATGATGATGAGGTTCTGAGTTCACCCAAATATCCTCGTGCAAGGTTTAGTCTGCTGGTCAGAATAATAAGGGATACACCAACTGAGATTGGACCTATATGGTAAAGTAATCATCGCCATGAAGAGACCCATGCTCTGTTATATCATATTACATCTATGTGAGAGAGGGTCAGAAATCCCAGAAAATCCAAAGTTGTTGAATCATCTTTAAGGAAGGCCTGGATGGTTCAGAATACATATTACTGGAAATAGAGAAACTTTGGAAAATCATATACTATATTGTTGAAATCATATGGGTTCTCCTTCACACTGAACTATAGATTCCATGGATAAAAGATGCCCAAGCACCATACAAACTTCATTTTGATAAAAATCCCACTGAGGTTGGGATTTATATATAGGAACGAGAGATCCTCATTTATTTAACAGATAATTAGATCCATGTAATGATACATGTGGAGGACATGACAAGATAGGGAACTTTTGAAGGGGTTAAGAATTCGTCTAATGAGGAATGGTTTGATTATGTCAATCCTGAAGATGTAAGTTACCGTTTTCTTAACTTTTCTTTTTTTCCTTCCTTTCTTTCATATGTAATAGAACTCTATTTCTAAGGGGAAAGTCATTTAGATTTGTATCGGGACAAGGGGATATAAAATTAGGTTCCCTTGCCAAAATATGGCCCAATTGGAACCCCACTAGGGGCCGATGAATCATCTCCCAAAGAAGGAGAACTATCCCTAGGGAAGAAAATGGTGAAGGATGTGGTGATGAAGGAAACTACATTACCCACTATAATACCTTTATTTGAAGTGGTTGGTGTTATCCATCCTCTATAAAAATGGATGAATAATATATAACATCAAATTGTGAAACCCTTGTCCCAATTCCTTATCAGCAGTGGTAAGTCATCTTAGAACCATTAATATCTGATTTATCTAGAAGAAGTGTCTAAACCTCCTTGTATTGGATAAACTCATTCCCTTTCATCAATAAAGGGACTTACAGATGAGTCCCCAAGGAATGATGTGGGGATTTCATACCAAGCACAGATCCCTATTGATCAATTGACTACCTAGATAGAAGATGTTTTAAGGGTTGAGGATGCATCATCTGCTCCTATCGTCGTTCTTTTCCCCACTGTAGAAAGGGAGGAAGAATCTATTATTGTCAAAGGCACATCATAAGATGTCATATATCAATGGATGACTTCCATCTCTACAATATTTCAGGTTCATATCAGGAACATGAGGAACTTTGTGATGACTGATGATGACCTTTCAATAGTCACTAAGGAAGTTTTTCGTCATCTCAAGTCATTAGAAGAGGGTGATGTGCTGGTTCATGAGCCAAATATTCCAATCATCTCTATGTTTGAGATTACCATGGGGCCTGGGATGTCAATAGATTCCATGAAAAATCTTGTAATGACCTTTGAAGAAATATAGTAACATATTAAACTTCCCACTACTTTAGTAGAATTTGAGGCACTTAATAGGTAATTGAATGCATGTGAGACTTTACTTTTCTGAAACCAACCCTTTTAGGCACTATTATCTGATCATGACTGATTGAAATGAACATCTCTATATATAGAGAATGTTGCAGTGACGATGCATGAACATGACGTGGAAGTCCATATTAGTCCCATTTGGGGGGGGGCATCTCATGTGGACCTTGAAATGAGAAGTATTTATAAGCCTCATTTTGTGATCTTTAGGCAGACCTAGGAGAGTTCCCCTCATCAAGAGATTCCATTTCAAACTACCGAAATTGGGAATGGTAGGGAAAAATCGACCTCTATTTCTAACCCATTGATGGGTTAGTGTCACCAGTTTTTAATCCTCATCTATTTATTTTATCCATTATAATATTTGAAGCTAATGATGAGTCTTGATCATTGTTTAGTTTCATTAACTTCTGTGATTAGGTTTGAGGGTGAAGCCTCTGTAATAATGTAATTGTAACCCAAACACAAAGACATTATTGATCCAGAGGGAATGGGGTAGGGTGCTTCAATAAGTGCGCTGATCCTAGAGTGTGTCTCTCCATCTAACAGTAGATTTGAGTCATATTCTTATCTAAATAAAGATATTATCATCACACGTCGTAGGGATTGGAATGATATATGGAGGATAATCTCTAGGGATCCTCTTGAAGAACTACCTTCATAAATCCATAAAATTTCATTCCTTTTTGGAATAATGGGATACAGAATACGTTATTACTTTAGGATTCATTCTATTTTGAAGGAGATCATTTGAAAATGGGAGCGAGATCATGAGCTTCAATATGACCTCATAAAGAAAAAGATTCTCATTAATGATGATGATCTCAGGGATGTATTATCTCAAGTGGAGTCTAACCATACTAAGAAGATGGAATAATGTAAGAAACAGGTTAATTAGAAAAACATTCCTGTGTCTTGTCTTCTATAAAAATTGGATGTCGTTCAGGGGGTGCTTGTACAACTCTTCTAATGATTAGAAGAAACCAAAACCGAAGGTTCAATTTCCATTGCAGCAGAAAAGGAATCACTTCACCCGGAAAAGGATACCAACATCATTAGATTGAATGGGATTCAACAAGTGGTCTATGGGGATTAGGAGTCTATTCACCAGATGATGGGTTATGTTGTTGGTATCTTTTAGAATATGACAGAGATACTTAATCTTGTGCATGCTGCCCCGATTTTTTATGTCTCATAAGTGAAAAGAATTTTGTTTCCAATCATAAATGTCTTCATCCATGTATTCCATCTATAATTAGAACATAATATTGAAACTAATTTTCATTAACAAAAGTATATTTTTATAATCCATAATGACCGAATGGGGAGATTCTTTGATTTTTCTTATGCCTTGGGGCCTAGTGATCATGGTTCAACTATTGATAGGGTCATATAAACAACCCTACAATATTTCTATCTTTCATTCCATCAACATAATTTTTTCTTAAGTTCATTATGAAGGTGAATTAGTGGGAGAGACATGTCTTTTTCTTAGAACAACCTTCTTGGGTTTTTAGCCTAACAAGTTTTTCACCTTTTTCATTACTTGATTTTTTACTAAACCATACATAGTGCAGGTCTAGAGAGCCGAGACTCAAATTTTTTGTAATGCCCCGACCCTAGTTACCTAGAGTTGGTGCCTTATTATATAACATTGGCATGATCACAAGAAGGATCAAATCTCGAAATACCGATTGGTTTAGTAGACTTGGAAACACTAGATATATTCATAAGTCTTACATTACATCATAAAGTGAAAAACTACTACAACAACATATTGTCTCCATATTCCACACTCATATCCCCATATAATATCCCTACAGGTCATTCATAATTTACTTCTTCACTTCTTGGGAAAAATAAAACATAGAAAAGGGGTGAGCTCAAATGCCCAGTAAGGATAACAATATAGCAGAAACTTTCATAAATAAGAATAAACATTTAAGGAAATGTATAACTAAAACAAAAGCCTTTTAAACTTGAACTTCAACATAGTATGGAAAATGTAAAATGAAATAATTCCATTTACTTATTCACATGGATATTCTACTAATCGAATAATCACATGCAATATCAATAACCACTTTCATAATGATGGAATGCATAATACCAGACTATCATAACCACATAGCCAAGGTCTCGTGCCAAGACTACAAATAAGATTTTTCCCAGGCCTTGTTCCAAGACACTAGTTTGTCTTATGAGACCTACCGATGCATCTAGGATCTATAGAGGGCTCCACCCGTCACATATTAAGTCCAATTCATTCCCATATAAAAAGGTTTAAACATAAAATAAACATTCGTATTAAAACTAGCATACGCAATGTCAATACTTTCACCATAAACTATGAATGGTATAAAAATAGCACATCCATAGTCAAACATATCACAAAATCTTCAATACAATATAGAAGTTTTGTATCATAATAAATCAATTTCAAATAAGCGTAAAATCCATCAAAGGATGTTGACATAGATGAAATCAAAACTCTTTTTAAAGAAATATCTCTTTCTATTTTGAAATCATTTAAGAGTCATATATTTATGAAATAAAACATTTTATTTGAAAATATTCTTAAAATCTTGTAAGGGAAGCTTCAACGATTTTATAACGGTGGAAAATAACCGCACCCGCCGTATAAGTTAAAAAAACAATCTTACCTTAATTCTGTCAAAAAGGTTAAAAAGCACCTTGTTTGGAAAATGACGGAATGATTCCTTTATAACCCACTTATAAAAATTAAAACAAGGGTATAAATTACTTTAACCCATATTCTTGTAAATAGTAAAAATGTTTTGAAATACATTTTGAAGAAACATGGATGTGGATGATAAAGAAATCCCAGTAGATAATTACGTATAAAAAACCTAGGATAATGAAGAGATTGAGAAATAACCCTTACCTTGCACTTTTCCTTGGTTGGGGTAGGTTAACCTAATATATAATAGTGAAATAATTGTTATTAAATTATACAAGAATCATTTACATTCATATGATATCATATATGATCTTTTAACATTGCTTTGTTAATAATATCTTAGTATTATCGTTGTTTCGGGTGTTAACTTACTCGTTTTATTTTATATTTTTTGTTACATAAGCCATGTTTTTCATGGATAGTTTGTATATTATTCATATACAGAATGATATCAAGTCCTTAAACATTATTTTTAAATCATCAAATTATAATTATACTTGAATGGATACGATGGAGAGTGAATCTCATCGCGTTCGTGGAGACGGTAGTCCGTACGTACGCACGAGCGACAATATCATTAATTTGATATTAAAATAATATATAAATGGATGGTATATCATATATAAAGAATCATTAACATGTTATAGTTATTATTTACATGAGTTACACATAATTATTATACCCATCCAAATAATAATATATTGAATAACAATTACACCACGATGTGGAGAAGGTAAGCCCTACGTACACACGTATAGTGACATGTTATTCAAAGGGTGGATAGAATACTGAATATGGTTGTAACATATTTATAATAAAATCACAGTATATATATGATACTGTAGTTATTATTTTAGAATGGTAATAACAAAGGAAGAAGAAGTGGAAGAAGAAAGGAACTTGGAAAAGGGTGGTGAAATCATTACCTCTTCTTCGGGTTCTTCCTTTTGATTTGATCAAAAGGGATCCTTAGATTGGATTTATGATCAAAATAAGGCATCTAGGTTTTAGTGAGGGAAGTTGGGAGAGTATTTGGGTAGATATTTGCCGAAAAAAAAGGCTTTTAAGGTGTGAAGAAATGAGAAGGAGGAGTGCCCTTTTATAAGAGGGGTGAGGGGCACCTTTGGAAACGCTAGAAATATTAATTTATAATAAATTTATCTTCAGTTTCTAATGGATAAAAAGTTGATTATGTAAATTTTAAGGTGTGGATAGGTCGAAAACCATTCAACCAATATAATTTATATAGGTTTGGGTTACTATATTAACCTTATCTTTAAGTATTAACTCTTAGTTATTTAGTTTGACATTTACCATGTCACTTTGTATTTTTATATTATATAGTTAATAAACTTACTATATACATCCAAGAGACCCCCAAGTGGTCCATTAATTATACCAATATCATGATATAAGTCTCTTGAACGAACCTTAGATTTTTAGGAATTTAATATCAATTAATAATATAATATTTGTTTTAAAAACTCTTTTATGTCAATTTTGAAACTATTCAATAGTTGATTTTTGTGAAACTCATAACAGAATGATTACTTAGAAAAAAGTTAATTAAACCAATACTAATATGTCATATTATCCTAGAAAATTATTTTAATTCATTAAAAGTCTCAAATTATATTTATTTGGGTATTTATAATATCAATTATTTTAAATTTTCACTATTATGGTAATTACTGTATCATCATTGTGTCATAAATAAATTAAATTATTTAATGTCTAAAAATTATAAATAAAATATCATTATGTAGGAAATATTTTTATCTTTCTAATGAATATTTATAGTCTAAACTCCAACATATATAACCCTATGTAAGAATTATTTTTCTAAAAGATATATGCTTGTGTCATTTTTGTATTCATTTTAACTTAATTAAAATAAAGTGTCCCTATCACTTACAAGTGGCACCATGGGGTCCAAAAATCGACCCAAAGATGCCCATGGTCGAACATGTATCAGAAAATAAGGTTATGACACGTTTTAGGGTAATTTTGTATTATTATAATATTATTTTAACCCTTATTTACCGGATTTACCCTTAACCATGGTAAATAAAATATTTACCGAAATAATTATTCAAAATGTCTAAAAATAAAAGTTACCTATTTACACAATTTGAACATCCTGATTCCAAATATGGAATCCATTTTTCCAAATTAAAAACACATAATTGGCAGAAATTAATTTAAAATTAATTCCCGTTGTTAAAACAAAAAGCGTGTTTTTAAGAGATAATAACTATCAAAAGATTGACACTTGTTTATGTCCGGTTTAATTGTAAAATTATGTACAATTACCAACATTATATTAAACGGTAAAAATATATTATAAATATAATTTAAAACCACTCAAATTCATAATTTATCACTATTAATTATTTTGATTAAAAAAGTTGTTTTTAATTAAAATTTAGTAATTTTCACTGTTCATCAAAATATTAAAGTTATCCGAAAAGTACCAAAATTTCACCTTAGGCTAAATTCGATATTCCGAATCCAAAAATGAAGTCCATTTTAAAAAATAAAATATATATAATTTCAAAAAGTAGGTATTTCTATTCATAACGGCTAGTTTGATTGGTTATGGTGTGTTAGAACTCAGTGTTGCGTACAACACACGCTATCACATTATTCAAAGAGAAGCGTACCGTAGAAGCTTGGGGTGTTACATTCTCCCCTACTTCAAATAATTTTGTCCTCAAAATTTCTAGAATATTATTACCTGAAAATACTCGGGTGGTTCTTCATCATAAGTTCCTCGGGTTCCCACGTTGCATCTTCCATCTTATGGTTTCTCCACAAAACATTTACCAAACGCGTCGTCTAGTTTCTCAGTACTTGTTCTCTCGTATCAAGAATCCTGACGGGCTCTTCGCAATAAGACAGATCAGGTTCCAGTTCTAATTCCTCGTAGGTGAGTACATGCGTTGGGTCAGGCATGTATTTCCTCAACAGAGATACATGGAACACATCGTGAACTTTGGAGAGACTTGGCGGCATTGCCAATCGGTAAGCTACAACCCCAATTCGTTCTAGAATTTCGAAAGGTCCGATGTACCTGGGACTTAATTTACCTTTCTTACCAAAACGTATGACTCCCTTCCATGGAGATACCTTCAGGAAAACATGATCACCGACTTGAAATTCCAAATCCTTCTTTCGATTATCGGCGTAGCTCTTCTGCCTACTTTGAGCTTCTTTGATGTGATTTTGGATTACCTTCACCTTTTCCATCGTTTCCTCCACCAAGTTTTCTTTCACCAACGTCATCCCAATAGGTTGGTGTGCGACATCTCTTTCCATATAACTCTTCATATGGTTCCATCTGAATACTCAAATGGAAGCTATTGTTATAGGAAAATTCTTCCAGAGGTAAATACTGATCCCACATACCCTGAAAGTCAAGTGAGCAGGATCTCAACATGTCTTCTAAGGTTTGAATAGTCAGTTCTGATTGTCTGTCTGTCTGAGGGTGGTAGGCAGTGCTCAAATTAAGTTCAGTATCCAGGGATTTATGAAGACTCTTCCAGAATCTTGAAGTAAAATGGGGATCACGATCAGAAACAATCGATAGGGGTACTCTATGAAGTCTCACAACTTCATTAATATATAGTCTTGCTAGACGTTCCAGTGGTTGATCTTCTCTTATAGAAAGAAAATGTGCTGAATTGGTAAGACGATCAAAAATAACCCATATTGTATCGTTCCTTCTAGGAGTCTTTGGTAGCCCCATGACAAAGTCCATCATAATATTGTCCCATTTTTACTCCGGTATGGGAAGAGGTTGCATGACTCCTACAGGGTGTTGCCTTCCAGCTTTCACTTGTTGACAAACCATACATCTTGACACAAAATAAGCAATCTCCCTCTTCATATTGTCCCACCAAAAATGTTCCTTCAAATCTCTATACATTTTAGTGCTCCCAGGGTGTATAGAGAAATTGGAACTATGAGCATCATCCAGCAATTCCCTTTTTAGATCAGGTATATCGGGAACACAAAGTCTCTTCCTGAATTTCAAAATTCCATCTTCATACACAAAGTCTCTCAATCTCCCATCATTCACATCTTTAATCTTCTTTTGAAATTCTTCATCATCGGTCTGAGAACTCTTAATACTTTCTAGTAAAGATGGTTTGGAAACCATTTGAAAAAGCATTGATGTTTCACCTTCCCTGGTTATTCCCATGTCCATCTTCACTAGATCCATCAATATTGGATCCCTTTCAATTCTCATCACGTTCAAAAATCCATGGTCTTTTCTGCTCAAAGCATCTGCCACCTTGTTTGCTTTCCCCGGGTGGTAGTGTATCGTACAATCATAATCCTTGAGTAATTCAAGCCATCTCCTTTGCCTCATGTTGAGTTCTTTTTGTGAGAAAATATACTCTAAACTCTTGTGATTAGTATAAATCTCACATTTTTCACCATAGAGGTAGTGCCTCCATATCTTCAAAGAAAAGATCATAGCTGATAACTCGAGATCATGAGTAGGATAGTTTTGTTCATGAATTTTCAACTGTCGTGATGCATAGGCAATAACCCTATCATTCTGCATAAGGACACAACCAAGTCCTTTCTTCGATGCATCACTATAAATAATGAACCCATTATTCCCTGATGGTAGAGTCAATATAGGATCATTGACTAATATTCTCTTTAGTTCTTCGAAACATTCTTCACACTCTTTTTTCTAAACAAATTTAACCCCTTTACATGTGAGATTAGTTATTGGGTTAGCCAATCGGGCAGAATTATGAATGAAACGTTGATAATAACCTGCCAAACCAATAAAACTACGTAACTCAGTTATACTCGTAGGTGCTGGACATTCTTGGATTACCTTGGTCTTAGAAGGATCAATAGAGATTCCATCTTTAGAGACAATATGGCCAAGAAAAGAAATCTCCTGAAGCCATAATTCACATTTTCTAAACTTCCCATATAATTCATGCCTTCTCAGAGTCTTCAAGAGAACGCGCATGTGATTTTCATGATCTTCGTAGCTGTTTGAGTATACCAAGATATCATCAATAAATACCACCACAAATTCATCAAGATACTCCTTGAAAACTCTATTCATCAGATCCATGAATACAGAGGGTGCATTAGTCAATCCAAAAGGCATTACAGTAAACTCGTAATGCCCGTACCTTGTTCGAAATGCTGTCTTCGGAATGTCTTCCTTCTTCACACACAACTAATGGTATCTAGATCGAAGGTCAATCTTTGAAAAGTATTGAGCTCCATGCAGTTGGTCAAATAAATCATCAATGCATGGTAGGGGATACTTGTTCTTTATTGTTATAGCATTGATCTCCCTGTAGTCGATACATAACCTCATAGATCCATCTTTCTTTTTGACAAAAAGAACAGGGGCTCTCCATGGAGAAACACTAGGGAGAATAAATCCCTTATTAATCAATTCCTCTAGTTGTTTCTTTAGTTCAACTAATTCTACAGTGGCCATTCTATAAGGGGTCTTTGATATAGGCCTTGATCCAAGAATTAAATCAATGGAAAACTCAACTTCTCGTTCTAGAGGATGTCCAGGTAAATCTTCCGGAAATACATCTACAAATTCTTTCACAACAGGTACATCCTCTATTTGAACATTCCTTTCCTCACCCACAATTATTTCATTCTCTTCCTCCCCAATAATTGAATTTAGTTGATCTACTGGGGTGGATCTAAATAAGAATTAGGTGGTGACGATTATTCTCTAAAGATAAGGTGTTCCTTATCATCATAATCAAGAATCAAAACCTATTTCTTCTTACAATAATTCTTCGCATCATAGTCTGAAAGCCAGTCCATACCAAGGATTATATCAAACTCAATCATAGGTATGATGATGAGATCAGCAGATAAAGAACATTTATGTGCTCTAATGGGGACTGATTCACAAAACTTTGTTACAATGATACTTCCCTTAGGAGTTTTAACTGACAAATCCCTTGTTAAATAAAATTGGAAATATCTAATTTTCTTAGCAAACTGGGAAGATATGAAACAATGTGATGATCCAAAATCAAAAAATGCATTTTCTAAACTTGAGGAAACCATTAAATTACCTGCCACCACGTCTTTCGGAGCTTCTACCTCAGCAGTAGTGATAGCATAAGCTTGTCCTTGATCCCTTGAACTTTTTTGAGGTAAGTTCTCCTAACACTTAGGAAATTCATTTGCATAATTCGCCATCTCCCTGCAATTGTATCACTGAACATTGGTAGCTTCCTTCTTCCCCTTGTAATCATGAGCTTGGTGGCCTTTTTCACCACACTTGTAACAGACTCCTGTTCCCTTCAAGAAAGTACCAGGGTGTTTCTTACCACATTTACCACAGGATGGATATTCAACCTTTCCCTTATTCCCCTTATTTCCATTCCCAGATTGATCAGCAGATCTCTTCTTCTCTTGCTTTTCTTTAAAGTCATAAGACTTAGATAATTCCTTTTCGGTCTTGATAGCACATGAGACAATGTCTTAGTATGATGAAAAGGATTGTGAGACTAATGCTCGACGAATAAATGGTTTTAACCCATCAAAGAAACGATCAATATTACTTCTTGGGTTACATATATAATCTCCAACATAACTTGCTAACATTGTAAAGTTAGCCTCATACTTTGCGACATTCTCATCCTCCTTTTGTCTCAGACTCAGAAACTGCCTTTCCATATCTGCTCGGTGGTCACGAGGAAAGTATTTTTCTAAAAATAGATCTTTGAACTCCCTCCATTACATATTTGATACTTCATCATCTTCCTTCATGTTTTGAATCAATGACCACCATTGATCAACATCTCCAGTGAGACAGTAAACTGCCATGATAACTTTTTCCCTTTCACTACTCCCCAAAGCCTAAAATATTTTCTCTAGGGAATTTATCCATTGCACAGCTACTAAGGGATTTGTACTCCCATTGAACATTGGTGGTTGTTTCCTCATGAATCGATCTAACATTGATCCTCCACACTGTGGATCAGGGTGTTCCATATGGGTAAGGTTATTATTCATAACCTGAGTGAGTTGTCCCAGTATGGTGATTAGCTAATCAGCACCAGTTGTATCACCAGCTCCACTATAATTATCTTGAGCAGGAGGGTAATCCCTACATGGAGTGCGTGCAATGATACGGTTTCCATTTCTTCCACTAGGCGCCATTTCTAAACAATGACATAAACTACATCAGTTTATGAATCAAAATACATAATCCCATACTTTTAAAACACTTAACATAAATTGAACTATATATGGATATAATCCATAATCATAAGAATGTTTTCTTTGAGGAAGTATATACTCATAAACCCTTTGTAATGATTTGTAATGAAAATGAGAGTTATCCTAAGCATATCCCCCGGGAGTGTCGCAACCAAGAGTGCAGCAAGGCTCGTTGTCGTGCACCAGTTCCTGTTCGAGTCTAGATCAAAGCGGTGTTTTTGGGTTTTACCCCTAGGTACATCTGTGCCAGAGCTGCCTCTACCTGCTCGTATCCAGACAGGGATGTATTGCTTGGAAAACTAACAAAATATATACAATACCAAAATTCTATGAAGTTCTTTTATACTAATCCTCAAAGTTCATCTTAGGTCTACGTGATCTAATCAGAATTTATCTAAATCTAGCTTCCAAGGTTTGTACTAAACTTCCTCTGATAACAACTGTAACACCCCGACCCTAGTTACCTAGAGTCAGTGCATTATTACATAACATTGGAATGATCACAAGAAGGATCAAATCTCAAAAGACCGATTGGTTTAGTAGCCTTGGAAACACAAGATATATTCATAAGTATTACATTACATCATAAAGTAAAAAACTACTACAAAAACATATTGTATCCATATTCCACACTCATATCCCCACATAATATCCCTGAAGGTCATTCATAATTTACTTCTTCACTTCTTGGAAAAAATAAAACATAGAAAAGGGGTGAGCTCAAATGCCCAGTAAGGATAACAATATAGCGGAAACTTTCATTAATAAGAATAAACATTTAAGGAAATGTATAACTAAAACAGAAGCCTTTTAAACATGAACTTCAACATAGTATGGAAAATGTAAAATGAAATAATGCCATTTACTTATTCACATGGATATTCTACTAATCGAATAATCACATGCAATATCAATAACCACTTTCATAATGATGGAATGTATAATGCCAGACTGTCATAACCACATAGCCAAGGCCTCGTGCCAAGACTACAAATAATATTTTTCCAAGGCCTTGTTCCAAGACACTAGTTTGTCTCATGAGACCTAACGATGCATCGAGGAGCTATAGCGGGCTCCACCAATCACATATTAAGTCCAATGCATTCCCATATGAAAAGGTTTAAACATAACATATACATTCGTATTAAAACTAGCATACGCAATCTCAATAATTTCACCATAAACTATGAACGGTATAAAAATATCACATCCATAGTCAAACATATCACAAAACCTTCAATAAAATATAGAATTTTTGTATCATAATAAATCAATTTCAAATAAGTGTAAAATCCATCAAAGTATTTTGACATAGATGAAATCAAAACTCTTTTTAGAGAAATATATCTTTCTATTTTGAAATCATTTAAGAGTCATATATTTATGAAATAAAACATTTTCTTTGAAAATATTATTATAATCTTGTAAGGGAAGCTTCGACGATTTTATAACGGCGGAAAATAACCACACCCGCCGTATAAGTTAAAAAAACATTCTTACCTTAATTCTGTCGAAAAGGTTAAAAAGCACCTTGTTTGGAAAACGACAAAAAGATTCCTTTATAAACCACTTATAAAAAGTCAAACAAGGGTATAAATTACTTTAACCCATATTCTTGTAAATAGTAAAAATGTTTTGAAATACATTTTGAAGAAACATGGATGTGGATGATAAAGAAATCCCAGTAGATAATTACGTATAAAAAACCTAGGATAATGAAGATATTGAGAAATAAACCTTACCTTGTACTTTTCCTTGGTTGGGGTAGGTTAACCTCCTGTATAATAGTTAAATAATTGTTATTAAATCATACAAGAATCATATACATTCATATGATATCATATATGATCTTTTAACATTGCTTTGTTAATAATATCTTAGTATTATCGTTGTTTCGGGTGTTAACTTACTCGTTTTGTTTTATATGTTTTGTTACATAAGCCATGTTTTTCATGGATAGGTTGTATATTATTCATATACAGAATTATATCAAGTCCTTAAACATTATTTTTAAATCATCAAATGATAATTATAATTTAATGGATACGATGGAGAATGAACTCATCGCGTTCGTGGAGACGGTAGTCCGTACGTACGCACGAGCGACAATATCATTCATTTGATATTAATATAATATATAAATGGATGGTATATAATATATAAAGAATCATTAACATGTTATAGTTATTATTTTCATGAGTTACACATCATTATTATACCCATCCAAATAATAATATGTTGAATAACAATTACACCACGACGTGGAGACGGTAAGCTGTACGTACGCACATATGGTGACATGTTATTCAAAGGGTGGATAGAATACTGAATATGGTTGTACCATATTTATAATAACGTCAAAGTATATATATGATACTGTTTCGCACGGAATTCGGGGATGACCTCCTGGATGGGAGATTCAAACGTTCCGATCGGTTTCTAACGGGTTTGTTCGTAGAACCGGAAACATCCAATGATTCCACATCCATTTGGACCTACTTTCCAAAGGTAGGTGCTCATTAGCTTGTGGACTGATGAGGATTAGGAATTTGCATTGGTCGAGAGGATGTGAGGTCGGACTCATCACACCTTTTTGAGGGGAATTATTGTCTACTCCGGGACTCTCTTTATATATTTAAGTTATATTTGTGAATCCTTATTACATTACCAAGTATAAAATGAGATTTCCTTTAGTTTTAACAATCAATTATTAAATATGTAAGAAATTTAGAGAATCTTTTATATGTATTCGAGGTTCTTCATCAATAGAGAATCATCTATATCTATTTAGAGATTCTTGGTCAATGGTATCCTTCAAAACATTTATATAAAAGTCTCTTGGTCATTATGATGACCAGGCTGGTTTTAAAGCCACTCAGTGGGGCACTTGAAGTTTATCGTCATTCAGAAGGACATGGATTATTTCAAAGTTGGGATCGAACCCGCAGATGGGCTACCTACGTATCCTTTGTTTTGGGAAAGGAATCAGAACCCACGTAGTTCTAGAAATAGAGTATGATATTTATGATTAATGGATCAAAGAAGGATGTCATAATTAATTTTATCCTCTAAGCTCACGTGAGTCATGCTCGGTGTGAGAAACAAGAGGTATTGGTAATAAAATAGACAATTGGGCCATGAAATATGTAATCATAAGAAATGGTTTGGGGCTTATGTATGTATGACTACCCAGATAAATGAAGGTTTGGATTTACTTTAGGGAGAAAATCCAGGAACATGGTCCATAAAGGTATATGTGCTTCATGGAGATTTGAATACTCTAACTTGGGACTTATTCCTGAAAAGAAAACCCAAATTAGGAGAGGATTGATAATTGGGTTTTACTCCTGAGAAGGAATCCTATATCAAACGTAATTTAGGACTGGTTAAAGAGAATTTAAGGGATTTGGGGCTTACTTCTGAAAAGGAAGCCCAAATTTATGAGGATATGGGGCTTACTCCTAAGAAGGATGCCCAAAAATTAAGGGACTTGGGGATTACTCCTAAAGAGGATGCCCATGATTATGACTGGGACTTATTCCTGAAAAGGAGACCCAGGTTAGGGGACTTGGGACTTACTCCTGAAAAGGAGGCCCAAGTTTGGAGGATTTATGACTGGGGCTTATTCCTAACAAGGAAGCCCAGGTTAAAGGATTATTATTGGGACTTACTCCTGAAAAGGAGGCCCAAGTTAAGGAATTAAGGTTTGGGGCTTACTCCTGAGGAGGATGCCTAAGTTTGGGAACTTTAAGAATTTGGGGCTTACTCCTGAGGAAGATGCCCAGATTAAAGGACTTATAACTGGGGATTATTCCTGAAAAGGAGACCCAGGTTAAGGATTCTCTCATATTAAAGGATGAGGTTGAATGAATGAACTCTCAATCTTTGGTGACATAAAGATGTATAAATCACTATGTTTTGAGAGATATTCCACAGAATTCCTTTCAAATAAGGAAGTCAAATCAAGAAATCATGCCATAAATGGCTTTGAAGAGTATCTTGAAGACTGAATCTTGAATAGGAAAGGTGAAATGGCTTAAGAGGGGTAAAATGGGCAAGATGGGCACCCAAAAAAGGTAGGGGCATGCAAGTCTTGAAAGGCGCGCAAGTCTTACGTGGGCGTGCAAGTATTGGTCGTGCAGGTATACCTGTGTGACATGTGGGGTACTTGCACGATTTTCAACCAGCATTAAAATACTTGAGCGACTCTTTCTTAAAGCCTTTAGAATCCTCTTGAGGTTCTCCCAGTAAAGGGACACGCAAAATTCTATCGAAGTAGTAAAGGCGGCGCGCAAGTGTGTCCACTTCCCTTAAGGGCTGGCCACTCAGGCACGCAAGTGTTGATGCATTTCAACACTTAAGCCTTACTCCATCTCTTTATATATTCCGTTCTAGGTAAGAAATTACCTTAGAAGTGTTCCGGAAGATTTGATAAGGGACTTGGGCATCAGGAGCTTCAATCCGAGTTTCTGGAAAAAAATCCTCTCGAATGGGGGGCCCACAGGGTCTATTTATAGGCAGAAGAAGACCCTGAGCGGTTATCAGGCAGTTATCACTTAGGCCGCGCAAGTCACTTGCGCGCTAAGTGAGTCGCGCAAGTACACTTGCACGACCATGGGGAAACTTGCGCGGCCTATGGGAAAAGTTTTCCTTGTTCATCCCTTTGTCAATTTTTGATGTTTTCTTCAAAGGTTGAATCACTTTGTGCTCATATATTCCCCTTTTCCGATCTTTAGATTCTGTGATGAAAGGAGCATCAACAAAAGTCCCCCCTCAGAGTTGGATCTGGAGAGAAAATAGGATTTGACTCTGAGGAAATCGAATAAATCCAAAGGAAATGTGGCGCGCAAGTCTATCAGGGCACAGAGGGCGGCACGCAAGTGGCGTCGCGCAGGCCTTGAGCGCACTGGGTACGACGCGCAGATAGACCTCCTGGCCTATAAATACATGGCCTCACCTCCGTACAAAGCATCTGATCCCGAATTTATCGATCTCTCTTCGCGCAAGCCATCTTCGCCACACAAGTCTCTTTTTCCACTGTTTCCTCGCTGTCGCGCTACTTTCAAGGTAATAAGACTTGCGCGGTGATACATGCGCGACAAAATCTTGCCCGGCCTATGTAACACTTGCGCGACATCTCCATACTTGCGCGCCTTAATGCCTTTAGCCATTTTTTTTGATTTCTTTCACAAAGTTTGTGAAAAATTAATTCATTTATAAATTAACTTATTCAACTCTTTGTGCAGAATAAAATAGCTCTTAGACCTGGATTAATTGATGAACTTGCTAGCAAGCAGATAGATGATATGATGAACATCCTTGGCCATGATTATTATACTGTCAAAGATAGTACTCTTCCAAATTTGGCTAAGTATCTGAAGAAATATCATTTCAACTTTCCTCAAAGCACTTATCTACCTTTTTATGGCTATGGTCATCTACAAGAAGTCACTATTCCAGAAGTAAAGAATTATCTTCCATTTTCATGGTTTTAGAATTATACCAACTTTGCTTCAGCAAATATCTCGGGTGGAAGAGTATTTATAAATGCTGGAACAGTGGAGAAGGCCTATATGATGAATCATAGCCCTTGCACACCAGATCTGAAAAAACATACACCTGAGCTTCAACCACATTGTCATCCTTTGATCTTCCGAAATGCTCAGATGGATCAATCCAAAGGCTGGAAGAAAAGTTGGGTCTTCTGTCCTGGGGGAGGTGTGAAGCCAACTTGGATGTGGGCATACTGGGTGCAACAGACCTGCGCAGAGTTTATCGAAGATCTGAAGAGAACTGCAATATACGAAGCTGTCTGGGTTGGGCAAACATATGTTTACAGACATGATAACTTCGTGCCAGAGTTACTCAGCCATTGGAGCCCAGCAACTAATTCTTTCCATTTGACTCATGGAGAAGTAGGTATCAGTTTGTGGGATGTCCATAAGATCTTAGGGGCTCCAATTTTGGGCGATATGTATGATGGATTCATTCCTCCCAAGGTGACTTGGAATGATTCTGATAAGACTCCTGCTTTAACTTGAGAATTATTTAAGATCTTCCACATGCTCAAGAGTTCAGAGACCTCATTAACTCATTTTAGAAAAGATATTCATCCGGAAGAATGGATGAAGGTGTTTATTATTGAGAAGAAAGAGATGAAGCTGAAAGAAAAAGGATCCAAGAAAAAGAAATCCAAGGATACCAGGACCAAACGTCCTACCACCTGTCCAAAACCTGAGAAGAGAGGAGCTCCTGGCACATTCTGGCCAACTCTAGAAGTAGGAGAGTTTGAAAAGTGGGGATATGAAGTGAATCAAATAATTCCAAATAAGACTCGTCTGGAGGGTTTCTTGGCAATGTGGCTCAGTGTTTATCTCTTGCCGGTCAGGGATTCGAAGGGAGGCGTTAGGCCAGGGACCTTCGTCATTGCGGAAAAGTTGGCTGAGGGAAAAATGGTTGGGTTAGCTACCCCCATTTTAGCAAAGATTCACAGGAGTTTACTTCATGTCTTCATGGGTAAATATCCTTTAAGAATAGTGGGACCATTCCAAGTTTTGTGGGGATGGATCGCCACTCACTTAAGGACTTACAATGTACAGAATGGGTTACAAATTCCTGGAAGCTCCTTCAGACCATCAGTGCAAGCATTCTCTAGAATTGCTCCATTAGATGTTAATGGCTATGACATGAAAGTGAGGCTGAGCATGTTTAAGGAATTCAACTTCTTTCCCTATGGAAGTCCACCATCTGGGCGGTTTGTTGATGATGGGACAACCCATTTGGATTTAAGGGCATACATGCTAGCTTGCAGGGATGGTGTGTTAGTAGCCAGGATTGATGGAGAGATCATATGTGAGGCCTATGCTCCATATAGATTTGCATGCCAATTCAACTGTCTACAACAGATTGTTGTATCCCCTCCAGTACATGTCAGGTTAGAGCAACATCCGATGGTTGCTCGACAACTATGGCTACTGACATCAAGAGAGAAGACTGGGACAGTATTTGATCTACCAGTTGAAAAAGCGATACATAATTTGACTACATATTATGCCGAACACTGGATAGCATCATACCCCAAAGGGATATTGAATCACCCAGTATATCAAGTGGGAAAGAGGAAGAGCACTGTAGAGAAAGAAATCCTTCCTCATGAAGGTGATGCTTCCCCACCTGAAATTGATTCAACAGACTCCTCTTCTAGAACTGATTCACTAGATTATCATGATGGGGATGATGAGGCACAACCGGCAGCAAAGCGGTTTCGTGCCCGATATAATCCTCCAGCCAGAATTAAAAGACCCACTCCATCAACTCCTGGTGAGTTTTTTTATTGTAGTAATTTAAATTACTGCTACTTTATAAAGCAATAAGTCTTACTTTCTTATTCTCTATCTGTAGCTATAGGAGCTGGGAAGAAATTAAAGTCAAAAATTGTAGGACCTTCCTCACAGCCTTCGTATCTAAGACTAGAGGCTGTTCAGCTATGGCAGAGCTTATACTGTGGTACTGAAACTGCTTGGCTGGACTTGTGTGAGGGCCTACAACTTCCTGGAATAGGAAATCTTATGGACTCTAAAAATCTTCAATACGAAGATAACCCCAATGAAGTGCAAGCTTATATCAGAGAGCTATAAATGCTCATATATTCCACTGATGACTCTGTTCCTATCACCAGGAGGGTGAAGGAAATGATTGATCGTGGCGCTGCTGAGGGGGCTAGTGGTTCTGGAGGTGAAGAATGGCAAGAGTATGTAGCTCCTGAAGATGTAAGTTTTCTTTCCCTATTTGCTTTGCAACTTGTTTTCAGTTGAAGCTTTGTTACTTAAGGAAGTTATTTTCTTCATCTTGCAGCTTGCAAAGAAAGGAACTGGGGTTCCTTCGCCACAGTATAGCCCTGGTGGTACTGCTATCAGGGTTGCTGCTGATTCTCCTCACGAACCAGGTGAGATATCTCCAGGCCAGCAGGCCATGAATGAGGTGCTGGACATAGCCTTTCATTCTCCAATCCAAGTGCCAATAAGGGAGACTACTGATACTCCGAAAAAAAATAAGAAAAGGCAACGAAGGAGGAAATCCACAGCTAAACGCTTCATTAGTAGCGGTAAGTCCTTCGAATAATCATGAATTTATACTCATAATCACATGGTTACTCATATTTCTGAGGATTGCAGGGGCTTCTTCAATTTCCCCCTTGAGGGAAGGGACTGAACCTCCTTCAAAGGTTGTGGAGGGTGCTGTAGAACAATCACAGACCCAATCTGACTTGGTTTCTCCTGGAGAAGAGCTAGCATCCATTCCCAGTATCCCTCATTCTACTGAAGATGTTGTCCAGGGTCAGGGGTTACAGGACATAAGTCAACAAGAGGATGTAGCAAATGCTCCCACTGGTGAGACTAACCAGGATTCTGAAATATCATTGGATGAAATGATGAACCAAGGAATGAATTTTGAATAATTTTATGATCATGCTAAGTTGTCATGTGATTTAGAAGACCTTGGGCGTTAGTGCTACCCTTCGCCCATTTTTTTTTTAAAAATTACACTTCTAACCATGACTGAAAATAATATGCAGTTTCATCCGTAGAAGCTGCTGAACTGACAATGCCTGAAGAGGGTGTGGACATCGATATCAACCCTACCATTGCAGAAACATTGGCTCAAGTAGAGCTAAACCCAATAAACTCTCCTGAGACCCATCTTGAAAATCCTATTGAGGCCGGGAAAGATGGGGAGAAGTCTTATCAGGTTTCTGAACCACCCTTGGGTAAGGGATAACAATATTTGTGTTTGTACTTTATTTTCAAGACAATCCATTCTTTTGTTATCCTTTGAAGCTAACTAAATCTTTCAATTAATCATGCAGGGCCATCAACTACAATGGATAGATTCGGAGATGAGGCCTCAGCCTCTGCCCCAACAGGAATTGAAAGTGAAGAATCACAAATCAGGGGGGAAAGAGTAGGACAGGGCACTTCCTTAAGAGCGTTAATTCCAGATTACATACCCCCCTCCGATGATGATGTTGAATCAGATCCAGAGATGCTTAAAGCGTTCAGATTTTCACGACGTAAGGCATGGAACAACATATGGAACATTATATCTGGGGTGACTTTAGAAGAGATACCATCGAAAATTCCTCGATTGTCATCCCAATTTGTTATACTGGGACTTGGTGGTTTTGGATATGAAAAGATCCATGCCGCGGTGAAACAAATCATTTTCAGGAGGGAGAAAGCGCAAACCAGTCATGAAGATTTGAACAGAGTGAAATTGTCATTCAACATAGGCAAATTTGAGGCCGCGGTATCCCAAGATGAAGCTGATTATGCTGCCAAGATGAAGGATCTGAAGCATAAAATCAAAGAAAAGGTCGTCCAGCAGGTGCAACTCCAGCAACAGTTAGATTCTGTTACTGGGGAACTTGATCAGCTTAATAAATCATTGGATGAAACTCATATGAATGGCATGAAAGCCATCGCAGATGCTAAGAAGACACTTCAGCAAGCTGAAAAGAGTGAAGCTGGTCAAGTGCACGAGCTTCAAGTAACTGCTGATAAAGCTCAGGATTCTATACATCAAATGAAGACTTATGTTGAAAGTCTTCTGTAATTCTTGAAAAAGAGAAGAGACTCCAGTATGTGGATGCCCTTCTATCTCCTGTGTATCAATGAAAAACACTTTCATCTTCAATCATTTGTACCTTTATTCTTTCACTACCTGCTTCAAATTTACTTAAGCCAATGGGCCTAGTAAGCATAGTTTGATTTTTACTAGGATTATTAAAAATAACCCTACAAACTTTGAATCTTTTAATTGCTCAATATTACCTAAATCATACAAAAATGTATATTTAGTGAGTTGGAACTTGACTTTTATTCAGAGTTCCTTTGTCTTCTGTGGGCAGTTTAAAGTCATGCATGCCGGACATAAAGGGG
Source organism: Viscum album (assembly GCA_963277665.1). Lineage (NCBI taxonomy): Eukaryota > Viridiplantae > Streptophyta > Magnoliopsida > Santalales > Viscaceae > Viscum > Viscum album. The sequence goes on from OY728136.1 coordinate 1,271,799,942, forward strand.
CTAATGTTTAAGGTCGAAATAGCTTTGACCATAATGGATTAAAATTGATTCAATTCCTTGACAATTTATCTGAAAACATATTACCATACTCAAGTATGAGGGAGAAAAAAATGTAAACTATGGCTTAAGAATATTTGAATCTGAGAAATGATATGAAAAAGATCTAAAAGGCATCAGAAGAAGTAGTTTCTAAGAATGAAGTTACTATTATTTAACAAAACCCGTTAGGGGGTTGAATTATGCAGGGCCACCTAAGGGCATTGGCTGCATGGTCAAATAAATAGCATTTTTTTGGCTGACAAGTCTATTATGTGGACTGTTTATGCAAGGCCGCCTATGGTCACGTGCTGCATAGTCAGGTAAAAATAACTCTCAGAAATTTACTTTCCTAGTGCTAAAAGCCAGTGGAAGTTTATGGAGATTCAAATCTTCCAAAGTATAGAGTTTGCTGTATGGAAAGAGGTACTTGAATATGGAGAAGATATTTTCAGATAAGATTATCGAAGAACTGGATGAATATCACTCCTACGAAGGTCTAACCCAAACGTAGGGAAGAAGAATAAACCGTAGACTTGAATACTTTCAGATCATGAAAAAGGATATGGGACAAATATGTTAAGGATGGCTATTTTTTTGCGGATCCCTACATACTTTCGTTTAAGACAAATAAGGAAAAAATAGGCATTCTTCCAAAGAATGAAGTTACCATCACATAACAAACCCGTTAGGGGGTTGAATTATGCAGGGCCACCTAAGGGAATTGGCTGCATAGTTAAATAAAATAGTATCTTTTGGATAACAAGTTTGTTATGTGGACTGTTTATGCAAGACCACCTATGGGCACGTACTGCATAGTCAGACAAAAGAATTCTCATAAGTTTGACATTTTTGTGACTAAAAGTCATGAAAAGGGTTATGAAGATCTGAAAATATTTAAGGTTTAGGATTATAACACATAAAGATGGGTATCGTCCAATGTATATAGAGATACATAGGTCAATGATAACCATAATCATGTTGTGGCTGGGTCATGAATTGAAATTTTGGACTTCACTACGTATCTCATAAGAATGAGAATCAAGACATACGTAGTTCTTGAAATGCAGTTTAACGTCGTGCAGGAAGAAAATATGAGAGATCTTAGTTTAGGGTCATAGAGTTCGGACCATAATAATGAATACACAGTGTGTGTTTTCATGAGGACTTTTCAGCCAAGGGACTGAAAGTGAAATTTGGGGTTAGGCCCAAAAGACTTAGGGCTGGATTCGAGGGATACTCGAATGTTCCTACGTATCCCATAAGGATGGGAATCAAGCCCACGTAGTTCTAGAACTACCCTTTGTACAAATTTGGTTCGTACATGTGAAGGGTGAAAGGGGACTTTAGTACAATGATGGTTTAACCCAGGAAAAAAAATTTAGGCATTGCCATGTATGCACGTAGTCTTTTGAAATAAAACATGATTGAAAAATCAATGTAAATAATGGTTCCCTCTCAAATGAGGAAATCAAAGAATATTGTAGTTTATTTTCATACCGAATAAAAGTGTTGTATAGTTTAATGTCATATAACAAGGACAAATGTGAACAAATGTAAATATATTGATTCTAGGGGTGGTTTCACGAATCTACATCATATGAGATGGTGGTGAACCGATGTGAAGAGATTGGTTTTGGGCTTGAACCTTGGGAGGGTGCCTAAATACCCAGCCTAGAAGGAAAGGATCAAAGTCCGTGTAGTTCAATTAAAGAATGAATTAATGATCAAGTTGTTCTTGGGGACAACGATCTAATAAAAATGTTGTTGGGACTTACACATGGTTAGCGGCCCAAAGAGAGTGTTATGGTTGAGGTTTTCTCTAAGATCACGTGAGTCATACTCGGTGTGAGAAACAAGAGGTAACAACAACCTTAACGATGCATAGTTTAATGTCATGTAGGACATAAAAAGGGACTATGCAGTTTAAAGTCTTGCAGTTAGGACTATTGGTGCTACACAGTTTAGTGTCGTGTAGCAGGGAAAAAATACAGTTTAATGTCATGTAGGACATAAAAAGGGACTATGCAGTTTAAAGTCTTGCAGTTAGGACTATTGGTGCTGCACAGTTCAGTGTCATGTAGCAGGGACAAAATACAGTTTAATGTCATGTAGGACATAAAAAGGGACTATGCAGTTTAAAGTCTTGCAGTTAGGACTATTGGTGCTGCACAGTTTAGTGTCATGTAGCAGGGACAAAATAATGTTTAATGTCATGTAGGACATATCAAGGACTTTCTGTACAGTTTAGCGTCATGTAATTAGGAATATGGGGACAATACAGTTTAACGTCATATTGGACGAAAGGGGGGCTGTGCAGTTTAATGTCATAAAGTAAGAAAAAAATAACCCACCATTTACATCATGTTGGACGCATTGGGGATTTTTTCTACAGTTTAGTGTCATGTTGGACAAAAGTGCAAATAGTTTAAGGTCATATGCATAGACCATGGATGGTGCAGTTTAATGTCTTGCTGGACGGTGGTGTTGTTTTAAGGCCATATAAGACTTTTTTTAGGGAACTTTTTCACGGTTTAATGTCGTGTGGGATGAAGTTGCAGTTTAAGGTCATACTGGACCATTTCTGTATAGTTTAACGTCATATAGCAATGATAAACTTGTGCTGCATAGTTTAGTGTCATGTTGTGGGGACATCTTCTTTTCTACAGTTTAACGTCATGTTGGACGAAAAAGGGAATTTCCTACAGTTTAACGTCATGTTGGACGAAAGTGTAAATAGTTTAAGGTCATATGCATAGACCATGGATAATGCAGTTTAAAGTCATACAGGACCTTTAAGCGCTTATGTAGTTTAACGTCTTTCCAGACGTAAGGGACTTTCCTACAGTTTAACGTCATGTTGGACGAAAGTGTAAATAGTTTAAGGTCATATGCATAGACCGTGGATGATGCAGTTTAAAGTCATACAGGACCTTTAAGCGCTTATGTAGTTTAACGTCTTTCCGGACGTAAGGGACTTTCCTACAGTTTAACGTCATGTTGGACGAATTGTATGAACCAATTGTAAGAATCTTGGTTCTGGGGACCATATTTTGTGTTTATACAAAATATTTCTTCAGAAATATGGCATTGGTTGGAGTCGTGACGAGGTCTCCATCCATTGAGATTAATGAATAAGCTCCATTGGAGTAGACCTTATATATTGAATAAGGTCCTTCCCATTTTGGTTCAAGCTTGGGAGGCTTCTTTCTTGGTATCATTGGTGTTCTGAGAACCAATACCAATTCTCCCTGAATGAATGAACGAAGACGAACTTTTTTGTTAAAAGCTCGTGCTATTCGATTCTGATAGATTTCCAAGTGGTGCAAAGTGCACAATCTTTTCTCATCTAACTGTTCCAATTCATTCAATCGCTTTTGGGATTTCTCATCTGTATATAACTGATCAAAAATGGATACTCTGAGTGAGGGCAATTGAACTTCAATTGGAAAGACTGCTTCTGTTTCATATATCAACGAATATGGAGTTGACCGCATTGCATTGCAGATGGTAGTTCGATAAGCCCATAAAGCATGAAAGAGTTTATCAGGCCATGATCTCTTATCTTTATCCACCATCTTTTGCAGTATATTTGAAAGAGTCTTGTTAAAGGCTTCTATTTGGCCATTGGCCGCCACATGATACCGAGATTAATGGTTGGATTTAATGTTGTATTCTTGATACAATTTCTTCACCTCAGAAGAACAGAAGTTGGTGCCGTTGTCCGTCAATATGGTATGAGGGACACCGAATATAGTAATGATGTTAGACTTGATGAAGCTAAAAATGCATTTAGAACTGACTTCTTTGAGAGGTACTGCCTCTGCCCATTTGGAAAAGAAATCAGTAGCAGTAAGAATGTACTAAAACTGCTTGGCCGTAGCTGAAGGGTAAGGTCCCACCACATCCATTCCCCATGTGGCAAATGGCCACGAGTATTTAGCTGTATGAAGAAACTCTGGAGGTTGATGAATGAAGTTGGAATATACTTGTCATGAATGACACTTCTTTGTGAAATTAACACAATCTTGTATCATTAAAGGCCAAAAGTATCCAAGCCTTCGAATTTGATCAGACAGTCTTTGTCCAGACTGGTGGGCACCACAGACTCCTACATGCACTTCTTTTAGGACATCCATTGTCTCTTCACCATCAATGCATCTGAAGAGAACTCCATCAAAACGAAGTTTGTAGAGAATTTTCTCTAAGTGGTTTGGGCTATCATAAAGAGTAAAATTGACCACAGGTCGCCGGATTTGTTCTTTCTCGGCTCTATCAGGTGGAAGTGTTCCATTTTGAAGGTATTCCCTGATAGGTGACATCCATCCTGTAGTATGACCATATAGTTCAGGAATGGGACTAATTTCATTAATTTCCTCTGTTCTAGCTTGAACATAAGGTGAAATTGCACGACGGTGGGAAATACTGATGGTTGTCTTGTCCCGGTTTGGATCTGCTAGAGCTGTGGCTATATTGGCTAGCACATCAGCTTGAGCATTTTGTGATCTTGGGACATAAGAAAATGTCAGTTCTGAAGGGAATTCTTCCATTAACTCTCTGACGTAATCATACATAGGTATTAATTCTTCTTTTCTGATGTCATAATACTCATTGACTTGTTTGATTACCAGGTCTGAATCACCTTTCAAATTTAAGTGATTCACTTGTGCTTGGAGCGATAACTCCAAGCCTGTAATGAGAGCTTGGTATTCAGCTTCATTATTTGTACCACCTTCCCACAATAAAAAGGAATAAGGTAACAATGACTTATCTGGAGAAATGAGCAAAATTTCTAAACTAACTTTGTTGAATTTAGGATTTTCCATTTTCTTCCCTGTTGTACTTCTGGAAGCACCATCAAAATACATTTCCCATGTTTGAGGATTTTCTTGAATAGAGAAAACTTACTCATCAGGGAGTTCAATATCTGAAGACATGTCTTCTACTGAAGGATGTTCAGCCAGGAAATTAGCCAGAGCTTGGCCCTTTATTGCCTTTTGAGATACATACTGAATGTCGAACTGCTGCAAAATAACTTCCCACCTTACTAGGCGTCCTGTAAGCATTGGACGACTAAGGATGAATTTGAGTGGATTATTGCGAGATACCAATTGGACCTCGTGATGTTGCAGGTAGTGTCTCAGTTCCTGAACTGCAAAGATTAATGCCAGGCAGCACTTCTCAATACTTGAATACCGGGTTTCTGCTTCAAGCATAGTTCTACTGAGATAGTAGAGGCTATTTTCATTCCCATAATCATTCTTTTGAGCGAGAAAGGCACCCAATGATCGCTCTAGAGCTGTCACATATAGGATAAGTGGTCTACCTTCAACAGGTGGCATGAGTACTGGTGGACTCAAGAGATATTTCTTGAGAACATCAAACGCTTCTTGACATTCTTCAGTCCACTGGTAAGTGACTCCTTTCTTCAATAATTTGGTAAAGGGTAAACTTTTGCCTGCCAAATTGGCGATGAAACGCCGAATATAGGCTAAGTGTCCTTGAAGTCCTCTTAATTCTTTCAAATTCTGAGGAGGTGACATACCAAGGATTGATTTGGTCTTCTCAGGATCGACTTCAATACCACGATGGCATACAACAAAGCCGAGGAATTTTCCTGAGGTTACCCCAAAAGCACATTTTAAGGGGTTCATCTTCAAATTATGTTGTCGAATCTTGTGGAATATGACTTCCAAATCAGCCAAGTGATTAGAACGTTGTTTGGATTTAACCACCAAATCGTCTACATAGAATTCAACAAACTTCCCTAAGAAAGGTTTGAAGATACGATGCATGGCGCGTTGATATGTTGCACCTGCATTCTTTAAACCAAAGGGCATCACCCGGTAACAAAACACACCTTGAGGATCTCTGAAGGCTGTAGATTCCTCATCTTCTGGGGCCATTTGGATCTGATTATATCTGGAATATCCATCCATGAAGGAAAGTACTTCATAGCCAGCGGTTGCATCAATTAAGAGTTCTGTAATCGGAACTGGGAAATCATCTTTAAGACAATACCGATTAAGATCTCTGAAATCGATGAAAACCCTAATTTGTCCGTTCTTCTTCTTTACAGGGACAATATTAGTTAACCACTTGGGATACTGAACTTCTCTGACGAAGTTAGCTTTGATCAGCTTATCCACTTCAGTTTCAATTTTGGAAGCATAAGTTGGGTGTGTTCTTATCGCGGCTTGCTTAAATCCTCGATGTTATTTTGGTAAACCCAAATGATGAGTAGCAACATCAGGATCAAGCCCAGGAATTTCTGTATAGTTCCAAGCAAAAATATATTTATTTTGCTTTAGAAAATAAATATACATCTCTTTCTCTTCAAGGGTCATGGCCGCACTAATTAAATTGGGGCATGGATTTTTCTCTGTACCCAGATTTACTTCTCTGAGTTCATCTACAGTGGTAGAGATACCCTCTTCAAATGATGGAGGAGCATCTCTAAGATCTTCCTCTTCCTTTTCATCATGTGTTATTTCTTCCGTTTTTACTTGCATAGTAGATGACAAAATGAAATTCTCATGATCATAAGAGATGTCAAAATTTTCACATTTTGAAGAAGAAGCTTCCATTTCCGACCCTATTGATAATAAAGGGTCTTCTTTGGGAAATAAAGAGGAGATGATGGATTGAGAATCGACATCATTATTCACCTCTAATGTTGCTATATCTTCTTCTGGCCTGATTGGCAAAGTATAGACTTGTTGGACTTCAGCAGATGAAATGAATTCGTCACCACTTATGCTTTCATCACTGTTTGGTAGGTTACCAATTTATCCCATGTTGTTTGGCTCGATTTCCGTAATTGACATTATGGATCTTTCCATAAGAGTATTTTGATTTGGGCCTATTTTGTTAATTTTACTGATAGGTAACACATAATCTGTACTCACATGTGTAAATGGATTTATTGGATTCTTCTCCAAACCATATGGGGCATTAACTTTGGTAATTTCCTTTATTGTAGATTTCCTTCTTCCCTTCATGTGATAAAATTACACCTCAATGTATTGAGACTCACATGTCTTGAACGGGGACTTATCACCATAAAATGTTCCAACTTGACCATTGAAACAGTATTTGAGACATTGATGGTATGATGAAGGGATAGCTGCATGCTGATGTAGCCAGGGTCTTCCAAGCAAGACATTGAAAGCTGAGTATTGATCAACAAACATAAAATCCGAATTGGATACAAGATCTCCAAACTGAGTTCTGAGTGTAACTTCGCCCAGTGGTTCTTGTTCATTTTTATCATATCCTTGTAACATCATGGTAGAAGGAGATAAATCAGATTCCGTGAGGCCCAATCGACGAAGTGTACGGATGGGCATGCGGTTGACTCCTGAACCATTGTCAATGAAAGCTCTTCGGATATCTACATCATTGAATTTTCCAGATAAGTATAGAGGTTTTATGTGCCCATGCACAACATCATCTTCATCTCTATCAGTAAAAGATATCACTGCATGGCATTCTTCAGGATTATTCTCTATGTGATAGACTTCAGCAGCAGCAATTTCAGCTTCAAACTCATGAGGACTTGACAAAGCTTCGATGAATGCTTCCCGAAGATCTTTTGACATATTCAAAGCATCCAAAATTGATAACTTGGATAGTACTTGGGCCAAGTGTTTCAATATATCATACTTTTGATCTAGAGGTCTGCGTTTCCCAATAGGAATATGCAGTTTAGCAGGTACCTTAGAAGCAGATGCTTTAGAAGCTGATGCATCTTGTATTGAAGTTGGAAACATCCTTGGTTTTGAAAGATTAGACTGATTAGATCCATTTACTTGCTGAGATAAAGAAGATGGAACATTTAATCAGTCTTCCAAAATAAATGTTCCAAAACTGGGTTGGCCATTGGCAGAAGAACTTGCTTGTTCTTTTTGAGCTCGCTGAAGGGCTCTACCACGAGTTTCTGCTGCATACGCAGTGCTAGCAGGGGTAGAATTGGAGTAGTGGCTTCGGAAAGATCCACGTCTTCCCCTGTATCCTGAACCTCTAGAAATTCCTCGGATTCCCTTATTTGATACAGGGAATTCAGGCTCATCAAAATTGAAACTGCGACTGGCATATGGATCTGTTAATTGAATCATATTAACAGAACCAAAGATTAACTCTTCGTCTGATGAAGACTCTGCCTGATTAGCCTATTTAGGCTGTGCCGTTTGGTGGGTCGGTGCCCGTGGCTTTGAAGTAGATAGCATAAAGTCTACCAGAGTCAAAGACAATTTAGGATTTGACACATACTCATCTTCTTCTGATTATTTTTTCTTCTTTGAATCAAGCCTTTTCTTTGAGGATTTTCCCTCTGATGAAGAGGGTTTTACCGCAATATTCATGGTAGAAGATACAATTGGTTTCTTTAATTGTGTTCGAAAAATGGCATGAGTCCGATTGACTGTCTTTCTGACCATCCAATCATCATACTTCTGTGCATTTCTGCTTTTGACTTCTTGCCATTCACCTTCTTCCTCTGGAACTGTAGCAGTGACACAGGCTACCTGAGTCGAAGAACCTTTCAACTTGACTTGTCCCAAGTCAACCATCTTTTGCAGGAGGTCTTTAAATAAAAAACACTCCTCGATGGGATGACCTAACATTTGATGAACGGGACAATAATTGGGACGGTCTTCATCTCCTTCCTTGTTTGGCCTCTTGGACACTGGTAATTGAACCAAATTATTTTCCAGAGCTGAAATAAAGTAACCAGGAACCTGCTCATTTTGGAAAGAGTATGTTTTACTCTTCAAATCCTCAAATTGTTTTCTTCGTTGATCTTTTTGATCAATTGGACGAAACAGCCTCTGTTGTTGGCGTTCAGGAGGTGGAGCTCTTCAAGAAGATGAAGGTTTTGAAGTAAAAATAGGTACAGGTGCTTGTTTAAGCATAACTGTAGTAGTTTCCGCTTTACCCATTCTCCTTCCTGAAGCTGATGGAATTACATGAGATTTAGCCTTAGCCTGTATAAGGGAATCTTCAATCTGTTGAGCGATTGAAGTAAGATCTTGAAACCCTCCTGTGTATTTCACAGGGATCAATGGCGTGCATAATTCGTCACACAAATTTTCCACACAGATTGGCAATAGTTCCTCTTGAGGAAGTGCTAAACTCAGGGAATATGTTAATCCCTTCCAACGAGCAATGAAATCAGAGACTCTTTCATTCTCCCTTTGCATGCAGTTTGTAAGATCGAAAACTGTCGTTTTTGGAAAAGTTGAGCTAAACTGAAGAAGGAATTTTTGACGAATATCCTCCCATCCGATGATTGACCGGGATTGCAAGCTTGTATACCAGACAAAAGCTGGTCCTTGAAAGGTTCGCACGAAGCATCTGAGTTTCACTACTTCTTGCTGTTCTGGAGTTCCCATAATAGGATCACAACAAGACACGTAATGTGTCAAATGTTGTTCAGGGTCGCCTGATCCATTGAAAGTAGGGAAAACAGAGTTTCCAAAACTGGATAGAAGAGAAATTGAATCTACCCATTCAGGGTAAAATTTCTTTTCAGGTTGAACTTGTGCATGTTTCCCTTCCATAGTTTCTAACTGATCTGTTAATGACTCAATAGTAGTTATCAACTTTTGAGAAATATTCAGTTGAACTTGGTTTTGGGTAGGTGCAATGAATGGAGCTTGGACAGACGTGGTGGTTGGTGCTGCAACTGATGGTAGTGCTGCCAATCGTTGTTGCACTTGACCCGTAGGATTAGACTTCTGAGGGTGTACTTATAAAGGAGGATATTCCCGATCCATCTCAGTAACTGCAATAAATTCCTTTGGCTGTCGGACTCCAGCATTTTTAAGAAGAAGACTACTCTGAAGTAGTTCTGCATTCAACCTTCTTAATTCTTTCATTTCTTCCTCCTGTTGTGCAAACCTTTGATCTAATGAGAGCCATTGACCTTCTCTAGAGGAAGGATATGTAATCTAATTCTTTCCCTTCCCTTTGTTTGATACCTTTTGGAGAGAGGGAAGTGGATTACCTAGGTTCTGAGTAATCCTTTTACTTCGTGTACACACACCTTCTTCATTTGTATCGGTGCGTACATTTTCTTGAGCAGGACGCTCTTCATCTGAGTCCCCTGAGTGAACCTCCTCTGGTGGATTAGCAACTACGGCATTGATGACATTGATTGATGCATAATGCATCACATCCCTTCTATCAACATTTCTGTGATATTGTATTCTTTCATGTCTTTGATGAGACATTGCCTTTTGTTGATTCAATCTTTTAGGAACTTCTTGACGAGATATAAATTGGAGGGAATCTCCTGATAATTTGGCTCTTCGTTCCTCTTGTGGCTTCTTCCCCAATCGAGAAAAGACCAACATTCTCTGAGGAGGGGATTGATGATTTGAAAGAGTCCCCAGTCTTGTGAACTGGGGATGTTCCTGCTGTTTCCACTCAACTCCTCGAATCCCATTTGTTGAATCTGAGGGTTGGGTTAAAGAAGTCTCCAGTCTGACAAGCTGGGGTGTCTCTTGACATGCTATGTCTGAGATCTTCTTAAAATATCTCTTGATCTTGCGAACCTTAGTTCGGAAATTAGCTGGATGCATTAACCTGTATCCACTTTTATCACCTGCTTCAACATACCGTTGGATGATTTCCGAAATTTCTGTCATTTGATGATGTGTTTGATCCATACGAGAGGCTTGTGCAATATTCTCACCTGCTTGATGTAGGAGAAATTCAACAACTTGTTCCCTATATGCTTGAAATTGAGAGGAACTAGTTGAAGCCTGTTCTTGAGCAAGCTTTTGATTACAAACAAATCCCATTGACTGTGGCCGGCCATGGGCAATAACATTGCATGAGACCATTTTCGGCGGGCTTTGCTAATTGGAAATCACTGTGAAATGTAGTGCTCCATGAACACCCCATCCTCTAATATGAACACTAGATGGAGAATTGACAATTAACTGACGCAATTTTCTTAGCGCGACAAGGCATGAACTTTGAAGGGTTCTCTGCTGCTTTTCAGCCTTCGAATACCGAGGGACTGATAGAGATGCCAAATCAATCTGACGTTGTAGCCCTTCTATTATCTTAAGATTATGTTCATATTCATCATAAGATAATACCTTCTTCTTTAATTGACAAAGAGTTTTCCATATGTTGAGACGAATATCATGGATTCCATCATCCGTCAACATCTTTGGAATGTCGTACTAGGAGTCAGCCAAAGGCCAAAACATGACTGGTACCTCACCTTTCGCCAATTTTTTTCTCATGTTCATCATTTACTCTTTATCATTAAATGAAGATTCTTCTACCTGTTTTGACCATAGTTGGTGTTTCCTTGTTGCTTCATTGGGTTCAACAAGATTGGTAGAGATATCATTGATCAAACTAGAAGATGCATGACTTAGGGGTGGTTCGGAGAATGACCTACACCCTGGGATATCTTCTGATTGAGAAATTATTTCACTTGTTAGCGATAAAGCATCAGACATGACTGGTTTCGCATTTGCAAGTGCATCAAGATAAGAGGGCTTTCTCGGCACTACATTGTCCACTGGAGTATTTTCCAGGCAATGTGAATCACTACTGCGGGGAGGACTTTTGCAGCGAAGTTCATCATCATGGGGAGGACCACCATAATGGGTTACAGCAAAAGATGAGATCACTTGATTCTTGGTCTTCTGACCACGCAGAGGGTTCCTGTGGCTCTCATCTGAAGATGAAACTTCAAGATTGACCGAATTTTCATGAAGCAAGCCTTCATGAGGAAATGTATGTTGAAGACTTTCGAAATTAATGTTCCCGTTATTGGGAACTGGGGGAGTAGAATCTTGAATTCCAACAGATAAATATCTAAGGGCTTCAAGAACTCCAGCATCGAGCAAGGCCTTGTTACAGATTGGCCTTTGATCTCCTGACTGTGCTGGGTGGATCTTTTTCTTAGATGCCTTCTTACTCGCTTTGGAAACCACTTGTTGACGAAAGTGGTTACTCTGAGCAGGTGTATGTGCCTGATCAAGAAAGATGGTCAGGTTAGGCTGACAATCTCCACTCAAATCAGGTGTATGTTCCTGACTTGGTTGTTCGTATGTTATGGGGGAATATGCCCCATAACCCTCTTGGACTGGAACGGATGTGTGTGTCTGTTCCGAAGTGAATTGTTGATGTGTCACTCCACTGCTAGGGATAGATTTATGTGTCTTTCCCTGAGATGATGCTGAAATTGTTATGATATCCTGGCAAGCATCCAGAATATGAGCAGGAATTTGCTTATGCTCTTTCACCATTGACAAAATATGCTTGGTGACTTCAGCTGCTGGAACGGGGATATACGTCCATTCCGGGCTTGGAGTAGGTGTATGTGCCTGATTTTGTCCTCCTTTTCCTATTAGTGAATCCTGACAGTACTCAAGTGTGGGGGCAGAGAGTTGAGTCTGCCTCCTGTTTTTCGTCGGGGCTTTCTGACTGAATTCTCCGTGCGCTACCAAGTGAGACTATTGGTAGGCTTGATTAGTATTAGCAGGTGTATGTGCCTGCTGATTACACTTCACCAAACGCGGTTGAAGAGATCCATCATATGTAGTCAGACGAGCCTGCTGACTAACTGATGATGTATAAGCAGCTGTATGTTCCTGCCTATAATACTCCACCGGAATTGCCTGGCGGGATTGGCGTGATGCTGCCAGACGAGTCTGCTGGACAGCGGAATTAAAATAGGCAGGTGTGTGTGCCTGCTCATTGTTCGCCACCAAGTTAGGTTGGTGGACTTCTCCGGAGATGGTAGGGATGATAACCTGCCCATTGTTAACCGGATTCCGCCTCTGGCGGTTCGTCTTGCCTGCTCGGGTTCGAAGAACCTGAGCCGAACGCCTGGAGTCGGTACCCTCATCATGTTGAGGGCGCACTATCGCACGAGTCTGGTGGCGATTGTTAATGGGATCCCTCGGGAAGTACTCCTGTCTTTTTGGATTAAGGTCCTGAGGGAACTGCTCATTCACTTCCTCAGAGTAAGGGAGTGAATGGAAATTGCGTTTCGGGGATAACGACCCAAAACGGTTGGAGACGGTAGTCAGCACCGCCTGCCTCTTGATCACTGGTCGTCATTGTCTGGACGACCTGTGTGAGTTGTTCACTTGGAGTGCCTGTCGGGCAGCCTCCAGAGTTGGGATGGTACCATGTTGACGATACTCCTTAACCAGCGCATTTGATACCCAGCGTTGAAGACGTTGAGTAGGTGATGTCATCCTCATAGCAGATGACGATCCAATAGGAATAACAGCATTGGTATTTGCAGCAGCAGTATTCACAAGTGTGAATTTGAGAGCAGCCATTATGAAAATATAGAAGATCTTGGAAAAGAGTGCCTGTTTGATATAACAGACGTAATCAAGATAAATTCAGCCACTTCATCCTTTGGATGAGTACATATGTCAATGATTGTTTTTGTTAGCCCTCTTACTGACTTTTAAATAGGGGCTTTAACAAATAGGTAAAACACCACTTTAACTTGGTTAAGGATTCACGTCGGGTTCACCATATTTGTTTCGCACGGAATTCGGGGATAACCTCCTGGATGGGAGATTCAAACGTTCTGATTGGTTTCTAACGGGTTTGTTTGTAGAACCGAAAACATCCAATGATTCCACATCCATTTGGACCTACTTTCCAAAGGTAGGCGCTCATTATGTTGTGGACTGATGAGGCTTAGGAATTTTCATTGGTCGAGAGGATGGGAGGTCGGACTCATCACACCTTTTTGAGGGGAATTATTGTCTACTCCGGGACTCTCTTTATAGATTTAAGTTATATTCGTGAATCCTTATTAAATTACCAAGTATAAAATGAGCTTTCCTTTAGTTTTAACAATCAATGATTAAATATGTAAGAAATTTAGAGAATCTTTTATATGTATTCGAGGTTCTTCATCAATAGAGAATCATCTGTATCTATTTAGAGATTCTTGGTAAATGGTATCCTTCAAAACATTTATATAAACGTATCTTGGTCATTATGATGACCAGGCTAGTTTTAAAGCCACTCAGTAGGGCACTTGAAGTTTATCGTCATTCAGAAGGACATGGATTATTTCAAAGTTGGGATCGAACCTGCAGATGGGCTACCTACGTATCCTTTGTTTTGGGAAAGGAATTAGAACCCACGTAGTTTGAGAAATAGAGTATGATATTTATGATTAATGGCTCAAAGAAGGATGTCATAATTACTTTTATCCTCTAATCTCACGTGAGTCATGCTCGGTGTGAGAAACAAGAGGTATTGCTAATAAAATAGACAATTGGGCCATGAAAGATATAATCATAAGAAATGGTTTGGGGCTTATGTATGTATGACTGCCTAGATAAATGAAGGTTAGGATTTACTTTAGGGAGAAAATCCAGGAACATGGTCCATAAAGGTATATGTGCTTCATGGGGATTTGAATACTCTAACTTGGGACTTATTCCTAAAAAGAAAACCCAAATTAGGAGATGATTGATAATTGGGTTTTACTCCTGAGAAGATATCCTATATCAAACGTAATTTAGGACTAGTTAAAGAGAATTTAAGGGATTTGGGGCTTACTCCTGAAAAGGAAGCCCAAATTTATGAGGATATGGGGCTTACTCCTAAGAAGGATGCCCAAAAATTAAGGGACTTGGGGGCTTACTCCTAAAGAGGATGCCCATGATTATGACTGAGACTTATTCCTAAAAAGGAGACCCAGGTTAGGGGACTTGGGACTTACTCCTGAAAAGGAGGCCCAAGTTTGGAGGATTTATGACTAGGGCTTATTCCTAACAAGGAAGCCCAGGTTAAAGGATTATGATTGGGACTTACTCCTGAAAAGGATGCCCAAGTTAAGGAATTAAGGTTTGGGGCTTACTCCTGAGGAGGATGCCCAAGTTTGGGAACTTTAAGAATTTGGGGCTTACTCCTGAGGAAGATGCCCAGATTAAAGGACTTATAACTGGGGATTATTCCTGAAAAGGAGACCCAGGATAAGGATTCTCTCATCTTAAAGGATGAGGTTGAATGAATGAACTCTCAATCTTTGGTGACATAAATATGTATAAATCACTATGTTTTGAGATATATTCCACAGAATTCCTTTCAAATAAGGAAGTCAAATCAATAAATCATGCCATAAATGGCTTTGAAGAGTATCTTGAAGACTGAATCTTGAATAGGAAAGGTGAAATGGCTTAAGAGGGGTAAAATGGGCAAGATGGGCACCCAAAAAAGGCAGGGGCGTGCAAGTCTTGAAAGGTGCTCAAGTCTTACATGGGAGCGCAAGTATTAGCCGCGCAGGTATACCTGCGCGACATGTGGGGTACTTGCGCGATTTTCAACCAGCATTAAAATACTTGAGCGACTCTTTCTTAAAGCCTTTAGAATCCTCTTGAGGTTCTCCCAGTAAAGGGACGCGCAAGTTCTATCGAAGGAGTAAAGGCGGCGTGCAAGTGTGTCCACTTCCCTTAAGGGCTGGCCACTCAGGCGCACAAGTGTTGATGCATTTCAACACTTAAGCCTTCCTCCTTCTCTTTAGATCTTCCGTTCTAGGTAAGAAATTACCTTAGAAGTGTTTTGGAAGCTTTGAGAAGGGACTTGGGCGTCGGGAGCTTCAATCCGAGTTTCTGGAAAAAAATCCTCTCGAATGGGGGGCCCACAGGGTCTATTTATAGGCAGAAGAATACCCTGAGTGGTTACCGGGCGGTTATCACTTAGGTCGCGCAAGTCACTTGCGCGCCAAGTGAGTCACGCAAGTACACTTGCGCGACCATGGGGAAACTTGCGCGGCCTATGGGAAAAGTTTTCCTTGTTCATCCCTTTGTCAATTTTTGATGTTTTCTTCAAAGGTTGAATCACTTTGTGCTCATATATTCCCCTTTTCCGATCTTTAGATTCTGTGATGAAAGGAGCGTCAACAGATACTGGAGTTATTATTTTATAATGGTAATAACAAAGGAAGAAGAAGTGGAAGAAGAAAGGAACTTGGAAAAGGGTGGTGAAATCATTACCTCTTCTTCGGGTTCTTCCTTTTGATTTGATCAAAATGGATCCTTAGGTTGGCTTTATGATCAAACTAAGTCCTCTAGGTTGTAGTGAGGGAAGTTGGGAGAGTATTTGGGTAGAGTTTTTCCAAAACAAATGGCTTTTAAGGTGTGAATAAATGAGAAGTAGGAGTACCCTTTTATAAGAGGGGTGAGGGGCACCTTTGGAAAAGCTAGAAATATTAATTTATAATAAATTCATATTCAGTTTCTAATGGCTCAAAAGTTTATTATTTAAATGTTAAGGTGTGTATAGGTCGAAAAAAATTCAACCAATATAATTTAGACAGGTTTGGGTTACTATATTAACCTTATATTTAAGTATTAACTCTTAGTTATTTAGTTTGACATTTACCATGTCACTTTGTATTTTTATATTATATAGTTAATAAACTTACTATATACATCCAAGAGACCCCCAAGTGGTCCATTAATGATACCAATATCATGATATAAGTCTTGTGGCCAAAACATAGATTTTTAGGAATTTAATATCAATTAATAATATAATATTTGTTTTAAAAACTTTTTATGTCAATTTTGACACTATTCAATAGTTGATTTTTGTGAAACTCATAGCAGAATGATTACTTCGAAAAAATTTAATTAAACCAATCCTAATATGTCATATTATCCTAGAAAAGTATTGTAATTCATTAAAAGTCTCAAATTATATTTATTTGGGTATTTATATTATCAATTATTTTAAATTTTCACTATTATGGTAATTACTGCATCATCATTGTGTCATAAATAAATTAAATTATTTAATGTCTAAAAATTATAAATAAATTATCATTATGTAGGAATGATTTTTATATTTCTAATTAATATTTATAGTCTAAAATACAACATATATAACCCTATGTAAGAATTGTTTTTCTAAAAGATATATGCTTGTGTCATTTTTGTATTCATTTTAACTTAATTAAAATAAAGTGTCCCTATCACTTAAAAGTGGCACAATGGGGTACCAAAATGGACCCAAATATGCCCATGGTCTAACATGTATCAACCAATAAGGTTAGGATACGTTTTAGGGTAATTTATTATTATTATAATATTATTTTTTAACCCTTATTTACTGGATTTACCCTTAACCATGGTAAATAAAATATTTACCAAAGTAATTATTCAAAATGTCTAAAAATAAAAGTTACCTATTTACACAATTTGAACATACTGATTACAAATATGGAATCCATTTTTCCAAATTCAAAACACAGAAGTGACAGAAATTAATTTAAAATTAATTCCCATTGTTAAAACAAAAAGCGTGTTTTTAAGAGATAATAACTATCAAAAGATTGACACTTTTTTATGTCTGGTTTAATTGTAAAATTATGTCCAATGACCAAAATTATATTAAATGGTAAAAATATATTCTAAATATACTTTAAAACCACTCAAATTCATAATTTATCACTATTAATTATTTTGATTAAAAAATTTGTTTTTAATTAAAATTTAGTAATTTTCATTATTCATCAAAATATTAAAGTTATCCGAAAAGTACCAAAATTTCACCTTAGGCTAAATTCGATATTATGAATCCAAAAATGAAGACCATTTTAAAAAACAAAATATATATATTTTCAAAAGTTAGGTATTACTATTCATAACGACTAGTTTGATTGGTAATGGTGTGTTAGAACTCGGTGTTGCGTACAACACACACTATCACATTATTCAAAGAGAAGCGTACCGTAGAAGCTTGGGGTGTTACATTTTTTATAGATTTCCCTTGACGGGTTTTCAACCTGGTGAGCACTATGTCTCTTTATATGGGTATTTTAAATTCATACAAACCAGAATAATGAGGATAATGTTTTAGGTCAAACAACTTTGACCATACATTCTAAAATAATAAACCAAATAGGGCTTGTAGGGTTGAAAATGTTATTACATTATTAAGATATCCAGTGGGTAATATTGATGCATGATTTTGTGGTTTCCAAATCTAAATAATGATATTAGGGGATGGAGGAGGTCCATCATGAGGTAAAAGTCACCATTGATGAACAAACCTGTTTTATGTGCTATTTTATGCAAGGGAAACTAGGGAACAAAATGTATAATAAAATAGTGGAATCCTTTGGATGAATGGCTCAAAAATGTGTGAGAAACTTATGAAAATCCAAGTGGGATGTATTATACCTGATTCAAGAAAATAAGTTCTCAGGAATTCTTACATTATATTACTAATGGTCGATGATTATGATTTGGATTTCTCAAGACCGTGATGGGTGGTTTTTCCAAAGGGTGGTGTCTGAGAATAAAGGGAATATATGTAATGGTACTATACATGAATGGAAAATTGATCCTACAAGAATTTGGTTCGAGTGAAGGAGGGTATATTTTTTTGAGATGGTTAACATCAAGAAGGAAGTTCCCTTTCGGATAAGGGTGAATGTATCATGTAGTGTAATGTATTTTGACCAGGACATTGACTGTATAGTTTAATCTCTTATGACAAAGATATTATGATATACAGTTTAAATTCATGTTTTGAGGGAATTATTCTATGATGTTTAAAGTCGTATAGGGAGAAAATTATGATATGAAGTTTAAAGTCATGTTTAAAAGACATCAGGGGGATAGGTCTTTAGCTTTTACTGAAGGGTTGATGATTCTCCCATTCTTGGTAATTTTTCTAAAAATGTGATACCATATTCACTTTTGGGAGGATAAATTTGTAAGCTGTGATTTGGGTATTTCTAGATATGAAGAGTGGTATGTGAAAAGGGCTTATGAAATTTGAGGATTTCTCTTCTAAGGAAGTAGTTACCGCTTATTGAAAAACTAGTTTTGTGGGTTATTTTATGCAAGGCCAACTAGGGAACATGCTACATAGCCAATAACGGTATACCTTGGTTTAAACACTCTAAATTTTGTGAGAATCTTATGAAAATACAACTAGGGTGTATTAATGAATAGTCATACAAAGGTGTCTTCAAGAATTTTGATATTTTATCCCTAAAAGTTGGTAAAAGTTTGTGGAGATTCAAATTTCACTAGGTACAGAGTTTGGATTATATAAAGAAATTACCTAAACACATAAGGGGTATTTCAAATAAAAAATTCCAATGAATAGGGAAAATAGGTTCCCCACGTGGTTTTGAAACAAGAATAAGATGTACGGTTTTTCAGTTTTAGGTCATACAAGTAGGACCATAATATTATGGAAACAATATATGACATGTAACCTACTAAGCCAAAGGAGTTTTTGCATACTTTGGACATAAATGAGGAAATAATAAACCACTATATTGGGTGTTCTTATTTTATGAGAAAGGGTGCAATACGAATATGCAAGGGACGAATGCTTAATTTGAATTGCGGGTTCCAGTATATTATCGTTGAACTTACGGGGATATAAAAAGGATTATGCTAAGGGAGAATTTATCGCTAATTGAAAAACCTTTTTTGGGGCTGTATTATGAAAATACAACTAGGGTGCATGATACATAGTCAAATAGTGGTATAATTTGAATAAAATTCCGGTTATGAGGGGTTTTTTATGTAAGAAAAACAATGGTGTTTACTACATAGTAAGGAAAATGAGCCTCCAGGTATCATACATTCTATCACCAGGAGCTGGAGAAGGATTATGAAGATTAAAAAGTATCTAAGAATTGGAGTATGAAATGTGGAAGGGATATTTCTGAGAATAAAGGAAATTTTTGGATCACTATTTTCTATGAGATGTATGTCCCTTGTATAGATATGACTCATACGTAAAAGAGGGTATCTTTTTTCCTTGGTGGTCCCTTTAATGAGGGGGCCCAAAATAAAATCTCTCGCATGGATCTTTGTTTATATGTAGGATATGTGAATGTTTTAATTAACCTATGACTAGGACTAGAACATAAATCCTATGAATCAATACTTATCTTAATGGGATGATAATAAATCCACACATAGTTCTTGAGAAGATCATGAAGTTTATTATCATGCAACTAGGAAATCTGGTGTGCCTTTTAAGGCCTTGTAGTCGTGACCATGGTAACCCCAATCTGAATTGATATTCCTTACTCATGTAGGGAACTCCTTTAAAAATATCATAATCCCACAAGAGCTATTAATGGTGTGAGAAGTAAGGAGTGGTATAAGTTTATTTTATAGAATAATGGAAACAAAAATAAAGGATATGGACATTTAGATTCTATGGTAGAATGGCCAGGAGATATGATTTAGGAATCACTATTATCTCATCAAGATGACAATAAATCCAAACATAGTTTTTGAGATCACATTTAGTTTAATTTCATGTGGTAGGGATGAAGATGAACCGATGTAAAGGGGGGGATATGTTTCGGTTGAGCCAGGGTACATGACCTGGGTGTCATAATGTATCTTGCTTGGGGTAAGAATCAGGCCACATGTAGTTATAAAAAAATATTCCCCATGCATGTTTGAATTTATACACATACAGTAAAGGGTATTTTTAGGTTTAATTGTAGATGGACCTATGATTGGAGATCTAGGCATCAATATGCATCTTGATGAAGCAATAATCAATCCACACACATTTCTTGAAAGGTTTACTACATAGGTTTTATCCATTCATAGGATGTGAGGGATTTTTTTACTATGAATGGACCCAAGATTAGAGATCAGTGTGTCACCACCTATCTCATTGGGATGAGTATCAAGCCACACGTAGTTCTTGAAATTTTTTTCCCACACCAATCGGGCTTTGACATGGGTAAAATGGGGCTTTGATATTTTCTAGAATTATGGTTTGGCCCATGGTATGTGGTCTGGGCATCACTGTGTATCTCATTGTAATGAGAATCAAGACATATGTTTTGGAAAATTTCTCTGTGCAGATCTGATTCGTACATAGGGAAAAGGATAAATTAACATTATGTTCACAAATGGACCGGAGCTTGGAGATTCGGACGTCACTGCATATCTCACTAAAATGATAATCAAGCAACACATCATTCTTGAACACGTCATTCAGTTTAAAAACATGCGATGAGGATGTTGGGCATGAATTTTACTATCTTGCGGTATGTTCATGATAATGTCGGGGATTATATATATAAAGAGAGACCAAGTGTCACTATGGAGTGTAAATTATATGAATTAAGGCGTATTCATGAGAGCCGCTCGAATTTTATTCATCATGTCTGGAAAAGAGGGAATGTCGATACACTGAGGGGTCAGAGGCATATGTAGGGACATACACCTGATATGGAAGCTAGTATTTAAGTAGACATGAGGAGTGGTTAAACTCACTGTACTTTGGGGGTTTCTTAACATCGAATAAGAGGTATGTTAACCATGAATTTTAGTGTCCCATGATCAGGGAAAAGGGTGTATTAAATTTTTGAGTCATATGACTAGGACCTTATGTAATTTAGTTTATTACCATGTGATAAGGATGAGGATGAAAAATATATTAATTTCATGTGGCAAAGACATTATGTCATTCCTTTAAATTTCATGAGATAAAGACCCACCATGAAGTTTAAAATCTTGCAGCTTGGAAGTATATGGTTCTATGCAGTTTAATGTCTTTCAGATATGACATATGTCATGTGATTTACAAAAAATACTTCTTTAGTAAGTTTTTCATGGATTAATTCAAAATTATCTCTCCATCCATTGTGATAAAGGATTAAGCTCCATTATAATTAACCTTATGTATCGGGTAAGGTCCATCCCACTTTGGCTCAAGATTTTGGGGCCTCTTTCCTAGTATCATTAGATTCTAAAAGACCAGTAACAATTATCCTTGGAGGAATGAATAAATGAAAACCTTCTTGTTGAAATATCACACTATCCAATTCTGGTAGATGTCTAAGTGATGCAAGTTATGAAATATTTTTTTCATCCAGTTGCTCCAATTAATCTAATTGTTTTGGGGATTTCTAATATGTGGATAACTGACCATAGATAGAAACATAGAGTGATAGAAACTGA